>CM071598.1:18145000-19395000 GCA_036435485.1 Saposhnikovia divaricata | reverse complement strand
TGGAACCATCATCTCCCCTCCTAGGAGAAACATTCCTAGATCCCTCAAGGGAGTTTCCACTCGCAGTTTTAACTGAAGAAAGTGGAAGGCAACTTGATCAATCTACTACTGAAGCAATTCAGATTACAAATCCAAATATACAAGTGGAATTGATTGAGGACAGGGATTTGCGAACTCCCATTGCACCACCACTGACCTTCCCAGAGGAGGCTAGGGTGATTTTAGCTGCAGGTACCGCTTCTGGAAAAGCTAAGGAAATTGAGAGGAGTGATGTGAGGATTACCACAAAATTGAGTGATACACATGCACATCAGGTGAGTGAAATTCAGAGTGAAACTCAGGTGAGTGCACACACAGACACATACACTCTCTCATTGTTACAAAAAATACAAGATCTGGAAAGGGAACTGGAAGCAAGTAAAGCTGAAACTAGATTACTTCGAGCACAAGTGGATAAACAGTCTTCTCCATCCACCTCTGTTGATAATCAGCTTACTTCAATAAAGGGTGACATCAACAACTTGAAGACATTCTTCACTAATAAAATCAAAACTCTCGAACTTTCTCATGAAAAAGATCTTGATGATTCTGGTGAGGTCACGGTGGCACAAGATAAAATTATTGCTGAAATCTCCAACAAGGTTGATAATCTACAGGAAGAAGTTCATGAAAATCAGCGTTCTACTGATTTGCGACTAGATCAAATTGAGAAGCAAAATGAACATCAAGCTAAAGGATTAAGGTATTTATTTCATCTGATCAGTCAAAATCGCACACCAACTACTGAAGAAAGAGAATTCTTTGCAAGAACAGATGGTGATGATGATGAACAAGATCCTGAAGCTGGTGCAACTGATTAAACTGTAGAGGATTCCTCAACTAAGGGGGAGAAATCACAACAGGCACAGAAATCACAAGGTGGTGAGAAAGGACAAGGAGAAAAAGGAGGTAAAACTGATAAATCTGATACAGACAGTGAAGACAGGAGGAATAAGGGGAAGAAGAAAGTTGTTGCAGATGATGATCAAGAAGACAGGAGGAATAAGGGGAAGAAGAAAGTTGTTGCAGATGATGATCAAGTCATGGATGAACCAGGTAATCTTGATGTTTTTGATGACTTTGATTTTTCTGATGAAGGTGAGAAATTACCTGAACCAGATTTAAGTCACTGGGAAGAAGAAGAACCAGTGATATCTGAATCTGAAGCTCAACAAGCAGAGAAAGAATCTGAAGAATTATTTGCTCAGAGGGAAGCTAATTTGCTGATGAGAGAAGAAAAGCTTCAAAAGTCATTAGAGTAAATTGCACGGAATGAAGAACTTCAGAAAACTGAACAACAAGCATTACAACGATTACATGCTATAAATGTTGAGAAGAGAAAGACATATATCAGACTAAAGACCGGTGATAAATGGGAACGTGCTCAAAAAGCAATTGATTCACCTCAGAGTTCTGATTATGAAGATCGTCGTCTTGGAGAAATTCTCGAGGAATTCAAACTGGCAAATCCAATTCATGATATGTATATAAAGGCCTTAAAGGTAGAAGTCATCAGGATAACTACTGCATTTGAACCCAAATCTGATGAGCTGGTAATATTTGTGGATTGTCATAAAGTTGGAACTTTCAGAGTATCTATTCAGTTCTTTTATGACAGATCGCTGACAGAGATTTGGGTACTTAGGCCTAAGGTTAGAACATCTTCTGAGCTAGGTGTGTTGTTACATGAGAAGTTCAAAGAATTTGCTGAAAGAGCTGGACCAGAAGTGATTAAGGATCCTCCACAAGTAAAATTTCTTAAGGGAGAGGTACTTCATTCAATCAATCTTCAGACAGATGAGTTATATGAACATCATGCAAAAAACTTGGTATATGCTGAATATGCTCTCAGAAATCATGGATTCTTGACTGAAGAAAAGGTAATAGCTGCAGATCACATTCGATCCTATGCACAAACGAATATAAAAGATTACAAGAAATTTCAAGGTGAACTGAGAAAGAAGATTGGAATTCCTTTAGTCTTAATTGTCATCAAGAAGAGAGCGTCTTGTTGATTCTGATTTACACATGAAACTTCAAGTCACAGATGAGCCAGAAGAAGGAAATTCAGAAGGGAAGACAACTGAAGAAAAAGAATTGCTCTACAAGTTATATCTTTAGAGCTTAGATAAATCTTGATAGGAATTTGTATCATATGATCAGTCTAGAGGATCACCTATCTTGTATTTATCTTTCATGTTTGAATCTGGCAAATGTTAAATATAAACCAGAACTTTTTTTTTCATATTTACTTAGTATTTAAAGTTTTATCTTTCATTTGGTTAAGTTGGATTAGTTGAGGTATCCTCTAGGAATTTGCTTGTTATTGTCTAACAAACAAATAGGGGGAGATTGAAAGACATATGACTCAGCCTATTTGTAGTTAGAGGATCCTAATCAACTGAAACCAAATTGTAATAAGTAAATATACATATGAACTGTCACAGGAATCTCAAGAAGTATTATCTGTCAGAAGAAAGAAGAAAAATCAATCTATAGTTTTGATGTCGTACACTGGAAGATGATTCAGTTATCTGATCAAGCCCCAGTATAGCATTGAAGCGAATGGATTCATTTGAACAGTGACAGAGATTTTTCGAGTGATAGTTTGAATGTCAGTTACAGTACAAGAGAATTGAGAGAAGAAACAAACCACAACTTAAAGTCAAAAGTGAAGAAGCATCATTGAAGTTAGTCGTTCATGAACCAGACAGTACATCGAACGTCAACACAAGTCAGTGGTAATTCTTTACTACCTTCAGTGGTTTGTAAGAATTAAATTAGTTATTTATTGATTTAATTAAATTCATTTATAATTGATATAAATCATTTAGTTGATTTAATTAAATGAATTAATTCTAGAAGAATTAATTTATTTATTAAATTAATTATTGTATCAATTAAATATGAATTAGTTAATCATTAATTAATTAAATAGATCAATATGACTTAAAGAAAGAAGGTTGGATTATGTCTTGGAGAAGAAAAATTCGGTATGACCTAAATTAAGTCATACCGACAGAATTCAAAGTTATGTCTTACCGAGCCAAGCATTGCAGATTATGTCATACCGACAGAATTCAAGATTATGTCTTACCGAGCTATGAAGATTATGTCTTACCGAAACAAATATCCTGATTAAGTCATACCGACCTCCTGCAAGCTTTGTTAAGTCATACCGAACTTTTATTAAGTCATACCGACCAGGTTTATGTCTTAATGGAGGTTTGTGTAAGTCTTAATGAAGAAAAACTAAGTCTTGGAAGCAGTTTAAGTCATGCTGGAGCAGTTAAATATCCTACAGAAAGCTAGCAAGATTTATGACTGATACAAAAGAACAGAACACAGCAGATTAAATCATAACCAAGAAACAGAGCAGAAAATATCATATTCAGCAGAACAGAATTCTCTCTCAAGAACACCAAGAACACCAAAGCTTAAACAATTCCCAGAAATTCAAGTTCTTCATCTTTGTAATATTCTATCCGCTAGAAATTGTCTATTTGTGATTCTTGTACTACTAGCGAATTAAGTTTCCTAGTTCTTATCTTGATTATTATTAACTAAATTAGAAAAGTTCATGTCGAATTTTCTAATTAGTTATTAACATCTTGATAAGTTGTTATACTGATTTTGTAACACCACATCAAGTTAATATACAGTTATATTCAACTTGAAAAATTGTGTTAAATAATTCCGCACAAATTTGTCTTTGCTAAAATATTATCTAACGGACAAATTTCGATAAAAAGGTAAAGATTGTATTCAACCCCCTTCTACAATCTTATCGGACCTAACAAATGTGGGGGCGGAACCTAGTAGTAGCTCTACTCCTAAGGAGATAGAGGAACCACGAAGAAGTAAGCGTGCAAAGGTAGTCAAGGAGTTTGAAAGTGATTTTATCACTTACAATGTCGAGGACGAACCTTTAACTTTCCGACAAGCTATGGATTCTTCCGAGTCTAGGCACTGGAAGGGCGCTGTAAAGAGTGAAATTGACTCTATTGTTTCTAACGGAACATGGGAGTTAGTTGATCTCCCTCCTGGGTGTTCTACTATCGGGTGCAGATGGATCTTTAAAAGGAAGTTGAACCCTGACGGCTCAATAGATAAGTACAAAGCTAGACTGGTAGCTAAGGGTTTTAAGCAAAAGAAGGGAATTGATTACTTTGATACATACTCTCCTGTAGCTAGAATGACAACAATCCGAATGCTTGTAGCATTGGCTTCCGTACATGGTCTTATCATCCATCAAATGGATGTAAATACAGCTTTTCTTCATGGTGAACTTGAAGAAGAGATTTATATGGATCAGCCTGAGGGATTTGTTGCATCTGGTAACGAAAGGAAAGTATGTAAGTTGATCAAATCCATCTATGGCTTGAAACAAGCTATTAGGGATTGGCATAAAAAGTTTGATGAAACTGTGTTGCCATTCAGTTATGATATTAGTGAAAGTCACAAGTGTGTCTACACCAAAGTTAAAGGTAGTGAGTGTGTCATCTTGTGCCTATATGTAGATGACATATTATTGTTTGGAACCAATATTGAGATTATTGACGAGATAAAAGCTTTCTTGAAAAGGCATTTTGAAATGAAGGATATGGGCGAGGCTAGTGTGATTCTTGGTCTCAAGCTGACTCAGTCAGCTGAGGGAATAACGTTATCACAGTCTCATTATATAGAGAAATCTATACTTGAGAAATATGGTTATTCACAGTGTAGAATCGCTGGTACACCCTATGATCCTAAAGTTGCCCTTGTTAAGAATACTTCAGGAGTACCTGTGTCTCAATTAAGGTATTCTCAGATTATAGGGAGCTTGCAGTATCTTGCTAACTGTACTAGACCAGATATTTCACACTCTGTGTCTAAGTTGGCTAGATATACAAGTTGTCCAAACAGAACTCATTGGGATGCTCTTGATAGAGTACTTAGATATCTGAAAGGCACAATGTACCTTAGTTTACACTATAGGAGATTTCCTGGTGTACTTGAGGGGTACAGTGATGCAAGTTGGATAGCTAAGAAGTCTGGTTCCAATGGAGTGACTGGATACGTGTTCACCTTAGCAGGTGGAGCAATATCCTGGAAGTCGACCAAACAGACTATAGTAACTCGGTCTACTTTTGAGGCTGAGTTGTGTGCACTTGATGCCACGGGGACGGAGGCTGAATGGTTACACGGACTTATGTCCATGATACCTGTAGTAAGTAGACTGCTTCCTGAGATTGCTATTCATTGTGATAGTAAAACAACTATCGACAAGATTAGCAGTAAAAAGTATAATGCTAAGACAAAGAGGCATATCCAAGTTAGACTAAAGTCTATAAGGGGTTTAGTGTCTGATAGGATTATAGCTGTAGAGTTCATAGGAACTCAGAATAATATAGCTGATCCTTTGACTAAAGGACTGGAACCTGCAGTGGTCCTTAAGTCAAGGTTGGGGATGGGGCTGTCAACCCATAATAGTTAATCATCAGTGGGAACCCAATGCACATGAGAGGAGATCCCTTGATGTGTATTCAATGTGGTAATAACAAGCTGTAAGGATGAATCGGTAGTACCTTTGCTACATAGATGATACTGTTGTATCTGAGTCTATCCCCGGTAAACCTAGAAGGTACTGACGCTGCTAGTAAGCAAGAGTTATTATAACTCTGAATGGGGTCAAGTCATTCGACGAGATGGTAGCAGTACATCTCTGGAGATACCCAGCTAAGCGAATGTAATTGTGTAATCGCAATTAGAGGAAAGGGTTATTCCTTGAAGCATTCGACGAACAGGATCGAGACAAGACCATTAATGTCTCAAAGCCGTAGATTGGCACCATAGCCTTTGACTTGTCGTCCTCTATGGAACATGGTTACACCAAACGAATTAAGATTCAAGGTGAAACATTCCATCTGAATCCGGTAATCATCGAAGTAGGGGACTCAGGAGGGTTCAAACCCGGAAGGGTACCGACTCTGAAAAATAAGTCATGATGAAAAACCTGAAGCATTTCTCTATGGATTTGTGGGGGATTGTTAGAAAATGGGAGTTTTTAGAGCATATATTTTATATGTTCTTGATATTAATTCCGGATTTTAACGATTGGAAATTGTTCCTTGCTATGAGGACTTAAATTTTCATATATGGGTCTAAGTAATTTTCTTAGTGAAATCCATAGAGAAATAGAGTTGAAGTGGGTAGCTTGAAAGAGCTTGAAAAGGAGAATGTGTATTTGTCCCACATTGAAATAAATAAAAGGGGTTGTTGGCTTTTTATAGAATCACACACATGGGTAGTGTACAACTACTAAGGTGTATGATGGTGCATGGTGTTACTGTGTGCTTCACGCGCGCCGCCCGCCTCGCCACGCCACGCCATGTCTCGTCTCGGGTCGGGTCGGCTCGGTCGAAGGGCGATTTTGGGCGAATGTCTCGGCGTCTCGCGTACGTGAGGCGACCTGGGCGAGGGATTTTATTTATGTGTTTAATTAATATTTTAATTAGAATAAATATATATATATTTCAATTAGGATCAGTACTTGGAATAAATCAGGAACTGGTCAGACTACTAAGGTAGAATCACACACATGGGTAGTGTACAACTACTAAGGTGTATGATGGTGCATGGTGTTACTGTGTGCTTCACGCGCGCACACACACACGCGCGCGCGCCGCCGCTGCTGCTCGCCTCGCCACGTCTCGACTCGGCTCGGTCGAAGGGCGAATGTCTCGGCGTCTCGCGTACGCGAGGCGACCTGGACGAGGGATTTTATTTATGTGTTTAATTAATATTTTAATTAGAATAAATATATATTTCAATTAGGATCAGTACTTGGAATAAATCAGGAACTGGATCCTGACGGTACCAGATCCTGATCAAATACTGATGGGCCAAGTCCTGATGGATGAAATCCTGACGGTACCAGATCCTGATGATGATCAAATACAGATGAAAATCCTTATGTTGGGTCCTGGTCAGAATTTGATTATATATTTTGATTAATTTAAATAAAACTGAAATGTGTGGATAAATATAACGTAACTGTTATGATTTATTTAATTGAAAATCAGCTGTTACAGCCGTTTTGATTATATTAAATCGACCGTTTCATTCTTATTAAGCTGCTGATTTTAGATGTACCACACCCTACATTCTCTTCTCCTCTCTACACTCTATATTCCCTTCCTGTCGTAGTTCAATATTCTGGTTGCTGTGATCATATTACTTGGAGTTGTTTTATCCTGGGAGAGGTGTTGCAGGCATCCCGACACAGTGTAAGTGAGGGAAATTATCTCTTCAAGAGTAGTCAGGACTTCGAGCAAATCCTGACGACTCAGCTGGTTTTCTTACTTGTTTTATATACTGATATAGCTATGGCTACTGGTATGATTTCTCTCTTTCCTTCGTTCTTACAGTTACTGATATGCATGCTTTATACCTTCGTGTTTTGTTTCGTTAATTGTTTGCTTGGCCTTGACTTGTTAAATACTTTATATAACTGCCTCCATGTTGCTGTATTAGTTAATATTTGGGTAAAGGGACATTTTCACCACTGTACTATTTTCGGAATTGCAATTGCACTACTGTACTACAAATGGACTACTGTACTTTAGCGTTTTTAACAAATACACCACTTCCGTCAGTCAAATTATAACAAATTCACCACTACTATTTTACAATTTGGCTGATGGGAGTGGTGATTTTGTTAAAAATGCTAAAGTACAGTAGTCCGTTTGTAGTACAGTAGTGCAATTGCAATTCCGGAAATAGTACAGTGGTGAAAATGTCCTTTTCCCCGTTAATATTTCCAACACTAGTATCAGTGAACTGCATGTTCTTTCTACCAAATGTCTGTGCTATTGCCCACAGAGCATCATAGGTCTCTATTGCGGAGATCCCGGGCTCATTATTTCCTTCTTCAGGATAATATGCACCAAACGTCCTTTGAAATCTTTTTTTGAACTCTATAAATGTTGTACTGGTCTCCCGGAGATATCTTCTGACTCCTAGCACAGGGAATGGAAAAAATCTGTAATCGTGTTGGTGACAATCCAGATATAATCCTTTTCCATCATTTTCATCTCCTCTGCTTTTTGAAATAGGTGACTGGCCAATATAAGAGATGTATGAACAACCAAAACTCTACCCTGCTCTCCTTTAAGCCTTGTGAGCTCTGCGGACAATGATGAAGCTGCGAAAGTTTGGAGGGGTACAAGGTGGCTTATTTCTGCTCCTACTTGTTGCAAGGACTCTAAAAGTTTAGGGATGACTCTTCCTGTTGGAACCAGATATTTCCGAGTAGGGCCTTCTGTCAACCTGCAAGACAAAAGAATGCGAGGGTGTTGACCCTCGATTCACCTCCGGCGTAAGAGTAAGTTTTCTGGTTGTTTAAATGATAGGGTAAAACGTAAAGAAATTATGAAAGAGAATACTTGAGTAGTGATAATGAATTGTCCCTTGTTGTTGCTTACTCTCTTCTATTTATAGCCTTTGGATATGGGCCCTAGGAGATGATGAGGAGAGAACAGCCATACCCCGCATTCTGAGGTGTCACTTGTTGATTGGACCGAAGCACCCAAGGGATCTCTATGTCTCGGATTCGGATCTCTATGTCTTGGATACTTAACTTAGGTGTGCAGTGATGGGCTTAATATAGCCTATTGGGCCGATGGGCCTCCAACATGTCCCAGGGCTTCGGTAAGAGGTATCCTCGGACTGAAGGCCGAAACCAATAGCCCATCTTCGGATTACCTTTTCGGCTGCCTTTTTTCGGACATGGATGACAGCTATTGATGAGAAGGAGTCGCGTGGGGAGTCGCGTCCATTAATGATGACAGTTACTCTTGTCTTAATATCTGTGCTTAAATCGTAGCCGTTGAATTTGTAACGTCCTCTACTTTCAAGGGTCGTGTCTATTAAAACCTCAAAAACCCCTTTGGCTGTTTTACTTTTCCCTTTTCACATCGGCTTCTTGGTAAAAAATTTCCTCTCAACTTTTCTTCCAAATTTAACGATTGGGAACGCGGGTTCGAAAGGTATTGCTGCTCCAACTCCAGTTGCGGTTCATCTTCAAACAAACTTCTCCCAGGAACTCGACCTTATCTCCTACTGGACAATAAGTAAGTTCTTCTTCTTTCTTTCACGATACCTGTTAGTATGAAGATTCGCGATTTTATCTTATGCAAATGCATGTATGTTTGTATATGTATATGTAAATGTAGTAGGGTTTTTTTATGATAAAAGGTTTTTGGGGATATGGGTTTGAACCGTTTTGGGCGTTTAGTAGTTTTTTGTGGGTTTTTGTTCTTGTTTTGGGAATTTTTGGGGTAAGAACTTTCCTCGGTGTCCCCAATACTTAAGAACACCCTTCGGTTCGTATGAATCTGGGTTTTATTCGGCCGATTGATCCAAGCCCTCTGTATTCGGTTACTGACCGAATAAGTTTTTTTCTCAAAGTTTTTCTTATTTTCCTAGTACATGGCTGACTCCTCTGTTTCCGAACGCAGGAGATGGCTCAATCAGGTGCGGTTCCTCCGTATTCGGCGATGGCGCATTTTGGCGATGAGTCAAAATTTCCAGCAGCCAATCTTCTTTCGGATATGTCCGAAGAAGAAGTTTTACACATGCATAGTAGATATGACTTCCCTGAACAATATGAGGCATATCAGGCCGAAGAAGATGACCTCGTCTATCATACCCCTGTTTCCCCTTGTCCTCATGGAAGTTTTAAGATAGGTATCTCTGAACGAGCCTTCCATTGCGGCCTTAGACTTCCTCTGCTTCCCATCATTAGGAGGTTCTTGATTCATACGAGGATAGCTTTAGGTCAGCTGGACCCGAACAGTTTTATTCATTTCAATGCCTTTCAAACTAGATGCATAAAAGCTGAGGTCGAACCCCGATTGGTCCTCTTTCTTCATCATTATGATATAAGGAGGAACCCTAAGTCGGCGGGCTTCTACACGATAGCCCGAAGGTCTGGTCGGGCAGATTGGGCTGCCACCAACTCTAGTAATCATAACACGCATACTAAGTGGTTTTTCATTAGTGGTCCGAGATTAGATAATTACCGAGTGTGGCGAGAAATAGAACCTCGGAACGTACTTGCACCTGATATGTCTGATCAAGATAAGGCTGATTATTACAAAATTAGCCGACCGATGGTTCCGGATAAGATTCCCCTAGCTATGAGCCGAGACAAGGGTTATCTTGATGCTATCCATTGGCGTGGTGGTAACATATCTTTTCTTTCTTCGGTGAATTTTTGTTCAAAAATGATAACTTGCTGATTTTGTGCTTTGTTGTTGTAGTGTCTTCTAAACAGGATTTGGCTCGGAGGCAAGCCGAGAAAGCGGCCAAGAAGAAGGCCGAGGAGGAAGCTAGACTGCTTCGGTTGGCTGAAGAGGAGGCCAAGAAGAAGGCCGATGAGCAACCTTTAATAACCGACGGAACCGAGGCCGATCCGAATGATCCGAAAACAGTATCTGAGTCCGGTCATCCAGCTGGTTCTTCATCTGGCGGAACTGCTGATAATGTGAACAAGAGGATTCGTAATACCGAAGAGGTCATTCAGTCCTATCGACCTTCTTGGTCGATTATGTCCACGGACAAGTTTGCTGCCCCTGCTCCTGCGGAAGCGAAACAGGTTTTCGACGACTTCCTTCATGCCATGATTCTTCCTGCCGATCGATCGGTCTATGAGTCCGCCGATCCTGTGTCGGCTTGTGCCGAGCTGTTGGGGCACCTTACCATGGTATATTTCTTGTTACTTTATACTTGTATTTTTTGCACGTTTTTTCATTCGTTTCATGTTTGCTTTCTTGTTTGTTTCAGACTACTCCTTGGGCTACGGCCGTTCAGGACAAGGTAAAGGATATGTCCAAGCAGCTGAAGGAGGTAGAGTCTCTTCGGAGGAAGAATGCTGAACTCCAGACTCGTGTTGAGAATTTGGAGATTGAACGTAAGTCTCTGGAGCTGGAGAGGGATGCTCAGATGAGGCTTGTGGCGAGGAGGACCGAGCAAGCCAAGCGGGGTCGGCGGTTGCTGAAGAAGTCTTAGAAGAAGATGATCCAGTGCGAAGACAGGAGTTATGCAGCTGGCTTTGATGAGGCAGTGGTTCGGGCTCATGAGAAGGGTTGGGACTACAAGCAGATTCTGGGCATGTTTGAAGATCCCGTTACTCGTCCCCCAGAACCCGATCTACCTCTTGAAGTCAGTTCGGGCTCCGAGCCTAAACTTTCTGATTGAATTTTCTTTTTTGTTTTCGATCACATAATGTAAGCCTTCGACATAACTTTTTATTCGGATTGATGTAAGCCTTCGGGCATAACTCTTTTGTCCTTTTGAAATATTATGTCGCTTGTTTTCTGTCCAATTTATATTGTCCTTAGCATAATTTTCATTTTTATGCGTCTTCAGATAATATTGCATCTTCGGCCAGAGCCTAGCTCTTTATTTGTCCTTAGCATAATTTTCATTTTTATGCGTCTTCGGCCGGAGCCTAGCTCTTTATTTGTCCTTAGCATAATTTTCATTTTTATGCGTCTTCGGATAATATTGCATCTTCGGCCAGAGCCTAGCTCTTTATTTGTCCGTAGCATAATTTTCATTTTTATGCGTCTTCGGACAATATTGCATCTTCGGCCGGAGCCTAGCTCTTTATTTGTCCTTAGCATAATTTTCATTTTTATGCGTCTTCGGACAATATTGCATCTTCGGCCGGAGCCTAGCTCTTTATTTGTCCTTAGCATAATTTTCATTTTTATGCGTCTTCGGACAATATTGCATCTTCGGCCGGAGCCTAGCTCTTTATTTGTCCTTAGCATAATTTTCATTTTTATGCGTCTTCGGACAATATTGCATCTTTGGCCGGAGCCTAGCTCTTTATTTGTCCTTAGCATAATTTTCATTTTTATGCGTCTTCGGACAATATTGCATCTTCGGCCGGAGCCTAGCTATTATGTCCCCAAGTATTTAAGGGATTTGTAAATAATTAAGGCTCTCTTCGGTTAATGAAAAATATTTCCTCCCTGCCTTAATTATGTCAAAATATCATAAATACTAAACCAGAAATAAGAACACGTGTTTTATTCGGTCTGCCCCAAACATGGGTTCCTTATATTTACTTTATTTACAATAAGATGAAAAGATCTTACTGGTAAAAACGACGAAGGCGGGATGCATGCCATGTATTTTTGATAAGGTTCCCGTCCGAATGAGCTAGCTTGTATGTGCCTGGACGAACTACCTCTATCACCACGTAGGGACCTTCCCAATTCGGCATGAGTTTACCTTGTCTGGTCGGCATCGAAGTGGTTAGTTCTCGGAGGACTAAATCTCCCACGTGGAATGATCTTTTCTTTATTCCTGAATCGTAATATTGGGCTGCCTGAAGTTGGTATCTTAAATTTCTCTGATAGGCTGCTTCCCTTTCTTCTTCAAGCAGATCCACATTTGCCCGGAGTCCGAATTCATATGTTTCCACGTTGAATACCTGTGTCCGATATGATTCTAGGCCGACCTCAGTTGGCATCAAAGCATCGGTGCCGAAGGCGAGTTTGAATGGAGTTTCTCCGGTCGACGATCTCGGAGTTGTTCGGTAGGCCCACAAGACATACGGCAATTCTTCGGCCCATAGTCCTTTAGAATCTCCTAGCCTTTTCTTTATCCCGTCGAAAATGATCTTGTTAGCTGCTTCGATTGCTCTATTTCCTTGAGGATGGCCGACCGAACTGAACCTTTGCTGAATTCCGAATTCAAATAGAAATTTCCTGAATTTGCTTCCAATGAATTGTGTCCCATTGTCCGACACACATATCATCGGTATTCCAAACCTTAGGATAATTTGTTCTAGCATGAACTTTTTTGCGGCTTCTTCGGTGATGGCTGAGAGGGGTCTTGCTTCTACCCACTTGGTCATGTAATCAATGGCCACAATGCAATATTTAGCCTGTTTAGTACTAGTTGGCAGAATGCCCACAATATCTACTGCCCACATAGCAAAAGGAATCGGATTGAGTACCGAGGTCATCTCTTCGGGTGGTTGCTTCAGAACGTTACTGAATAATTGACATTGTTTGCATTTCTTTGCGTACTCTGAAGCGTCTTCCCTTATCATTGGCCAATAGAAACCTTGTCTTAAGATTTTGAAGGCAAGTGACCGTCCTGCGAGGTGTTCACCGCAAATGCCTTCGTGAATACTTTCCAATGCCATCTTTTGCTCGTCGGGGTCCAGGCATCGGAGCAATGGCTGAGTGGCTGATCTCCTGAATAATCTGCCTTCAATGAGGGAGTAACTGGCCGATCGGTATCTGATCTTATGGGCTTGTTTTTTATCAAGGGGAAGGGTGTCTTTTTCTAAGAAAGCTCTAATTGGCGTCATCCAATTGATTCCTTGATGAATTTCTAGGCATCGTTTTTTGTCTATAGATGGTGCCTTGACTTCGGTCAAATAAATTGAACCTGTGAGATTCTGATTTTCCGCCGAAGCTAACTTTATAACGCATCGGCTCGGCTGTTGTTCTCCCTGGCTACTTGGCTTAATTCGAATGATTCGAATAATGATGAATTTTCGCGTACCTTCGTGGCATAGGCTTTTGTTCGGGGATCCTTTTGTCCGTATTCTCCCGAAAACTGTTTGACAACTAGCATAGAATCGCTGAAAACTCTTAGGTGCTTTACCTCCAAACTTTTTGCCAAATCTAGACCTGCTAATACCGCTTCATATTCGGCCTCGTTATTGGTTAAGGAGAAGGCGAATCTGATCGCTTGACATATCTCGAAGCCTTCGGGACTAGTTAATATAAGGCCTGCACCACACTTCGATCCTGCTACCGAACCATCTACAAAAAGTTTCCACTTTCCTGGTGAAGGTATTAATTGTTCTTCAGGAGCCAAATCTTTCGGGCCAGAGAAAGAGCATTCCGTTATGAAGTCAGCAAGGGTTTGAGCTTTGATTGCTGTTCGGGGAACAAATTCCAGGTCGTATTCTCCTAATTCGACCGACCAAGCAACCACTCGGCCCGAAGCTTCTGGTCTTCGCATGATTTTCTTTAGGGGTTGATCGGTTACTACTTGGATCATTCGGCCCTGGAAGTAGTGCCGTAACTTTCTCGAGGCCATTACTAGCCCGTAAGCAAACTTTTCGGCGTTGGGATACCTTGTTTCTGCATCTTTTAGGATGTGAGAGACGTAGAACACTGGATGTTGGTTCCCTTCGTGCTGTTTAATCAGTACTGCCCCGAGTGTTCGGTCGTTCACAGCTAGATATAGCTGAAGAGTTTCGTTCGGGCTTGGTCTCATTAAGAGTGGGGTGTTTACCAGGTATTCTTTTAGTTCCTCAAAAGCCTTTTGACAATTCGTTCCCCATTCGAAGTTTTTTGTTCCCCGAAGCACCTCAAAGAATGGCAGGGCTTTTTCAGCTGATCGAGAAATGAACCTTCTCAAGGCTGCCATTCGTCCGATCAATTTCTGAATGTCCCTGATCGTCCTCGGTGCTTCCATGTCGATGACTGCTTTAATTTTTTCGGGATTCGCCTCAATTCCTCGGGCGCTGACCATATATCCTAAAAATTTTCCACTGTTAACTCCGAACGTGCATTTGTTCGGGTTAATCCTCATGTTGTTTTTCCTTAGTGCTTCGAAGCATTCTTTCAAATCTTTGGCATGATCTCCAAACAAGGATTTGACAATCATATCATCCACGTAGCATTCCATGTTTCGGCCAATTTGGGCTTTGAAGACTTTGTTGATCATCTTTTGAAACGTTGCCCCTGCATTCTTTAGTCCGAAGGGCATTTTGATGTAGGCATAAGTGCCATTCGGTGTGATGAATGCTGTTTTAGGAATGTCTTCGGCGTTCATGGCGATCTGATGGTATCCGGAGAACGCATCCAAGAAGCTGAGTATTTGATGGCCCGAAGTGGCATCTATCAACTGATCGATGTTCGGTAAAGGGTAATGGTCCTTCGGGCAATGCTTGTTTAGGTCGGTGTAATCGACACACATTCTCCACTTTCCGTTTGATTTTTTGACTACCACCACGTTTGCCAAACAATCGGGGAAATCTATTTCTTCAATGAATTTGGCTTCTAGAAGTTTTTCGACTTCGGCTTGGTTGACCTTTTGTCTTTCCATAGCGAAATTTCGCTTCTTCTGCTTCACTGGTTGGGCATCGGGTTTCACGTTGAGGCAATGTTTAGCGACTGATGGGTCTAAACCTGGCATGTCTTCGGGATTCCAAGCGAATACGTCGTGAAATTCCCGAATGACTTTGATGACTCTCGCTTTCAGTTCGGGATCTAGATTTTTGCCTATCTGGATCATTTTGCCCGACTGGCCTACGTATAGCTCAACCTCCTCGGTCTCAGTTGCTGGTTCGGCAATCGGACTAGATAAATCGACTCCGAATTTTTCCAGCTCAATATTCAGCAGTTGATGGCTGCTTCCGGTGTCATCGTTGATCCTCTTTCTTTTGCCAGCTTCGGTCATCTCTATGTCCTTGTCTTTCTCTAGGTCTTCCAAAATTATGATCCGTGCGGCTTTCTGATCACCTCTCATTTCTCCAACCCCGTGCTCGGTTGGAAACTTTAACTTTAGATGTGGTATGGAAAAGATGGCTTGAAATGAAGATAAAGCTGGCCTCCCGAGGATCCCATTGTATGGACTGTCAACTCGAACCACGTAGAATTTTGCTTCCTTCGTTACAGTGTAAGGTGCTTTTCCTAACAGGACGGAGAGAGTGATTGTTCCTTCAATCGGTATGGGCTGATTTCCGAAACCGTACAATGGTGCTTCATGGCAGGGTTCTAATTCTTCTCCTCCAAGATTCATCTTGCAATATGTTCGGTGGTACAAAATGTTTACCGAACTGCCTTCGTCAATTAGCACTCTCCAAATCTTATTTTCGCCGATGACTGGGTTTATGACAAGTGGGTCTTCGTGCGGCCATATTACGTCCTCGTAATCGTCTTCGGTGAAAGATATAGGTAAAGGCTGCTTTGCGGTGTTTGATTGACAGAGGTTGTAGATTTGTCTGGCATATTTCTTTCGGGCGGTTTTACTGTTCCGATCGAGAATCGTTCCTCCGGAAATGGTTTTCACCTCCCCTCGGTATTTTTCCAATACTTCGACTTCTTTCTTCTCTTTGTTGTCTAGCTTTTCCCTCATATCTCCGATGAATTGTGCTAGGTCCCCTTCCCTGATCATTCTTTCTATCAGCTTTTTTAGATGGTAACAATCATTGGTGTTATGACCTTTATCACGATGGTAGTCGCAGAACTTATTTTCGTTTCTTCGGTGTTCGGGAGCTCGCATCTTGGGTGGTCGAGTGAATCCAGGCCTTCCTTTAATTTCATGAAGAATTTTTTAGATTGGAGTATTGAGAGGTGTAAACACGGCATTCTCTCTATCTCTTCTTCGTTCGGTTCCTTTATTGGGCCTTGCGTCGTTAGGCCTGTTTCTGGTATCCCCACGATCTCTTCGGTCGTCCCTTCTGTCGTCTCTTCTATCACTTTTATCATTTTTCTTATCTTTGTACCCATTGATGGATTCTAACTTTCTTCGGATAGCTTCTCCTCGTAAATATATATCGTTCAAGGATTTTGGGGGTGCATCATACAGGGAGGATCGAAGCTTTCTCCCTTTAATGGGATCGAGCCCGGCCGAGAGGAACCCGGCAGCCTTGACTTTGTCCAAGTTCGTCACCGTCCCTGCTTCGTCTTTGAATCGGGCCAGGTATTCCCCCAACTCCTTGTTCGGTCTTTGTCTGCAATGAATCAAGGCCTCCGTATCTTTTTCTCTTCGGCACATGTGGGAGTAGTGCCTTATGAATTTCCTTTTGATTTGTACGTATGAACCAATAGACCTGGGCCTTAACGAACGATACCACATTGACGCTGATCCTTTCAGATATGTCTTAAACATTTTGCACAGCGTGACATCACAATGTCCCATACCGGTCATGAGCGATTCATATTTCTCGCAATGATCTTCGGGATCCCCTTTTCCGTTAAATTCGTTCATCTTCGGAAATTGCCTCCCTGGCGGAGGTCGGTATTGTTCCACGTCTATGGTCACCACAGGCTTATGGCTCATCCTTCTTTCGCCGAACATCACCTTTTCTAACCTTCGGATTCGGTCATCCGTGCGAGGGCCTTCTTCTTCAGAATCCGAGGAATAATTGTTTTTGGATCTTGTTCTCTTAAATGGCGATTCCGAATTCCAAGATTCATCTTCGTCATCTCTAGTTCTCTTCTCTCTTTCATCTTCGGCTTTTGGATTTTCGGCCTCTAGGGCCTCACGAAGCAGTTTTTCTTGTAGCTCGATCTCTTCTCTTTGGAGCTTGAGGGCTTCTAATTTCAATCGGTCAGCCGCCTTTTTCTTAGCTAGTCTTTCGGCTTCTTTATCGTTTACTTCCTTCTGCTTTCCTTTGGTCTTCTGCTGCTCTCTCCATTTCATTAGCATTTCTTGTTGCTCTTCGGGAGTAGGCATGTCTCCTTCCTCATCGAAATTCAATATCCTTCGGGCAACAGAAGGATTTTCCTGGGACATAGGGGCGACTCTTTGGATGGTAGGGGTGATGGGACTGTCTCCAGCTACGGTGCTGGCGTCTGGTAAGGGCGTGTCTTCAGCTGCCATAATTTTTGATAAACTCGAACACAATTGTTTCTCTACGTTCCCACAGACGGCGCCAAATGTTGGAACCAGATATTTCCGAGTAGGGCCTTCTGCCAACCTGCAAGACAAAAGAATGCGAGGGTGTTGACCCTCGATTCACCTCCGGCGTAAGAGTAAGTTTTCTGGTTGTTTAAATGATAGGGTAAAACGTAAAGAAATTGTGAAAGAGAATACAAATTGTCCCTTGTTGTTGCTTACTCTCTTCTATTTATAGCCTTCGGATATGGGCCCTATGAGATGATGAGGAGAGAACAGTCATACCCCGCATTCTAGGTGTCACTTGTTGATTGGACCGAAGCACCCAAGGGATCTCTATGTCTCGGATTCGGATCTCTATGTCTTGGATACTTAACTTAGGTGTGCAGTGATGGGCTTAATATAGCCTATTGGGCCGATGGGCCTCCAACATTTCCATAGACAGAATCAGTGTCCTCTTCATATATGATGTTAACCCGACACCAATCCCAAGACTGAACAATTGCAGCCACTGCTTTCATTTGTGCATCTTGGTCGGATGTTGAGGCTTGAACAAGGAAAGGCCAGCGCTCCATGGCCCATAGTGGAGTTGAATCAGCAAGAGAGAAAGTAGGGATGTTACCTTGGGTACTAAGTTCTGCAACTCGGGATGTTTCTTGCCATGTATGTGGTCCGATAATGACTTGAACTCCCATCAAATCAATTAATCTTTTGGCTGCATTGTTTACATGATCAAGTGAAAACAAAGTTTTCTTCGACTATTGGTATTAGCCCTACTAAGTTGCTACCAGCAACCAAAATTTTAAGAACTATTGCTGCCTATTTTCTCATTTCTTTCGCGTGGTTCACATGGAACGCCATACTGAAGTTTGATGTGAGCTTTGTTTTTATAGTGTTTAATATGGATAATACCAGTCAGTTTATCGTTTTTTGAATATAATGCTATGCATGATTATTTCTACTGCATTTCTTTCAAATTATTTTTTAAATGACACTTCTTTTTACGATGAACAATTGGGGCTGATAGAGTGATAATCATCAAGTTCTAGTAGGACGAAAATTGATTTAGAGATGATGAATGATTTCAGGGACGGACCTACCCATACTGGGGAGGGGGGGATTAGTACCGAGGGTGCATCAGGGCGTATCCTGAAAAAATATTTGTCAGACTTTTTTAATAGAAATTTGTAAGTATTTCTTTTTTCAAAAAACCAAAAGCATGTGTTATTGTCTTATTAATGCCTCTTATTATGAAAAAGATCAGGTATTTGACGTGGTTAAGATGTTTCCTCATGCAAATTTATACTTCTGTAGTTTTGATCTTTCTACAAACCCGTAACCTTGAAAATTTTAAGATAAATGATACAGATTACCTGATAGAGCAGCCAAGGCAGGTTTCCCGTGAGAGTTTGTTATGTGCAATATCAAACTTTGGTTGGTCTTTTTGCTAATATCATCTAAAGCCATCCGCAGGGAAACATTGGCCTCCTTTCCAGCACGAGATGTACCATCTATAATGGCACCTATAACCACTTGACTGCTTGTCGCTTGCTGCAGATAAAGCAACACACTAAAACAGTGGAGAGGACGTAACCAGGTATTATGTTCATTTCCTTTTGGTACATGCGTATTATGTGTTATGAGTTGTAGAGTACTTAAGAGATCAGGTGGGACTTGTGAAGTTGTAAGTTGTAGAGCACCCTAATTTTTGTTATTTGTTGAAGCTTTTAATAATCTGAATACGTTCAATCCTTTACACCTGCTACAAGATTACTTTCTACGGTAATTCACTAGGATATCTTATTTATCATAAAAAATCTTGGTGACTTCTAACTGGAACTTTGAAAAGCTGCATTCCATGATTTCTTTTATTGATTAACTGACTGGATTTGGTGCCCATTCAATTAATCAAAAGTCGAGAGTTAACTCTACGTCTATTCTTGTCATTTGAAAAATATTGAATAAAGTCAAGAATGTTTAAATTACTTTCCCATCCCATCAGTAAATCTAGTAAAAGACAAATCTTGATGCTGCTTCGACTTAGAATAATCTGCCTTGCATGGAAATTTCATGCTTTGCTTGGTAATGTTTATGGTTATGGATGATCTCATACTTTTACTACCGAAATTTAGACTTCATATATACTTTCTAGTGTGGTGTGTGTGTGTCTGTGCATGTAGCTCATTAGGAGTATAAAAAAAAAAATAATGTACAACTCCCATATAATGGCAATATTTGGTGGAAGGGAAGTTCAAGGAAACTACTAATTACTACCTCTTACAGTATTTCAATTTCTGTTTAGTGTAAGAGTAGATTACTAATAAAGATATATTGACTTCTGCATCAGAAGCTCCAGGATGTTGATATTGTCAAGCCACTAATCTGCATGCTTAGACCAGTTAAAATCTGGACTAAAGGTAAGAAAACCTTCTTCTCAAGTTGATAAGAATAATGTCACAAAATAATGTTTCTTTTTATTTCTATTCGAATATTCCTTGTATTTACTAGCTGCTAGCTAGTTGATTTTAAAAAGGTCATGCGGTATTTGCAAGGTACAAAAGATTTTATGCTCACATATCGAAAGACGGATAACCTTGAAGTTATTGGTTATTCGGATTCTGATTATGATGGTTGTAAAGATGAGTTGAAATCCACTTCAGGTTACATTGTTATGCTTTCTGGAGGAGCTATATCATGGAAAAGTGCTAAGCAGTCGTTGCATACGTCTTCTACAATGGAAGCTGAATTTGTGGCTTGCTATAAGGCAACGAAGCAAGCTTTATGGTTGAGGAATTTTGTCACGTATCTCAAAATAGTTGACACTATTTCTAGACCACTGAAAATTTATTGTGATAATAAAGTTGCTGTTTCTTTCTCTAAAGATTACAAGATAAGTGATGCGACAAAACACATAGATATAAAGTATCTTGTAGTGCGAGAAAGAGTTCAAAAACAACAAGTGTCTATTGAGCAAATTAGTACAGTTGCTATGTTGGCAGATCCATTGACAAAAGGTTTACCGCCCAATCTCTTTCGAGAACATGTTGCTAGCATGGGTTTGGTTGATGATCTTTCTTATTGATTCATGGATTTTATTGTAAGACACTAGTATTGTGATCACCTTATGTTATGGTTTTTGGACAAAGTATTTAGTTTGTTACTTCTATTATTGTGCACATTCGAAGTTTATGGAACAAACAATTATGTAAGGACCTCATGGACATATTGATTTGCTATTGATTATGAAATATTATGTTGTTCATGACTTAAGCTAATATCTCTGTTAAGTTTTATAATTATACTTGGATTGTAACCGGAGGACGGTTTCATATCTCTATACGAGTATGATACTACCTTTAATTATGTTCTTGTATGATGTAAGATTTAGCCTGTCTTAAGGGATGTAAAGCTCAATAATGAAGTCTTGTTATATGTATGTTGATGATATAGAGACCCTCGGCCAAGTGGGAGAATGTTGGATTCGACGGGATCCAATCCATTATTTATGGCCCATCGGGTTTTATTATTAATCATCTAAATAAGACTTGAGCCTAATTAATAATTAAATATATAAATAGCACTTAATATATATTTAATTATTACATCTAATATATATCTATTTACATATATTTATTTATAATGGCTTAAGTACCCAAGCCCATAACTTTGATAGACGGTTATGGTTTAGCCCATTAGGGTTGGTCCCATTATTCCCTCTATATAATGAATCTTATGTGAGAACAAAAGTTACGCGTCTCATTATATTCAGAAAATACACACACCCCATCCTTACTAATAGAGGAGAATAGTGAAGATCAAATCCCTCAAGTACCTGTGCTCTTCGGACTCTCTCAAGATCATTAATGGTCTCTTTCGATTCAGGTACGCTTCCGCTATTAATTATACTCATAGTCTCGATCAGGAGATTCATGTATATTATTATGTTGTATATATATACATGATTTATTCTAACATGAACTGCATGTTCTTTCTACCAAATGTCTGTGCTATTGCCCACACACTACAAGAAAAACTGAATCAGACAACACCTATCAGACAACGTAAACTGGAAAAAGCGTTGCACAAAATCAACAGACAAGTGTTTTAATTTTTTTTTTAAAAAACATTGTCTGATCCAGCCTTCAGACAACGGGGTTTTGACAATTTAATTCCGTTGTCTAACAAATTGAATCAGACAAGTGTTTTGTTTTTCAAGGTGTTGTCTGAAGAGACTTCAGACAATGTTATAATTACCGTTGTTTTTTTGATTTAATTTGAGTTGGCTCAGACAACGGTTTATAATTGTGTTGTGCAAACGAGTTGATTCAGACAACGGTTTACAAAATACCATTGTTTGAAGAAAGTTCAGACAATGTATCAATTACCGTTGTTTGTCTGATTTGAATAGACAAGTGTTTTTTTTATTGTGTTGTGCAATAGAGTTGTGTCAAGTGGGACCCCCTTGCCACGTGTCACTAAGCCACACCTGCCATGTGTCCATGGTCCCACAGCCACGTGCCTCATTGGAAGCCTACCACGTGTCGGGTTGATAGCATGCCACGTGTCCTAGAAACTTGTAAGGTAAATGGCTATTACTAAAAAAAAAAGAGGTGGAAGGGATTTGAACCCCCGACCTCCTCCCTAGTTGTTCAACTGCTTAGCCACTCCGCCAAATATTGCAATGTGTTCATTTCCTCACTCACTAATATATAAACTATGCACTTAAATTTAATTACTATTATAAACTAATATATTACTATTATATAATTAGAATGAAAATAATTTTCGTTTTCAATATATTATATTATTCACTGAGGGGAATAAACCATTCAAGTGTGGGGAAGTGCTCTCAATATTAAAAATATTTATATAATTTAAAATTGAATCATTATATTATATTATTCCGGTCAAAGTACTAGTTGACCGTTGAATTACCCGATCAAATAATTTTTTTTTTTCTAAAATTTTGGGAATAATATTAAATATGATGGATCTTGATTCCCGTAAGGTTGGGTGGTCGAGAAATATTTTTTAAAAAATTGAATCCTTAAACCCTAACGAAACCCTGTTTAGGGGTTCCGGTCAAACTGATAGTTGACCGTTGAATTACCTGATCGAATAAAATTTTTTGTTTTCTAAAATTTTGGGAATAACATTAAATATGATGGATCTTGATTCCTGTAGGGTTGCGTGGTCGAGAAATATTTTTTAAAAAATCGAATCCTTAAACCCTAACGAAACCCTGTTTAGGGGTTCCGGTCAAAGTGATAGTTGACCGTTGAATTACCCGATCTAATAATTTTTTTTTTCCTAAAATTTTGGGAATAACATTAAATATGATGGATCTTGATTCCCGTATGATTGGGTGGTCGAGATATTATTTTTAAAAAATCGAATCCTTAAACCCTGACGAAACCCTGTTTAGGGGTTCCGGTCAAAGTGATAGTTGACCGTTGAATTACCCGATCTAATAAATTTTTTTTTTCCTAAAATTTTGGGAATAACATTAAATATGATGGATCTTGATTCCCGTATGGTTGGGTTGTTGAATTTTTTTTAAAAAAAAAATCGAAACACTCAACCCTGACGAAATCCTGTTTAGGGGTTCTAGTCAAAATACTAGTTGACCGCTAAATTACCACACTAAATAAAATTATTTTTTTCTAAAATTTTGGCGATAACATTAAAAATAATGGATCTTGACCTCCGTAGGATTTGTTCGTCGAGAAATATTATTTAAAAAATCAAAACACTAAATTCTGACGAAACCATGTTTAGGGATTCCAATCAATGTACTAGTTGACCGTTAAATTACCAAACCAAATAAAATTATTTTTTTTTCTGAAATTTTGACAATAACATTAAAAATGATTACATGTACATGCTTATATTTTTTTAAATAAATAGTACTATATGATATTTGTTTAATTTTATGTTATAAAAATCTTTAAAATAAAAAAAGTGAAGAACTAGAAAAGTGGACGGCAATTTACCCGGTACATTTATTAGAGAACAAAACTTTCCCCCCTTAACAAAAATAACTTTCCCCCCAATCCAATTAGCAAAAAAAACGTTCCCCCCAATCCAAAATAATTACAAGCCCTTTCCCCCCTTAAACGAAAATCACTCTCCCCCATTTAACTCGCTCCTCTACTCTCTCTGCTCTCTTCTCCCTCGCTCTCAACGTCGGCCTCTTTTTTTCTCTCTGTATTCTTCTCTCTGTATCTAATTTGTTTTTTTTACTTTGCAGGTGATTACTATAGTCACAAACCCTAGAATTTCAATTACTCAAAAATCCATTTGCAAAATCACAAACCCTAGCTAATTAAACTCAATTCAAAGCTGTATTCGTGTTAATGAAGCTCGATTTGACTTTCTTTCTTGTCAATTAGCTTTTTTTCTTTGAGTTTATGTTTGAAGATTGATTTTTAATTTTTTATTTTGTGTCTTTCAACAAATTCGGTACCGGAGGGCAAGTTGATGTTGTTAATCTTATTTGCGGTGCCAAAACTCAGGTCTCCCAAATTCGGTACTTTTATCAAATGTTGAGCGAAAGTTAACCTGCTCTTTTCTTTCTCCATCCACAGGGCTGAACAAGAAGAGATGGTTTTGGCTGACATGTATCTTAGACCAGGTGAAGCATGGGAATATTGCCCAAGGGAAGCACTGCGAAGTGTTTTAAAAGTTTTGAAAGAAGAATTCAACTTGGTTTGTCTCATAACTCCTGTATTTAGGTCTTAAACTAAGATGTCTATATTTATTTAATATTTCTATTGTATGACGTTTTAGGAAGTGAATGCTGGTTTCGAAAATGAGTTTTTTCTCTTAAAGAAAGTATTAAGGTGATTTCTCATTATTAAACTAGTCTTGCAGTGAGGGAAAAGAAGAATTGATAAAGAAATTACTTATTGTCCAACTGGGGTTGTATAGTTAGTCAAAATATTTATAAGCAGGAATGGAGTGTCTGTTCAAGGGATTGATTCCAATAATGGCATGTTAAATTCAAATTCCAGGAAATGCTCCTATGTTTGGTGTAATTGAAGGCCTAAAGCAGTACATAGCCGGAGGTACAAATCACTGAATTGTATATTTATTGTTGATGAATTTCACTTCCAATATGTGTTAGGAGTATTATTGAATTTAATTTGTATTTTAGAGAATGTTATGCTGTGTGAATTCTATATGTTTATGCAGTGAATTTTGGCACTTGGTAGATTTTGTTGCCTAAATTAGTGGACATGTATATATGTGTGTGTATATACACATAAAGTTGATTTGGAGACTGAAGTTCCTCTTGTTTTGTTGTAATTCAGTTACAGATTGAGATGTTAAGGAGAGAAGAGAGGATGTTGAGAAATTTACAGTGCCTAAATTTAGGGATTCGCATCGGCATTAAGGCTCCTACCACCAGAATCAAGAAGGATAGTAAGTTATGTTTCAGTATGTGTGTGTCTCTGAATCAAATTAAATGTCAATTTCAATCAACTTTAGTTTATGTCCGGATAAAATTGTTTGCATTTTTGGTAAAAACTCTGTCAAGGAGCAAAGGTAATTTGCATAATTTGTTTATATTCAAAATTGCATTCCGGAGCTTGATTAATTGATGGTGTGAAGAATGTATTTGCTTTAGAAATGGTCTCAGAAACATGCTAAATCGTCAAATTGGTATTTATTGTCTATGCAGCAAGGTTTTTTACGGAAGCTGATGGACTTATTTAGAGTTTGTGAAGATTTGAAAGATACTGATGGTCTTCACATGTTATATAGAATAGTCAGAAGGATCAGTTAGTATCTATGATCTTCTTCTACTTGAATTTTATCTAAAATTTCTGCTGTATATATGTATAATCTCTCTAAACTGAGCAGTATATGGCTATTATGTGCAGTTCTGTTCAGTAGTCCTCGGATCTTAGAGAGAATACTTGGGGATGAATTGATCATGGATATCACTGGATGCCTTGAATGTAAATTTCTTGCTTTTGGCAATTGTAATTCTCTATAATTCTTTAAATTTTGCGAGTTAGTTGAAGGTCCACGTGACTGTATGCTTTTCATGACCCATCCTATAAAACACATGCATTTTTTAAGATCATTGTGATTTCTCTCTTGTTGACTGCTAAAACTCAGGGTTCAGCATAGTGTCTGCAACGAAAATGAACCTAGGATGAAATCATTCTTAAAAGTTCCGTAATGTACCTATACCCTTCATGTAGTACAATGTTAACTGGAAGTTACATTTGACATGATTCATATGTGGTATTAGTCCAGGAATATTTTGATATGTATCCGTTCCCGTTCTATCGCATCTTCCTTATCACATGAGAGTTGGTGCATGCTTTAATATGCTGTAGGGTCTTAGAATTAAATACTGCAGAAGCTAAAATCGATCAAATAATGTTGCTACCTGTATCTTGGCGGACAAGAGTGTAATATTTTTTGAGTTGGCGTGGAGATATTATATATATGCATGATTCGTCTGGATTGTATAGTGTATTAAATGTGTGGCGAAAGCCGAAAGGTATAGCCTTACCTATACGTGGAATATATCAGACATTGACATAGTGGGACTTGGCTGTATATTTTTAGCCTTTTATCTTCTAAATATGTAAATATCAAGTAATTGTCGAATATTTGAATTGATTTATCTGCATGCCAGGCTTAATTTTTTTTTTTTTAATAACATGTTATTTTGGAAATCTAAATGAATTGGTATATCTGATGTTGTTGCCAGCTTACTTTAGCTATTGCCAGAAGTTATTAATGAGATTATGTAATAAGCTATTCTGTTTGAATTAATTGAATCATCTACAGTATCAAATGTTATATAATGTATCATGAGTTATTCCAGTGTCTTGGTGCATCTTACCATGTAATCTGAAGAATGTATTTGCTTTAGAAATGGTCTCAGAAACATGCTAAATCGTCAAATTGGTATTGATTTATCGTCAAATTTGTATTTAAGTGTTTATGTGTGGAAAATTTGAACTTGGATAATCTCAGAAGTAGTACTTCCTGATTTCGGTCATACTTGCTTTATAGTTTCTATTGTAATTTGTAAATGTTTCTTTTACATGAACATAGGTATTCGTTTACTCTCCTGGACTCCTACCTTGTATCAATATATTGTGTTAATTTCGTATTGTATATAATATGTTTGACCTGAGCTGAAATCTTCTAGGTTCCGGGTACCTAATGGATGCAATCTATTTGCTGCTGGTGGACTTCCTGTTGCATATGGAACATCTCATGTAGCACTGTCTCATAGAGCTCACTTGAGGTCTGGTCAGGTACTAAACCGCTATGTAAGTTTTTCATGTGTTCATGGGTGTGTTAATTATCTTTCTTTCTCATTTTTACCATAATTTACTTTGTAACGCGATGACAAAAGTGATAAAATTACTCCAAGCCATCTTACCATAATCAGCCTTTTGGTGTTCAATGGACATTGCAATTTACACTTACATCAGTTGGTCTAGATAAAATAATGTTCTTGACTTCTTGTTACTCGATGCAGCTGGCTTCATGGGAAAGTGATGAAGATTTTGAGGATGCTTTAAAGAAAGCTAGTTTAATGTAAGATATTGCTGTAATTTCCAAGCATACTGAATGTAGATCTGCTCATCCGCAGCTGTGCATATATTGGTTCTCTGAGAAGATAGTACCTACTGTGATATTAGGCTATTTGAACTTTTGGTTGCCTGTGTACATTTAAACTTATAACCTCGATGAGGGTTTTGGTTTTGTCTCCTGTATTGTCACAGCCCCTTGAACTTTGGTATTATATAAAAAAGACTTTTGTTATCTTTTGTTTGCTAGTATCATTTTTTATATCGATAATACCTATAGATTATCCTTTACAAATTTGTTATTAATAATACCAATAGATTAAATTCCGTTGGCATTTGGTTGTTAGTAATAGCAACAGAATATCCGTTGCTGGTTATTTGTAAAAACAAGAATTCCGTTACTAGTGTGTTGGTATTCCGTTGTTAAGTTTAGTAACGGAAATGAATCCGTTGTTAGAGACAAGTGTTTATTCAATTAAAACGATTGTGTGATTTGTTTTCAGACAAGTGTTACTTCAATTAAAACCATTGTGTAGCATCCCAAACAACAACGGTTTCTAAACCATTGTGTTGTTGTTTCTGGATATTAGACAAAGGCGTCTAGAGATGATATCGTTGTCTCTCGCTCTAACACACAACAGTTTGCATACCGTTGTCTGAGGTGCGTATCAGACGACACCCCGATAGACAACGGGGTTTGCAGGTATCAGACAACGGATAAAATCCGTTGTTAGACTTGAAATTCCTTGTAGTGACAAAGCATCATAGGTCTCTATTGCGGAGACTCATAGGTCTGACAAATTTCGTAACCTGAAAAAATATCAAAAGACCTAAAATATCATAGGTCTGACAAGTCATAGCTTTATATCTTTTGATGTTACCACTAGGATCAAGCTTAGAGACCTATGAGTTGGCACAAGGGGTCAAAGCTGTAGGCTGCAAATGGGCCTACAAAACTAAGCTTGATCCTGGTGGTAACATCAAAAGATATAAAGCATCGTAGGTCTGACAAATTTCGTATCCTGAAAAAATATTTGTCAGACTTTTTTTAGTAGAAATTTGAAAGTTTTCTTTTTTCAAAAAAACAAAAGCATGTGTTCTTGACTTATTAATGCCTCTTAGTATGAAAAAGATCAGGCATTTGACGTAGTTAGGATGTTTCCTCATGCAAATTTATACTGCTGTAGTTTTGATCTTTCTACAAACCTGTAACCTTTGAAAATTTTAAGTTAAATGATACAGATTACCTGATAGAGCAGCCAAGGCAGGTTACCCGTGAGAATTTTTTATGTGCAATATCAAACTTTGGTTGGTCTTTTTGCTAATATCATCTAAAGCCATCCGCAGGAAAACATTGGCCTCCTTTCCAGCACGAGAGTACCATCTATAATGGCACCTATAACCACTTGACTGCTTGTCGCTTGCTGCAAATAAAGCAACACACTAAAACAGTGGAGAGGACGTAACCCGGTATTATGTTCATTTCCTTTTGGTACATGCGTATTATGTCTTATGAGTTGTAGAGTACTTAAGAGATCAGGTGGGACTTGTGAAGTTGTAAGTTGTAGAGCACCCTAATTTTTGTTATTTGTTGAAGCTTTTAATAATCTGAATACGTTCAATCCTTTACACCTGCTACAAGATTACTTTCTACGGTAATTCACTAGGATATCTTATTTATCATAAAATCTTGGTGACTTCTAACTGGACTTTGAAAAGCTGCATTCCATGATTTCTTTTATTGATTAACTGCCTGGATTTGGTGCCCATTCAATTAATCAAAAGTCGAGAGTTAACTCTACGTCTATTCTTGTCATTTGAAAAATATTGAATAAAGTCAAGAATGTTTAAATTACTTTCCCATCCCATCAGTAAATCTAGTAAAAGACAAATCTTGATGCTGCTTCGACTTAGAATAATCTGCCTTGCATGGAAATTTCATGCTTTGCTTGGTAATGTTTATGGTTATGGATGATCTCATACTTTTACTACCGAAATTTAGACTTCATATATACTTTCTAGTGTGGTGTGTGTGTGTCTGTGCATGTAGCTCATTAGGAGTATAAAAAAAAAATAATGTACAACTCCCATATAATGGCAATATTTGGTGGAAGGGAAGTTCAAGGAAACTACTAATTACTACCTCTTACAGTATTTCAATTTCTGTTTAGTGTAAGAGTAGATTACTAATAAAGATATATTGACTTCTGCATCAGAAGCTCCAGGATGTTGATATTGTCAAGCCACTAATCTGCATGCTTAGACCAGTTAAAATCTGGACTAAAGGTAAGAAAACCTTCTTCTCAAGTACCTATCAAATTAGGATGTAATTATTTTTATAAAGATTTCAATCTTGCAGGAAAATGCAACACCATTAAAGATGAATTTATCACTGATATTATATTACCTTAAACGGAGGGCATCCCTTGAATTGAAAATTAGAATTATGTAAAGAAAAATGACACAGCTTACTTCGAATTGGGACTATTGTCATTTACATTATTATGTCAGAAAGATGAATATGCATTTGTTTTATAAATTTAACGATCGTGCTCATGTATTTACTTGTTATATATACGATCATGATGATAACGGCAGCCTTTAGACTATTATTATCTCTTTATTTTGTTTCTGCAGTTATGTTTAAATGCCAAGATTTCCTTAAGCAAATTAACTGTAGAAAATGATAAACAAACAAAATAACAGAAGAATCCATTCATAGAAAGGTAGCCCTTAACTCAAATCTTGGGTATAACTAAAAAGGACACTATATAGAATATAACTAAAATTACAATAGTTACATGCATGCATCTAGTGGTTAGAACTTAAAATATAATTATAATTACAAATTTACAATAATCTGATCGTCATGAGTAGTTTAGCAGGTCGTTAATAAGCTTAAGTCTGGGTTTGATTCATTGGTGTTTGTACTAGGTCACTTGAATTTTCATTTTGCTTCAAGAAAAGAATAGCCAAGTGTTATAGATATGACCTCGGACAAGGATGGAGCTTGTGTCTGTCTTCTATGCATTCGGAAGATCTGAATTTTGCACATCACTGATTTTCCTGGAAAATCGACTTCTCTGATGCTTCCAATATTTAATTAATACTGTCAGAATGCTACCATTTACTACTTGAGATGTTTTAGCTTTCCAAGGTCCATCCAGAGTATAGATTGCTAGAGAACATGTTGTTGTCCCCCCTGTAAACAGAAAAAGAATCCAAAAGCTATCAAGGCTTAGACTAACTTCATCATCATTATTCAAGTCCTCTTCGACACATCTTTCTTCTCCAATCATACTGTCCTCAAGTTCTCGAAGCTTCCCACATTCAGTGGCTTCCAACAGTGCCTTGTCTAAATCAGCTATTATTGGTGAACCCTTTGGAAATGCCTGATGAGATATAATTCAAAGTCATATTCAGTAGTATCATCGTATAATTTTAAATGCATTTGAATTAACTAACATCCAGACTACCATATCGGTTGAAGTTTTAGGTAATACATCTTAATTGGGATGAGATTACTCACAAATCCTTGTCCCCCTACTTTATACGATGGTCCTGCTACAACAAAGCTTTTGCAGTGCTTGGCAAGAAAAAGCTTAAGAAAGGAAGCATGGATAAACCCTGCTGCAATTTCTCCAGTTTTAAGCGCTTTAGCGAATTCTTCCTGCGAGCTGAAACTCTTCAGGTTAATTGATTTGATGCCCAACACTTTTTCTAAATAGTTACCATAGAATCCTTTTGCATGCCCAACTATCGCATTATTATTCTTCAGTGTCTCTATGTCAGAGATTTTAGCTTCAAACTTCTGGACGGTGAGCATACTAGTAAGACTTGCGCTATAACTTTGTGTGATAATCAACGCCACAAAGAGCCAAACCACTACTGCTATACGTGACAAATTGCTATGAAGTCTTCCCCCTGCATATGACTAGCAATTATAATATATAATCATAGTAGCAGCCTGACATCATAATGAGAGATTGCACATTACCGTGCAAAGAGAAGAGAGTGGTAAAGGATAGCCAAATTAGGATTCCTGCTTGATCCGTTGCAGAGCCTTGAAGTCTCTGGTTGTGGTTCCTCTCAATCAACCATATGAGGAAGCCATTGTAAATGGTTATAGCCAATATTAGCAGCCACATGGCTTTTGTGAAGGGCTTCATGAAAAGCCAAGCTCTGGAGGGTGTTTTTGACTGGACAGGTACTACCATTTCCAGTGATGGCGTTGTATAGGTACGTGTGAATTCTGCATACTTATATCTATCGGCTATCACATTCACACCAACTATTCCATCAAATTTCTGCTAGATTGTATTCAATACCAAATGAATGTTAAAATACCAGTTCAATTATAAGATCATTATAATAACATAGTGAAGAAGACAACATAAATGACAATTGAAACTCACCTTTAGGTAAACTTGTTCTACCAAAGAATCAAGCGTCCCATCGTAAGGGATAAATTCATATGGCACGTAGTATGGCAACCGGGCCATGACTTCTCTGAAGGTATCAATTACAAATCCAGTAAAATTTAATTTGTTAGTCTGTGGATCATGTAAAATGTTTATCATTTGTTTAAATGTAATTCCAGTAGGTACACCAATTCGCCAAAACCCAGAGCTATTGGAAAGTCCCCATCCTTCTGGTTTATACAACGATTGACCGGGCCAAATCACTTGTCCCAAGTTTTGCATAGAGGAGTTGTGAGTAGCATTGTCATCTATGTTTCTTGAGAAACCTAACCCTTTGGACCAAATTCCAAGTTCTTTAAAACTCTTTCCAATCACGTTGACAACTCCAAACATATGAGATGGGGTTAATTTTCTTCCATTGTATTGTACTCTGCCAGTCAACCCATCGAAGTGGATGAAAGAAATTTTCTCTAGATACAATTCACTTTGCTTAGCAAACTGCACTTTCCTTCCATCAAATGAATGTGCAACTGCCCACACAACATTATAGGCCTCCACTGCTGAGATCCCAGGCTCATCGGTTCCTTCTTCAGGATAATCTAAACTGAACTTCTTTTGGAATCTCTGTCTGAAATCTACAAACCGTATACTGGACGTTGAAAAATATTTCTTGACTCCTATCACGCCTTGCATCGAGTAAATGGTGGTACGATCGAGGGAATGGAAAAAATCAGCAATTGTGTTGGTGACAATCCAGACATAATCTTTTTCCATCATTTTCATCTCTTTCGCTTTCTGAAATAGGCTAGTGGCCATTTTTATAGACGTATGAACAACAAAAACTCTACACTGCTGTTCTCTTAGCCTTGTAAGCTCTTCAGACAATGATGAAGCTATGACAGATTGGAGGGGTACGAGGTGGCTTATTTCTGCTCCTACTTCCTGTAAGGACTCCATGAGATCGGGGATGACACTGCCAAAAGCAGAATCAGTATCATCTTCGTATATTATGTTGACTCGATGCCAATCCCAAGACTGCACAATTGCAGCCACAGCTTTCATTTGTGCATCTTGGTTGGATACTGAGGCTTGAACAAGGAAAGGCCAGCGCTTTATGGCCCATCTTGGAGTTGAATCAGCAAGTGAGAATGTAGGGGTGTTACCTTGGCTACTAGCTTCTGCAACTCGTGATGCTTCTTGCCATGTATGTGGTCCAATAATGACTTGAACTTCCTTCGCATCTATTAATCTCTTGGCTGCATTGTTTACATGACCTAGTGAATCAAAACTTCCTCGGAGTATAGGTGTTGGCCTAAGCAACCGGCTAAATATATTTAAATATTAAAACAGTTATTAATGCATGAATTTTTTTCTCGTTCTATATATGGAAAAGATCAAGCATATTGTGCAGTTGGTATGTTTCCTCATGCAAATTTTATACTGCTGTAGTTTTGCTCTTTTGGTAATCTAATAATTAACCTTCATATATTTTAGATTAGATAACATATTTTACCTGATAGAGCTGCCACTGCAGGTTTCCCGTGTGAGTTTGCTATGCGCAACACCAATCTTTGATCAGTGTTTCTGCTGATATCATCTAATGCAATCTGCAAGGAAACATTTGCCTCCTTTCCGGCACGAGATGTGCCATCTATAATGACACCTATAACCACTTGGGTGCTTGTCGTTTGCTGCAGATAAAGCAAGACTAACACAGTGGAGAAGACGTAACTAGGTATCATGATCAATTTCTTTCAAAACACGAGTCTTATTGATTGCGGAGTACTTGGAAATCACTTGGGACTTAACCTCGATGAATAAGGATTATAGTTGTTTGTCTACAATGCATGCAGCTGTGGTTCTTATATACATTTCATAGCAAAGGAAAGTTGAAGGAAACTACTGGCTGAGCAACAAAAACGTACGTAATAAGTTTATATTCCAACACGTAACAAAAAGGACAATATACAGGATGGGTAGAAAGAGTTGTGATACTTGGCTCCATCCATAGAAATTCTAGGAAGCACTGTTTATTCTGTTCTTCCGCAACTTTCTTTTCATGTGTCGAATACGCTATGGAGTTCGTAAATATCATTACCATGGTCAATTGTTTGGAAATTAAAGGTATAGATTGGACATTTAAAGATGTATTGACTTTTGACTTGGACTCTACAATGTCGTAAAATTTTGAGTTTGATTACCGTAATATGCGATTGTAGATTCTAAGTGCATATATTAACATGTGTGCAATGCTATTTAAATAATGTTAGGTATTCGAATTGGATCTCAAATTTTTTCCAAATTACATGTGTCACTATTTGATTGGTTATAATTATAATGGACCCGCGAGGATCATATCTGTTAAAATACAGCTCCTACAGCCAGGATCATATCTGTTAAAATACAGCTCCTACAAAGATCATAGTCAAGATATTCATGCTACTACAAAGTCACGGTTGCTTGATTTATAGTACATGTAATGTTCTTTTCATATTAGCACCTTGCTGTATATAATCAGCCACAATCATTCTATGTAATCTAAGCTTTATATTAGCAATACAAGAGTTACTTCTCTTACATTGTTTCTCAGCTTCATCCTAAACACACACAAATTCACATTCTGATATACACATCAGTTTTGTCATGGTATCAGAGCTTTAAGCTCCTTACCTGTGTTATTCCAGTGGCAGCCCTTATCTCCGGTAGCTTCATCTCTTCCGGTAGCTTAGCCTTTTCTTTGTGACAAATATACAAACACCTGACGGGTCAAATTCATACCAGCCACAATTACATACCAAATTCAAATCCGACGAATCCATTCTCCTCGGCAAAGATTTGGTAACATTCAGGCAACACCGCATCAAACTACAGATCATCTGTCCGAGTCAACTCACCGACTCGCTCAACTCGTCTGTCCGAGTCAACTCATCGGCTCACTCAACTCAACTTCACTAATCTCCGAGTTCCCTACGAACTCACTCACTGAGCCATCAAAATCGTTCGATTCGTTTCTCTTTATCAAGACACCTATCTGCTGCTTCTCGGATTTTTCAGGCCACCATCACCGGAATTTTCCTTTTGCTTCAACTACCGTCATAGTGCTGCCCTTCTATGTTCCGGTAACTCTAATCTCATGCATATCAAATTTATATAAATATATCACTGCTGTAGTTGGATACGTATATATTCTATATTTGATATGTACAATATTTGATATACACTGCTGCTGATATATAGACCGCTGCAATTTGGTCAAATTGCATATAAGTAACCCAGTCTTGTGTTCTTTTTTTTATTATAGTTCCTGAACTTCTTGAGATTATAAAACTATCCCTGTAGTTGTTCATTATTTCACTATAAACCCAAAATTTATCATGAACAATGAAAATAGTTTGCCGATTCAAACCATTTTGAATGGCTCCAACTATTTAGCTTGGTCTCAAACTATGAAAAGTTTTCTTTAAGGGAAAAGAATTTGGCGCTACATAAATGGGGATTTTACTGTTCCAACTAAAGGAATAGATGAAGATGAATCAAAGTTCAAAGATCGCATTGAAGAGTGGGATGTCAAAAATCATCAAGCTATCACATTTTTTAGAAACTCTTTTGTTTCTAAAATTAATTTGCAATTCGGAAATTTTGAAACGGCAAAAGAAATTTGGGATTTATTGGCATCTCGGTACACAACATCTGATCTTTCTCACTAATATCAGATTCTGAATTTCTTAAGTAAACAGAAGCAAGTGCCCGGTCAACCAGTAGCAGATTTTCTTTCCCAAATACAACCATTTTGGGATCAGCTAACTTTGTCTGAACCTAAGTGGTTACACACAGAGGATGCCACACTCTATCAGGCGTATCGTGATCAACAATGACTCATCCAGTTTTTGATGGCTCTCACTCAGAATTTCGAACCAGTTAGAGCTGCTCTTCTCCACCGTGTTCCGCTGCCCTCTTTGGAAAGTGCCTTAACTGAACTCATTTCCGAGGAAACTCGACTCGGCATTGGCAAAACCATCCCCATGGCTGAAACTGTCCTTGCGGTACCTCTAGTACCTACTTCTGACAAACCTTTTTACAAGTTTTGTCGTCAAAATGGACACATAACTAAGGATTGTACAACACTTCGCAATCACACATGCCAACATTACCATCAAAAGGGTCATTACTCGATTCAGTTCTGCAAGAAAAAGCCATCTTTTCATCCAAACAAATTATCTCAGTCTTTTGTTGCTGCAACCTCTGAATCTACATCAGACACTACACCCACAACATCCATTACTGAGCTTACTTCTTTACTCAAACAGGTTTTATCTAAAACCGGATCTTCTTCCACTGCATTCTCTACCACCTCAGGTAATTCTTGGTATTTTGATTCTGCTTGTTGCAATCATATGACAAATGATTCATCCATATTTACCACGAAGACACGGAGTTCTTTTCTTCAAACCATTCAAACAGCAGATGGTTCTAGCTTGAATGTGTCACACATCGGAAATGTATCTACTGAAGATCTTTCCCTCCCTGACACATTTTTTGTTCCAAATCTTTCACTTAATCTTATCTCTATTGGCCAAATTTGTGATCTTGGTCTTGATGTTATTTTTACCCCTTTTGGTTATCAGGTACAGGATCCTCAGACAAATCAAACACTTGGGACATGACGTAGATGTGGAAAGTTGTTTGAGCTCACTTCTCTTCATCTACCTACATCAAAATCATCATCTCATCTAGCTTGTGCGATTTCATCTGGTATCTGGCACTCTCGGTTAGGCCATCCATCTTCCACTCGTTTGCATAATCTTGTTTCTAAGGGACTCTTAGGGAGTGTAAGTGAAGACAAAATTGAATGTGTATCATGTAAACTAGCAAAACAACATGTACTTCCTTTTCTTATTCATTATGAAACATCATCTTCTACTTTTGATCTTATTCATTCTGATATTTGGGGTCCCTCTCCAACCCCCACTATGGGGGGATCGAGATATTATGTGATATTTGTTGATGATTTTTCTCGTTTCACTTGGATATATATCTTGAAACATCGTTCAGAATTAGGAGAAACTTACAAAAATTTTGCCACAATGATTCACACTCAGTTTAAAAAGAAAATCAAACTCTTTCGTGCCGACAATGCAAAAGAATATAAAGAATCTGATCTTACAAATTTTTTAACTTTTTATGGTACCCTTGCACAGTGTTCTTGCCCTTACACATCTCAACAAAATGGTCGGGCTGAACGTAAACATAGACACATTCTTGACACCATTCGAGCCCTTCTCATTTCTTCTTCTTGTCCAGAATACTTCTGGGGAGAAGCTGCACTCACTGCTATTCACACCATAAATATGATTCCTTCTCCTGTTATTAATAATGTTTCCCCTTATGAAAAATTATATGAAGAACCTCCATCATATGATTCTCTTAAGGTTTTTGGTTCTACTTGTTTGTTCTTCTTCCTCCACATGAGAGGACAAAACTTGAACCACGTGCTCGTCTTTGTTGTTTTGTTGGCTATGGTAGTGGTCAGAAAGGATACTGATGTTGGGATCCTATTTCACAACGTCTTCGTGTCTCTCGTAATGTCACTTTTTGGGAGCATAAAATGTTCTCATCTATGTCAGAATTTCACATTGACACCTCTACTAGCATTTCTCACTTTACAGATCCTTTTATTGATGTACATCCCAGTGATGAATATGTAGAATCTCCAATATCTTCTTCTGATATACATTCAGTAGATCCTTCAGTTAAGCACACACAACCATCTCCATCTACTACTATCCCTATAGTAGGACAGTCTGAGGATTCCAGTACCGAGCCTCCCATTTTACCATGATACCATCCTCTTCAGATGAGCATGCTCATCGATCTACTCGGGTAAGAAAACCTTCTGTTCGTCTTACTGATTATCATGTATATTCTGCTATAGAATCATTGCACGAGCCTCAAACATATAGAGAGGCAAGTGTTAACCCTTTTTGGCAGGAGGCTATGACAAATCTATTGAGAGATATAAAGCTCGTCTAGTTGCTAGAGGCTTTACCCAGGAATATGGCATTGATTATGAGGAGACTTTTGCACCAGTTGCTCGTCTTACATTGGTTCGAAGTTTACTCGATGTTGGAGCATCAAAACGGTGGGATATGTGGCAAATGGATGTAAAAAATGCATTCCTTAATGGAGACTTAGATGAAGAAGTTTATCTCAAACCTCCTCCCGGTTTTGATCTCTCTCCAGGTCAAGTGCTCAAGCTTAACAAGGCACTTTATGGCCTAGAACAAGCACCTCGAGCTTGGTTCGAGAAATTTAGCAAAGTCATTAGTGAGCTAGGATTTTCTTCTAGTCCATATGATCATGCTCTCTTCATTCAACGGACCGATCGAGGAATTGTTCTTCTCATTCTCTATGTTGATGATATGATTATCACTGGAGATGATACTACAGGTATCTCTGATCTCAAACAGTTTCTTAGTCAGCAATTTGAAATGAAAGATCTTGGTTCATTAAGCTACTTATTGGGTCTTTAGATTTCTTCCATTCCTACTGGATACACACTTTCTCAAGTTAAGTATGCATTTGATCTTTTGTTGAAATCTGGAATCAGCGACAATAAGATTACATCTACACCTTTGGAATACGAGGTCAAACTTAACTCTAAAGATGGTGATCTGCTTGCCAACCCTACATTATATCTCCAGTTGGTAGGAAGTCTAATTTATCTTACTGTCACTCGTCCTAACATTGCTCATGCTGTTCATATTGTTAGTCAATTTATGGCAGCTCCTCGCACTCCTCACTATACAGTTGTCCTTCACATACTTCGTTATGTCAAAGGCACCATCTTTCATGGATTACATTATGCATACAACTCATCACTTGAGTTACATGCCTATTCTGATGCTGATTGGGGTGGTGATCCCACTACCAGATGTTCCACGACAGGATTTTGCTTCTTTCTGGGTTACTCTCTTATCTCTTGGCGTAGTAAGAAACAATCCCTTGCCTCAAAATCCAGTGCCGAGTCAGAATATCGAGCTCTGGCTGACACCACACAGGAATTAATTTGGCTACGATGGTTACTTGAAGAAATGACTGTAACTCATTCTCCAGCCACTATTATCTACTGTGATAGCAAAAGTGCCAGGGACATTGCTCACAATGATGTCTTTCATGAACGCATTAAACATATAGAGATTGATTGTCATTTCACCCGTCAACAGGTTGCAAAAGGAACAGTTCATCTTCATGCTATCTCTAGTGCAGATAATGTTGCAGATATTTTCACGAAATCTCTTCCTCCCGGTTCATTTCGTGATTGCAAACTCAAGTTGGTTTTTCAACCATCTTAAGTTTGAGGGGGGTGTTAAAATACAGCTCCTACAAAGATCATAGTCAAGATATTCATGCTACTACAAAGTCAGGGTCAAGATATTCATGCTTGATTTATAGTACCTGTAATGTTCTTTTCATATTAGCACCTTGCTGTATATAATCAGCCAAAATCATACTATGTAATCTAAGCTTTATATTAGCAATACAAGAGTTACTTCTCTTACATTGTTTCTCAGCTTCATCCTAAACACACACAAATTCACATTCTGATATACACATCAGTTTTGTCAATATCAATATCTGATTTGTTATAATTATAATGGATCCGTCAGGATCATATCAATCTCACCAATTAAAATCTTCCATACAACCAACTCATCCATGCCACATCATTTGGGAGCATTTTTTGGGTACCAATTTGGGATACCTGACATTACTCTTGCTCATTAGCACCAAAAAGGTATATGATAGAAGTATACAAAATTATTTAAATACGATAAAATTAATTTTTGGTAAGAGTTTAATGTCACTTCTAAGTATGACTATATCGTTCGTTAGCAACTTAGCATTAAAAAAGCTCTTATAAAAATCTATAAAATTAACTTGAATTTAGAATTCCATTTCAGGATATTATTCAAAAACCTAAACTCATAATATTCACGGAAAGCACCAATTCAGTTTTCTCCTTTAAATATTTAATATAATAATTACATTATATTGTAATTATACAGGTGACGAGAAAGAATCTGATATCATGGTGACGATGAGAATTTTTACTAATGTGTAAAGAATTTCAAACGCAGTAAACATGCAAGTATGAAAAGTAAATATACAGGGGGTTCCTTTGGAGAGGAATCATTTTCCTGTTCTGGTTCTTTCTTCAGCTTACAAGCAGGAAAGGCTTGTACAGTTGTACTTGTTTTAAACTTATTAATGTTAATAAACAAGCGTAATTAATTTATGCAATCTATGTCAAAATTTATAGTTTTTTAGACGAAATATTGTCAAAATTTATGGTTTTTTAGACAAAATATCAACAATGAATTGTTTGATTTTTGGTGATGCAAAATCACAGCTTTCCATATCCATTAAACCGAAAAATCACTAGACCATAATAACAGATGACAATAGTTGATTGAATCTTACTACACCTGCCTTCAAAATGCTAACCAATTCCCTATTTTGATTGCTTAGTAGTTACTACACAGGATACGCGTTCTGAAGCAGCCAATGCTCATGTAAAAAGAATAAGAGCCTAAAGAAAAAAATGGTGAACTGAAACATAAATTCATAAAGCTTAAAGGTTTGGTAAACTCTCCAGCTTCGGTCCATCCATGTATCAAATAACCACATACTAGAGAATTCATTAAAAAAAAAACATATACATTTTTACAAAGCTAGGAGTACTCTTTCGCTTGCAGAATTATCATTTAACAAACCGTTGCTTGAAAAGTGAATGTCACTTTGTTGGATCCTTGAACTTGCCTTTCTTGTGGTATTTGTTTCGTTCCGTGCTGTAAAGATAATCCAAGACAGATAAGTAACACGAAAGTCATTTACAGGGCAGGAGCTTAAGGTAGAAACTGGAACTTCTAAGATGCCTATTACTTGTGCAAGAAAGATAAGGGTCAAGTGTTTTTCACAAAGTTTGGAAGGAAAACAAATTTAAAAGGAATCTCAGTCCATTTTCAGATTATCTTTTTCTGGCAAGTTTACTTAATTTTACAAGTATAAGTGCAAGGTAGGGAAAGTGAGAAATTGTGGCAAGTTTACTTAATTTTACAAGTGTAAGTGCAAGGTAGGGGAAGTGAGAAATTGAACACACGACTTTAGTCATGGGGAAGGGTTACCTTATTACTAGGATAAAACCCTCCACCTCAATTTAAATTCATCTTTAATCATATCACACTAAAATTACACATGAGAGAGAGTGCGAGAGAGCGCATGCCTACTCGTGCTTGTGCATGACAAGTTTTCTCATGTACTCCGAATCTCCGATCATTCCTTTGGAAAGAACTTCGTTTCCCAGATTTATACTTATTGAGAATGCAAGTTTGCTCCAGAATGGGGATTTCTATAAACTGACGGCATCACAGTAATATCAGTCTAGAAAAATTGTTACAGACAATATTATCATTTGAATCATCACAACATGAAATTTTCTATAGTTATCACTAAAAATTCTATGGTCAGAACCTTTTCAGTTAAAGAGCATCTTTAAAAGAACTTGTTGAAATAAAAAAAAGTACTGGACTGGGCCTAACAAAGGTGGTGGCTGGTGAGTGTAGTAGAAAGCGGGGATATGGGGGATAGGTCTCTTTTTCTTCATCCCAAACTAGAGCTAAAAATATGTAGTATCTTGTAATTTGACTTCACAAAATATATTTTTTTTGAGTAAAATAAGATATGCAGCATCTTGTAATTTGACTTCACAAAATAATTATTAACTAAACCAATTTTGTATAATTAATTTGGTTTGGAGCAGTAAAACAATTAGTTGTAGATATTTCTTTTAATAACTTATAATTTTTTTATGTTATAATTATGTTTTTATATAATCACTTCTTTAATAGTTATTAATTTCATTTAATGACATGCATGGTTTAAAACTAAATATATTTTCAATTTAAATATGTTGTTATTCAAAATTTGGGTCATTAGTATAGTAGTTTAAATGTATAACATTCCCTAGCATTTGATCTAACCGTACTTATTTATTTACTAAAAATCTAACGGTTGTTATTCGTTGTAATTCGTTGTATGGTTGAACCGTTAAACTAAACTACAAATAATTATACTCATGTTTCCTTATATATAAACATACAAATTTTTTTATATTTTTTATTAATGATTGAAATATATGGTGTGATATTTTTGGGTATATATTAATGATTGGAAGATAACAAATAATATAATTAGTATTTTTGGGTGAATTTATAAAAATTAATAATTAAAAGGTAACGTGTTTAAATGAGCAAAAACATAAAAATGATTGGAAGATATAGTAAAATTGGTGTTTTTTGGTATTTATAAAAGGTAATACCTTTTAATCAAAAGGTAACATGTTTTAAATAGAAAAGGCAATCAGCTAGTTATTATTAATTATATTATTTTATTATTTATTAATTAAAAAAAGGACCGAAAACCCAAAACCAAAACTTTCATTGTTTCGGCTTTAATATAATTGTATAGATTAATCTAGACCAAACTAATATTTAGATTTTATAATTATTTGTTTTAAAAATAATTAATTTTTTTATAATTATATACTTATATCTACTTCTCGTTCCCTTAAAACCATCCTATCAGCCAGTGAACAAAACTAATACAAAGTTTTAAGGAGGAAATCTGCTTAAATCTCCAACCCCCAACAAACAAAATGGCCAATCAACTTTCAGTATTTTGTTTCTTTTAAAATTGTGATCAAGGTGAACCAGTGAACAATGAATGTAAAGGCAAGAATTAAGAATCATACTTATACTTCAAGTAAATTTTGCCACTTGCTCCTGACCTGTAACTCATAGACCCCATGGAGAACGATGGGCTAACTCATCTGTATCCTCATCTAATATCTCCAAACCAACTTGATCATTACCTGCACTCAGTACCTAAATGGAAAAAAACATAACGACTTAAAATAATCAAGACTCCAGCCACAGGAATGCATGAGCCCTGACTATAACACAACTTCCATAGCAGATACTTCAAAACATAAAGGCTATGCAAGTTCAACTAATTTTTGGCAACTCGGAAGGCAATGCTGATCAGTGCCGCAAAAGCAACATAAGATGTGAGGTAAAAAACACCCAATCAAACAAATCACAAGTATGTGTGCGTTAAGTAAGGATGCCTTGACCAGATAGAATAACTAAAGTATTGAGATTACTAATTTTTAGCTGTGAATTCATAGTTTATATTGGGTCCAAGCAAGAATATACATGTGTAGAAGTCACATCAGGTGTGCCATCCTAAGAAGTATGAAGCATAAAATATGTTAGAATACCTCTTTAAGAAGTTCATTTTGGTCATCAAGACTATAAAAGCTCAGCTCTGGACCTGCATTGGGCGGAGGCAAGTCCGTAATGACCTACAAATAAGGGTATAACAGTTACGTAGCCAACATATTATATATGAAGTAATGCTGGTAACACATTTCTAACAAAACGTGCCTTCGCTGATTAATAAGATATCCCTTATATTATAATTAGCACAATAAAATGGGTACATCTATACATGAAACATTGACCATGTCCCAGCAGAATGCAAATGGATCATGGAAGAGATCGATAAGGTTGCTACGTTATACATATTCAAAATAAATAAGACTTGCTGTACCTTAAAGCTGTACCCTTGATCGATCAGAAATTGCTGCCTTTTAGTTGAGTAGTACATTTCCTGAATCCAACACACATAAGGAATTCAGCATACACCTCTTTGAAGAATATTTACGCATCAGAGAACCTTACAATGCTACATTTTAAGCTCAAAATATTGATACCATGTGGGCAAAGGAAATAGCAAACTACCTGTGTATCTGTTGATACTAGTGAGTAAAAGAAGGCATTATGCTCCTCTTTACCACCTGACATTCGGTCTTGAGGCCGACCCTATCAACACAGCAAAAAAAAAGAGACAAGTACATTAAGTATAACTGAAATGCGGGGGTACCCCTTTAGCGAGATGTTACCTCATTGTTTGAATAGAAAATTAACATTATTGCTTTATTGAAGATGAAACTCATCAATCAATTTATTTATTCAAGCATAATTTCATTACATTGAGATCTTAAGATATGAGGTCGTTTGGTATTCAGTTATTTATCCTGGAATTTGGACTTCCCAAGAATTGATTTATGATACACTTGTTTGGTTGTTGATAAAAAGGAAATAAAAAATCACCTAGGAAGTTAAAATACCTACATAATATAGGAAGTGACTGACCCACTCCTCCCCTTGGTTATTCACACTTCCTGTCCTAAAAAATAGCTAAACACATATGTGCACACCAATATATATATATATACACAAATTTTTCCACTTCCCAGGAACTTTATAAAAGCAGGAAATAGAATCTACCATAGGAAGTTAATACCAATTGTATACCAAACAAGCACTATGTATAAATACTTATACGGAAGTATATGGTGTAAAAATTGATTACAACATATTCCAACTACAATAAACATGACAATCCTGTATCTTTTAACAGGACTCTTAGCATTACGTTTAGTGTCACACATCAAAATTATGGGATCCTTGAGCAAATTAAAGACCTATACTAATACCTTTGCCCTGAGAATACGACCAAGTCGTTGTGCTTCTTGGCATCTTGAACCAGCATGTGACGATATTTGAATGATCACATTTGCCTCTGGAATATCGATAGAGTTATCACCAACCTAAGCAATATGACTAACAAACGTTAGATCATTTTGATAGAAAAACAAATCATAACTACACATGTTTGATAGTGTAGAACAAAGAAATGTAAAATGCTTATATTGGATATATTCCCCATCTAATCTGGTAGTCAATTACAACAAAATTATTATGCTAGAAAAAAGATCCACTACATATGTATATAAATCCAACTGAGCATCATAGAGGCAGTGAATAACCTAGGTACATGCATTGTACATGGTAAAGAGAAGGGATGACCATACACCAAAACAACCAACACCCATCTTATAGACGAGGATCCTACAAATTATGGATACACAAGTCATCTAGAATTCTTCAAACCAAACCATGAGCTTCACCAACAAAACATCTCATGGAACCAAAAGAAAATAAAAATCAAGAAAAGAAATCGAATCGTTTTGTGGAGGCACGTAATCAACTAAAATAACTGAATCAGTTTGAGAGTTAATTCAATCATCTTACTCAACTATATACCTTTGAAAGAAAAATTGTGTTCATCGTAGGACTTCTTTTGAAAGCTTCAAGGATATTAGTCCTCTCATCATGGCTACATTGCACAAAGTAAATCATGTTTAGTACTGTGATATAGCACGAAGAAGAGCATCTTTGGAACAGTCAGACATCTCAGAAAACCTTGTAGCACCGTGTATCATAGGTTTCTGGAGCTTCATGGCATATTTTTTTAGTGCAAAAAGATTGTCCGCGAAAACAATTATCTTATCACCACGTTGCTCCTCATGGAATCTAATAAGAAACTCACATACCCTGAACTTGTTAGGGTTAATCACATATAGTGCCTGCAAATGAATCAAGGAATAATCAGTTGATGAGGAAAAAAGCAATTAGCAAGTTTATGTAATTTGTTCCTACAAGTTTTATAGTGACATTCTGTAAGAAGTCATTATTAATGCACAACAGGTTTCAAGAAATTACCAAATATTTTTATCAGAATAGAAGATGACTGATCAATCAAGTCAACTTCAATTCTAGTCATTTTCTTTGTGTAATTTTTTTAACCGGCTCATTCCACATACCTGATTGACACCCACAAGCATAAAGGAATGGAAGTAACGAAAGAAAAACAGACTAGTCCATTAAGAGCTGGATAGGAATCTAAAAACCATAAATGTTTAATTTCATCTCATTTATTTATCGAATTTCTTGTTAGGGGTTTTGTATAACAATTGAATCTTATATAATAAAGCAAATATATTTTATAGATTAGTCACTTTCACCCTGCAGGAAACTGTTTTCTGGACCTTATAAATTTCTGGTCTATTTTTTTTGTTCTGTTACATTATTCTAGGCCCCTTGCTGAATTTAATTAGTACTAAAATTTCGAAACAGATTTCTATACCAACTGACCTGTTTCTTTTTTGAATTTTCTTCCCTTAGATATTCGGCAAAGAACTCCTTTGTCATTGGACACCAAATTTCAGCACACTGGACATTTGCAATAAACCCGCCTTTTACCAAATCCTGCCAATTTGCTTCATATAACTTGGGCCCGATCAGAAAGTTCAAATCGGTGATTCTTTCGTCCTCACGCACAAGTGTTGCTGGGATTCACAAAGTTTGTTATAAGATTGAAACAAGACCTTTTCAAAAGCATATTCATCAAAGTAATCAGACACACCAGTTAACCCAAGTTTGCAGTGAGAATTAGTGATGCTGATGACCTTTCGAAACATTTGAGCAGGAACCACGTGCACCTAAACAAAATGAAAAATTATGCATATATTCACCGGAAGATACATAAATATTGTCCACAAAATCTATAGGCTTAAAAAATCGATTGCCACAATCATGTGATTACCTCGTCCATGAGAAGCAAACCCCATTCTCTATTTCTTATTTCCTCAATAATCTTTTCAGATTCTTCAGATCGCTTCCCGCCAAATGCTAACATGTTATACGTAGTCACAACAATGGAAAACAACACCTAGAGGGGGGTGAATAGGTGTTTATGGTTATTAATGTGAATTTATGAACTATTTTGAAAATTACTGAAAACAGCTTGCTGTTTGTAATAACACAGTTCACAAACAGCACGCTGTTTGTATCTAAAATGCAATGCAGAATGAATATAAACAGTAAGTAAAAGAGACACACAATCTTTTAGCCAGGTTCGACCCCTAATCCCCTATGGTCTACGTCCTGGTCCCTTACCAAACTTGGTAAGAGAATATATTATTGATAGTTTGGTAAGAGAATATATTATTGATCAACTATAATCCAATTACAAGATACAACAATATATCTCCCTTAACCCTTGTTGCTTACAAACGGCTTGCTGTTTACCTGTGCTGAACCAACCCTCTAAGTACTACTTCCCAAGTATACTTCTCTAGTATAGTTCGACTCACCCTAAAACCTGAAGCCAATCTTGTACAGCAACAAAACAATACACTTTGAACAATACAAATGTTTTGAAAGAATACAACTCAACCTATAAATCCTCAATATGATGAATATGCGTGTATGAAGAGATTTGAAGGTTTGGAAGGGTTTAGCAATGTAAGCTCAGAAGTTGTTTGAGTATATCTCATTTTATGCACGTTGTATTCAGTACCAAGAACTGGTAATACTCAGTTCTTATATAGGTGAACAAGAAAGGTTTGAATTTGCTTGATAAAAATTTCCAACGGTATGAATTTAATCCGTTAGAGAGAAGCAATGCTTTTGAGCTTGAAGAAATACTTTGATAATCTGCAAAGCTGAAAACTGGAGCGTGTATGGAGATAGGAATATGCAGGGAACAAGGTTATGATGAGTCCCATGTGACATATTTTGAGTGGAGATAAGGTGGTGTATTAAATAAGGTAAAGTAACCTTATTTAACTAAAAAGAATATTTGCTTGTCTCCAAAAGCTTGAGAGGTGGGAATGTTCATCATATATTCTGAGGACCTTTACAAATAATCTATATATATTATTTCTCTTGATGTCCTTTGAATTTCCCGAATTGATCTTTAATTTCTGCAGACACAATCAGCTTGCTGATTGTACAATTGGCATGCTGTTTGTGACAATTGGCTTGCTGTTTGAGATATACTGATTATGAAATCAGTAAGCTGTTTTGTCCTGTAAAAACAAGTTAGAGCACACACAAATGGCATGCTGTTTTATCCTGCAAAACCAAAGTTAGAACTAACACAATGGCATGCTGTTTTATATCTGTAAGCGCCAAATAGCTTACTGTTTGTCATCATCAAAACCTAGGAGTTTCAATCTCCCCCTTTTTTATGATTACAAAACTTTTTAGGAGAATTTTGAAACTCCCCCTAAATTCCTGCATCTCAGCATTAGATATAAAACAATAATTATAGAGCATTGATATAGCATATTCAGGATAAACTTAAACTTAGCAATATATGCCACATAACCATTTCAACAGAAATCAAATCAAGTTCAACAGGAATAAACAGGAATAAAATTCAAGTACCCACAACATACCACAACAAACATAGCAAGTTCAGGCAAGTTCAAATAAACCGAGTTCAAACATAAAACAACAAACATTGAATTCTCCTAAATTCTCTCCCTTAATTCATCAAAAAACTAAGGATCACTGGTTTGAGCATTTGACTTGGTGGCCTCTGTATCTGTGTCATCTCCAGGAGCATCCTTTGCAGCAGCTTTGGCTAAGTTGTCCAACCCTTGACCATGTTCAATTTCTGAGTGAGCAGTAGATGTGTTCCCAACTGTCTTGAGCATTAATTCCTTCATTGTGGTGACTTGAGAGATAAGATCCTTCATAGCACCCTTGATGGCTTGGAATTCAGCCTTGAGGTCCTGTACATCATTTCTGATTGCTTGAGTATCATTTCGAAGAGAAATGATCTCACTAGTCATGATTGTCACATCAGCTTGTAGAGATTGAGTCACCAAGTTCTGAGTTGCAGTTTGAGGAGCAGTAGAGGTAGTAGGATCATCATGTGGAGGGTCATCCTGAGGAACCACAATTCTAGACAACACACCATCTTCAATTTGCAGATTGTTCAAAGATAAAAACTTTTGGTCCATGCAATCCTTAACAACAACCTTAGTCATACCCTTGACATTGACATTGAACAGCTTAAATACTTTGGACAGCCAAGAAGCATAAGGCAGCCCACTAACAGATTTCTCAACTGTAGCTTGCATCTTTTTCAAAATAAAAGAGGACAAATCAAAGAACCTTCCAGTTAAAATCATAGCCACAATCACCACATCTTGGCAAGTAAAATTTGATTTGTTTCCCACTCGAGGACAGATATGAGACCTAGCTATCTTAAAAACCAGGTGAGCTAAAGGAGTTACTATGGTGGTAGGAGGAGGGTTTGTATCTAAGAGCTTGACATTACCCATTATGACTTGTAACTGATCCTCAACACTAAAATCAGGAAGGGACACATATCCTTGAGCAGTATACACATCAGTAGAACTATCCATTTCAATTTTAAGGAGCGAACTTAGGATTGGAGGATTCAATTGAATCTTCGTACCTCTAACCGTGGATATAGCATTCCCAAACTTATCAGTTTGCAAATTAGCATAATACTCTCTTACTAAATCAGGATAAAAGTAATTTGGCATATCAGATACGAACGACTCTAAACCAATATCTTGAAATAGTTTCATTACACCACACTCATCGAAGAGAGGAGTAATCTTACTTGATAAAGGCTGACCGTTGATGATTCCCCGATTCTCCAAATCCAGGTCCTTGTACCGGTCTTCACACGCAGGAGAAACAAACACTGGCGACATTGTCATTTTTAGCTTCTTCGATTCTGGAGTTGGAGTGATTTCATCACCACTTTCTAGCATAATCGTTTCCTCTTTCTTTGAAACAGATGGAGACAGTTCCCTACGAGCCCTAGTCTTACGAACCATGGTAGGAGATGGATAAACCCTAATTTTTGCTTAATCGCCGCTGAGAAAACCCTAATCGCCGCTTAGAGAGAGAGAGCGTGTTTGAGTTGAAGTGAACCGGCTAAAATCGTGTCTCTCTAGTTTTGATTTATTTTAGGGGAGAATTTAGGTTTAATTAATAAAGCTAAATTCTACTTAAATAAATAATTGATAAGCACATTACTATTGTTAAAACAGGCAAATTTCTCAATTTTAATTTTAACCATGATTTCTTAAATTATGAGTTTAAATAAGCATATATCTAAATTTTAGCAATTTTCTAAGCACATAGTCATTTAGCATGTTATAGCAATAATCAGAATATTTTCATGGCTATTTTCACAAGTAGAAAAACAGAAGAGACAAACAGCATGCTGTTTGTAACTAGAGTTAGGACAAATGGTAAGCTGACCTGTTCAGTATTTGTCAATCAGCACGCTGTTTACATAGAGCACATACCAAGTTGCATTCGAATGACTGAGAATCTTTCTTCAGCAAGGGGCTTTGTGAAAATATCAGCTAGTTGATATTCAGTTGGAACAAAGACCAACTCTATCTTGCCCTTAGCAACATTGTCTCTCAAGAAATGGTGTCGAACATCAATATGCTTCGTTCTTGAGTGATTCACAGGATTCTTAGAAATGCTAATGGTGCTAGTGTTGTCACAGTTGATTGGAACTTTTCTACACTTGATATCAAAGTCCCTTAGAGTTTGAATCATCCATAGAAGTTGAGAACAACAGCTCCCAGCTGCTAGGTACTCCCCTTCTGCAGTGGATAAAGCAACCGAAGTTTGTTTCTTGCATTGCCAAGAAACTAGGCTTTGTCCAAGGAATGTACAAACACCACTAGTACTTTTTCTATCAATTAAGCAACCTGCATAATCTGCATCACTATACCCAACAAGATCAAAAGTATTTGTGATAGGATAAAACAAACCAAGAGAAATGGTACCACTTAAATATCGAAATATTCTTTTAATGGCATTTAAGTGAGATTCTTTGGGGTTTGATTGAAACCTTGCACAAACACATACACTATACATTATGTCAGGTCTAGAAGCAGTTAAATACAGTAGGCTTCCAATCATACCTCGATATCTTTTAATATCAACAGTCTTACCATTTTCATCTACAATCAGCTTGCTGTTTTGCACCATGGGAGTTGATTTTGGTTTTACATCTTCAAAACCGAATCTCTTCAATAGACTTTGTGTATATTTGGATTGGTGCACAAAAATTCCATCTTTGGATTGCTTGATTTGAAGACCCAAGAAGTAATTGAGTTCACCCATCATGCTCATTTCGAACTCACTATGCATACACTTGGAAAACCACTTACACATAGATTCATTAGTAGCACCAAAAATAATATCATCCACATATATTTGTACAATCAAAATATCTTTACCATTTTGCATAATAAATAATGTGGGATCAATTTTACCTCGAATGAATCCATTTTGGATTAGATACTTACTAAGCCTTTTGTACCAAGCTCTAGGGGCTTGCTTTAAACCATAAAGAGCCTTCTTTAGCTTGAAAGCATAGTTTGGATATTGTTCATTTTCGAATCCGGGAGGTTGTTTAACAAAGACTTCCTCTTCTAGCACACCATTTAGGAATGCACTCTTTACATCCATTTGATATAGCTTGATTTTCTTGAAACATGCATACGCCAGAAGCATCCTTATTGATTCCAAACGAGCAACAGGAGCATAGGTTTGATCAAAATCAATGCCTTCTTGTTGGTTGTAGCCTTGAGCTACAAGTCTTGCTTTATTTCGAGTAATGGTGCCAAATTCATCAACTTTGTTTTTGAACACCCATTTAGTTCCTATAAGTGAGGCATCCTTTGGTGGCTTGACAAGTTCCCAAACATTACATCTTTCAAACTGATTTAATTCTTCTTGCATGGCCATGATCCAATTCTCATCTTTTAATGCATCATCTATATTTTTAGGTTCTTCTTGAGCTAGGAAGGCTGCATGAGCACAATAATTTGCCTTCCCTCTTCTTGTAGTAATTCCATCAGTAATATCACCAATGACTAACTCAGGTGGATGATTTTTAACCGTTCTTGTTGCCCTTGGTAAAGAATGTTGAGCTATTTCTTCATGAGTTGTCTTTCTCATCTTTGATGGTGGTGACTGTTCTTCTCCATCATATAGAGGCAATTTTGCAGTAGCTCTTGATCCTCTAGGACCTTCCAAAGTCATCTTTGCTATTTTTGTAATTGAATCTTCCACTTCAGCTTGCTGTTTTGAGCTTTCAGCTTGCTGAATGTCGGTGTCTGCATCCTCTTTGGCTTGCTGACTTTCAGTGTCACTTTCATCTTCATCTTGCTGATTTGAACTGCCATTTTGCTGATTTTCACTTCCAGCTTGCTGATTTGCACTTCCAGCTTGCTGATTTGTACTTCCAGCTTGCTGATTGTCAGTGACTTGAGGTTGCACATTTTCTTCTTCACCTGCAAATCCTTCCTCAAATCTTGGTAGATCATTGTTAGGTTCTTGAAAGGTAACATCAATAGATTCTTCAACAATATGTTTATTTAAATTATAGACTCTATAAGCCCTACTTGTTAAAGAATAACCAAGAAATATAGCTTCGTAGGATTTTGCATCGAATTTACCATCTTTACCAATTGTCTTGAGCACAAAACACTTAGAGCCAAAAATCTTGAAATAACTGATATTTGGCTTCTTGTTTCTCAACAGTTGATAGGGAGTTTTGTCCAATAATGGCCTGATTATGATTCGATTCAACAAATAGCATGTTGTATTCACAGCTTCGGCCCAAAAACTTCTAGGTAGCTTGCTTTCTTGCAGTAGAGTCCTTGCTGTTTCTTGAAGTGACCTATTCTTTCTTTCCACCACTCCATTTTGTTGAGGAGTCCTTGGAGCAGAAAATTCATGAGAGATTCCCTTTTGTTCACAATATGTGATAAATTTGTCATTGACAAATTCACCTCCTCTATCACTTCTTATACCTACAAGTCTTGTATCATGCTTGTTCTCAAGTAGTTTAATCAGTTTCTCAAATTCATCAAAAGCACAATCTTTAGTACTAAGGAACAATACCCAAGTAAATCTAGAATAATCATCTACAATTACAAAACCATATTGTTTACCTCCAATACTTTTATAAGATTCTGGACCAAATAAATCTAAGTGCAGAAGCTCTAAGGGTTTAGAAGTAGATACCATTTTCTTAGCTTTGTGAGTACTTCGAATTTGTTTACCCAATTGGCATACTGAACATACTTCGACCTTAGTATATTTCAGTTTTGGTAGCCCTCTGACCAGATTCTTACTTGAAAGTTTATTTATCAAGTCCATGTGTGCATGTCCCAACCTCATATGCCATATATATGGATCATTGTCGATTGCAGCCAAACAGCATGCTGATTCCTGCATTTCGAAATCTAATACATATATATTTCCTTCCCTTCTAGCAACTAGTGGGATTTTGTTAGCACCAATAGTAATAATAGTTTTATCTATGCCAAATTGAACAAAATGTCCATCATCAAATAATTGAGTGACACTAAGTAAATTATATGAAAGACCCTTGACATATTGAACTTCATCAATCGAAATATTACTATTGCCAATCGAACCAATACCAAGGATTCGAAGAGTTTTATTGTTTCCAATTGTAACCCTTCCTCCTTTCTTCATGTTGAGACTTATGAACTGAGACTTGTCTCCACACATATGTCTAGTGCAACCGCTATCCAAGATCCATTGTTTCGACTTTATTTTGGCGGCAAGACATATCTACAAAACAAACAAACACAAACTTAATGTTTTGGTACCCATATAGGTTTGGGTCCAAACTGGTTAGTAGCAAGAATATATAACACATTTAATTCAGCTTTCTTGATCCATTTTTGGATCACTTTTGGTGACTGTTGGCGTGCTGTTTGTCTTCTGTCAGGAGCAGTTTGGTATGCTGTTTGTCGCCTGGCTGGTCCATTCTGGTAAGCTGTTTTCCCTTTACCATTGATTTTAACCACACAATGAATTTCCAGATGGCCTTTTCCACCACATTTGTTGCATGTTTTCCAAGGCATGGCATAATCATAAGGTATGCCATTTTTACCATCATATTTGAGGACTCCAAACTTCTTGTGTATGTCCATGCCAACTCCTTCTCTGACTACAGGAACTTTTGCCTTCTTCATCATTGTCTTTAAGGTGTCTTCTCCAAGTACAAAAGTTTCCATTCCTTTCTGGAGGTCCTTGACCTCTTTTTCCAGAAGGGAAATCAAATCAGCTTGCTGATTGATAAGTTCAGCTTGCTGTTTTCGCTTTTCCACAGATTTTGAGGATTCGGCTTGGTTTGACTCTGTGTTCTTGAATGCTTGTATGCATTCATTCCTTTCTTCAATCTCTGACTTCAATCTTCTAAGTTCTTTCATAAGAACCTCATTTCTTTGTAGAATCACTTTGTTGAGTCCTTCGAATTGAACTAATTTCTCCTTTAAATCAGTAATAAGATCATTGTGATTTGTTTCTGGATTCTTTTCATCCATTAAATCAGCAATCATTTTCTTCAACTGATTGTTGTTCTTTTCCAGCTTGCTATTCTTATGTTTTAGTTCCATAAACTCAATTATGGATACATGATTTGGTACCTGCACGGTTAGTTCTTCTAGCATATTATGAGATGAATTTAAATCAGAATATATTGAATTTACCTCACTTGCATCATCTTCTGAATTCGAATAATCACTATCCACACAATCTTCTTTTATGGATCCTAGTGAACTTTCTTCATCATGTAGACCTACAAGTGCCAAATTCACCATGTCCTCGCTTGCGTCATCACTGGAGTCTGAATCATCATCACTCCAAGTCAGTAGAGCCTTTGCTTTTCTCTTGTCCTTGAAAGTAGCTTGCTGTTTGGACTTTAGCTTAAAACAGTCCTTCTTAAAATGGCCTGGCTTGCCACATTCGAAACAAGTTTGTTCCTTGGCCTTCCTTTTGGAGTATTCACCTCTTTCCTTTTTTATTCTATTTTTCTTTTCAATCAGCCTCTTGATCTTTTGTGAGATGAGTGCCATTTCTTCGTCAGATTCTTCATCAGATTCAAACAGCTTGCTGTTTGCAGACTCTGGCTTGCTGTTTGTAGAGTGAAGAGCCAAATTCCTCATTTTGGCTATGGGGACCCGAACATCTTCAGCCTGACCTTTGCTTATCTTGCTTTCAAATTGTTCTAGCTCTGCAAACACGGCTAGGTGATCCATAGTGTCGATTGTTGAGGATGATTCCAAAGCCGTGACCTTTGCTTCATAAATAAATGGTACCGCACTTAACACTTTCATGTTAATTTCATCTTGTGGAATGTCTTTTCCAAGTCTCTTTAATGAGTTTATAGTAACTTGGAACCTTGCTTGACCTTCTTTGATAGTTTCATTATCCTTGAGCTTGAAGTTTCCAAAATCATTCATTAGTTTGCTAAGCTTTACCTTCCTCAAGGTTTTTGATCCTTCATGATAGGTTTCCAAAGCATCCCACATTTCTTTTGCTGTTTTTAGGGAGGAGACTTTGTCATACTCAGCTTGATCTAGAGCATTCATTATGGAATTTCTAGCTTCTCCATTAAAACCGCATTTGATAATTTCATCCATAGTAAGATCATCAACATCTTTTGGTTGATTCTTTTCATCCAAGAATTGATAATCTCCTTTCTGTACAACTCTTAACACCAGTGGCCTCTTGGATAAGAATGTTTCCATTCTACATTTCCACCAATTGTAATTTTATGATCCAGTGAGGAGAGGAGCCCTATAATCGGCTTTTGCTTCAAGATAATGTTCTGCCATGATCGATACTTTCCTATTACAGAATTGTTAGTATACCAAGGCTTTGATACCAATTGAAAAACAACACCTAGAGGGGGGGTGAATAGGTGTTTATGGTTATTAAGGTGAATTTATGAACTATTTTGAAAATTACTGAAAACAGCTTGCTGTTTGTAATAACACAGTTCACAAACAGCACGCTGTTTGTATCTAAAATGCAATGCAGAATGAATATAAACAGTAAGTAAAAGAGACACACAATCTTTTAGCCAGGTTCGACCCCTAATCCCCTATGGTCTACGTCCTGGTCCCTTACCAAACTTGGTAAGAGAATATATTATTGATCAACTATAATCCAATTACAAGATACAACAATATATCTCCCTTAACCCTTGTTGCTTACAAACGGCTTGCTGTTTACCTGTGCTGAACCAACCCTCTAAGTACTACTTCCCAAGTATACTTCTCTAGTATAGTTCGACTCACCCTAAAACCTGAAGCCAAGCCAATCTTGTACAGCAACAAAACAATACACTTTGAACAATACAAATGTTTTGAAAGAATACAACTCAACCTATAAATCCTCAATATGATGAATATGCGTGTATGAAGAGATTTGAAGGTTTGGAAGGGTTTAGCAATGTAAGCTCAGAAGTTGTTTGAGTATATCTCGTTTTATGCACGTTGTATTCAGTACCAAGAACTGGTAATACTCAGTTCTTATATAGGTGAACAAGAAAGGTTTGAATTTGCTTGATAAAAATTTCCAACGGTATGAATTTAATCCGTTAGAGAGAAGCAATGCTTTTGAGCTTGAAGAAATACTTTGATAATCTGCAAAGCTGAAAACTGGAGCGTGTATGGAGATAGGAATATGCAGGGAACAAGGTTATGATGAGTCCCATGTGACATATTTTGAGTGGAGATAAGGTGGTGTATTAAATAAGGTAAAGTAACCTTATTTAACTAAAAAGAATATTTGCTTGTCTCCAAAAGCTTGAGAGGTGGGAATGTTCATCATATATTCTGAGGACCTTTACAAATAATCTATATATATTATTTCTCTTGATGTCCTTTGAATTTCCCGAATTGATCTTTAATTTCTGCAGACACAATCAGCTTGCTGATTGTACAATTGGCATGCTGTTTGTGACAATTGGCTTGCTGTTTGAGATATACTGATTATGAAATCAGTAAGCTGTTTTGTCCTGTAAAAACAAGTTAGAGCACACACAAATGGCATGCTGTTTTATCCTGCAAAACCAAAGTTAGAACTAACACAATGGCATGCTGTTTTATATCTGTAAGCGCCAAATAGCTTACTGTTTGTCATCATCAAAACCTAGGAGTTTCAAACAACACCAATATTCCCACAGAATCTCTCTTTACTATCAGATGTGAACTGATAGATCTGATCATGCCGAATGGTTGACCACATTTTAAATTGATTTACCCATTGGTCCACTGAAACTGCACTTGTTGCCAAACAAAGGCAGCTCTTCTTTATACGGGAAGCCGCGCATACACCGACTAAAGACTTCCCTGCACCACATGGTAATACAATAATACCAGATCTAGCTCTGCCTGCAATATTTTTTTCACAAAAAAAAAAGGACATGAACAAGCTAGTGAGAACCAGTAGTCCTTCAATTAAGAAAAATTAGTTATACATACTGTACATGATCTCCCTATCATAATGAATGGTAGAAGTATTAACAACCTTAGACATGCCCAGAACCACGGCATATATTATCAACAAAATTAGATCAATGAGGCGCAAACCTCACCATTCCTAAACATCTTACTGAGACTCTTTTCTTGATAGGGTCGTAGCTGTGCCTGAGGCTTCAGTACCATGTCAAGATCAGGATTGACCTGTCTTGTTGAAAAAATAAACTATGGATAAAGGTAGAAACAAATAACCTACTAATGACACGAAGAAACATAAAAACGGAAGGCTAGGACACATATTCATTTAATGAAATGAAATGAAAAACAACTCACAGTGTCATTTCTGAAGTCATATTCCTCGAGCATTGGATAGTTCAAAGCATTCGGTAAGCAACGCTGTTTAACAATTCCAACCTGTTATTAAGGAAAGACTAGTCAATGAACTGTCCAGCATTCAGAAAATGATCTACAACCAAGAGATGGACAGCGGATACTACTGTGACCAAACCCTAGAGCAAAATAAGTACTTAAGATTGTAACTGCCCAACAAGATATACATTTCCCATTACAACGGATGTATCCAGTTACCTGAGCAGGACCAACTTCAAATGAATGAGCTTCTTTCCCTTTAGCTACAGCAGCTAATTGTGCTTCATTTAGCAACTCCTGTCTACCTTCAATTTCACCCAATGACTTGCTAATTGTGAAATCACAATCTCCCTGCATCCCCCAATTACCAAAACAGTGTGGAAGACAGAAAAGAAGCTTGATATAAGAAATTCTGGAGATATTCTACTAGCTGACTTGAACAATCAAACTTACAAACACATTTGAACCTAATGATGAGTATTGGACTGGTACTTGTTATACGACTACTGTACAAAACACACCTCAGGAAAAATCCTCGAACGAGATATAACTTCATCCTTCAGCAATAACTTGAGTATCTGCTAAGAAACAATTAAAATAAAGCTAAATCAACCACGATTTCAGTACATTAGAATAACTGAAAGCCACAAAAGGCCAATATATCTTGCCTCTGGAAATGGGGATTCAACAAAATACCGATTCTTCTTCAGTACCAGCTTCACTTTGCCATAATTGGCAGTTGAAGCATGTATGAAGTCAATGACCTCCTTTGGAAGCTTTGTTTTCGATAATACATTTAAAACGGATAGAACAGTTTCAGTAGTAAGACCCGCTGATACAGCCGCGTACAGTGAGTGTGGGGTCAAATTATAGTCGTGCATGAACTCTGGCCTACACAACAAAAATAATCAACAGATGGAACTCAAAAACCGAAAACACAAGATAGTACACTCAACAAATTTATCTAACTGACTTGAATGTCGAGAAGAAAACTTACCTACAAACCGGTTCAGCAACAGTGATAAGAAAATCAGATGCTTGTTCGTATAAAGGAGAGAAAGTCTCAAGAAAGATGCGGCCATCAGGACTAACCCATAATGGCCTATTTCCATGATCTGGCTTGAGTTCCAACATTGTAAAATCTCTCTTCCTATTTCCTACGATAAACCATTATATTTCACATTCACTCATTAACACTATATATGCCCACAGCATATCGAAACCTAAACATTCAACTCAATTAGCAATCAACTAAAAGGGTTTTCAAGTCCCATTTCAATCAAGATCCCTATACTAACAAAACACAAATTATAATCAGCATTGCACTACAACACACACAAACAAACACACATCAACATACTATCTTGATTACTCATTTCGAGCTCTTTCGAATAGCAGCCATCTTCATAATCTTCTTGTGTAGCTGCAGCCCTATGATCCTCCTAAACAATTACACACATACAACAAAATAAATCAAACTGTTGACGGAGGAATTTGGGAACAACAAAATTCGAGGTACGTCGCCGGAAGTGGTTCTTTGCCGGAGAAAACGGTGGTGTGTGGTTATTGAGCGTAATTGGTGGCTGAGATTGATAGGGTTAGTGACGGCTATTTAGAGCTCTCGACTTCCAACCCCTCAATCGGCCTACGTACCCCTGTATTTATAGGGGATCAAGCCAGACGTAGTTCTTGGAGAACAAGAAACCTAAATGGGCTTGGATAACGGACCAGCTTTCGGAATGTTCTACTATGAGGCCTAACCACAAAGGCCCAAGGCTCATCCAAGATCTCAAGACTTCACAGATAAGGAAACTTCCCCCGTCGAGGACTAGTCCTATCCGTTACCAGCTATTTCTTGATTTCAAGGATGCAGGTATAGCCGTGGTTTACCCCAAATGCAGAACGCATCCCTGTCCCCCGAATGAGAAGCACCCACCAGATAGCAGGACAGGTGATCCAGAGCTTTTGGGTGCAAAGTGCAGGATTACTCCGAAGTTCCCCAATGAGAGCGCGCCCATTGGCTACAGGAACAGAGCTCCCAAAGCACACACCAGAAGTCCCCATCTTTCCACCATAGGGCGCGCCCTTAGTGTTTAAGAAGGGTCCTTATATCCAGGCAAACCCCTGGAGGCCTTCTGCGACAGACATCCCCCTCCTGAGATACGACAGGAGGGAATTCTTCAACTTCTGGAATTCCAGCTTGAGTGGAATCCTAGGAGAGATTTCTTCGATGTCTTCTCATAAAATCAACTTGAATAGATTTGGTGCGTCCTGACTTCTTTATTTACTGCCAAAACCCTAATTAATCCTAGAATTCCCCAAATTGAATCCATATTTGACCCAAATCCATCTTGAAATACCCGAACCGAATTTTGGCTATAACAACTACCCCCCAATTCCGTATGAAATCAAAGATGATGTACGGAATTTCTTCTATAAAACCCAAAATTCCCTCAAGATTTCCTTCAGGACGCGCCCTGAAATAAGGCGCGTCCTTGGAATTCCAAACGATTTTACAGCTGTCATCCACTACCTTTTCAAATCCCTATAAATATCTCCCTTCTCCCTTACTTTACTCTTTTTCCATTCTCTCTCCCAAAAACCGAACCCTCACCGAACTCCATTTTTCCGAACGAAAATCCGGTCAATATCAACGGTTTCTTTTGATTTCTTTCCACACATCTTGTTCCAGAACTTCTAATGTATGTTTTTATATCTTTAATCTGCTGTTTCACCGTATATTTTGTCTGATTTTGTACTTCGACTGTTGGTTGTCTTCCATGTTCTTCATTTTTCTTCTGTATGTATATATGTGTGTATTGCTGTTTGATCTTATTTGATTACAATTTTTCTCCCACATACTGTTTCTGATAAAACAATACGTTTAATCAATTCCCAGGGCACGCCTTTGACACAGGGCGCGCCTTGGACTCCTCTAATACCATAATATAGCTTTAGAAACTTAGTTCTTCATGACCTTTCTAGTATACTTTAGAAAATCCTCCTTGGGCGCGCCTTCATATTGCTAACACCATACACTAGGACGCGCCTTAGGTTTTTAGAATATTTATTGCAAATGTCCTTTAATCTCAATTTATTAGACTCTTGGGCGCGCCCTAAGTCCCTTTTTATTTAATTTTGCAGCTGGAGGACAAGGGCGCGTCCTCTCCCTTCCATCCTTTTAAGGAATTTAACAAACGTCTTGGAATCCATTCACCCTTGCCATCACCGCTTCCGCCTAATCGCTACAGACTTCCTTTCTCATTCATCTCTCCAGAAGATAGGACGCGCCTTATTCAAGAATTTGAAGACGACACCATGAGCTTTTCTAGTGAAGACTCCTTCAATACCACCACATTAAATGTTCAACCTTCCAAAGAATCTCAAACACCCCCTGAAGTGAACCATTCTTACAATTCCATGGAGGATAGTGATTTTACTCCAATCTCGGAAACATCTGGGGACTCACATTCTTCAGACACATACTCAGCAGAGGGCGCGCCTTCAGCCTCTTCTATTTCCCCCCCAATAAATTCTGAGCCAACATCTCCACCACCTTCCCCTACTCCCTTTGAACACTAGGAAGTTCGTGACGAAGAAATTGACCTCGAATGGGGAAGGTATGGAGATATGACTGAGAAAGAAAAGAATTTACTCCGAAAGAAACAAGGTAAATTGGCTTGTGTGAACATGTCCTCTACTGCAACAAATGACGAAGTAGAATGGGCCATGAAATACTACGGTCAGGAAGGACTTTGGGCCATTCCACACTCTCACCACCGTCCTCACATTTTCAACTATGGTGGAAACTTTAGAATTCCAAGGATGGTTTTGACCCCAAGACTTGTAGCCCTCGGTGTGGGCGCGCCCTTGCACCCATACCTTAGGGAAATCCTCGAATGGTACAATCTAGCCCCAATTCAACTTTCTCCCAACAGCTACAAACTCGTTTTAGGTTTGTTAATTCTCTACCGTGACTTGGGATTTGAAGCACCCTCCATGCCAGAAATTAGTTACTTCTTCAGCATTCGCCAATCAAATATTTGATATTATTATCTAGTAATCAACAAACCTCACAACAACAAAGGCTTTTCTGACGGAAGGATTAGCCATATCAAGCGATGGAAAGAACCCTATTTCTTTGTTTGGGATGTTCCTAGAGTCCGTCTTCAATTCAACACAAATCCATGTAAGTAAGGGCGCGCCCTACGCTCTTCTTGTCCTTCCTTTCCATCTTCATTAACTTCTTATTAATCTTTTCAAGCTAAAACAGATAGAAGAATCCAAAAAACTCTTCAGGGCGTGGCCTCATCTCGAGCTAGTGCCGTCCTCAAAATTGCAGCGGAAAAATTTAACCTCCAAACCCTAATTACTGAAGAAAATTTAAAAAGGGTTGGAATTCTTTCTGATAGGGTTGGATCAATTTGTAAATTTAAAAAGGGTTGGAATTCTTGTTATATATCTTGTAACTTGTTATATGAGTAACCTTTTCTTTGACAACATTTTTGTTTTTTCTCTTTTGCAGATATGGCCCCCCAAATTCCTCATGGCTTTGGATCCAGAAAGAAAAATGACAAAGAAAAATCAACTGACAAGGCGGGTACTTCTGACACTAGGGCGCGCCCTAGTCAAATCCAGCAAGAATCCAACCTAGCAATTCCACCCTCTTCCAGATCTTCGAAGAGGAATACTGAGGCCCAAGACCCTCCTGTTGACAAGGGCAAAAGACAAAGAACTGAGGGCGCGCCCTCATATGTCGAAACCCTTATTGGGCCAGCTGCTGCATCTCTTGTCAACGAAAAGGAGGTTGACCATTGGCAAAACATGAATGCTGATGATGAGACAAACTCCATGATCAAAGCTTCTGCTCAGCTTTTGGTTCAATCCTTAGGGCGCGCCCAAAGGATTCATAAAGAGAAGCTCCACATCAACAAGCTCGAAGGGGAGAATAGAAAATATGCAAAGATGATTGTGGAAGCTGATAACAAATGGAAGAAAGAGTGTGATTCCAAGGACGCTACTATCCAAGATCTTAAAAATGACTTACAAGATGCTGTCAACCATCGCCAACTTCTGGCCGACAAAAATGATAGGTTGGAGAAAGAGAATGAAGATTTGAAAGTGCAGCGGGACACTCTTGAAATTGAGAAAACTGATTGCTGGAAAGATGAGAAGCAAGCTATGGAAGATCGAAATTTCCAAGCTGGGTTTGACTTCTATCTTCTTGGTTTTCTTGCAAACGACCCTGATTACAATTGGGAAGAAAAATTTGGCCCAGAAAGCGCCGAGGACATTAAGCAATTCAAGACACTGCATGCAAATGCCATCAAGGCAAAAAGGATCGAACTTGGCTTGGAAGAAGACCCTGAAGGCGCGCCTTCAACTGAAAACATTCCAGCAGCCCAGGATATTCCTAATCCAAGCCCTACATCTATCCCCAATCCAAGCTCTCCTCCCGAAGATGTGTCTCCCCTTACAGTTGTTCGTCCAAACAATACCCAGGACGCGCCCCCTTCACCTCCCAAGGACGCGTCCTAGGGTTCTACATTCAAACTGTCTGAAATTTTATTTTAACTTTTAAGGTGCGGGTCCTTTGTAAAACCCTGCAAATTGTAATTCCTAACTTTTAATGTCCTTTGAACCTTACTATGTTTATCACTTTTCCATGCTTTTACCTTTCTTGTTAAATCTTTCCAATAAGGGCGCGCCCTTAACTGGGGCACAACCTTTTCTTCATAATTTCGTTCAAGAAAATGTCTTTAACCTTGATAGAAAAACACAAAAAATCTTCATACATGTTGAGGGCGCGCCCTAAGGCATTACCCTTTTCAAAATTCCTTTAACTTGTCAATTATTGCTTGTAATCAGGGCGCGCCCTAAGACATGGGGCATGACCTCTTGTAATAAAAAGAATCTTCAAAAAACTTGAAAAAATGTCTTGATATACTTTATTAATCTTCAAATAAACTCAAATCTCAACAGAACAAGGGAAGGCATACATGTATTACCCCCCTTGCTAAGGAGAATAAACTTCGAAAAAACGTGGAATAAAAACAGCAAGTTTCGAGTAGAACTAAAGAAGGCGTATGTGTACTACCCCCCTAGACTAGGAGAAGATTTATTTATGCTAGTCTATAACTTAAATATAAGCCTTCATACAATAGGGGGTCAAAGCCGCACCCTACTGATAGTATTTCCTCAGATGCTCTGCATTCCATTCCCTTGGGATTGTGTTGCCATCTAAGTCTTCTAGATGATAAGTCCCTTCCCAGATGATAGACTTGATCTTGTAAGGTCCTTCCCAATTGGGACCAAAGACTCCATGTGCTGCTACCCTTGTATTTGGCATGACTTTCCGCAGAACTAGATCACCCACCTTGAAAGGCTGAGCCTTCACCTTCTTGTTATAGTACCGTGCAGCTCTCTGCTGATAAGTTGCTAACCTCAACTGCGAATTTGCTCTCATCTCTTCTAGGAAATCAAGATTTAACCTTTGATTTATCATATTTGATTCTTCATCATAAAAATCCCTTCGGAATGATCCTGCTCCAATTTCCACTGGCACCATTGCCTCACATCCATAGGACAATATGAAAGGAGATTCTCCAGTTGTGGTTCTTGGAGTTGTGTTATATGACCATAAGACCATGGGAAGTTCTTCAGGCCAATTCCCTTTGCTTTCTTCCAACCTCGTCTTCAAGGTATGCTTGATTATTTTGTTGATAGCCTCTGTCTGCCCATTACTTTGAGGATGATACACAGCTGCAAATTCCTTCTTTATCCCCAAATCATCACACAACTTTCTCAATTCTTTGCTGTCAAACTGTTTTCCATTATCCGACACAAGTTTATATGGAATTCCAAACCTGCACACAATAGAGTTGAAAACAAAATCTCGAATCTTCCTTGCAGTAATTGTAGCCAAAGGCATTGCTTCCGCCCACTTGGTAAAATAATCCACAGCGACAATAGCATACTTCACTCCTCCTTTAGCTTTAGGGAGCTCTCCAATGAGATCTATTCCCCACATAGCAAATGGCCATGGACTCATTAAAGAAGTCAAAGTAGTAGCAGGGCTGGTAGAATAATTGGCAAACCTCTGACACTTGTCACATGCCTTAACAAACTCGTAAGCATCCTTCTTCAAGGTAGGCCAATAATATCCTTGCCTTAACACCTTCATTGCCAACGAACCACCCCCCGAATGATTGCCACAAATCCCTTCATGAATTTCCCTAAGGATGTAATTGCATTCATCTCCATCTATGCACTTGAGAAGTGGTTGATTGAAACCCCTCTTATATAATATCCCATCATACTCCACGAATCTAGCTGCTTGATACTGAAGCCGCCTGGCCTCCAGCTTCTCACTTGGAAGTATACCTTCTCGGATATATTTTTGAATGGGAGTCATCCAAGTAACATTGGGAGTAGATTCCACTTCCATGACTTCAACCTCTGGAATACTAGGTACTTCCTGTACTTGCAAAGGTACTGTCCCCAACAGCATAGCATCTTTCTGTGACCCTAACTTGGCTAACACATCTGCACTACAGTTCTCATCTCGTGGAATACATTCTACCCGTACTTCTCGAAACTTTTTAATCAACCGCTGAGCGCACCTCATATAAAGCTCTGTCCTTGGACCTCTGCACTGAAATCCACCTTTCACTTGTCCAACCACTAGTTCTGAATCACTTAACACAATGAGATTTACTACCTTCATCTCCAAAGCCATCTTCAGCCCATTAATCAAGGCTTCATACTCCGCATCATTATTGGTTGCTTGAAATTTGAAATGAATAGCACTCATGAGTTGATTCCCTTCAGGGGTAAACAAGATTACACCTGCTCCAGCACCTCCATTGTTGACAGCTTCATCTACTTGTAGCTTCCACCAGGGTTGAGGAACTTCTTCAAATGGGCTTGCCCTCTTTAGTGGAATTTCAGGCTCAACCAATACAATAGATTTTTCTTCACTTTCCGACTCGAATTCAAGAATGAAATCAGCAAGAGCTTGACCCTTAATAGCTGTCCTTGGAGTATATTCCAAATCAAACTGTCCCAACTCAATCGCCCATTTTAACATTCTACCAGAGGTTTCCGGCTTGTGGAGAATTCCTCTCAATGGATATGCCGTACGAACTTCAATCTTGTGAGCTTGAAAATAAGGCCGAAGCTTCCTGGATGCCAGAACTAAGGCGTAAACTAACTTTTCCATGCTAGTGTATCTGGTTTCCGCATCGAGCAAATGCTTACTCACATAGTAAACCGGAGACTGATGATCAACTTCTTCTTTCACCAATACCGCACTGATGGAATGTTCCGAAACGGCCAAGTATAAAATTAACGTCTCTCCTTCCACAGGCTTAGCTAAGAGAGGAGGATTCCCCAAATGTTCCTTTATTCTCTGAAAAGCTTCCTCACATTCAGATGTCCATACAAAATCTTTGGCCGCCCCTTTATTGCCTTGAAGAATTCTCTGCATTTATCCGATGATTTTGACACGAAACGATTAAGGGCAGCTATCCTTCCCGTGAGACTCTGAACTTGCTTCATACTAGACGGAGATTTCATGTCAAGAAGAGCTTTTATTTTTGCTGGATTTGCCTTGATTCCACGATGATTGACAATAAATCCTAGAAATTTCCCGGATTCTACCCCGAAGACACATTTTTGAGGATTCAACTTCATCCTAAACTTCCTCAAAATCTCGAACATCTGTTCCAAATGCTTTACATGGTCCTCCGCTCTTAAGGATTTAACAAGCATATCATCCACATATACCTCCATGGTTTTCCCTATCAAATCCTTAAACATCGTGTTCACCAACCTCTGATAGGTTGCGCCAGCATTGATTAACCCGAAAGGCATGCCAATATAACAGTACAATCCTCGATCCGTAATAAAGGATGTGTGCTCTTGATCCAGCTCATACATAGGGATCTGGTTGTAACCAGAGTAAGCATCCATGAAACTTAAAAGAGCATGTCCTGCCGTGGCATCCACCAACTGATCAATCCTCGGGAGTGGAAAGCTATCCTTCGGGCATGCCTTGTTCAGATCAGTGAAATCCACACAAGTTCTCCATTTTCCATTTGGTTTTTTCACAAGAACCGGATTAGCCAACCAATCTGGATAATATGATTCCTTGATCAGCCCAACATCTAGAAGTCTATCCACCTCTTCTTTCAATACTATGGCTCTCTCTCCACTTACTGGCCGGCGTTTCTGGCGAATTCCCTTCTTGGTAGGATCTATATTCAGACGGTGACACATAACCTTCGGATCAATCCCAACCATATCAGCATGACTCCAAGCAAAAACATCCAGATTGTTTAAAAGGAAATTGGTGAGCATGCCTCTTAACTTGGAGTTCAACTGCGATCCAATCTTCAGAACCTTAGTTGGATCCCTTTCATCTACCAAAATAGAAATTGTATCCTCTGCAGGACCAGTCTTTTCCACCGGTTGTGGTGTCCTTGGGTAAAGATCGAAATCAAAACTTCGAGGATCTTCAACCGGTGCTACATCCTTGGAGGGCACGTCCTCTTTAAGAGGGAAGTCTTCCTCAACAAGGGTATGTACCAAACCTTCAAGTAACATTCGCCTCCCTTCAACCTGCTCACCCTTGAGATCAAATGAGATTACTTCCTCTGCGTCTTCCTCTATTTCTTCCAAAATTCCTTCTTGAAGCTCATCAAGAACCGAGGTATCATCCTCAGGGCGCGCCCTGTATAGCAGTTCTTCCTCTTCAGGTTCCTGGACAAGATAATGGGCTTTTACCTCTTCTGGGACAACACTCATGACTCCTGAACCACTCTCACGTAGGGCGCGCCCTCCATCCTGCTGTCTTCTAAACCATTTAATCGCCTTATGGTAACAATCTCTTGAGTCATGCTGAGAGCCCCGTACAGTTCCCACACCATTTGGCGTAGGAAATTTCATCGCGAGATGATAGATGGAGGTTACAACTTTCATTTCCTTCAACAGAGGTCGTCCTACCAGAGCATTATGTGATGAATCCACATTCAAAATCATGAAATCCATCATCTGAGTCACAGAAAGGGTTCCTTCCCCAAGAGTTACCGGCAATTTGATAGCTCCCATAACTTTTACCGATTCTCCTGAAAAACCATAGATCCATCCGTTGTCTTGAATCATATCCTTGTCTAAGAGTCCCATCTTCTTATAAGTACTGTAATAGAGTATATTCACCGAGCTTCCATTGTCCACGAAAACCCGATGGACATTCATCGAGCCAATCTGAATTGCTACTACCAGAGCGTCATTATGAGGATGATGTACCCATCTAGCTTCTTCTTCGGTGAAAGTAATGTCAGCACATTCTCCCTTGAACAACTTGGGTGGCCTCAACTCCAAGCTATTCACATTTGTGAGAGGTCGATACCTCGCTTCTCTGGAATATCTCTCCATAGCGTGATTGCTATCTCCCCCTAAATGGTGTCCCCCAAAGATGGTGTGAATAATCCCTTCTTTGACGAATTTCTTCTCTTCTGGCTTACCATCTCCGTGGAGGGTGCGCCCTCCATCTCTCCTGTCGGGATTCTCCCTATACTTCTTCACCTCCCTAACAATCCATTCCGTCAGGTATCCTTCCTTAATCAAATCCTCAATCTCTTCCCTGAGTTGACGACATTCATGAGTGTTATGCCCTGAGGATTCATGGAATTCATAATACTTTTTCTTATCCTTACTCTGCAAGGAGGTCAATGGTTCCGGCTTTCTGAAGAACCCTTTGTTCTTATTCACCTCAAAGATATGTTCAATAGAAGCTGCTAAAGGAGTATAGTTACCCGGCCTTTGATCGTAAGTGTATGTATCAGGTGGACCCCAATTCCTTCCAGTTTCAGCTAAATTTACCCGGTTCGCACCAGTTGCTATACGACGAGTAGGACTATGAGACCTATCCTTCATTTTACCAGTCTTTCCCTTAGAACCATTCTAACTGTCAGTTTTTCGGTTATCCGCCAAGGATTGTTCCACAATCTTGAAAGACTCAGCTTGTGCAAACACATCAGCCAACGTAGGTGGATGCCGTCCTTGAAGATGTTTCCAGAAATCAGTTCCTACTGACAATCCAGCTATTAGGAAACTCTTGAGCGTTTCATCTGTTGCTCCTCTCACCATAGTGGATTCCGAGTTGAATCTCTTGAAATAGGATTGCAAACTCTCTCCTTCCCTTTGCTTGATGTTGGCCAAGGTCGTGACCGGAGGAGCATATTTTACTGCGGCCTGGAACTTAGTCAAGAACAAGTTCCTCATCACCTGCCACGACGTAATTACCCCTGGACCGAGCTTCTGAAACCATTGCTGAGCACTCTCCCTGAAAGTTGCCGCCAACAATCGACATCTAGCCAATTCCGTAACTTGATAGACATCCATCTCGATATCGAAACGTCCAAGGAATTCCACAGGATCTGCATTTCCATGAAATCGCAAATCATTTGTCATTGATCTATACCCAGCAGGGAGCTGTGCCTCTCTAACTTCAGTCGAGAAGGGAGAGGATGTCGGAGCAGTTGCAGATATTCTTCCTCCATCCAGGTGAGCAAGGAGTTTCTTTAGATCATCCACATTAAATGTTCCTACTCCAGGAATATTCTGGATATTTGGTTGTTCCACAGTCTGAGTACCCCCCGGGGGTGGAGGCGGCGGTGGAGCCGCTGTCTGAATGCCTCCTTGAACCTCTACTTGTGGTTGAATCACAACCTCTTGAGTTTGAGTTTGATGACCCTCGGGATTTCCATGAGGTTGTGAATTCCCTTGAGAACCTCTCTGATACTGTCCTCCCGAGTGAGAGTGCGTCCTCGACCTGGACTCACTGGAGGTGCTTGAGGGGATTTGATGAATACGGGGTGATCTCCCACCTGAGGGCGCGCCCTGGTTACGGGGGCGCCTATTTCCCTGGTACCAATCCATTCTTCTGTCACCGTTATCATGGTTTCTTCTTCTAGTATTATCACGATGAGGAGTTTGTTCGAATCCAAGGGGCCGCGACCCGTTTTGAACAGGGGGCACGCGCTGTGGATTATCATTTCGAGCAAGAGTTCTCTCATGTCCAAGGGGCCGCGACCTATTGTCAGGGGGCACGCGCTGTGGATCATGACTCTGTGGAAGGGCTCGCTCATGTCCAAGGGGCCTCGACCTGTTGTCAGGGGGCACGCGCTGTGAATCATGGGGCCTCGATTCCACATATTTGTCTTTCTTCTGAAGCTCGAGGAGCACCATCCTCAGATCATTGTCATCAAGCTTATTCCAAGGCGTTCTTTCAGGCTGGCAAAATCCCTCCTTTCTCTAGCCATTTGCTCCTCATCCCTTTGAATCTCACGAGGAGTGCGCCCTGAACGGTGAGGATGAGGGCGCGCCCTCTCTTGAGGATTCACCAACCTGCGCTCAGAATTATTTTCACTAGGATGTTCAACAATAGGATCGGAATAATCTAACCTTAGAGGAGTGACCAGCTGAAATCTCTTTTCGCGACTTTCCTCCCTCCTTCGAGAATCTTCCTCGATGTGAGGAGATTTTCCTGATCGGCGATGATTTCGTGGGATACTCCGAGATTTTCTCCTTGATTCTTGCTCTTCCTCCACAGAACCCAATCTCGCCCCGAAACTATTTATGGCATCTTGCATAACATACAGCTGTTCCATTAATGCCGAATTACTGATGAGAACGGGCGGCTGTCCACCAATGACGGCCGGAGTTCCATGATGACGCGGAGGAGCAGCAATATTTTCCGGGACATAAGTTCATGACGCGCTTGGTTATCTCCCAAGCTATCTTCAGAATCGTAACCATCTTCTTCTTGAGAACCTCTGCGTTGATTGTGAGACATCTTTTCCTCCTAAGATGTAGATCTTGATTGGCTCCCCTCCTTCTAGCGCCAATTTGTTGACGGAGGAATTTGGGAACAACAAAATTCGAGGTACGTCGCCGGAATCAAGATCTGATGCAGTGGTTCTTTGCCGGAGAAAACGGTGGTGTGTGGTTGTTGAGCGTAATTGGTGGCTGAGATTGATAGGGTTAGTGACGGTTATTCAGAGCTCTCGACTTCCAACCCCTCAATCGGCCTACGTACCCCTGTATTTATAGGGGATCAATCCAGACGTAGTTCTTGGAGAACAAGAAACCTAAATGGGCTTGGATAACGGACCAGCTTCCGGAATGTTCTACTATGAGGCCTAACCACAAAGGCCCAAGGCTCATCCAAGATCTCAAGACTTCACAGATAAGGAAACTTCCCCCGTCGAGGACTAGTCCTATCCGTTACCAGCTATTTCTTGATTTCAAGGATGCAGGTATAGCCGTGGTTTACCCCAAATGCAGAACGCATCCCTGTCCCCCGAATGAGAAGCACCCACCAGATAGCAGGACAGGTGATCCAGAGCTTTTAGGTGCAAAGTGCAGGATTACTCCGAAGTTCCCCAATGAGATCGCGCCCATTGGCTACAGGAACAGAGCTCCCAAAGCACACACCAGAAGTCCCCATCTTTCCACCATAGGGCGCGCCCTTAGTGTTTAAGAAGGGTCCTTATATCCAGGCAAACCCCTGGAGGCCTTCTGCGACGGACATCCCCCTCCTGAGATACGACAGGAGGGAATTCTTCAACTTCTGGAATTCCAGCTTGAGTGGAATCCTAGGAGAGATTTCTTCGATGTCTTCTCACAAAATCAACTTGAATAGATTTGTCACCATGTTTTTGTATTTAGGGCGCGCCCTCTTTATAGAAAAAGAGAGGGTGCGTCCTGACTTCTTTATTTACTGCCAAAACCCTAATTAATCCTAGAATTCCCCAAATTGAATCCATATTTGACCCAAATCCATCTTGAAATACCTGAACCGAATTTTGGCTATAACACAAACCATCTCATAAAAAATAAAAATAAGTGGGGGGCAATGTAAAAAACCTTATTACACTTTTGCCTTTTTCTGGGTTGACTCTTTTCACCTGAAATTAAAAAAAAAAAAAAATCAACAAGATCATAATAAAATCCCCAAAAAATTAAAAAAATAAATTATGGGTAAGTTTCAATAAGATTGATTAATTACCATGGCCCATGATTCAAGAATCTGAAATTAATGAGGTATGTTAATTGGAAAGTATATTCTATAAGATTGTGTATTGCGATGTCTATTTTCTATTTACAGTTTATACACACAGCCATTTGTATGTATGTATAGGGGTTTGGGGGGAGATAAAGGCTCGAGGGTTTGAGAAGAAAAAAGGGCGGGGGCCAGCCTAAGGGTAAATATAAAAATATGTGGATTTAGAAGGACCTTTGTGTCTTTTTACCTCTTCCTTTCCCATCTAAAACAAAGGGTGATTGCCCTTTCTACCCATTTTTTAATCTTCTCTAACCAAAATATCCACCGTGCGGAAGAGCGCCCAAAATGCCCAGCACATACGCCTTTTGCACCCAACTAATGTATCAAAAGGATACGTCTCTTAAGTTAGTGAAAATTGTATTGCATACGCCTACCCAACCAACGTATAAGGAGATACGCATTTTGAAACGGTGTAGCAGACGTCCGCATCTGAAACATGCGTATCATTACATTTTGAAACAGCGTATCTCACGTCTGTTCGTCGTCTCCAGAGCATCAGACGAACGATTCCGGCATAATTTTTCTTTCTATTCATTCATCCATACCACAAACTTTCCAATAACGTTCTGTATACCAATAGAATCGCAATTCGATTCCCTACACATCCATACCAATTTTATTACGTTTATTTTGCCGGATTAGAAACACCCAATTCACCTCATTTTTCGATTCGTTTTTTCCGTCGACGTTCGTACACGCCCCTGCGGGACCGGCGGAGAGAAACTGATCAAGGAAGGATGAAGTAGATGAGCAACTGATCATGTGGTGGTGCTTTGGAGTGTGAAGAGTTGCCTAAAAGAGAGATCGAGGGAGACGAACAAATCGCCCAAAGTCGCCGGCAACGCAGAGGTCTCGTTTTCTGGTGAGTTCTTATTTTTTCTGGCGTGCTACAGTACCTCGGATACGCCGATTGGAACGGCGTATCCCGTGGGCGGTCTGAACGGAATTTTGGAAATCGGGTATTTTTGTTAGTGGGTAGGAAAAAATTGGGTATTTTAGGCATTCTTTCCAAAACAAATAGGTACCACTCCCAATTTGTTTTGATTTTTCACAAATTATATTCAGAAATAATTCTAGATAATTCGTTTTAATAATTTATTTCAAAATTCATCGAAAAATAATGTGTGAACCTGCTTTTATTTTTCGAAAAATAAAGCTTTTGTTCTCTAATTAAGGCGTCAGGGATGATCCCAAATGCCAATGTTATGCCAGTTTAAGCTACGAGTTCCAGAAACAAATTCACTATGTTGCAACTGATGACACGAGTAATGTAGCAAGATTTATCATTACAATTTAACATAAGATTACAATTTATCGTAAAAGCACGAGTAATGTAACAAGATTTGTCACTACAATTTATCACGATTCACGGGATTAAATTTATGGTAAGGTCAAAGCAATAATTAGTGAAATTCAACATGTTAGTCTGTTGCATATTTTGTGGTCTGAAATGTAACTATAAGTACAAGAATTACATCAGATTGAGTTCATGTTTGATGCATTGTAATTCGGGAACTTCTGCATCACTGACTTTTCTGGATAATCGTTTTCTTTGATACTTCCAGTGTTTCGATATCGTGGTCACACAGTTACAAATTTGTAGTGTCAACTTGGTTGTTCTCCTCAGTTCATTCAGAGAATAGATCACCAGAGCACACGTTGTTGTGCCTCCTGTTAACACGAATAGGATCCAAAAGCTGTCAAGGCTTAGACTAATTTCATCATCGTTACTCGAGTCCACTTCAACACATCTCTCAGAACCAATCATTTTGTCCTCTAGTTCCCTTAGCTTCCCACTTTCAGATACTCCTAGTAGTGCCTTGTTCACATCGTTCACCATTGGAGAACCCTTCGGAAATGCCTGATGGAGAAGTGGTCATACAAGTCATATTAAATTAAATTTTTATAACAGATAAAGAAAAAATCACTGTGCATCTGAATCATGAATCGTTAACTGACTAACTTGCAAGAGTAAAAATGTCTAGAGTAAGACTATTTAAATAGGAATGAGAGATCACTTACAAATCCGAATCCTCCTACTTTATATGTTGGTCCTGCTACAACAAAGCTCTTGCAGTACTTGGCAAGGAAAAGTTTAAGATAAGAACCATTTAGAAATCCAGCTGCGATCTCTCCAGTTTTGAGGGCCTGAGCATATTCATGTGGTGAACTGAAATTCTTGAGGTTATACGATTTAAAGCCTAACACTTCTTCCAAATATTTGGCAACAAATGCTCCTTTCCCATACCCAACTATGGCATTATTAGTCTTAAGTGTCTCGATGTCAGAGACTGTTGGTTCGAGCTTCTTGACTGTGAGCATGCTAGTAAGACTGGCAGTATAACTTTGTGTGATAATTAATGCCACAAAGAGCCAAACTACTATTGCTAGTCGTGACAAATTGCTGTGAAGTTTCCCCCCTGCATATATTGCATATGTTCAGATTATCATAACATAAATCAATGTCAGAACTCAGGCTTTTGGTTGTTTCATTAAGGCTCACTAGAACTGTGTTTTATATATTACCGTTCAAAGAGAAGAGAGTTGTGAACGATAACCATATCAGGATTCCAGCTTGATCAGTTGCAGAGCCTTGAAGCCTCGGGCTGTGTTTTCTTTCTATCAGCCATATGACAAGACCATTGTAAATAGTGATAGCCAATATAAGCAGCCACATAGCGTTTGTGAAGGGCTTCAAGAACAGCAATGCTTTATGGGGCATTTTTGATTGGGCAGGTACTAACATTGCCAATCCTGAATCTGAATAGAGGTGTGTGAAGTCTGCATGCTTACATCTATCAGCTATCACAGCAACATCACCAACTACTGCATCAAACTTCTGCTTCATGGCATGATATATTAATTATGTAACCACTTGATAATTGTTACAGGCTTACAGCAATAACAGTATAGAGAAATGGAAAGAGGAGTGAAAAGCGATGCTCACCTTCAGATAAATTTGCTCCACTAGAGAATCATATGTCCCATTGAAAGGGATGAACTCGTATGATATGTAATATGGTAATTGGGCTTTGACTTCTCTGAAAATATCAATCGCATATCCTATGCAAGAAATATTATTGGTCGGAGGATCATATAATATGTTTACAAATTGCTTAAACAAAGATTCAGCAGGTACACCAATTTTCAAAGATTCGATGCTGCTTGGAATGCTCCATCCTTTGGGTGTGTACAGGGACTCCCCAGGCCAAAAAACTTGTCCTAAGTTCTGCGTAGAAGAGTTATATATAGCTTTGTCAGTTGTGCGCTTTGAGAAACCTAATCCTTCCGTCCAGATTCCAAGATCTCTGTAACTCTTTCCGACTACATTAACAACACCAAAAGTGTGTGATGATTCTAATCTTCTCCCAGTGAAATGAACCATGCCAGTCATTCCTTTGAAATGGATGAAGCTAAGTTTTTCCAGAAATATTTGACTATGGTTGGTAATCTGCATATTCCGTGCAGCAAATGTTGTTGCCACTACCCACATAGTGTCGTAGGCCTCCAATGCGGAGATCCCAGGATCACTGTCCTCTTCTTCAGGATACTCTATGCTGAACTTCAAACGGAACCTTTTCTTGAATTCGACAAATGTTGGACTGGTCTCATGGAAGTATCTCTTAACCCCTAGAACACCTTGCATTGACAAAATGGTGGTAAGATTGACGGAATAAAGTAGATCAGTGACTGTGTCAGTAACAATCCAGACGTAATCTTTTTCCATCATTTGCATCTGATCAGCCATTTGAAATAGGTGAGTGGCCAATTTTAAAGATGTGTTAACCACAAAAACTCTACACTGGTCTCTTTTAAGCCTCGTAAGTTGTTCAGAAAATGAAGTAGCGTAAGCTGGGAGTGGTACAAGGTGCCTTATTTCTGCTCCTATATCTTGTAAGGATTCAAGGAGATTAGGTATGACTCTGCTAAAAGTGGAATCCGTGTCCTCCTCATATACAACAGTGACCATTCGCCAATCATAAGACTGCACAATTGCTGCTACGGCTTTCATTTGTGCATCTTGGTTGGATGTCGAGGCTTGAACCAGAAAAGGCCAGCGCTCTATTGCCCACATTGGATTTGAATCAGCAAGTGAGAAAGTAGGAATCTGACCTTGGTTGCTGATTTCCACAACTCTTGATGCTTCTTGCCAGGTATGTGGCCCAATAATAACTTGCACTTTCTCTGAATCAATCAATCTTCTGGCTGCATCATTTACATCAATAGATAAATAAAACTTATACAGTATTGGTGCGACTTATCTACTAGCCAGTAGTAAATTGGACAGTTAGTGATGCATATCCTAGTTTCCTGTGGTACAATACACTATGATCTTTTGTTTATTACTTTCTTAGTTAAAAATGAAGATGATTATATAAAAATGTCTTCTTTTCTCCTCTTACTAACCTTCATTGATTAGCTGACTTCTGATTTAATGTTCTATTGTTGGCGCTGACATTAATAGGGAATCATTACTAGTGAATAATTTGAAATCCGGTATTAGAAACTCAATACAGACTGTTGCTCTGTCCCAGTTTTAGAGATATAATTCTGGAACGCTGACTTGAATTCCAAACACGTATTACCAGCACGTGATAGACCTAGCAGTGGTATTTGATACGATAGTGCTCACAGTACTTGACACATTTGTGGTAGATGTTAGACATTTCATTGTACTTAATTGTGCAAAATAGGAAGGTTAAATATAATTTTAGATGGGGAGAAAAGGATAGCAACTCTTTTTTTTTTTTATAGCATACAGGTTCACTCTCCAGTAGCCTGGATTTTCATGTTAGTCTAAAGACTTGGTATAATGAAAACAGATGATACCTGCTAGAGCTGCCGTGGTAGGCTTCCCTTGAGAGTTCATCACGCGCAACACAAAAGTTTGATTTGTTCGTCTGCTGATATCTTCTAATGCCATTTGCAAGGAAACATCCGTCTCCATACCAGCACGAGACCTGTTGTCTAAAACTGCGCCAATAACCACTTGTTTGCTTGCTGCTTGCTTTAGAGAAAACAAGACAGTGAAAGAGAAGATAAGGTAACAAGGAATTAAGCTCATTGCCTCTCAGTGAATAAGAATCTATTTAGTTGTAGATCGTTCAATTCAATTGTGATAACCATTTAAAGCTTCTCAACTTGACATTATACTATAAAATTGTTCAGTAGTTGTCGAAGCTTTCAAAAAACTAAACAACAATATCTTTCATTTTTAATTATTTATTGAGCATTCTTCCTCTGAGAATGCAGATAGAAATTCAGATGGCGGTGAAATCTTTTCTAGTAGAAACATTCAACAAATGCAATCATCGATGTTTATCCAGTTACCTGAAACTAAGGAATTCGAATTCTATTTAATCAAATTATTCTTCCCTCTACTTTTATTTTAAATCTGTGATCACGCATGCATTAACGTACAAATCTTTTATTGCTTGAATTTATTATTAAGTCTTTGCATACACAGTCACTGTCTTGGAGATTGAGTTGCTTCAGATACGAAATTCATATCTCTATACCAAAGGATCCTCATGGTTCCATTGACATTTCACAATAATTAAATAATTTTTATCTGTTTACTCATCTTTAGTTTGAAAATTGAAAGGGTCGTTTTCTTTCTTTCTAAGTATGTATCTTATAGAATGCAGGTAGCTCTCTGTCGAAGTAAACCCTCATATGCCTTTTTTGTTTGAATATTTAATCAAAGATACATTGACTTCTATTTTCTGGAGCTCTAAATTGTATTTATCATTACAATAATATACATGGCAAGACCAATTTAAAATGTGAACTAATTGTGCTGATTTTGTTATGGCTTGCTCTATTCTTTTATACCTAAAACAATCGTTTTGTTTTGAAATTGACTTTCTTCCTTACTCTACTTTTGGATATGGACTAGATGTGTTGACCTGAACTTGATGCTAGTTGAGTTTGATGAAGAGTATTTAGAAATAGAATGTCAAATGAAAAAGAGAAATGTAGGGGAAAAAATGCATAGTTTCAGTATTGAGGTAAAAATGTATATTAACAAGAAAATTAAGATATAATAAGTTGGATGAAATCTGTAATTTGCATATAATCAAGTTTATGTTGAGTACTGTGCTTAATTTTTTTATGACATCCAGTATGCTTGATCTTTTCCCCTGTCATAAAAGATTATGACGTGTTCTTTTACATGTTTCCATCACTAGGACATGCAAGGTCACCATGATTTTGGTTAAGCTTCATGAGCAGAGATCATGACTTGGTTTAAGTGTGTTAGATTCACATGTCTGCAATGGTCAGCTAAACTAAAAAATTTCTTCATAAATGCTTTGAAATTGGAGAGCTAAGTATTATGGACAAACAAAACAACTGAGCATGTGTCTGTCTTCTATACATTAGGTAGATCTAATGTTTCAATATCACTGATTTTTCTGGAGAACCGTCGTCTCTGATGCCTCCAATATGTTGACATTGTTGTCATAATGCTAATTTTTTCTACTGGAAAAGTTTTACCTCTCCTCAGTCCATTCAGAGCATAAATTGTAAGAGCACATGTTGTTGTGCCTCCTGTAAACACAAAAAGTATCCAAAAGCTGTTAAGGCTTAGACTGGCTTCATCATCATTACTTGTATCCCCTCCAATACACCTCTCTTCTCTAATCATTTTTTCCTCTAGTTCTCGATGCTTCCCAGATTCGATAAATTCTAACAGGGCCTTGTCCACATCAGCTATTGCCGGTGAGCCCTTTGGAAATGCCTGATCAAATAGAATTCAGCATCATATTTAGTTCATCGCATAATATGCATGCTAAATTAAAACATTTTGACTAAATTACTCAGGTAATGCATCTTAATTGGATGAGAAATTACTCACGAATCCGTGCCCCCCTACTTTATATGATGCTCCTGCTACAACAAAGTTCTTACAGTACTTAGCAAGAAAAAGTTTGATATAAGAAGCATTCATAAACCCTGCTGCAATTTCTCCAGTTTTGAAGGCTTCAGCATATGCTTCTTGAGAATTAAAAATCCTCAAGTTTTTTGATTTGAAGCCCAACACTTCTTCTAGATACTTTGCATAATATCCTCTTAAATGTCCAATTATTGCATCACTTGTCTTTAGTGTCTCTATGTCAGAAACTTTTGGTTCAAGCTTCGGTACAGTGAGCATGCTAGTGAGACTAGCAGTATAGCTTTGTGTGATGACCAACGCCACAAAGAGCCAAACCACCAGAGCCATACGCGACAAATTGCTATGAAGTCTCCCACCTGCATATGACAAACAAGTATAGTATAATGCCATAGTAGCAGTTCGGCTTTCATTTTTTTTCTTTTGAGCTAAACTCCATAATGAGAGGTTAACATGATACCATGCAAAGAGAAGAGAGTGGTAAAGGATAGCCAAATCAGGATTCCAGCTTGATCCGTTGCAGAGCCTTGAAGTCTAAGGTTGTGGTTCCTCTCAATCAACCATATGGCGAAGCCATTGTAAATGGTGATAGCGAATATAAGCAGCCACATGGCTTTTGTGAAGGGCTTCATGAATAGCCAAGCTTTGTGGGGCATTTTTGCTTCGACAAGTACTAACATTGCCAGTGATGACTCTGTATAGGTATGTGTGAAATCCGCGTACTTATATCTATCGGCTATCACACTTGCACCCACTACTCCATCATATTTCTGCTGGATCGTATACAATATCATTTGACTGTTAAGAATCAACCAAAATATATGACATAATGTACTATTATAGTGAAAAGGGAAAGATGAATAGGATTTTGAACCCACCTTCAAGCAAATTTGTTCCACCAAAGAATCAAACGACCCGTTGAAAAGAACAAATTCATACGGCACATAATATGGCAATCGGGCCATGACTTCTTTGAAGGTATTAATTACATATCCGGCAAAAGTTAAATTATTAGTCTGAGGATCATGTATAATGTTTATATATTGTTTAAACATGCCTTCAGTAGGTACACCAATTCGCCAAAATCCAGAGGTACTGGAAAATTCCCATCCTTTTGGTGTATGCAATGGTTCCCCGGGCCAAAATACTTGTACTAAGTGTTGCATAGAAGAGTCGTAGATATCGTTGTCACCTGTGCTTTTAGAGAAACCTGATCCTTCAGACCAAATTCCAAGTTCTCTATAACTCTTTCCAATCACATTGACAACTCCAAAAACATGAGATGGAGTTATTTTTCTTTTAATTAACTGAACTCTGCCAGTCAAGCCATTGAAGTCGACGAAAGAAATTTTATCTAAATACAGTTTACTTTTCTCAGTAAACGGCATGTTTTTTGTACTGAATGTATGTGAAACTGCCCACAGAGCATCATAGGCCTCAACTGCAGAGATGCCAGGTTCATTATTTCCTTCTTCAGGATAATCAACACTGAACTTCTTCTGAAATCTTTTTTTAAATTCTAAAAATCTTAAACTACACTCTGGAAAATAATTTTTGACTCCTAGGACACCTTGCATCGAGTTAATGGTGGTAACATCGAGGGAATGGAGAAAATCAGTGATTGTATTGGTGACAATCCAGACATAATCTTTTTCCATCATTTTCATCTCCTGTGCTTTCTGAAATAGGTGAGTGGCCAATTTTAGGGATGTGTGAACAACAAAAACTCTGCATTGGTCTCCTTTAAGCCTTAAGAGTTCTGTAGACAATGAGGACGCTATTAAAGATGGGAGAGGTACAAGGTGGCTTATATCTGCTCCTACTTTTTGTAAGGACTCTAAAAGATTAGGGATGACTCTACCAAAAGTCACATCAGTATCATCTTCGTATATTATGTTGACTCGATGCCAATCCCAAGACTGCACAATTGCAGCCACAGCTTTCATTTGTGCATCTTGGTTGGATATTGAGGCTTGAACAAGGAAAGGCCAGCGCTTTATGGCCCATCTTGGAGTTGAATCAGCAAGTGAGAATGTAGGGGTGTTACCTTGGCTACTAGCTTCTGCAACTCGTGATGCTTCTTGCCATGTATGTGGTCCAATAATGACTTGAACTTCCTTCGCATCTATTAATCTCTTGGCTGCATTGTTTACATGACGAAGGGAAACAAAAAATTCTCAGATTATTTTACCACTGCCAGCAAGAGATATTTAAACAGTTGTTGGTGTCATTTTTTTGTGTGGCAATGCAATCACTTTAATTTTAGTGATTAACTTGGTTAAGACCAAATAAGTATTTTGCTGTGAATATAAATAATATGCATGATTATTAATCAATGATTTGAAGGGTGATACTGTCAGTGAGGATTATAAATCATTAAGTTCAGAGGTAATAATGATTTATACCACTTAATTTCAACAATTTACTATCCATGACAATAATTATAAACAGAAAGTGATGACATGATAGTGCCTAATACTCCTACTTCAGAACAAAATGACATACTTAGAAATTAGAACTGCATATTTCCTGAAATGAAATTGTTTTCATATTTCTGTAACAGGCTAAAGCGAAAATAAACTAAAACTGAGAAAAATACTAGGTTCTTTACGTAGTTGGAATGTTATACTGCAGTTTTGCAAGGGGGTGATATTGTTTTACCTGATAGAGCTGCCAAAGAAGGTCTGCCATAGGAGTTTGTGATGTGCAATACGAAACTCTGATTGGCCTTTCTGCTGATATCGTCTAATGCAATCTGCATGGAAACATTTGCCTCTTTTCCAGCACGAGATGTACCGTCTATAATAGTACCTATGATCACTTGGGTGCTTGTGGCATGGTGTAAAGTAAGCAAGACTAACACAGCGGATAAAATGTAAGTAGGCAGTATGTTCATTATGATTTAGTACTCGAACGTCTCTTGAATTGCAGAGTATTTAACTAGATCAGTTGGGACTTAATTACGAGATCTTCCTAACACTGCACTTTTTTAATCAGACTATTATAAATGGTAGTTGCTGTTGAAGCTTTCAACAAACTGAAAGATAATCACATTTTTGCTATAATTTATTGAGTAATCTTTCTCCAAGAAATCAGTTGGATACCGGACACTTCTAACTTCTAGTTTTGTAAATATACAATGCAATAATGCTTGCAGGCTATCAGTCTAACTATACAGAGGAAAGTTGAAGGAAACTACATGGGGCATTTCTCATGCCTACCTATATTTTTAAAGTAATCGAAGTTTTAGTACCTACGCATGCAAATGAAGTTGGGTCACAGGCCATCTGTTTTAGAATCATCCCAAATTGACTTCCACACCATTTTACTTGTCTTAAACAAATTGTTTATTAGTTATCTATAAAAATAGAGTAAAGTTCGATGGAGATTATTATTTTAATGAAGAATTTGAAGGTTATTCTGCATTTAAAATATTATAAAATTTATTATTTTACAAAACGTATTTCATGGAAATTATTATTTTAAAAAAAACATGAATATTTTGCAAGCACAATATGTATGTTTAGCATCTCCAACCTGTTTTGCATTACTTTGCTAACAAAATATACATGATTTTTAAAAAAATTAATAAAATAATAATTTTTATTGAACATTTTTTGTAAAATAATACATTTTATAATATTTTATTTATAAAACATGAGGATTTTTAATTCTCAAGAAGCATAAGAGATATTTGTATCTTAAAATTTGTATAATAGTAAGATATGGAATAATAGGTGTGGGAATGATGGGAAGAGAACATTTGATGAATCTTTATCATCTCAGCAGATCACAACAAGGTGTTTGTGTTGTTTGCATTGCTGATCCTCATCTCCCTTCTCAACAACTTGCCATCAATCTTGCTCACTCCCTCAATTTCTCTCTCAAGGTACTACACACACTCACACACACTGTCTCTTTATGCATAGCCTGTCTCTTGTTTTGCTATAGTTATGTTTCTAGTTAGTAATCTAGTGACCCAAGTGTTTGTTTTTGTGAATATACTTGTCTTGAATGAATATCAAGAAAGTAAAGTTATAATCTTTAGTGGTTCTTGTGTACACATAATATAAATTATTGAGAATATTCAAGAAAAGTGAACCCCAGAGTGAAAGAAAGTCAACTTAAAGATTGATCATATAGCCTGAGTGTTAGGAGTTGTCCCACATCGTTTGTGGAAGGAGCAGATAGCTAGTTTATAAGCAACCAGATTAACTCCATTAGAATGAGGCCTTTTGGGAGTGACCCAAAAACAAATCCGTGCGGGCTTGGCCCAAAGTGGACAATATCATACTAATGTGGAGTTAAGGTCGCTAAGCAAGCCCAACAAGTGGTATCAGAGCTATGGTTATAACGGTCCAGGAGCTTCCAGTAATGGGGGGAGCCAGATCACACAGAAAGGAGGCAGATTCGACAGGTATCGAGCCTGATGTGTGAAGGGGGGTAGATAGCTAGTTTATAAGCAGCCAGATTAACTCCATTAGTATGAGGCCTTTTGGGAGTGACCCATACTAATGTGGAGTTAAGGTCGCTAAGCAAGCCCAACACTGAGTTCTCACATTATTGCTTCTTTTTTGGTACATAAATCAGTGGAGGAACTAGAAAATTCATGAGAAGGAGGAAAGTAGTCATTCATTATAATTATCGTTTAGAACTCTATTATTACGGAGTCAGTGTTAGTGAGGGAATAGTTAGAATTTTCATAGTCAAGGGGATAACAATGAATTCTAGTTCTAAAGTAAGGGAAAGAACTGATCAGCTTATTTAGCAAAAAAAAACGGGGGAAGAACAATGTAAATTTTGGAAAGGCGAAGGAATATAGAAAAACAATGACGAGTGGGAGTCTTTTAATATTTAAACCCACAGCAGTATGCAAAAAAAATCTCTTACAAACTATTTTTACAACAATGACTGCTAACTATAGAACAAAGGGGCGTGTTCTGCTTGCCCCCGCTAGCTCTGCCACTGTCTCCCATACATGTCTTAACATTATCTCATGGTACATGCCATTGATAGTTGGTTTCTAATTGTAAATGATTTTGCAAAAATAATAAGGAGGTTTAATTATTAGATTATGACAGTTTACAGAACATTAGAAGTGCTTCCCGACGGGTAAGAAGGCTCAACTGTATACAGTAAAAAGTTTAAGTGATTTGTTAGACTTTTCTGCTGATAACAAAAATTGACATGAATATGTATTCCTTGTTCTTTATTAGCTTAATTGTCCACATCAGCTTTGGACATTCTATGTGTTCATATCTAAGCATCCTGGATTTGAATTCCAGTGTAAGTGTATTGGTTATCACTTGCTTAAAATACGCGTTATTCACATATTGAGTGTTTTAAAGGTTTTTTCAGGACATCAGGAGCTATTAGATAGCGGACTCTGTGATGTGGTTATTGTTTCAACTCCGAACATGACTCATTGTAATATCCTCATGGATATCTTTAGCCATCCAAAACCTCACCATGTGCTAGTTGAGAAGCCTCTCTGCACAATCGTAGCTGACTGTCAAAAGGTTAGTTATACAGTGTGTTTATACTTCTCTATGAACAATGCAAAGCTAATCTAGCTTTCATGTACATGTATACTTCTCTCTGTACCTTTTTGCTTCATACTAATGCATCTTTTGGAAGTACAATTTTTTTGCTGCCAACTTTGGTAGCAGCCTGTGGAGTCCAGTTTATGTTTGAAGTATTATTTCTATCAAATCCTTGGTGGTAGAGGCTTCTAAAAGGAGACCTGATATGATGGTACAAGTTGGACTGGAGTACAGATACATGCCGCCTGTTGCTAAGCTAGCTGATAGACATAGTTGAAGGTGGAACACTAGGACGGGTGAAAATAGTGTCATTTCAGGAGCAAAGATTCCCATTTTTAGGAAAGGTAATATATTTCATTTAGACTATCCACTTTTACTGGAATGTGTTACTAGCTCATGCTTTTTGTAGGTCAACAATTGGAACAGGTTCAATCGTAATAGTGGGGGAACGTTGGTTGAAAAATGTTGCCACTTTTTTTATCTCATGAGGCTGTTTGTTGGTGCGCATCCTATCCGTGTAATGGCTTCTGGAGCAATTGATGTTAATCACAAAGATGAAGTATACGATGGAGAGGTAATCTTACTTTTCTTAACCAATATAGGTTTTCTCAATTAGTTTTATGTAATGGATTTGCCTGAAAAGGTTAAAATGATATCTATATATGTATTTCCATGAGTCATGACAAGTCTGAAGAAGTAATAATGTAAAATGTAAGGAGCCTAAACAATAACTGCATGTGGTTTTTAGAAATTGTGTTTTGAGACTTCTCAGTCTGTTGACAAGAATAGTCACCCTCTTGCAGGTGCCTGATATTATTGACAATGCATACATAATTGTTGAATTTGATAATGGATCACGTGGCATGCTTGACCTTTGTATGTTTGCGGAAGGCAGTAAAAATGAGCAAGAAATATCGGTCGTTGGTGATATTGGGAAGGTAAATATCTCAGCTTGGTAAACTTTTAAATTAACAATTCCTCCGGTGTTTACATCGTCATTTGACATGATCGTGCTTAAAAATGGTAAAAGAACAAACTTCTGCTTCGCAGTTTTACATTTTATGTCCTTCTCTTCTCTTTTGTTCTTTCTTTGTGTCATCATCATCTTGACCGATTTTTTTTGTTCCATAGGGTGAGGCGCTTGTTCCAGAAAATATCGTGCGCTTTGGTATTCGAAAGAATGGAAGAGATGGAGTTCAGACCCTGAAGGCTGTAGATGACCGAATAAAGTTTGGCTCTGACTCGTTGTCATGTTATCATATCATTTGGCTCTTTCAAGTTTACATTCATTCTTTTTGATTGTTAGGTATGACGGGCTACATCACGGTTCTAGCTATCTAGAACACCTTAATTTTTTGGCTGCAATAAGGGCAAAAGGCTCGGAACCTCCAGCGGTAGATTTGAATGATGGTTTGATTTCAGTAGCTATAGGAGTTGCAGCACAGCTTTCTATTGAGAAGGGCCGGTTCGTTACAATCGAGGAGGTGATTGGCTAAAATAGTCTCTCCTTCCTTTTATCATAGAGGCATTCTTGTTCTCTGCAAGTTTGTTATTTCTATAGCAAAGTACATGTCAAGCTTTCTTTGGCCTCCATTGTAAATTGAAGTTAGGAAGCCTGGAAAGGAAAGAAAGAAAAGGACATGAGAACGAAATAATGACAAGAATAACCATTTTTTGAAATTTTTTAACGAAAATGACACTTTTAAAATAATTGGCCAATAATGACCTTTCAAATATGTAACTGGCATATGCGTATTCAATATTACTGTTGAGCACCTAACTGATTTGAACATAAGTATTTTCATTGTGGGACCTATAGTGTACCTGATCAACCAACACTATGTGCAATACGCATTCCGCAAATGCATAACACTATTTTATTTTTCTGATTACCACAACATTATATGCGTATTCTAATTTCAAAAAATTAATAATTATTGAATAAGTCAATATATAATGCGTATCTAACATAAAATTTTATTGATAAGCAATTGTAGAATGCGTAATTACATTACTCCATGGCAGAATGCGTAATCCACCGGTTATAGTTGGCCAAAAATTCAGAATCGGTTATATTTGTTAATTTTGTTTAGAAAAAAGGTTAATTTTGTTGTTCACCCGAACCATGAGAACACTATTAAAATCTGCATGTAAAACTTTCGATTTTTAAGGAATTTGATGAAGAACAAGTTTTGTGAGTATTTTAATTCACAAAAATTTGTTATTAGCTTTGATGTTTTTCTCAAATTTACCATAGGAACTGCTTTTTAAAATTTGTTATTAGCTTTTGTGAGTATATAATTTCAAGTTTAAAAATAAATATTTTGAATTACTATCATTGTTTGCTCCGAACATACCCTACGTTCGTAAAAATACTTCGCAATAACTTAAAAGTCATCAATTTATCACAAATTTTTGTTATTAAATTTGAATTAGAATTTGAGTTTCATAACATTTTTGGTGTTTTAAGTCTGTTTTTTTATTTAGTCAAGCTTAATTATTACGGTCTAAAATTTATATTCTATTTCAATCCGAATGTAAGTTGAATAAATTGGGTTGAGTCTTGAGTATGAGCCTTTTGTACAAGTCGTGATTGAATTACTAGAAATAAAAAAGTATATATAAAAGTCATCAATTTAAATGTTTCGGTGTAAAAATAAAAAGATATAATTAATTTTTATAGAAACTAAAATCAAGAAAAAATTAATACAAATTTGCAATGTAGTACAAAAAATTAAAATATATAAATTGCAATACAGATACATGTAATTCAGAAATTTTGAATTATACCGATTAAATGGAATAAAAAACAAACATGTAATATAAAAGGGATGAAATAAACTGTATTTTTGGAAAATATGTGATAACTTGCTCCCCAAACAACAGAAAAATCTAGACTGAATTTAATTTTTTAATATCCAAATCTAATTTTAATTAGTCAGCACTCACACCTATTTATTTTTTTTCATACAATAATTTGAATTCCTACAATAATTTGAATACTGAAAAATTGGAATCCTAAGTAGCTTCATAATCCTTCTTTTTACTCCATATATATATATATATATATATATAAGTAGCACTCTATGGAAAATCGTGGAGAACCCAATGATTCTGTAGTAGAACCAATATTTTTCAATTTTTTCTGATTCTGTAACATAACCAAAAAAATTTTCAAAAAAAAATTCGAAACAACCACGTCATCACTGCCACGTCACCTGCCACGTCAGCAGTGCTGGCGTGGAACTGCCATGTCACCTGCCACGTCATCACTGCTAACGTGGCAGTGCCACATCATCACTGCTGATGTGGCAGTGCCACGTCATCAATGATGACGTCATCGATGACGTGGCACTGCCACGTCGACAGTGATGGCGTGGCAGGTGACGCGGCGCTGGCACGCCAACAAGCATGCCACGTCGACTTTGCCCAGATTTTTTTTGTAGAACCAAATTTTTTTAATAGAACCAAAAAAATAAAAATTTGGTTCTGTAATAGAATCAGAAATTAGTATGGAATAAGTGGTTCTCCACGTAAGATGGTTCTCCATAGAACAAGGGCCTATATATATATATATATATATATATATATATATATATATATCACACATTGTATTATTGTAAGTTATCTCTGTGTGCTCTAGGCAACACCTAGATATATACAAACAAAGAAAACTGAAGGTTAGTGTTTAATTTTTGCATCTAATTTTATGCATGTAAATTTTTGCTTAATTGTTAATGTACATGTTGATGTTATAAATTCGAAGCACATCTTTTCATGTTGTTAAGTTCATAATTAGTATATTCACGCACATATTTCGTTTTTCACAAAATTCGAACTCTTGACATCTAACTAGAGTGATATAAGTAGATCAATAGATCACCGATAATTGTTAAGTTACATTATGTACTTGGTTGTACTTGACTACAGCTTCTATTCTACAACAGCAATAACTGCAATACTAAAGGTTAATGTGTCAATTTAATAATGTTCTTTCAATTTATTTGTGTTTTTTAATTATTATGTAGTAATTGTCAATTGATATGTTTGTAGATGCTCAAACATGATAATTTCTACATAATTTCTCATAATGTTTGATTTTATGCAGATGGGAAATGTCTTAAGGTACATGAGATTGAACCTCAATGTAGATTCTTCTGATAATGATAAACTAAAAGATACCGCAGTTGCTCTTAATGATGATAACAAAATTCTGGATGACAAGAAACGTGATGTGGATAATTCTGCAAGTGACAAGGAAAAAGGAGAACCAGGTTAGTCTGGTGTTGACAAGGTGCCAAAAAAACCAAGAACTCCTCGAGTTTTCCTTGGACAATTGACTTGTAAACCTGGAGACGATGCTTATGAATTTCATAGTGCTCAAGGGATCATAGACGAAAAGAATTCAAGAGAATCCGAGAAACGCCCTCTTGACGAAGATTGTATTGTCTCTGATGGAGTTTCGGTCGGACAATTGAGTTGTGAACCTGGAGAAGATGCTTATCAAGATCGCAGTGCTCAGATGATCATAGACGAAAGGAATTCAAGAGAATTCGAAAAACACCCTCTTGACGAAGATTGTATTGTCTCTGATGGAGTTTCGGTCGGACAATTGAGTTTTGAACCTGGAGAAGATGCTTATCAAGATCGCAGTGCTCAAATGATCATAGACGAAAAGAATTCAAGAGAATCCGAGAAACACCCTCTTGATGAAGATTATATTGTCTCTGATGGAGTTTTAGTTGGACAATTGACTTGTGAACCTGGAGAAGATGCTTATCAATTTCGCAGTGCACAAGTGATCACATACGAAAAGAATTTAAGAGAATCCGAGAAACGACCTCTTGATGAAGAATATATTGTCTCTGATGGAGTTTTAGCCGGACAATTGACTTGTGAACCTAGAGAAGATGTTTATCAATATCGCAATGCTCCGGTGGTCATAGACGAAAAGAATTCAAGAAAATCAAAGAAACACCCTCTTGATGAAGGTTATTTTGTCTTTGATGATGATAATAGAGTGGAAAGTTCTGACAAGAAGAGGCAAAAAAATGGTGAGAAAAAGGCAGTGGCAGTTGGAAGAAAACAAGCACCACAAGTACAAAACTATCCACCCCTTGATTTGCCTCAGAACTTGCAAGATTACATTAATAAGTTGAACTTGGAGGCTCCACTGTTGTTTGTTGCACAAAAGTTTTTATATCCCTCTGACGTACTCCGTAATCTACACCGTTTGCTTTTGCCGAAAAGCCTAATCAACAAAGGTTTTTTTGAAAACTTTGTCACTGATAATGAGAAGAAAATGCTGATGGAAAAGGAAGATGTAAGAGTGAGTTTGGTAGATAATAAGATGCATGAGTATCATACTCTAAACTTCGTAAAGTGGGAGATGACTAATTCTTCGAACTATGCGTTAAAAATAGACTGGTTCGATGTGGTGACGGATAACAAATTGGAAGTAGCGGTACTTCAAAAGGATGTTAACAAATTGGAAGAAGCAACATCTCCTAAGAAGCGCAAAGAGGATGCAGTGGTGGTGATGAAGGAGGATGATAAATTGAAGTCATCCGTGGTGGTTCAGTTGTGGTGTTCTCGGAAAGAAGGAAGACTCTAGTTTGCACTTAATATCCAAGCGATGACCGAATGTAACGTAGTAGGCAAAACTAAAGACGAACGTAACATTATTACCAAACTAATCAATTAACTTTGTTTTATGGCCAAATTATTTTTTTTTGATAGTTTTATAATCTCTTGTTGTTTTAGAGAAAAAAAATGAAAATTGATTAAAAACTAGTCTCTTCCTTTCTGTTCGACAGCATTCACAATGAACCAGTATATTCGACTTGTTCACGTATTGTTGTAGCTAGGCAAGACAACAATGTCGGACATGTGAACTTGTAAACAAAATAAAGAAAAATATCAAATGGCACGCACACGCTTGTTAACTTACGAAACATATCTGTTACTAATGTTTAAGTACAGAAAAATAAAATAGTAGAGCTACATCCCCTTACATTCAAACAGTTGTGGGATGTAAATGAAAAATCTATCTCGAAATCCTGATCCTTAAGGACCCGGACTACATTTTAAATAACGGTGCAGAAACATTATGTCATGACCACTAGAGATTGTATAAATTACCAATCTGATGTCCATTTAATTAAAACCTAAGTTATCAGAATGCGGCCTAATAGGAGCAGACTGCACACAACTAAAAGTCTAATGATTTTAGGATGAGAGTGAAGTTACATAGCCCATAGAAAACAGCAAGTCAGTGAGTAAAGCATTCATTGTGTAATGAGCCCGTGTTCAAAAATATGAAAAAGTTAACATCAGTTCCTTTGGATTTCATCCGTATAAAAATTTTAAATTATTACCCTATCCTGCCTCATGTAGGAATTGTAAACTGTTTAGTCATATTTTATTGTTAAAATTTTAAGTTGTATATATATTTTTATAATTAAAATTAATTTTTAATTTTATAAATCTCATGAATATAATTATTTATTTTAATTGTTACTTTAAAATACATATGTATATATTAAAATATTATGTAAACGTAGTTTTTTTTTAACTTTTATTTAGTAAAAAGCGTGAAATTTATACAATCATGTGCTGATCATCCGAAAAGATCAGCTAAGCATCATTGGCTTGGTCAGGCTTTACGTGACCAACTAGACCTTTTTTTCGATTTTAATACCAAATTATCTATATTGTAAGCGTTTTCTAGATTTTACGTAATTTTTAACTCTATAGCTTATAACTCGTGTGATGCACGGATGCTTTTTTTAAATATTTTTTATCTTATTATCCATATTTTTAAATATATATTTTTTTAATTAGTAGGAAAAAAATAATTTATAATAATAAAATATTATAACAAATTTTTGATATTATTTTAAATGATAATGTTTTAATTTTTAACTAACATGTTGTTGACGAAAATTTTGGTGAGTAGTTTATAAAATAATATAAATGTGTAATAATACTTTATTAAAAATAGATAATAATTTTTTTATTATAATATGATGTTGACGGGAATTGAGTATGTAGTTTATAAAATAATATACATGTTTAATAAAGATATGTTGTTGGTGGGATTCGGACATTGAATCTATGAGAGCATTTTAAATACTATAAAAGAAATATTTTTTTTAGTTATTTTTTCTAATCTTATAATTGAACGGTTATTATTTAATGTACCAAATAAAGTGACCAAAGTATCAACCAAATATACCCAACTTAGATTCATGATTATAAATAAATTATTATGTAATTTGAATATAAATAATTAATACTATTACTATAAATCTATAATAAAAAAAATTCAATAGTACACATGAATTGTGGAGCTAATGCAGTTAATTCACAGCATGATTTGTGGAGTGAGAAGGAATGGAAGAGGGCGGGGATGAAAGTGTTTGTCCTAAATCCAATCATGTATGATGAGTTAGGAAGAACTTTCATGTATTCTTGTTTGATTTCATTAATAATAATAAAAGACTTGTTTTGATTTTATTACGGGCATTATCTGTTTAAAGTGTTTTAAATAAGATGTTCCATAGTTTAGAGTAAAGCTTCTATAATTATAATGAGATTATAATAGTGAGATCTAGAAGATGATAACTCTAGACTTAAACAGTTCCTGATCATAGGATAACTAATCGGAAGTTAGTGAATCCGCAAAGATCGGTACATATTATGCTTGCTCCCGTCAGGAGGATGTCTGTTCTCATAGGCATTTGTGTGGTGACACTATAGCTAGTATGTAGGTGCTTATTAGGGAATAAGTTCACTGAACATGACTCGATAAGTTGGACAACTAATGGAGTTTACTCACGTGTCAATAGTTATTCACTGAGTGATAGTTGTACAAGTGTCCTTAGACTTGAGATCGTTAAAGTTATCTTATATATAATGAACTGTGCTTTGGTTTAGTCCTTAGTCTCAAGGACATACATTAGGTCTATTCTGGGTACAGGGATTTATGTATGGAGATAGTTAACGATCAATAAAGAATCTACCCCTTCCAGTAAGGAAGTGAATATCCTATGTTATTCTTAGTATGCGAGTTCTGGAATCTCTGGCCAGAGTGTATGAAATTAGAAAGGAGTTTCTAATTTGCATTAATATGAACTTTGCGTTATGAATAAGAAATCATATGATTAAATTTGATAGGCCTGACACGAGATCCATGCCTTGTATTTAATCGGGATATTGTAGGGTAGAAGGAATTTATTGTACGGTAACTAGTCACTGACAGGTTCTTGGTATTCTAAGCAGTGAATTCATATTATCCGGATAGTCGCGATATGTTGAGAAACATCACTCACGATGTAGAATAAATATAATTAATCAGTTAATTATATTTAATGAATTATTAGAATTCATATAAATAATAAATAAAATGTTTACTATTATTTATTTCTACTACCGGCTTAATATTGAACCTACAGGGTCACACCATAAAAAGATTAATTTATTGATGAAGGTATTTTGAGAGAGCAAGGTGTTTTAATAATGATTAAAATTGTTTTAATTATTATTTAACATTTTATAAGATAAAGTGTAGGATTTATATATTAATATATAATGATATATTAATTATGAAAACCCTACATGAGCCCTATAAATAGAATGAGATGAGAATGAGTTTACACACTTTTGGTTTTTGTGAAAAACCTAGTTGCCTCCCTCATCTTCTTCATCTCTCTCTCTAACCTCCATTTTTATAAAAGCTCGGTTTTATAAAAGCTTCGTCGAAGAATTAATCTTGGTGGATACCGGTAGAGTGCTTCACACTCTGAGGAGCAACTGCTAAAACACCATTTTTGTAAAGCTTCGATTTCAAGGTATGGTTACGAATCCCTCGTATTTCATTTTTACATGATTTTCTATATGTGCGATATATGGTTTTTACGGAAATAATTGTTATTTGCGCTTCCGCTCATCCGAAAATTCCTTCAGGGGAGAGGGCTAAGCGGAACAAGGAGGAGGCCGGGGTTTGAGGGACGCAAACAGGCCTAATATTAATGGGGAAGATAAGTAACGCAAATTACCAGTTTCTTACATTATGTTGTTTTTGTTTTTTTGAATGATTTTGAGAAAAATTTGCCAAGAATTTTATGATACGGTTATGTTTCTTAAATGAGTGTTTTACTTATATTAATGTTCTAGAAAACTAGTGTAGTTTTTATGAAGTCAACATTTTAATTTTAATTAAATTTTTGGTTCTTAGTTGTTGACACTTGTAATTTTTAAATGTTGTGTTTATGTAATTGTTTATTGTGGAGTATATATTTAATGTGTATGACCATGCTGATGGTCATGATGATATCTGGAAGCTTGACCCCTGATGAACTCATTGATACAATGGTAGTAGTATTTAGTAATTCATCGAAAGAAATTGTTCTTCTGAATGTTAAATGCCAAGAACATATGAAACAAATCAACAAAAGAAACAACTGAAGAATTGATTCAAACATGTGGGATTCTTCATTACCAAGTACATAGGGATCTATCTGTAGATCAATAGTATTAAACATGTTAGTCGAATTTTTTCTCATCGTAAAAGTAGCGTCGGCTTATGTATCACTATGACACACCATCGTTAAGCAAAATGTAACTATAAGTAAAGGAACCATATCATCTGTCTAGATGTAACAGTCAGTAGATTCTATTGTTTTGCTTGGCCAATGGATAAACTATTTGGATTTATTTTTTATGCAATATATGTTTCTTTGGGAATTTCTGCATCACTGACTTTTATAGAGAGTCATTTTCTTTGGTGCCTCCATTTTTTTTTATATCGTGGATGTTATATGTAACTTATATTGTGAACTTTGTAGCTCTCTTCAGTCCATCCAGAGCATAAATTGTTGGAGCACAAGTTGTTTTGCCTCTTGTTAAGGGACAAAGTATCCAGTAGCTGTCAACTGGAGTTTTTTACATATAAAAAAGGTATCTCTCAACTTAAAATCATACATATTGAGATGTTAAGCCTTAATTACATTACTGTTATATTGGCTAATACAGACAATTGGTATTTTAAGTGATATTAAACCGTAATGCTCTGTACAGTACAATGATTAAAATTTAAACCTAGACTACATGTTATATTGGCCAAAACAGATCATCTGTATTCGAAAGTGATACTAATATATACAGTGTAATGAATATACTAGTCTGATTAGGAATAATGACTAATGTGAGTCGACTGAGTAAAGATAAACTTTTATGTTTACGGATTTGAACCTATGACTGAGATCGAATCTAGGTTGGATGCAATATTTGGATCTTCAGGCATTTCTGCATCACTGACCTTTCTAGAAAATCTTCTTCGTTGATGCCCCCAATGTTTTAGTACTAATGTCACCACATTACGTACTTGTTGAGTAAACTTTATAGCTCTCCTCCTCAGTCCATCCAGAGCGTAGATTGTTAGAGCACACGTTGTTATGCCTCCTGTTAATGCAAACAGTATCCAGAAGCTGTTAAGACTTAGACTAATTTCATCATCGTTACTTGAGTCCACTTCAACACACCTTTCAGACCCAATCATTTTGTCCTCCAGTTCTCGAAGCTTCCCGCTTTCAAAGACTTCTAATAGTGCCTTGTTCACATCAGTGACCATTGGAGAACCCTTTGAAAATGCCTAATAAAGAAGTGGAGCTTAAAAGTTATCTCATATTTATCATTTATATAATACTTAAAATAAATATTTTGCACCATGTAAATCAATGATTACGTTTGATCAAGAGGTTAAAATTAGAATGAAAAAGTATATATATATATATATATATATATATATATATTTTTTTTTTTTTTTGTTACAGTACTACAATCCCATTTCGTCCTGTATATAATATCATAGAACATGTCTATAACTTTTAAATAAGTTTTAAGAGACTATATATAATCCCATATGTTTGATAGGAACCTTAAAAGGAAAAGGCATAATAATTGAAACTATGGGAGGACTATAAGGATTGGGTTTGGTATTAAATAGTATCGCATATTGTAATATTAGTGAAATAGTGGTCATAGTTGTATGAACCTATCCTAAGCATCATTTGCCAACTGAGATAGCTTATTTGTATGCTTAATAAACACCTTCAACTGCTCTGAATTATGCAAATGTTAACTGACAGACTTGCCAGAGTAAGCCATTTTTTGCAGAAATTCAGGTTTCAGGTAAGACTATCTAAATAGGTAGGAGAAATCACTTACGAATCCGAATCCTCCTACTTTATATGTCGGTCCTGCGACAACAAAGCTCTTGCAGTACTTGGCAAGGAAAAGTTTGAGATAAGAACCATTTAGAAATCCAGCTGCGATTTCTCCAGTTTTAAGGGCCTGGGCATATTCCTGTGGTGAACTAAAATTCTTGAGGTTATATGATTTGACGCCCAATACTTCTTCCAGATATTTAGCAACAAATGCTCCTTTCCCGTACCCAATTTTGGCATTCGTAGTCTTTAGTGTCTCGATGTCAGAGACTGTTGGTTCGAGCTTCTTGACAGTGAGCATGCTAGTAAGACTGGCAGTATAACTTTGTGTAATGACTAAAGCCACAAAGAGCCAGACTACTATTGATATCCGTGACAAATTGCTGTGAAGTTTCCCTCCTGCATATGTTCAGATTATTGTAGTATAATCTAATTTTAGCACTCAGGCTTAGGTGTTTCTCTAAATTCATAATCATTGGCATGCAAATTATACCATTTAAAGAGAAGAGAGTTGTAAACGATAACCATATCATAACTCCAGCTTGATTTGTTGCAGAGCCTCGAAGTCTCGGGCTGTGTTTTCTTTCTATCAGCCATATGACAAAGCCATTGTAAATTGTTATAGCCAAAATAAGCAGCCACATGGCTTTTGTGAAGGGCTTCAAAAACAGCCATGCTTTATGGGGCATTTTCGATTGGACTGGTACCAACATTGCCAATTCTGAATCTGAATAGGTGTGTGTGAAGTCCGCGTGCTTACATCTACCGGCTAGCACAGCCACATCACCAACCACTGCATCAAACTTCTGCTTCATGGCAAAAAAAAAATCATGTGACCACTTGATTGTTACACCAACAACTATGAAAAAAGAAAGAGTGACAAGTCTGCTTACCTTTAGATATATTTGCTCTACTAGAGAATCATATGTCCCTTTATAAGGGATGAATTCATATGACATGTAATATGGTAAACGCGCCTTGACTTCACTGAAAATATCAATCGCATCCTTTGCAAGAAAAGTTATCGGTCTGAGGATCATATACAACGTCTACAAATTGTTTAAACATAGATTCAGCGGGTACACCAATTTTCAGAGAATCTGTGCTGCTTGGAACGCTCCATCCTTTTGGTGTGTGCATCGACTCCCCAGGCCAAAACACTTGTCCCAAGTTCTTCATAGAGGAGTTGTATGTAGATCTATTATCTGTGTGCTTTGAGAAGCCTAATTCTTCTGTCCAGATGCCAAGTTCTCGGTAGCTCTTTCCGATTACATTAACAACTCCAAATATATGTGATGATTCTAATTTCCTTCCAATGGCTTGTACTCTGCCAGTTATTCCACTGAAGTCAATTAAGGACACCTTTTCAAGAAATAATTGACTTCGGTTGGTAATCTGATTGTTCATTTTAGCCAATGTCGTTGCCACTACCCACATAGTATCATAGGCCTCCACTGCGGAGATCCCAGGTTCACTGTTCTCTTCTTCCGGATACTCGATGCTGAATTTTAAACGAAATCTTTTCTTGAATTCAAGAAATTCTGAACTGATCTCAGGGAAGTGTCTTTTGACCCCTATGACACCTTGCATTGAGAAAATGGTGGTTAGATTGACAGAATAAAGTAGATCGGTAATTGTGCTTGTAATAATCCAGACGTAGTCTTTTTCTATCATTTGCATCTGCTCGGCTTCTTGAAATAGGTGATTGGCCAATTTCTGAGATGTATGAACCACAAAAACTCTGCACTGGTCTCTTTTAAGCCTCATAAGTTGTTCTGACAATGAAGTGGCGTAAGGTGGGAGTGGTACAAGGTGCCTGATTTCTGCTCCTACATCTTGTAAGGATTTCAGGAGATTAGGTATGACTCGGCCAAAGGTGGAATCAGTGTCCTCTTCATATATAAAAGTGACCCGTCTCCAATCCCAAGACTGCACAATTGCAGCTACAGCTTTCATTTGAGCATCTTGGTTGGATTTTGACGCTTGAACAAGAAAAGGCCAGCGGTCTGTTGCCCACATTGGATTTGAATCAGCAAGTGAGAAAGTAGGAATCTGACCTTGGTTGCTGATTTCTACAACTCTTGATGCTTCTTGCCAGGTTTGTGGTCCAAGAATGACTTGCACTTTCTCTGAATCAATCAATCTATTGGCTGCATCAATAACACCAGTACATAAAACACAAATTTGAAAGGATGCATAATTGGTGCAGGTTAGCTAATAGCCAGTAGTAATTTAGAAAGTTACAATGTCCTATTTTCTGTTGCTTCTGTTGATTACGTAGTTGATAATTGTAATCTTCTATATTTAGATCTGGCATTGATAGGGTAATTATGAATAATGAGTAGCTTGAAATTCAAAAATTAACATCTAGTATAGTTTGCTCCAGTATTAGAGATACGTTTTTGAAATGACAAGTTGAAGTTCTAATTTTAACCAGTATAGAAAAGTGATGGATATGGCAGTGCTCTCAGTGCTTGACATATAAGTGAAGAGATATTAGGGATTTCATTTTACTTGAAGATTAAATACAATTTTAGTGAGTAAAAAAAAGTATGTCTAGTTTTTTGATGTTGGGGGTATTTTACGTGGTATGCATTACTGCTGCTGGTTTTCCTTTCGTGTGGTTTGGCACTCTCCAGTTACTCTTATTGCTTGCTTGGTATACTGCAGGATAACAAATAAAGTTTACCTGCTAGAGCTGCCATGGCAGGTTCCCCTTGGGAGTTTATCACTCGCAACGCAAAACTTTGATTTGTTTGTCTGCTAAAATTGTCTAATGCCATCTGTAAGGAAACATTTGCCTCCATACCAGCACGGGATGTGGTGTCTATAACTGCACCAATAACCACCTGTGTACCTGTTGCTTGCTTTAGAGAAAACAGGAACACCAAGGTGAAACAGAAGATAAAGTAATAATGAATTGTGTTCATTGTCTTATGATCTTGCTTATTCAGTTAGATAATAAAACTCAGCTGCAACTTAAAGCTTTTGTGCTCAACATCATATACTATGTATTTGTTCAGTTATTGTCAAAGGTTTTAAAATACTAATTGACAATAACATTCCTTTCAATTAGAATTAACTATTGAGAATTCTTCCTCCAAGAATGCAGATGGAAATTCAAGTGATGGTGAAATCTTTAATAGTTGAAACATTCAACAACTGCAGTCCTCCATGTTTCTCCAGCTGATGGCTGACGTTAAGGTTCGAATTTCATTCATAGATTATTCTTCTCTCTATAGATTTTTTAAACTTATACTTTTTTTATCTATGACTTGTCAATCACGCACGTACAAATATTGTATTGCTAGAACTTACAATTTAGTCTTTGCATACTCAGTCAGTGGCTTAGACATTAAGTAGGATTAGGAAATTCAGATCTCAATACCGACGTGATCTCATGGTTCCTTTGACTTTTTCACAATAACTGAATATTTCTTCTAATTCTTCATCTACCTTCTTCTAGATGAGGTCATAGTTTTAGATACAAAAGGGTAGGCTTTTAGTTATTGAAGTATACATAAACTGATAAAATGCAGGAAGCTCTCAGTTGAGACAACCCTTTAATTGCCTTGAGTAGATATTTGTCAGGAAATTACCTACTAAGATCCGTTGTCCACAGCACTTGATAGTGATATGATATATCACAGTGTAATGTTTTTTGTCTATTCTATCGTCTGCTAGAGAAGTTAATGACCAAATAATAGTCAAAGCAAACCCTTTTCTTTTATTTTGAATTCTTCAATTTAAAATTTTAACAGATCTGCATATCGTTATCAAGGTCAGTGATTGAATAATATTGAAAGTAAACTACAAAGTATCTGCTCAAACCCAAATTGTTTATAGCTAAATTTAAAATATGGACTAGATGTGCTGACTTTGTAATGGCTTGCAATATTCTTCAAGACTCAAACACATTCATTTTGTCCGGAAATAAGCTTTCTTACTCTTTCATTAGTGGAGGCTTGGATAGAAGTAGAACTACCAAAACAAATTAAAGACTTGGATTGAGTCACAGTTGATGAGACCACAAGGCATAAGAACTCCGACCAGTCTAATATTTTCTTAAGAATAATCATTTTACACTAAGTTATTAGCTTTTGATAATCAGTCCTTTTAAAGTGGGTGGTGTGTTAGATTTTCAACTTTCAAGGTTGATGGTTAATTCCGATTATATTTTTGCTTCATTAGTGGTCCAGCGGATATCACCAAAAAGAGTAATATAATGATCATCAGTTATGAGTCCTGACTTCTGCTGAGTCTGTATTTGATGCCACAGGAAGGCTTTCTGGAAGTTCTGCATAATTGATTTTCTTAAAGGATTTGTTTCCTTCGATGCTCCCAATGTTTTATTGAAGCTTTTGTTGTTGTTGTCGCGATGTTACTCCTTGTATTGTAATGTTTGTAAGATGTAGATTTATTAAAGCACATGTTTTGTGGACTAACTTCAGCTTGTATACTGGAGTTCAATTCAATATTGCAGACATTCTGTCTTCTAATTCTCGAGCTGTCAATATTGCAAAGTGTGAATTTCAAACTAGGGTCATCTCGTTTTTGAATGTCCAAATTTTTGGTGCTTCATTCCCGTACGGACATTAACTGATTTTCGATTCTGCAACATGTTCTTGGGTTGATAAATCTCGATAACGGTTATATGATTTCATCCGCTGGAGCTGCCAAGGCAGCATCCAGTGGGACTTGATAACATGCAATGCAACACAACACAATCTGTTTGTGTGCCTGCTGATGTGTTTCAAAGCCATCCGTAAGAGGCCGAACCATGGCACATTGGCGCCCCTGTATATTGCACTTAAACAGTACCAACTGTTATGAATTGTGACAAAAAAAGTTGGATAATAAGATATATTATGGATTAATGGTAATGAAAATAAGATTTAAATACGAAATACGAAAATGTACTAAAATTTCATTCTTATTAACAGGTTAAAAAATTTCATTATTCAAATGACACCGAAGTAGATAATTAAATTCGAACCCTAGTTTGCGCTTGTTGCTCGTGTTTGCCTTGCTACTAAAGCACGGGATCTATCATCAATAAGAGCTCCTAAGCTTCCTGCAATAAATGTGAAGCTTTGAAATTGAAAGGACACCGATCCTTATATAATATAAAATTCATATAAGGTCTCACTTTAGCATCTTAAAGTTTTAAAATGATTAGTTAACATGGTATCAGAATTTAGGTACGCAGATATCTTAGTTTCGATTCTCTGCGACTCTACGCAAAAATCTTAGGTTCTAGGTTCGATTCTCTGCAACTCCCAATATTCTTAATATTTATTATGGAAACAAAAGGCACAAAAAGCAAATGCTCCAAAAATGAGTGCCCGTGATCTATTCTTCGACCCAAAAAAATGCATAATATAAAAATTTAATTAAACTTTCCTTTAACATTTTAAAATTTTAGATTAGTAGGTTACTTAACATTATTTGTTGGTATCCATATTGTATTTTTGCAGACAAAAATGACAACAACCTGTCAACTGTCATTGATATTAACACAATTTTGTACGTACAAGTCAGAACTCAGAAGCCATCTCACACTAATACAAAAACAATTTATTCTCATTTTAAAATCATTAATTGATCAGAAATATGAATGTATTAGCAACATATTGAATATAACCTGGATTGTAAAAATCGGTAATCGGTATAAATCGGTTAAAATATTGATTTAAGATTAATTGAGTAATTGGGGATTAATCGAAAAGATTAATCGGAGTATTAATCAGATATTATAATAATATTTAATATATTAGTCTAATTTACAATTAAACATATCATTTTAAATAAATTCACAGGATTAATCGGATTTTAAAAATCGAATCAGTTGGTTACCTTACAGAGGATTAATCGGGGATTAATGGACTGAATCAGGGATTTTTAGAACCATGAACATAACCCGTGCATCGATTTCCATATTAATCGCATGACTTTCTTTCTTTTAACATATTATAACTATATATAATGAATATTGGTTAAAATAATTTATTTATGAGATTATAATATTTCTTATATATTATTAGTGATAATAATAATTGTTTAGAACTAACAATTTAAAATTTAAAATTTAAATTTAATTATATTGTTAACGAAATTTGAACCTTGACTTATTAATAAAATATTTAAAAAAATATTTATTAATATTAGATCTAATGACTCTCATCTATTTACTAAAAATCTTATAATTAATATTGTTTTTATGTTAAACTTGAATCAAATTAAGTCTAAGCCGTCTACGCAACACCCGTAACTAATAATAATTAAAATTATTACTAAATCTAACTGTAATAATTATTAATTACAAATAAAATATGAAGTAAAATGCTTCTTGTACAAGACAAAGTACTTCTGTTCACTTTTCTGCTGTCTACAAATAAAACACAAGCTACTTCATTTCAAAGTTAGAGATATTTTAACTTCCAAACACTGTGCTTATATATATTTATCTTTCTCTAAACATGGCTGCATACAGGGCAGATGATGACTATGATTATCTATTCAAGCTTGTTCTAATCGGAGATTCTGGGGTGGGCAAATCTAATCTCCTGTCTCGATTTACTAAAAATGAGTTTAGCTTAGAATCTAAATCAACCATTGGTGTTGAGTTTGCTACAAGAACTATTAAGGTTGATGACAAGATTGTCAAGGCCCAGATTTGGGACACTGCTGGTCAAGAAAGGTCAAATCTTGATTTTTAAAGCTTCAATTTTTATAGAGCTTGGTTTTTGTTATTTGTGCCTGTTTTTATGTTTGAAATGCATTGGTTTTGGGTTGAAATTATAAATCTTGAGACCCCTTTTGGTGGTTTTGTGTAATGGGTTAGTTTGGTTGAGATTAATGGATGTGTGTGTAGATGTGTTGACTTTTGAAGTTGCATTTTGTGTCTGCTGCTGATATGAGATTTAGTTTGGATGTTGATTTGGTGGGGTTGATGTGTTTTGTGTTGATTTGAATGGTTCTTGATAGTTTTCTTATTTGGGTTGATTAGAATGATTTGGATGTGGTGTGTTTTTGGTTTGTCGATTTGAAGCAAATGAGATATTTTTGTATTCTTGGATATGCTGGCTATATGTTTAACTGTATATGTTCTCGAAGGATCCCTAATATGTCAAATTGCTAACTGGAAACTAAAACTAAGCCAACTTTTCCTTTAAGCTTCGAGGAATATCTATAATGTTTTGATAGGGTAATGTTATCTGTTCTGTATGTTTTATCTAGTCTTTAATATGGCTTAATGCTTAACGTATGTGAAACCTTGAAAGTGAAATGTAACGAGTTTTTCATATGACTGAACAGTATATCTGCTTATATGCATCCCTTCACTTGCTCTGCTTCTTTTGGCTCTCTCTTTGGCATCGCATTGCTTGTTAGCCTGTTAGTGATAATAACAGTGTGTAGAGGCACTTCTGCTTTTGTAGTTTCCTTTATTGGGCTGAACAAATGAGAGCATATTTTCCTTTCTTAGGTTACAATTAAGTGCTTAACTGTGAATCTTCAAGTAAATATAGTTGCAGATTTAGGCTTCTGGGGTCTTTACTCTTTAGGGTTAATTCGTGCTAGATAACTTGTTGAGTTGTCTCCGCAGTTTACAGAAAGGAGGGGAGGTTTTATGTTTTGATATATTTCTAAATCAGCAATTCTTCTGATATTTTAGCTCACGTGACACATGCCTTTGTTGAGCAACCCATGTTTTTTTAATATGTAAACTGCAATACTGGTTTATTTTGAAGGCATTCTTGTGCGTATTTGTATTTCACATTTCAAAAAACTTGATGATAGAAAATGTGGTGAAACATGTTTCTCTGCACTAAATCTGCATGTATATATTCTGTTAAGCATTTGTTTTGGGATTCCAGAAATGTATAAGTTTTTACTTGTAGATATAGAATGTTGTTATGTGATGATTTCTGTAGCAAAAATCTATTATTAAACTTCAATTATCAGCAGTAATAGTTATTGACTTATTAACAAGGTAATATCATAAAGATTACATTTGTTAGAACTGATAGAAGATATTTTTTCTGCTCAGGTACCGTGCAATCACAAGTGCTTACTACCGTGGGGCAGTTGGTGCATTGCTTGTGTATGATGTTACTCGAAACATCACTTTTGAGAATGTTGAGAGATGGTTGAAAGAGCTTAGAGACCACACAGATGCCAATATTGTGATAATGCTGGTAGGAAACAAAGCTGACTTGCGTCACTTGCGTGCTGTTACCACTGAGACTGCAAAGGCCTATGCTGAGAAAGAGGAGACATTCTTTATGGAGACGTCAGCCCTTGAATCTATGAATGTTGAAAGTGCATTCACGGAAGTTCTTAGCCAAATTTATCATGTAGTCAGCCGAAAAGCACTTGAGGTTGGAGATGATCCTGCAGCACTTCCTAAAGGACAAACAATCAATGTTGGCTCCAAGGATGATGTTTCAGCTGTCAAGAAAATTGGTTGCTGCTCTGCCTAATTGAGTATGGCCTCTGTGAGTGATTGATAATTTGGATTTTCAGAACCAAACCCATTTAGCAGCTTAAGTTCCTTGACAAGCTTCCTTAGTTTCTCTTTTCAATAGTTGGAATGGTTTAAGATTGTATGGGGCCTAGTGCTGAGATTGAAGTCTACACAGAAATGGAGCATTGATTTTTTTCACAAACCTTAAGCCACTTCTTCTGCAGTACTATCTTCTCCTTTAAGAAATAATTATCCCGTCTAGTTATAGAAGTATTTTACATTGTATTCTAGCTTACTGCTCCAGTTTTTTTAAGATAGGTCTGAATTTGTGATTCGCAACCTGTATCTACTACAATGAGCTGAGTGTTGGTTTTACAGAGTGAACTACTCTACCAAGTTTTATTACTCCGTTGTCTAGTGTCTACACTGGCATAATCTGTTAGAAATTAAAATTTGTATTGTTTCAAATAGTTGCCTTTTGTCTGAAACCCCGGAATTTTGCCATACTTCTGAATTTGAGTATACTGATTGATATAATATGGCACTGGTAGTTTTGGGACATTGCGAGATTTTGCTTACTAGTACTATGTTCCTAGTCTACTAAGTTGGTAACACAGAAACAAACAAATTTATGCGTTAAAGTTCACTTTTGTCCATTGACAACCCGGCCTGATTAAGAGTCAATGAGCTTTAGCATTGAAAACATAGTAACAAAGTACTATCTAGCTAGACTAGGCCTAAGCATTAAAGTAACAACAGTACTTTTTCAACCTTAATTCATGTTTAAGCATTACCAAGTCACAGACGAAAAGCAAAAAGCTACCGCTAGCTTTACAAGCTTATTTATCCTTCAAGCCAACGAGTGCGCATTGTTCACATGGTTTCTTTATTCGAATCATCATGCAATGCATGAACTTCTTTAAACTATTGATACCAGAAGCTGTTTCAAGAATTTCAAGCCTGAATTTCTTAAACTTCACATAATCTTTTCTCATATCTTCCCCTTCCTCGTCGAGAAACTGGCAATGCAACACATTCAGAACCTTGATGCAATTCAACCTTCCATCCAATAATATACGCAGAGCAACAGCAGGTAGAGTAGAGTTTGATAAATCCAACACCTTGAGTCCCGGAAAGCTTTCAACAATACAAGAAACATCCCTCTCTGAAAATTGACCATGTAAACCAAGCTCCTCAATGTTCTTGCAGTAATCAGCCAGCTGTATCACAAACTGAAATCCCCGGAACGGAGCATGAAAAGCCCTAAGATTCTTCCAGTACATCACAGCCATAAAGATCGGATAAACATCCACAGAAGCATCACAAGGCACCATCACGCGAGAAACGTTAGGAGTGTGCTCTGCTACATACATAAGTGTACTGAAATCAGGCATGTTTCGAGAAGGCAAAGAAACGGATACCCAATTCTTGCAGTGTTTGATGGCTAGTTTAAGAAGATAAGTATACTGTCTCCGGCGAAGTTGATCATCAAGATTTCCAAGTGAGGAAAGATCAAGATTAGGGTGATTGAAAACAGTGTGTAGTAATGCAGAAAGCCAAGAATGGCATACAAATGGAACGCAAGAAAGCTGATCTTGGAGGGTCAAGTGAGCAAATATGTTGCATAACAGGAATGGATTCAATTCTTTCCATTGTGGGTCTGTTTTTTTCTTCATCTCTTCCTTAAATTTCCTCTAGTTTGGACTAAGAACACCTATAAGAAAATACATATATATGGTCATGTTTTAATGCACACAAATTTTAATCATAATAAGAAGGATCGATCATAGTAAGACCAATCATCTGGACAGTATTACAAATCAGGGTAGATATAAAGACTTGGTTTGAAAGAAGAACAGAGATGAGAATAAAATATGCAGGGTTCAGTATAGGTAGACCAGGCAATGGAAGAAGACAGCAAAACAATGTAATAGGGGGACAAGTCAATTAGATTAAAATCCAAGTTCCTGTAATATTAATATTATTAGGTTTCTCAATGGGGGCCTCACAAACAAGGACGGTGATTAAATAAATTACCACGTAGCGGATGAGAGTTAAATAATTGGAAGAATGCCCAAAATATTCATTGGTATGTATTTGTTTAAAATATCTATTTTCAGAAATAACTGTTCAAAAGAGGATTTGATACTTCTTACCCAGTGGAGTATCCTGATACTCCACGTATCATCCTGATGCTCAGAGTATCTGGTGGGTATTTAGGGCACTGTTTATTCAATATGAGTATTTTGGTCAAATATTATTAAAAAATGGGTATTTTGGGTACTTATCCTAAATAATTCTGGTAAAAAATTTACAGATTAAATATGTACATAATTTATTATATTAAGGGAAATGCTTAATGGTACCACTGTACTTTTGGCTTTTGCCAGTGGTACAATTACGTTTTTGACTCCTCTAAACGGTATCCCTAACAAATTGACTTCTTAATAGAAATACCATTCTGTTAGAAAAGCGTTATAGAAACGTTAAGTAGGGTTTGCGGCCAATATTCAACCTTTTTTCTTATTGCATACTGCAACGCATGGCCAAGATTGTTCTTATATTTTTTTAATAGGTTTGAGACCAACCAATATTCTTCAAATATATTTTAGTGAAATTCTCAACGGTACCACCGTACTTTTGGTTTTTGCCGGTAGTACCATGTCCTTTTGACCTTACTTAACATTTCTAGAACGTTTTTTTTTTAACAGAATGGTATTTCTTTTAGAAAGTCAATTTGTTAAGGGTATCGTTAAGAGGAGTCAAAAACGTCATAGTACCATTGACAAAAGCCAAAAGTACAGTGGTACCGTTGAGAATTTCACTTATATTAATTACTATTATTAAAATAAAGATTAAAGAGAAGATGATTAAAGGGATAATTACAACATTGTATTTAGTCTATGTTTTACCATTATATTAATTTAAGACTAATCAAAAGATATTTTTAAATAATAAGATTTATATATTTAATAATAAATATTTATGATAAATCTCAAAATGAGCTAGAATCACGAACGAAAAGAGATCAGCACTTTGAGCAGGAAAGAGAAAAGACATAAGCACTTTTTCACTTAAAACTATATTAAGAAAAAAGGGAGGGAAGGAAAAAAGAAGCATCTTTGCAAGAGAAGATAATTGGACTGACAGGAAAAAATCAGATAAGACTACTTTAACAAAAACAAATAAAAGACACGTGTTTGCCAGTTGCCAATGCCATTATGCCAGTCACACGGCTACCACACAAATGTCTAATATCTCTGGGCCCGAATTTGGGCCACAATCACATCTACTTTTACTTTAATAGTGTGAGAAACATTAAAAAGGGTTTAAAATACCAAGGTAAATTTTCAAGGAAAAAGGGTAATAAAGTTACATCAAATGACTTCCGGTGATTAGTTTATACTCCGTCCGTTCCGTATTTCTTTTCCTGTTAATCATTATCATGCTTGCTAATGCATATTTTTAATCGTTAATATCTTCAATTTTGTTTTAGTACTAAATATAAAAACTTCACTGTATTAAAGTATTCACAAATATGAATCAAACAAAATCATTCATGACTATATTTTATCTTATAAATTATGCATAAATTAGTAATCAATCGATTATAATGAACAATGTAAATGGTCAAAACAGGAAAAGAATAAGGGAACATAGGGAGTACCATCAAACACAAGTAATATAATTGACATATCTAAATTCTATACTCACAAGTCACAAATACAGAATTCAATTGTATCTCGTCGTATTAAAAAGCATGACCAAATAAGCCCTATGAGGTTAAGGCATAAGATAGTAAACGTACCGGATCGGTCGGATTGAATAGCCTGTAGTACTAATGTAATTGCAGTCCAAAATTGTACCTGTACACCACAAGTTTATCGAATTTGTGGAGCAACTTTTTTTCTGATAATAACAGATATACCCAATTTTAAAATTTCTTACCGGAATTGTTTGTCGATTGAGAGAGAGAAAAAAGTATTAAAATTTTAACGGTGATGGGGACATAATTTATAACACATTAGTTTTATTTGTAAATATAAATTACATTAGTTTTATTAGTTTTATTTAAAATGATTATATGCACATATGATACCACCAGAAATTCAGTGCAGACACCGCCGGCCACTTGCAAATGCTCTACGCTACCGACCTCCGAAATAGCAAATTGGTACTAGCAAGTAGCAGACATAAAGAATCATGAAGATGTGACGAGACTTTGGCAACTAAATATACATATTTGTAGTTGTAATTCATGAATATTGGTAGCAAGTCATGGCCCATAAGATAAAGGTGTTTGTCGTACAGTATGTGCAAGAGGGCATGTGGGCGATATGACACTCCGTAGGGCCCGGCATTTTGCTAATGTTACGAACACAACAAAAGCAAGGCCCGTTTTCCCTTGAGAAGGCCCATCAACCTTACCCATAAATAAATTGGCTAACCTTTTTCCCTTTTCCAAATAAATTAGATAACCTAATTACTTGCGAACGGTGTTTGGTATGCTCTACCGACTTGCAAAAAGAGCAAATGGGCAGTAGCAAACAAAAGAGACGTGAAGATAAAAGAGGCTTTTACAACTCACAAATAAGGAACAGGGTTGGGGAATGTAATCCCAGCCCCCTATCCCCGAATTCGTTCCCCAAACTCGTCCCAATCTTCGAACGGGGATTTTGTTTTTTCTCGAACGGAGAACAGGAATTTTCGCAGGGAATTGGATATTTTTTTTTAAATTAAATATTATAAGAAATATTTTTCAAAACAAAATCAATTTAATATATCAAAATGTATAATATATATATATATATATATATATATATATTTTAAAAAAATTATAACATATTCTAGACACCATTTCCTATTAATATTCATTTATAGTTTCAAATAATAGAAAAAACTATGAATACATGTACTCTAACATAAAAAAAAATTAATTATTGAAATGGGTAAAATATTTTAAAATTTTAACATACATAAATGAGTAACATGTACCTGAGGTTGACCTTAGGATGCTACATGAGCTTATAAGTACTTCTAATATAAATGTAGGAGGGTAAATTTGTAAATTCAGGATGAGTCGTTACTATTTACAAAAATGACATTAAATTTATATAGGGGAAGGATATAACCTCGGGGAGTTACCTGATGTCATCCTCAGACCCATTTCTCTCTACTTAAATTATATATACTTTTAATAATTTATTTAGTATTTAAATATATAATTTTTATTATATATAGGAATCGGGGAACAGAACGGGGAATGGGGAACGAGGAATTTCGGGACAGAAAGATACTAATCCCCGTCCCCGACCCAATCTTTTTATAAACTTTCCCCACTCCCCACCTCGAATTTGAAAAAATCCCCGATTTTTTCTTCATCCGATCAGAATCGGACGAGACAAGTGACATGTTCATTTGTCATCATCCTCATGACAAATGTTGTTGGTGCCTTGGTGGGTGTTTAGTTGTTTACTGTTTACAGTACAGATGCCAAATGTAAGAGGGGACCTGTGGATATTTGATACTCCCTATGTCTCTTAAAACTTTTCCTGTTTACCTTTATCACGTTTGCCAACGCACACTTTTAATAGTTAATATCTTTAATTTAGTATTAGTTTTAAATATAAAAACTTCACTGTATTAAAGTACTCATAAATACGAATCCAACAAGATCACTCATGATTATATTTGGACTTGTAGATTAGACGTAAATTAGTAATTTATCTCATGTTATGAACAGTCCCGACATATTAAACGGGAAAAGAATTGTGAGAAGGAGGGAGTATGACATACTCAGTGGGAACGCGCAGTTCTCTTTCAAATCTCTATCAAAACACCAGAATTAAGGCCGTTTAGCTTATCATCAGGTCTCAGAATTCACAAAAGATGCGCTGGTCAGAATTTAACATTTAAATATTACTTTGCCGTTAAATTTGGGTCAAGAGTCAAGACCCACTTTTTACATAACAATATAAAGATCCGTTTGACTCACGTTATATTTGTTTTAATAAAATTAATTGTAAATTCAGAATGAATTAATTATTTTGAAATTTAACTCATAAATTGCTTTTGCCGCTCCATATCAATTTTTTTAGCCTGCATCCAGTTAATTTGGGTAATTGAAAACAACATGTTAAACATAATTTGTCTCCGACAGTACGTTTCATATGAGATTTCCTGTACTAAATCGGTACTCGATTAGTCCATCTAATTGTATTTGGAACTCTCTTCTGGCTCATTTCCAGATTTCGATATATAAAAGAAAATTATGCAAATAAATCAAGGTTCGATTAGTTGAGGCCATGACCATGAGGGTCGAAACACAACATAATCCATTTTCTCGAACATACTATTCAGGTATTCACTACTCAAAAAAGATAGATCCTCGACTGTTTCGTACGTGAGAAATATTAGAATCATAGAAGAATATTTACAACACTCTGTACATGAAAATTTACAAGTTCGATTCGACATTTCGATCCCCATCTTTAGCAGATTCGACATTTCGATCCCCATCTTTAGCATCAAGCAGTACTTGTTTTACAGAAACTCTTGCTTAAGCATTACCAATACTCATGAAAGAAATAAAGAAAAAAAAAATTACTGTTAGATAACAATTAAGCCTATTCATCCTCCAAAGACCTATCAAGACATTGTTGGCAAGGTTTTCCTAAACAATGCATGAACCTCTTTAAACTCCTCATACCTGAAATTTTTTCGAAAATTTCGAGTTTGAAAGTCTTAAACGTCACATAATCGTCTCTCATATCCTTCCCATCCTCATCAACAAACAAGCAATGCAACACATTGAGTTCCTTAATGCATTTTAACCTTCCATCCAACAACATAGCCAGAGCATTAGAGGATAGAGTTGACTTGGATAAATCTAACACTTTAAGCCCCGGAAAGCCTTCAACTATGCACAAAACTTCCTTTTCAGAAAATTCACCATGTAAACCAAGCTCCACAATATTGTTACAATAATCCACCAGCTGTGTAATCATTTGGACTCCCCGAAACGGAGCATCAAAAACTCTTAGATTCTTCCAGTACATCACGGCCATAAAAATCGGATAAACATCGACAGAAGCATCACAAGGCAAAACCACACGAGAAATGTTGGGAGTGTTCTCCGCTACAAACATTAGTGTATAAAAATCAGGCATTTTTCGACAAGGCAACGAGACGGAAACCCAATTTCTGCAGTGTTTGATGGCTAGTCTCAGCAAATAATTGTATCTCGCAAGATGTTGCTGGTAAAGCTGTTCATCGTGATCATCGAGATTTTGTATCGAAGAAAAATCGAGATTTGGATGATTAAAAACAGAGTGTAACGATGCAGAGAGCCAGGAATGGCACACAAATGGAGGGCCAGAAAGCTGATCTTGGAGGCTCATGTGAGAAAATATCTTGGACAAGATGAATGGATCCAAGTCTTTCCATTGGGGGTCTGCTAATTTCTTCATCTTTTCCATGAATTATTCGTGCTCTTGGCTAGGTAGTTTGGACTATAAGTACCTATCAACGAACAAATATTATAAACAATGAAAACTATGCTTGTCAAACAAGAATATATATAGACGAGAAAATATATGTAAACTTCGCTATGTCGGACGACGCCAGCCAAACAAATATTAGAGTAATTAGGTGGCTACTTTTATTTTTTAGCAAAGACAAGTGAAACAACTTATCCAAGTGGTGTGCTACTCCAATAAACCGTTTCTTTTGAAGATTCGGTGTCCGGGTCAGCTTGCGCGCACCTTGACAAATTCGGATAACAAACTAGCACATTCATACCCTCGAGCATGTTAACCCACTTAATCCTGAAACATCTTAGGGAATCGAACTCGTGAGCTCAAGGCAATAAGACTTAAGCGTCAGTATCCGACCATCTGAGACACCCGTGGGGTTTTCAATATACCTTTTCTTTAAATACTTCAATATCTTTTTAAAAATCTTGACAAAAAAATATCTTTTTAAAAATAATTTGTAGTTGTAATATAAGCTGTGATAATTTATAGTAGCAATTTGAGCTGTTAAAAACTTAAAATGAATTATGTATACGATTTAAAATTTGTCAATATACATGAGCCAGAATTATGTAATTTATATTGTTCGATAATGTTAATTCTCTTATATATAGAATGTATAATGTTAATTCTCTTATATATAGATTGTTTAATTAATTTTATTAAAATATGACATTTTGAAATGTATTCCCAAATAAATTTAAATGATCAGTCCAAAATGAATATTATTATATTATTGTAGAGTTATACTTCGTTCGCAATCGATGAATCAAATACAATTTTTACATGAGAGAAGAAAAGTAAAATCTCAGCTTCTCACCGAGTCCGAGTCGTTGGACTTTAGGTCCACTAGGAAATTTAGCCGCGCTTCGCGCAGTTAATAAATTTTTATTATTAAGTACTAAAAATAGATAAATTAATTTTTATTGTTTATAAAAATTAACTGGCATTTTAAAAATTTCCTAAAAAGTTATTTAAAATAGTTTGTATGAATTATTAGTTGGAATAATACTCTCATTATATATCAAAAATTATAATAATTTTAAAAATATCATAAATATGAAAAATAACAATTACAATATTAAATGGTACTAAATAACGTTTTGAAAGCCGACACCCTTCTCATAACATACATACTCAATAATAGCATAAAAATTCATGTAATAAGAATATTAATTTATTTTCACACAATATAATGAAACAACATGTGTATAACATTTTTATCGACTTAATCGTTCAATAAAATGGTTGAGTTTATCATGTAAAAAATAAAAAGCTGTCAATATTATTTTATACAAATTCTAGATTTTAACCAAAAGATTATACTTCCATAACTTATAATGATTTCCACAATTAGTGATAAAAAATTGTTTGAGAAGTTAAGATCGTTTGTCCTACACTTGTCCGAAAAAAGCTTGAAAAAATCTTCAACATGTAATAAAAAATGATGCAATGAGAACAATTTTAAGTCATTAATTTACATGAAAATAATCTTAGTTTTATACATATACTTAATATTTTAAATTTGAATAAGAGTTATAATGCTCAAATAAAATTTGTTAATCTTTTATATAAATAATAATATGAAGTAAATTTTAATATATATATATATATAAGCGTAATTAGTGATTATTAAATACCATTAAGATGTTCTTAAGATGTTATTTAATGCAAGAAAAAATTAAATAAAAAAACCAGAAAAGTGAAAATTTAAGAAAAATATTTTAGACGCTTCTGGTGCATTTCCGATCTCCTGGAATTATAATACATATATAGAAGATAGGCAAGAGAGAGAGTGGAGATTAGACAAGCTGGGGGATTAAAAAAGACGAGTTGATGAGAAAAACAAAAAAAGAGAAAACATGTCTGCGTACTTGCCGATACTGCTTTTAGTTTAGATATATCATTAAATCGTAATAAGATTACCTACTTCACACGGCATTCGTAAAACTATCTACATGTGGGTCCGCATTTGGGGCTGACCGACAAATACTACTGGTAAGTAAAATGGGGTGACCTCGAGGCATGATTCATGATTTTGTTTACGAGTCGAGTCGAGTTTTAATTTTAACGAATTGAGTTGAGCTTTAATTTTAATGAATTGAGCTGTTTTCTTAACGAATCGAGTCGAGCTTTGATCAAACCGAGCTGAACTCGAGTTGTTCACGAACAGGCTCGAGCCGAACCGAGCTTGAGCTGTTCGTGAACAATTAATTTGGTTAGAGATCATAGTAGATCACTAGTATTCTAACTAGTAATAGTAACTAGTACTGTGTCACGGATTATTGTTTCTATTTTTTAAAAAATATTTCTCGACGATCCAACCATACGGATGTCAAGATATATCTTATTTAGTGATATTCCCAAATTTTCAATAAATAAAAAATTAATTTTGTTGGAGATTTTAGTAGATCACTACTATTCTAACTAGTGCTAGTAATTATTCTTTGTCATGGATTGTTGTTTATATTTTTAAAAAATATTTCTTGACGATCCAACCGTACGGATGTTAAGATATATCTAATTTAGTGATATTCCCAAATTTTCAAAAAATAAAAAATTAATTTGGTTGGAGATCTTAGTAGATCACTACTATTATAACTAGTAACTAGTGCTTTGTCACGAATTGTTGCTTCTATTTTTTAAAAAATAATTCTCGACGATCCAACCGTACGGATGTCAAGATATATCTAATTTAGTGATATTCCCAAATTTTCAAAAAATAAAAAATTAATTTGGTTGGAGATCTTAGTAGATCACTACTATTCTAACTAGTACTAGTAACTAGTGCTTTGTCACGAATTGTTATTTCTATTTTTTAAAAAATATTTCACGATGATCCAACCGTACGGATGTCAAGATATATCTATAATTTAGTGATATTCCCAAATTTCCAAAAAATAAAAAATTAATTTGGTTGCAGATAAAAGAAAATTTAATTTTTTTCGAGCTTTAACGAGTCGAGCTCGAGCCGGACATCTAAAACTCGGCTCGAGCTCGTTAAGCTTAATGAATAAAAATCTTGTTCGAGCTCGACTCAAGCTCTTAACAAGCTCGAGCCGAACCGAACTCTTATCGAACCGAGCTTGAACTGTTCGTTAAAAGCTCGTTCGTTAAACAGCTCTAAAAATGTATTGGATTTTCCGTTCGAATTACATCAAAACTCAGGTATAGCTTACGAATATGGTTTTGCATATTCTTAAAATTATGCGTCACGGTATTGATGTGACCATAACCTCAATTCTTATCATTTTTTAACTTACAAAGATGCACGATTTTTAGTTATAATTCGTTTTTTTTCGTCAGGAGTTATAATTCGTTTTTGGGTGTTTGTATGTCATAATATTTTGCTTTCTCATTAACATATATACTAATAATAATATTCAAATGTGTTCTGACAAAGCAAATTTATATTTTTATGATTATACCATATTGTTATATCATTTCTTTTAAAAAACTTTATATATATCAACAATACGAGCGAATGATGCAATAGGATGGAAAATTTACTCAACGATAATAAATTTTATAAAAAAATTTAATGAAGAAAATTTTGAATTGATATTTATATTGTATTTATTAAACTGTAATTCTTCCCGTGGTTGTCGTATGTTTTATGATCAATGAATTGTTTAATTTGCTAAAAGGATATTATAAATTTGTCTTCGTTGGATCTTTTCATTTTCATATTAATATATAGAATAGATAATAATTTAATAATTAAAAAAGAAAAGGAGAGAAACGAAAAGCATACTACGTGGAAGTACATCTAAATTAGGTAGAAGTGTAAAGGAGAATAATGTATTGGGTTTGATTGAAATGAGAATCACTACTTAAAATAAAATTGGAGATCCATTAATAATCGTTGGATTTATATTTAATTATTGGTTAATATTTTTTTCTCAGATATAATTAATGTAGATTATTCATAAATCAATAAAAAAGGTAACCAACTAATTGTAAGATATTTTGTAAAGTACACTTATTATTTGTGTGTTTCTTCTTCTACGTATCTGTACGTGTCTTCTTACACAAAACATTACTTCTACTCGTTCAACACTTAAACTTTGAATGTTATGAAACTGCAACTAAAAGTTTATGTGAAAAACATGTAGTGCAAATACATAAATCATACGCAAATTCTATTAAATTATATAAGTTTCGCATATGAATTTTGAAAATTCTACATTTAAAAGTGTTTGTATTACATGTGAATTCGGAAAACTAGTGTTATAGGGAGAATATTGTATAACAATATTTTGGAGGTTTGCTGGATTATTGGAGCAAAATACGGATATTTTGCTAACAAAAGAAGAACAAAGGATGAGGGTTTGTGTGTATGAATGTGGCTGAGCTTGATAGGTGTTTTTCAGGTAAACTGTTTCTCATCCGTATCAAGGTGCCTACGTACCCTATTTATAGGGATCAAGCCTGACGTAGTTCTTGGGCCACAAGTTACCTAGGCGGGCTAGGGTTTTAAGAGATAAGCCAAAGTCCAAGCCCATGTAGCTACGGCTGACATGGCAATGAGTCATCAATCCTATCCTTGATCCAGCTGTAGAAGCCTACGACCTCGAACGGATAAGTTTGGAATGAAAGATCCATCAGGGCCCTTGCATGCGACCTAGAGAGGCCTGGCCACGCGAAGCGACCCCTTGATGGAGGCCAAACGAAGCGATCCCCAGGTAGCGACCCCGGTAGATACGACCCCGAGGTTGAGCAGCATGAGAGGCGCATAGGCCTAGTGTGAGAAATAGACAAAGTGCTCCTGTAGCGAGGTGGCCTTATGGCGAGGCACTACAACGCGAGGTGAGATTATGTAGCGAGCGAGGTGCCCCTGCAATGGAGATATTACGTCCAAAGTATGCTGGGCTGATTCCAATTATGGGCTTTAATAACCCAATGATCATCTTCTAGGCCCATCATAGATCATGAAGCATCAATTTAGCTAACCAAATCAATTCAGCCATTATGCCAGATTTGGGCATAACAACTACCCCCCGAGTCCATATTGCCATTGGAGATGCGATGTGGACTCAAAGGATACGAGTTGTCACTGCGAAGCGAGCCCAAAAACAGATATAACCATTGAAGTAGTCGCGACCCCAAGAATTTGAAAGGTTTTGACAGCTATTGTGTCTCGAGATGTGTGTCCAACGGACGAGATTTCAACACGTGTCCCATGTCTTTCTCTCTCCTCACGACTATATATACTCCTGTCACTATCATTTCCTTTTTTATTCTCACGAACACATTATTGAAGTGCTGTCAGTTTGCTCCCGGATCAAACGCAAAGAATTCTCAGGCTCTTTCACCAGCGACCCCAAGTTTCTTCCAATTTCTTCATCCTTCTTCTTCAAAAAGTAAGTCTTTTTTCTCTTCTTTCATTTAAATTACTGTTCTTCATTACAATTGCACGATTAAATAGCGTAAATTGCATGCGATGCGAACCCAAATAACTGCGATCCCAAAATGTCAATTTCATGATGCGACCCGTCCTCGCTATTGTAGGAGTGCGATCCGTGACTACTTAGATAGAAACATAGGTTAAGAACGTTAGCCTTTCCCTTAGGATTGCGACCCCCCATATTCTCTGTGGACGACGCAAGAACACATAGAGCCTTTCTGTCCGCTTGTTTCTTTCCTCCTTCATTTGTTTTCTGTAAGGACACACACTTAATCATTTCACCCTTTTCAGATGTCTCAAGACGATAGCTCAAGGACACCTTCTCCTATGCCTGATATACAAATCAGCGATGCTGCAGCAGCCAACATCGCAAAAGCTACGAGCACTAGTGAGAGCTCGTTCAAACTATACTTCGACCCTCTATGGTCTAACGAGGAATATACCCGCGAGGTGCCTTTGACTTCGTGAAGAACAAAGCACCCTTCCAGCTCGCGGGATCAATCTCTGGATGTACTCCCAGCCGGGGACGAACCCCATACTATGACTGACATTGAGCATGACATCGCAACTTTGACAAAGAAAGGAGATGAATTCAGCGCCAGAGCAGCAGAAATTCTCTCCAAAGCGCCTCCACCGCGAACCATGCCTCCATCACAAACCGTGTCACCCATTCACATTAGTGACTCTCCAACAGATTCATTAGGCGATGCCTATTACGACATCGAGGGAGGTGCTGATAACGAAGCCAATTCTGATGACACTGACTACGAAGAGCCTTCCTCTGATGATGGCGGCCTCGATGAAGTAGCCAAGGTCGTCAATTTTACTGACTACAATTATGTTCCAGAAGCTTCCCCTGAACCTTACGAACCAACTCCTCAACCTGAGTTAGAAGGAACCATTTATGTTGGTGGTCCTCGTCCTGAAGACATCGAGCCTGGCTCGAAAGTAAAACCCGGCCAACCCCGTGTTTTAGGCTGCAGAGATTTGTCAACGACCCTAGATACAGAATCTTTATCTAAGGCGGTTGACATTTTCAGGCCAGAAGGCAAAATTATCCTTCCGAAATCTGCGATGCGATGCTACCGCTTCGATCATCGAGAGAATGGTGGCAGAGTGCCTCGTATGGTTCTGACCTCGGCCATGATGAAGATAGGTGTATCCTCTCCCCTTCACCCTTTTATCAGGGATGTTTGTGAAACGTACCATCTGGCCCCAATCCAAATAAATCCCAATGGCTACAGAGCCATGATTGCTCTTTACATCCTCTACCACAAGCTCGGCTACCCTGAATTGGATGCGAGGACTATGGGATATTTCTTACAATTGAAGCGATGCGGGGCTTCAGACTTTGGCTATGTTTATTTCTCCATGTGGCCAGAGTTCAACAAGAAGGAACTATACCACAGTGCCCCAAGTAACGCCGGGTCGTGGAAAGGCCCTTATTTCTACGTCCACGACGTGCCTAGAGTCAAGACCTCTTTTAACTATCTTCCAGGTATGGAACTTAACCTTTTAATTTCATCCCCCTTTCATTCAATCCATGAATTAACCCATCCTTCCTGAGATCGCAGTTGGTCAAGTGCGAACCGTCCTAAAGGGCGAAGAGAAGCAACGTGCCGATGACGTGCTGAAGACCCCACGGGAGGCTCGCAACATTAGGACTCTTCTTTCACTTGAGAACCTAATCGAGTGCGGTTTTCTGAAAGAAGGGGTCGGTCTTCCTTCTAAAACGAGGCCCTCAGGAGCGAGGAAGACCTCCTTAAAGAGAAAGGCTCGCGAGGAGGCCTCGTCCTCTCGAGTTGTTGTTACCACTGACGAGGGTATTCTCCTCGTCATAATATGACTATTATTCTGTCCTCGCTAATTTTAACACTGCATTCATCCTTACTGTTCTCGCATTTGCATAACTTGTATTATTATCATGCTTCTAATATCATTTTACTTCTATTTTTCAGGCATGTCGGGTAAAAGTGGTCGCAGACCTCCTTTTCTCCAGAAGAGCGGGGCCATACCCGTTCCGAAGACTGCTCCAGTCCCTCCCAAACCAAAATCTGTTGAACTGCCACCTCCTCCACCTCTATCTCTGAACACTGAGATCATCCAGCGGGCCCAGGGTACCCCTGAGGACCACATCTCCAAGAAAGCTAGAAAGGATGAATCTCTGCTCCCCGCTCCTAAGCATCCAGCCACCGCTACCCCCGTTCATCACCTTTTCGCGAAGCATGGGTATAACCATGCTACCGAAGAGGAGTGCACGAGCTGGGTGGGGGCTGAGCTGATTGATAATGCCGAGTCCCTGTCCAAGTGCTTGTCTGAAGCGTTCATCCGTCAGACTTCTCATCCAAAGGAACTGAAGACTCTTGCCTCCGCTAAAACCAAACTGGAGAAAGAGGTCGCAGTCCTTAGATTCCAGAAGGAAGAGGACAAGAGATCGCTGATGAAGACCCACAGGCTCGCCCTCGAGACAGAAACTGCTTCTCTGCGATCCGAGCTCAAGAAAATCACGGATGAGAGGAACATGTTCAGCAAGTCTCTGAAGGAGGCGGAGGAGCTTGAGGAGACTCTTCGGAGAGAGCACGGGGAGGAGGTCGGCAAGTTGAAGAAGGAGCTCGAGGCTGCCAAGCTCGACCATGATGCTGTTGTGGAGGCCGCCCAAGTTGAATTCATGAAGACCTTCATCCGAAGGGTTCCTGACTTTGACTGGGAGAAGCTCGGGCCTGGAAATGCCGAGTTCGCTGAATCTCTTCGTAAGGAAATAGAAGAAGAGGATGCGAAGGAGGCGGCCAGGCTCGCCAGCGAAGCCACCCAAGCCAACACAGCTGAAGCCTCCAAGATTTAAACTATTTCTTTGTTTCTGAATGTTGAACTGGGGATGCGGACACCCCTTGAATGTCTCGCAATCATGTAATATTGTTTTATTTAACTTTGATAACCTCTAACTGAACTGGGATCGCATGGCGACCCTTTCTTTATGGATATTGCATTTTTACTTTTTCATCCAATATTGCCTCGTTATTTTTGTCCATAACATATTTGCTTCTTTAGTACTTTGACTTCGAGATTATGTCTTTATTTCATCTTTGTTGAATTGTCTTGAATAGTGCTAGATTTGCATGCCTTTGCTTAGATTCCTTAGATTGCTGTAGCAGTAACTTCAAATGCGATCCTTGCATCGTTGAGATGGCTTGGACCTTAGCATGTTAATGTTAACAAACAGGCAAGTAAAATGTACAATAAAAAGTAATTCATAGATAAATTGAACTTATATATTGATAAACGGGGCGAGGCCCAAACAAGTTGACAAGCGGGGCGAAGCCCAATAAATGATAAGTGGGGCGAGGCCCAATAAATGATAAGTGGGGCGAGGCCCAATAAATGATAAGTGGGGCGAGGCCCAAACAAGTGGTAAGTGGGGCGAAGCCCAATGCCATTACATCATAAAGGGAAGGTGTCTATACGACCACTACCCCCCAATATTTTGTATGGATTTATTCATGCGAAATAGATAGAAACTACCAGAAGCGATGCCTTTACTGATAGTATTTGCGCAAATGTTCTGCGTTCCAAGCTCGCGGAATGACCTTATCCTTCATGTCAGTGAGGTAATAAGTTCCCTCTGAGAGAGTAGCATAGATTTTGTAAGGCCCTTCCCAATTAGCACCAAAGACACCGTGGCCTGGGACCTTAGTGTTAGGCATGACTCTCCTAAGCACGAGGTCACCTGTCTTTAAAGAACTTGCTTTGACCTTTCCATTATAGTACCTCGCTGTCCTCTGTTGGTAAGCTGCGAGGCGAAGCTGAGCCTCGCTTCTTGTTTCTTCTATCATGTCTAGGTACAATCTATGATTCACCTCGTTTGCGTCGGGATCGTAGTGTTCCCTTCTAAACGACCCGGAGCCCACTTCAACGGGGACCATAGCCTCGCAGCCATATGTTAAGGAAAAAGGAGTCTCCCCAGTTGTGGTCCTTGGGGTAGTGTTGTACGACCACAAGACCCTTGGTAGTTCTTCAGGCCAACTGCCTTTGCTCTCCTCTAACTTGGCCTTCAAAGTATGTTTGATGATTTTGTTGATGGCCTCAGTTTGACCATTTGTCTGGGGGTGACTCACAGCTGAAAAACTCTTCTTAATCCCCAAGTTCTCACAGAATTCTTTCATGTCCTTGCTATCAAATTGCTTTCCGTTATCTGATATGAGCTGATAAGGAATCCCATAGCGGCACACTATTGCCCTGTACACAAAGTCCTTGAGTTTCTTTGCAGTAATAGTGGCAAGTGGTTCGGCCTCGGCCCACTTGGTGAAATAATCAACGGCCACAACTGCATACTTGACACCTCCCTTGGCCTTAGGTAGCTCCCCAATTAAATCAATGCCCCACATAGCGAAGGGCCATGGGCTCGTTAGCGAGGTGAGGTGCGAGACCGGGGCATTGTTATAATTAGCGATCCTTTGGCAGTTATCACACCTTCTAGCGAACTCGAAAGCATCTCTCTTCAAAGTAGGCCAGTAGTACCCTTGGCGAAGAATCTTTTGGGCTAGAGAACTACCCCCCGAGTGATTGCCACATATTCCTTCATGAACTTCCCTGAGAATGTAATTGCATTCCTCTCCATCCACACATCTTAGGAGCGGGGTGTTGAACCCTCTTCGATATAGGACCTCGTCATAGATGACATAGCGAGCCGCCTGATATTTGATTTTTCTTGCCTCTTTCTTGTGTGATTTAGTCATCGTTCTCCCAATTCAATGACTGCCCCTCCTTCTAGCGCCAAATGTTATAGGGAGAATATTGTATAACAATATTTTGGAGGTTTGCTGGATTATTGGAGCAAAATACGGATATTTTGCTAACAAAAGAAGAACAAAGGATGAGGGTTTGTGTGTATGAATGTGGCTGAGCTTGATAGGTGTTTTTCAGGTAAACTGTTTCTCATCCGTATCAAGGTGCCTACGTACCCTATTTATAGGGATCAAGCCTGACGTAGTTCTTGGGCCACAAGTTACCTAGGCGGGCTAGGGTTTTAAGAGATAAGCCAAAGTCCAAGCCCATGTAGCTACGGCTGACATGGCAATGAGTCATCAATCCTATCCTTGATCCAGCTGTAGAAGCCTACGACCTCGAACGGATAAGTTTGGAATGAAAGATCCATCAGGGCCCTTGCATGCGACCTAGAGAGGCCTGGCCACGCGAAGCGACCCCTTGATGGAGGCCAAACGAAGCGATCCCTAGGTAGCGACCCCGGTAGATACGACCCCGAGGCTGAGCAGCATGAGAGGCGCATAGGCCTAGTGTGAGAAATAGACAAAGTGCTCCTGTAGCGAGGTGGCCTTATGGCGAGGCACTACAACGCGAGGTGAGATTATGTAGCGAGCGAGGTGCCCCTGCAATGGAGATATTACGTCCAAAGTATGCTGGGCTGATTCCAATTATGGGCTTTAATAACCCAATGATCATCTTCTAGGCCCATCATAGATCATGAAGCATCAATTTAGCTAACCAAATCAATTCAGCCATTATGCCAGATTTGGGCATAACAACTAGAAAGTTCATGGGTAGATAATGTAGTGCAAATATGTAAGTTCGTATGCAGAACTTATTTATTTTTATTGAATTAAATAAGTTTCGCACATGAACTTTAGAAGTTCTACATTTGAACTTTCCTATATTTTAAATTTGAACTTGAAAATTGATGATATCCAATCTTGATTATTGATTTTATTAAGTGATTTTTGGAAGATATGAAATTGTGTAAAAGTAATGCTACATACCCTGAAATGGATTTCGAAAATGTTTCTGAATAACTCAAGGCGTGATTTTATTTGTGGGATTCATACGTGAGGGGTCCATTTCATTTATGAGGGAATAACCAACCGTATTTTGACAACTCAGCATTTGAGAACCATTTTGGAAATGATTTTGGGGACTCTAGCATTTCTCATTATGTAGTATTTAAATTTTTGGGAAAAAAATTGATAGAGGCTCACTATAAATTTACAAATTTTACCCTATATTATAAATAATGTAAACGTATCTTTATTATATTAATGTACAATATTTTTATAGTATTTAAGAACCAATAAAACAAACTAATAGCATAATGTGAATTTTTTTTATCAAGAATAAAATATATTTCAGAAATGAATTGTATGAGAATACAATATCCTAATAGGAGTTTTTTTCGATCAAGAAAGTTCATCTTCTAACCAAAAAGCACATATATTGCCCAAAACGTTTAAAAAATAATACCTTATTTGAACGTAGCATCTTTATGTCTTTCAATGATAATGATAAATTGATAATGCAATAACTCCGCCCCCAGCCACAAAGAAAAATGAAACAATTGCGTGCGTGCTTTTTGAATAGTATCAGTTTAAATTTAAAATGCTCTGCCGACTTGAAAAATAGGAAGAACGGGGACACTAGCAAACAAAAAGGAGATAACAAGATGAAAGGGGTTGGGACTTGGGATGTTCAAAAAAACCGTCAGGATCTGGATCAGACTACAACAATTTGAATTAATAAAAATATAATTTATAAAAATTGTTGTTAGTATTTTGATTAAGGGTAATGTCCAAAAATACCATTTTTTCCAAAATTTTATTGCATAAATACCAATTTTAAATTTTTTGATCAAAAATACCAATCTATTACACATTTTCAAAATGGGTAATATTATTACGCATTTGAGGAATGAGTATCATGTAAAAAATTTTAAAAAAAATGAAAAAAAATTGTGATACGCATTTTGGAAATGCGTAACACTTCAAATCTAATGGTGTTACGCATTTTCGAAATGCGTAATACAATTAATTTTTTTTTTTTTAGATTTTTTTTTTCCCTGTTTTTTTTAATTTATATGTATTACCCATTTGACAAATGCGTAACACTATTACCCATTTTTTAAATGCGTAATATAATGGTATTTTTGGCCAAAAAATTCAAAATGATATTTTCGTCAAAAACTTTAAAAAAATGGTAAAAATGTCATTATTTCTTTAATTAATCGAACCGTTTACACATAAATGATTTGATTATGATTTCTGATAATTTAATACGGATAAACCAAATTGGACCATTATTTAATAATATATTAAAATTTCTTGTACATAACTATAAATTAAGATCATAATTTCTAATTAGAATGTATATACATATATATATAATAAAAAAAAATACTTTATAAATATAATATTGAGTTAGGTGTCAATATGCTGTAATTTTAAGCAAAATTAATTTGTTTACTATTTATATAAATTATATTAAATTATATGAACGTAAAATAAATATTGATAAATATAAATAGTATATATATATATATATATATATATATAATAATCAAGATCAAACATAAACTTTTCTTAAATATAAACTTACAAACTTTTTTTGTTCAATACATTTATAACTTCGATTCGACATCAATTATCAAATAATAATTGAAATTTTATTAAATACACATATTTTCATTCTTCAATATTCTTTTGGATTCACTAATATCAAAATAGGTTATAAAAATATCTTGCTTCAAAAAAAAAAAGTTATAAAAATATGAAATTTTATTTATTTAATATAGAGTATGTTGAACCGTTGTTCAAAATTTATTAAATAAATATATATAATTCTCAACTATCCAGTCGTTATGGGGATCGTATTTGGCCGAACAGCATCATACAGGTTGGAGTTCTTACCTTCTTGGGACTTCATGGACCAAGATCTGCTCACCAATACCAAATTAGAGTATTAGAGTAATACCAATACCAAATTAGAGTATTAGAGTAATACAATTTTCTTCATTCTATCAATGTAAAATTGCTTTATATATTTGGATTTAAAAATTGCTTTATATATTTGGATTTAACACAAATATAATTAACGTTCAACAAATGATGTTGAACTCAAATTATATATCTGTTGAACATCCGTTATAAAAGAATTTCAAATTTTTGTTAAAAATGTTGCAAAATATTTTTATTAAATTATAAAATGTTGTAAATATATTTTCGTTTCCAGTTATGCGTATTTAGTGAAATTTTAATTATATTTTAATAAATGATGTTGAACCGAAGTTGTTGTGCTGAACAAAAAAAGTTTGTATTTAAGAAAGTTTTTGGTGGAACTCAACCATATATATGTAATGTATAATATTAATATGTACTCTATTGAATTTAATTTTATATTTCTTCAAATCATAATTTTATTATGAGTTTAACAAAAATTGAAAAATATATTATATTATAAAGTTTAAATTGTGGTGAAATCGAATCAGTTCATTTTTCTATAATCTGGTTTGATTTGGTCTTTGGTATCTAATTGGTTTGATTTCATTTTGATTTTTGAAAAATTAATATTAATTTGATTCAGAAAATATAAAAGTCCGAAACAAACAAATATTTTTTAGTATAAGTTAAATATATTTCAGTTAGAAAGTATTTTATTCATAATTTGAATAATGAAATCGACCTATTAAGTGGAATATTAGTAACACTAGATTTGACCTGCAAAGTCTTAAAAAGAATTGCACGATAAAATAACTTAAGAGTAAATCTACATGCCGTTATTTTAGGAGATAGTTAACTGTACCTCTACCTCTACACCTGCAAGATTTTTTATTTCATTTTCTTGATTTTAGTATTTTTATTAAATTATGTTTGTGCACCAAAACAAGTCTAATGCTATTTTGGCAAAATTAAAATTATTTCATTAATTAACTAGGTACTAATTAATGAATAAAAGGTTAATTTAAATATATTATACTCATCAAAAATGCTAATTTTATTAATTAGTTAGGTACTGATGAATAAAAGGTGAATTTAATTTTTTTTGAAACCAACTTAAATATATTAAATTTATAAAAAATGCAAATTAGTTTTTGGTTATTTATAGTTTTGATGTATGCATTAATAAATGAAAAATAATAAAATAATTTCTTTGATATAGAGTCCTACTCTTAAAACATGCAATAAAAAAATCAATATAAAGATGTATTTGTTTACTTCTATTTTGTGTTACTAAATCTAAATCAAAAAATTATGTATATGAACATTTAATTCAAATATAAAATTGAACTTCTAATAATAAATATTTTTGTAACACCATATAAAAAATACATTTTACATGTCAAATATTTAAATACAAAATATATTTCTTTTTCTTAGTAAACATACGAAAAACATTTCTATTTTCTTAAGATACAAAAATAAATCATACACGTATAGAGATACACTTTAAAATTATAAAATAAACAAGAGAATTATTTCAAAAAAAAAAGAACAAGAAATATACTTAAAGCAATGTTAGGGTTAACAATTAACTAACACCTATTAATATATCGGTAGTGTTATAGTAGTGTTTAAGGATGTATGCGTAGATTTACTCATAACTTAAATAATATAAGCAAATTATCTTATCTGACTATCCCTGTCATTTTTTTACAATTTTCTTTTTGGAACGTTTGATAAGTGGATTTTATATCCACTTGGAAAGCTTCGAATTGCCTTAAATTGATTAACTTGGGCCTCAAGTATGTCGTGTTTTTTATTCGTTTTTAGTAAGAATGGTGCAGTGTTATTATCGTGAAGTGGGGAGATACATTTGCATGTTTCATGGTGGATTCACGCTTAAGAACTGAAGAACGGGAATTGACAAAAGAATCGGAAGAAAAAACGGAGGAAAAATGAGCAAATTGTGGAAAATTCGGATTTCCGGGTAGGTTGCGCAGTCTACACTGTTTTGGCCATATCTGGAGTTCTAGAAGTCCGATTTTAGCGATCTTATAGTCCACGCGAAGCTTGGGAAATTTTCTTGAAGAATAAAGCAAAATCAGAATTTTGGAAGAAACTCATAGCGCAGGGACGCCTGTTTATGGCGCAGGGGGGCCCAAAAAATCAGAAAATGGCAGTTTTGGACAGCGCGGTTGCGCTAGTTGGCAGCGCAGGGGCGCCAGGAACAAGCAGAGCAGCGCAGGGGCACTTCCCAGTGGCGCAGGGGAGCTACCCGTCGCTTGAAAAATTCTGAAAAATCTTCTATTTCGATTCTAATTGGAATTTTTGGTAATTTCTTGCTGGAAAAGACTCTCGGAGCCTATATAAACATGTTCTATCATCCTTGAACGAAAACCAACTACTCACCATAACACCGAGAGGGATCCAAAGATAGAGATTCAGACTTGGAGAAGGATTCCTACGCTCGTGACAAGCAACGGAGATCTAAATCTACTTTTTGTTTTCTTCTAAATTAGGCGATACTCTTTGATGTTTTTGGGATTTGTTTTCTTAACTCTATTACTCTAGAATAATTATTCTTCATACTTTGTTTATTATCATGGTTTCATCAGATCCCATGATGACGAGCCATTCGAATATGAACTAATCGTTGTCATGGGATTCTAACGGATTTATTTACGGAGTTTAGTATTTTGATGTTTTAAAGATCTGCGTGTGATGAATTATTGATATCCTTGTATGGTTGTGCTTATTCTTCTTGTATGCGTAGCTAACATCTAAGTTGCCTTGTTAATCTCTTGTGAAGCGATAGTGGATCTTTAGATTTAGAACTTGCCATGCTAGCATAGGTTCATGTTTGTTTACCAACATGATTAGTAGTGTAATTTGAACTATCTTACGCTTCCTTATGTGATCTCAATGGATAACTTGTGCTTAAACCGTTATGTTTTCAAATCTTATAGACATATAGGGTCTAAACATAATTGGTGTCTACCCATCTTCTATCTCTTTTATGGATGTATGAGTAGTTTGGTATTCGTATACTGAAAGGTAGCCTATACTTGTTTCGTGTTGTACGATCAGTTATCATAACCATCACATGCATTGATTAAAGGCATCAACTCTAAGCGACGTATTTAATGAAGTTAGGATCACATGTTTTAATTCTCATAAGTAATTCGATTTTACTTCTCATTAGTTAAGTAATTCTTAGTTTTGTTAATTTGCTTCTTAGTTAATTTAAATAATCAAAACCCATCTTTGATATTGTCTTAGCAGTGAATAATAATCATACACTGATGCATAGGTGCGTAAATCTGTATTGAACCTAAACTAGTCTCTGTGGGAACGAATTTGGACTTAACCTTATATATTACTTGTGACCGCGTACGCTTGCGTGAATTAGTGAAACAAGTTTTTGGCGCCGCTGCCGGGGACTCGTTTTTTAATATAGTTTATGTGCTTGTCATCAGTGGTCGTTAAAGTTCACTGACTCGGATTATTTACTTACATATCTTGTTTTTTGGTGTGTTTCAGGTACTTGAGCGTGTATGCGAACACGTTCTCAGTCTCATAAACTGGCAGAAGAATGACTTGAAGCAGCAGTAGATATGGGAGAACCAGCAGCAGCGAAGGCTTTGAAGGATTATTCTCAACCGAAAATCAATGACATCCAATCTAGCATTGTCAAACCAGCCATTGCAGCTAATACTTTTGAGATTAAGCCTAGCACAATCCAGATGGTTCAGAATTCAGTTCAGTTTGGGGGTGCTCCAACGGAAGATCCCAACATTCATATTCGCAACTTCATTGAGATCTGTGAGACCTTCCGATTCAACCGTGTGTCGAAAGATGCTGTCAAATTGAGACTTTTCCCATTCTCTTTGAGGGATAAATCTAAGGGCTGGTTACACTCTCTACCAGCCGGTTCTATTTTTACATGGGAGGATCTTGCTCAGAAATTTCTCACTAAATTCTTCCCCATGGCTAAGACAGCAGCAATAAGGAACGCTCTTACTCAATTTTTACAGCAATATGGAGAATCTTTATGTGAAGCTTGGGAGTGCTATAAGGAGATGCTTAGATCATGCCCTCATCATGGTATGTCAGACTGGATGGTTATCAATTCTTTCTACAATGGGTTGGGGGCACAGACGAGGCCTATGCTTGATGCAGCATCAGGTGGAGCTTTTTGGGCAAAGAGCTACGAGGAAGCCTATGAGCTGATTGAGATGATGGCTGCTAATGAATATCAGAATAAAACTCAGAGACTATCTCAAAGCAATGTAGCAGGAATTCTGGAAGTGGATACAGCTACAGCCATAGCAGCTTAGTTGAAGGCTTTGACGATGAAAGTGGATTCTCTTACCAACTATGGAGTTCAGCAGGTTGCTAGTGTGTGTGAGCTTTATGCGGGTACACATGAGACGAATTAGTGTGCCATATCTAGTGAGTCGGCATAGTTTGTGAGCAATTTTCAGAGACCGCATCAACCAGCTCCAGCCACCTATCATCCTAAAAATAGAAATCATCCTAACATCAGCTGGAGCAAAAATCAAGGTGGTATGCAGCAATCACTGCAGTCGTATCAGCAGTTTCAGGGTCAGCAGTATGGAGCTAAGCCGTACAATCCTTCAGGCTATCAGCAGCAGTATGCTCCAAGGCAACAATTTCAACCTCCGGGATTTCAGCAACAGCCTCATGCAAGTGTGGGGCAATCTTCTTCTGAAAAATCTGAATTGGAAGAATTGAGGTTGATGTGCAAGAGCCAAGCAGTCTCTATCAAAACCTTGGAGAATCAGATTGGGCAAATTGCTAATGCCTTGTTGAATAGGCCACAAGGAACTCTTCCAAGCAATACGGAGGCTAATCCAGGCAAGAAGGAAGTCAAAGAGCAGGTGAAGGCAGTCACTTTGAGATCCAGAAAGGTTACAACCGATCAGAAATCAGCAGCTAAGGAAGATGAAGAAGTTCAGAATCAGCAGGTTGAAAGATCTACAGTGCCAGAAATTGAAAAATCTGACTTGGTGGCTGATCAGCTAGATGGTAAAGTGGAAAAGAGCAAGGAACCTGTTGAAAAAGCTTCTCCGGAGAAGTCTACAAAGAATAATCAGATATATCCTCCTCCTCCATATCCTAAAAGGCTCCAGAAGTAGCAGCTAGACAAGCAGTTTTCCAAGTTTCTTGAGGTTTTCAAGAAATTGCACATCAACATACCTTTTGCAGAAGCTCTTGAAAAGATACCGAGCTATGCTAAGTTCATGAAGGGTATTCTCTCACGTAAGCTAAAACTCGAGGAATTGGAAACTGTTGCTTTGACAGAAGAGTGCAGTGCTGTTCTGCAACAAAAGTTGCCTCCTAAACTTAAAGATTCGGGAAGTTTCACCATCCCGTGCACCATTAGCAACTTATCTTTCGATAAGTGTTTGTGTGACTTAGGAGCTAGCATCAATCTCATGCCTCTGTCTGTTTTCATGCAACTTGGTCTGCCCGATCCTAAACCTACAAATATCTCTTTACAGCTGGCTGATCGGTCGATCACTTATCCTAGAGGTATCATGGAGGATGTTTTAGTAAAAGTTGATAAGCTCATCTTCCCTGTTGATTTCGTGATTCTTGATTTTGAAAAAGATAAGAAGATTCCCATCATCTTGGGAAGGCCTTTTCTCGCTACTGGTCGTACTTTGATAGATGTTCAGAAAGGAGAGCTCACAATGAGAGTGCAAGATCAGACTGTCTCTTTTAATGTGTTCAAGGCCATGAAATTTCTTGCGGAGAATGAAGAGTGCTTTAGAGTGGAAGGGGTTGATACTGGCCAGAATAAAGCGTTTGATCAGATGTTGAAGTCGGATCCATTAGACATTGCTTTACAAGGAAAGTCTGATACTAAAGATGAGGAATTAGGCGTGGCTGATCTTTGGGATGCTCAGGTGCTGATTGATGAGGTTGTTTCATGGTCAAATCTTGAGGATAGTGCAATTGAATCTTTTCTTGAGAAAGATGTTTTGTTAAAGTATGAGGGTAATAAACATCTTCATGAGTTGTATAGGAATTTTACTTCTGATGAGATGTTAGAGGAATTGAATGCTATTTGTTCTAAGCATGGAATTCAACTTGAGTAAAGTTCTTATGATCCCAAGTCTGTTGTTAAGACTTCTGTTGGTGAACCACCCACTTCCGTTCCTAATCCATCTATTTCCACTCTTGATCAGTCTTTGTTATTTAATAATGAAAATCATCATGTTGAAGAAGCTTCCAAACTCAAGCTTAAACCACCAGATCACCTGAGGTATGCATATTTGGGTCAATCATCTACTTTGCCTATTATTATTGTTGCTAACTAGTCAGGTAGTGAAAAGAACAATGTTACTGACACTTTTGAGGAGCAAAGAAGGCTGAAACTTGTCATCAAGGATGTAGCCCCGGAAAAGATAGTTAAATGGCCATATAGAGATACAGTGTAGAAATTTTCAAGAGAAAAAGCCACTGCCATGTCTAGCTAAAGACTTTAAACAAAGGCGCTTCCTGGGAGGCAACCCATGGATTTCTTGCTTTCAATAAAAGAGCATTTTCCCCAATTCTTCATAATTCTGGATTACTATTTTCGTGCGGAGGGTGTAGAGGTCACTTGGCCTGTTTTTGGAGCTCATGCTGTCTATCCACCACAAGATTCACCACCCGAGGAGGGTGATCCTGTCGACGATTAGGGATTCTTGCTATCCCTTGTATTACCTTCAATGGGGACATTGAATATTTCAAGTTTGGGGGTGATTTGGGGATGAGTAGTGTTAGTGTGTCATTTGTTCATGTAGAAATCATATGGCATATTTTGCATGTTTAGTGGTAATTCATTCATATTTGTTTGTATTATTGCATGTCAATTTCATATAGGACATTTTATTATTTTGTTTTTGTGTACCATGTGAGTTCATTATAGTTGCATTTGCATAGCATGCATATTTCATGATCCCTTAGGATGAGCTAATTCTGATTGGTAGGTCGATGTCTAATTGAGTGTCGTAATGATGAATAGAGGGTTGATTTATAGTTCTTATGAAATTGACTTGCATGCTTCAGAAACAAAATATTTACACAGTCTCATCGTTTGCTTTTGGGCTAGGTTGAGGTCATGCTTGTTTGGTTGTTTTGAGATTTAATCACTTGTTTATATTTAGAATTTTCGTTATTCCCTTGATAATGTTGGAGCACTAAAGTATAAGTTTGGGAGAAACCAGGGATTTCATGCTAGTTGTTAATAATTGTTAATAATGGCTAGGCGTCAAATGGCTAGTAGCTGGCTCATATTTTATGAGTAGTCTAGGATTGGATGAGAATACTCATTCCAGATTGCGTTGAAAAAAAAAGAAAAAAAATGAGAAAAAAAGAGTTATGTGAATGTTTAAATGCAGAATTAACCGGGGTGAGCTCTTTAATACTCAAGCAATTAAGTTCTAGGGGACTTTGTGCCTAGTGACCTAAGGCTTTTATAGTCTGGGATCCACTAACCTAACGCTCCCTACATGGGTATTATTGTATAAGCCTTTAGGGGTTTCATCCATTGCACGATTAAATAAGCATGCGTTGTTGTGTATATTACTATGTGTCGTAGTTGTTACTAATAAAGCATGAATTCCTGTCTAACTCGAATGATGATGGAGGTTTTCTAGGTTATGAGATGTTTACCGTCCATTCTATTTATAAACCTGTGATTGTCTTGGCGAAGAATAGGTATGATTTTGATCTAGTGTTAGGAGTATATCTGATGAGCATCGCACACACCCACATTTCTGTCATGTATTGTTAGTATATGGGGACTTAGTCGAGCTCTATTCGGATGTATTGCATTTCTTTGAGATATTTGCTTGTTGATTGGTTTTGGTTAATTCGAGGGGATCGTTGCATTTTCATATTAGTTGCATTCATGCATTGCATTAGTTCGTATCGAGTCTGTTTATGCTTGAGGACAAGCATCGGTTTAAGTTTGGGGGTGTGATAAGTGGATTTTATATCCACTTGGAACGCTTCGAATTGGCTTAAATTGATTAACTTGGCCTCAAGTATGTCATGTTTTTGATTCGTTTTTAGTAAGAATGGTGCAGGGTTATTATCGTGAAGTGGGGAGATACATTTGCATGTTTCATGATGGATTCACGCTTAAGAACTGAAGAACGGGAAGTGACAAAAGAATCGGAAGAGAAAACGGAGGAAAAATGAGCAAATTATGGAAAATTCGGATTTCCGGGTAGGTTCCACAGTCTGCACTGTTTTGGCCATATCTGGAGTTCTAGAAGTCCGATTTTAGCGATCTTATAGTCCACGCTAAGCTTGGGAAATTTTCTTGAAGAATAAAGCTAAATCAGAATTTTGGCAGAAACTAACAGCGCAGGGGCGCCCGAAAAATCAGAAAATGGCAGTTTTAGACAGCGCGGCTGTGCTAGTTGGCAACACAGGGGCACCAAGAACAAGAAGAGCATCGCAGGGGCGCTTCCCAGTGGCGCAGGGGAGCTACTTGTCGCTGGAAAAATTCTGAAAAATCTTCTATTTCGATTCTAATTGGAATTTTTGGTAATTTCTTGCTGGAAAAGACTCTCGGGGCCTATATAAACACGTTCTATCATCCTTAAACGAAAATCAACTACTCACCATAACACCGAGAGAGAGCCAAAGATAGAGATTCAGACTTGGAGAAGGATTCCTACGCTCGTGACGAGCAACGGAGATCTAGATCTACTTTTTGTTTTCTTCTAAATTAGGCGATACTCTTGGATGTTTTTGGGATTTGTTTTCTTAACTCTATTACTCTAGCATAATTATTATTCATACTTTGTTTATTATCATGGTTTCATCAGATCCCATGATGACGAGCCATTCGAATATGAACTAATCGTTGTCATGGGATTCTAACGGATTTATTTACGGAGTTTAGTATTTTGATGTTTTAAAGATCTGCGTGTGATGAATTATTGATATCCTTGTATGGTTGTGCTTATTCTTCTTGGATGCGTAGCTAACATCTAAGTTGCCTTGTTAATCTCTTGTGAAGTGACAGTGGATCTTGAGATTTAGAACTTGCCATGCTAGCATAGGTTCATGTTTGTTTACCAACATGATTAGTAGTGTAATTTGAACTATCTTACACTGCCCTATGTGATCTCAATGGATAACTTGTGCTTAAACCGTTATGTTTTCAAATCTTATAGACATATAGGGTCTAAACATAATTGGTGTCTACCCATCTTCTATCTCTTTTGTGGATGTATGAGTAGTTTGGTATTCGTATACTGAAAGGTAGCCTATACTTGTTTCGTGTTGTACGATCAGTTATCATAACCATCACATGCATTGATTAAAGGCATCAACTCTAAGCGAAGTATTTAATGAAGTTAGGATCCCATGTTTTAATTCTCATAAGTAATTCGATTTTACTTCTCATTAGTTAAGTAATTCTTAGTTTTGTTAATTTGCTTCTTAGTTAATTTAGATAATCAAAACCCATCTTTGATATTGTCTTAGCAGTGAATAATAATCGTACACTGATGCATAGGTGCGTAAATCTGTATTGAACCTAAACCAGTCTCTGTGGGAACGAATTTGGACTTAACCTTATATTTTACTTGTGACCGCGTACGCTTGCTTGAATTAGTGCAAACAACGTCCCACCAATTCTTTACATTACTAAAAATAGTAACTTTTAACAATAAAATACATTATTACATCCACTACTTCGCTCCATTTTTTTTAACACTTTACAATATACTACTTCACTTATTTTAACAATAAAATCACTATTATACCCACTACTTCATTTATTTTAACAATATCACATCCACTATCCTTGGTTTTCGTGTCCAAACACAATGTAAAGAATTGGGGGAACGGAGGAAGTAAATGTTACAAATGGTGCTGATATTCATTTATAAAATATATAAACCAAAAATTTCTTAAAAGAGGAATCTGCTTTGTATTCAGAGGAAGCCCAGTCCATAGGCCAATCTCATAAATTTGACACAACCACCATTCACTTCATTTCATCGGGTCTTGTTTAGATCACTTTATTTTAACTAAAATGTTGATTATATAATTGATTTGTATAGTATTTAAACTATCATGTTTTCCAATCGTAAAATATGATGTTTATGTACCATACTGTAGAATTAGATTTATATTAATAAAGTGAGAGTAAGAGAGCAAGAGACAAAGTTAGACAGAAGAGGGAAGATAGATCATTTTATTTCATTCATATCACAAACTCACACATTACAAACATTTATATTTTGCTATGATTTTATAAGTTACAACCAATGAAAAGTCAAACGTTATTCTAAGTTATAAGTAATGAAAGACCAAAGGTTTGTTCTATTAATGTGAGAGATGAAAAGCTAAAGGTCATCCAATAATACATAACATTCCCCCTTGGATGACATGTACTAACATCATGCCTCATTAAAACCTTACTAGGAAAAATCATGTGGAACAAAAAACCCTAATGAAGGAAAAATAGTACATGTGTTGTACACGTGACAAAGTAAAGAGAATTTTATGACTCCCCCTCATTTTAAGATCACTATGAATATCATCAAACCAACCTCTCGAAATTTACGCATTCCAATCTTGTATCTCAATTTCTCGAAGGATGATTGTAATAACCCTAACTTTTAGAATGCTACAGTGCCTAAATGAATAGTAAATTTCGAGGATTTAGGGAAATGGTATGTAGGTACCCTATAATTGATACAGAAAATGAGCAATCAGAAACCATATTAGTGTTGTACTATGAAAATGAGTGACTCGAAACGATGACGGATTTCCGAAATTCCTGAGTATGGATTTTTAAAATGTTTGTTTTTAATTGAGCACTGTTGTATTGGATATTAAGAAGCATGGAAATATTAAATGATTTATATATTGAGGAATTAGTGAATTTAAGGTAAACCAATGGATTATTAAGTCAAGGAAATGCCAAGGGAATTTGGATTTTTAAACGATTTCAGAACCACTGAGGTAGAGGTGTATTCGAAACGAAACGTGATTAAACGAGTATGAAAACAAAACAACCAAGATTAGTAATACAACAAGGATACATACCACATTATCATTTACCAAGATTGCTAGCATTATACTTGGAAAAGAAAAGCAAAAAGAGATTATTAGATCATTAAGGTGACATCATCTTCCACTAACTTATAAAGCAAGGGCAAATTAGACATTTCGCATGAGGATTAATCCATAACCTTTCATAAACATCTCCAAGACTCTAGAATCATCAAGACTAAGCTAGATATTATCCTTACAATGAATATTGGATGAGATTGGATCAAGAAACAAGCTAGAAACTTCATCCTCTCAAACTGGCCAGCAAGAGCAAGGAGGAGAGGAAAAATCATATCTCCATTTCTATCCATGATAAAATCACCGAATTTGAACCACAACCTCTCCACTCCATGGGAATTATTCGTTCCAAATTTCATGGCAATCTAATGAGTATAGCCTAGTCAAATCGCCTCCCCAAGTTGAAGAACCGAGCTGCCAGAATCTTTGACAGTTTCTGTGATGATTTTCAAACGGCCATAGCTCATTCATTACTCAATAGAATTTTGTGTTCTTTATATGTTTGGAAAGCTGGTTAGATGCTCTACAACTTTCCTTTAGAAGCCTCATCCAGAAAACGTAGGTAAGGCCTTCGTTTTTGCGATTCTTTCAACTGGTGTCTAGTGAATCCGAATTTCTAACTTTGTTTTTATGATTTATTTAGTTGATCCAAGCTACCTTAAGGTTATTTAAGGACTATCCAAGGCTTATTGAGTGTTGTTCAAGCTCCAAGGAAGGTGTAAAATTCAAGAACCCTTAGTATTACTTTGAGTTTATGATGGATTATGATGAGTTTAATGGTTAAGTTTGTTTTAAGTATAAATCATGAGTAGATGTGTGTTTATAAGTGATGAGATGATATATAGAAGTGTTTGGTGCTTGTAACCATGGTTGGTAAGATGACCACATGGTGTAGGTGATGGTGTATAAGGTGGATGATGGATTTGGAGGAGTAATATTTTGGAAAGTATGAAAATATAGTCGTTATAATGCCCGATTTTCGTTTAACCAAAGAATGCCCTGTTTTTGAAACCTCAGACGCGTATGGTAGGTTCCTGTCTAGAACACCAACTAACCATGAGATGATAGAGCTTGAGTCATAGATCGTTTTGATATAAAGTGCGTCAAAATCTGATGAACGGTTTAGGAGAAAAGTCAGTTTTAGTGAAAGACGTTCGAGAACCGAGAAAATGTAATTGTATCACATTGGAGGCTATGAATACCATACTTAAAAATTTTTAAAAATTATAAAATTTTGGGATATTGTAGTGGAGTGGTCAAGAGTCATTTCCAGTTGACCTTACATTAAAATTCGAAATTGATATTTTCTGAGAATTTTTACAGTCGGGTATGGTTGTTAAGGGAAATGGTGAATAAGCACCGAAACCTTGATTTAACCTAAAATGGTTGGGTTTTTGAAACACTTTGGTTATGAATAACATGTGAAACATATATTAAAGTGTCAAGGGTATTGTTATGCAAGAGTGAGGTGAGTAAGAGATGTGGTATTCTAACGGCGGTCCTTTTCGTGTTTATAGAAACTCTGGGAGAGCCACGAGCCATACCTTCAGGACATCGAGATCGAGGCAAGATCTTTTCTATCCCTACTTGGAAAACTATGTATCTTCAAAGAAACTCGTTTTCATTGAATATATATGTGATGCTATTATTACTATATTGTGAAGAAATTGTCCTCCTTGAGTATTGATATTGAAAAGAAAGGTATACGAAGATGTATATGAATATGGATATGAGTATGAGATGGATATGTATAGAGATGATTATGCATGAAGTGAACATGCCTTATGATTAAGAAAATATGAGAGAATGGTATAAGTTATTATCTAAAGTAAATAAAGGAATGGTATCAGTTGTTATCTAGGGTTATATGATTTATAATATTTTGCTAAAGATATTCTTTTTAAATATTGTGATTTAATAAGTATTATTTGATTATTATCTACTATTTTTAAAAGTAGATGGAACAACATATATATATATGTGTATATAAGAGAGCAAGATTTCTTCTACTCTTACTTTAGAAAACCATTTTATTTTTTTAAAGTAAAATGATTTCTTGGAATATATATGTTTTTCTACGATGCTATATGGCTAAGGATTTATTTCCTGATTTTGAGAATTAAAGAAAGATAGATACGAATATGGATAGAGCGAATATACTTTATGTTCTAAAGGAATATTTGACTTTAATAATTATAGAAAAGATGTATGAGTCATAATTAAAGTATTATGACATATGATTTAAAGGTGATGATAAATGTGAATGGAAATGTGAATGGAAATGGAAATGGAAATGGAAATGATAAATGTGAGTAGATAAATGATTTGACAAAAAGGGGGATTGCAACAGACTTGCGTAAGTGGCTGTGTCAGGGCTGTGTGCGACACAGTCCAGCATTTATTATTTTATTACGGCACGAAGATGCCAAGGGAGGATGTTAGCAGGTGGCCTTCCTCCAGGGATGATCTTCATTCCTTCTACCGGTAGTAAAAAGAGAGCAGGTACGATTAGGCGACTGATCATCGTCCTAACGTATCAGGTGACAGCAGATATCCCCAATGTTTTTGAAAAGAAAGAGTTGATAATGGTTTTCAGATTTATATGCTGAAACCAAGAAAATGAGATAAGGTGATGGAATTATTTATATGGAATGAAGAGAAACTGATTTTATATTATTCTTATATAAGTGTCATATACAAGGAAATGGAAAGATTTTATTAAGAGATCTGATTCAAATAGTATATATTATTTTGAAATATTATACGGAAATGAAGTATGGATTATTATAATATTTTAGAAGAGAAACTCATATTATATTATCCTAAATTTCTTTTCCTAGCAAGATGAATAGATGGTGTATTTAATAAATAAAGATTTTTCTTTCTTAATAAGTATGATGAATTTACACACATATATACATATGTGTAATGGTCTATTTCCTTTGATGGTAGTCGATAGAATTTATCTTGCTGAGCTATTTTAGCTCATTCTTGCTATTTATTTTATACAACAGCTAGGCATGCCGATACTCCGCACTACACCCCGCAAGAGGGTAAGGGAAAGGCAACCTTTTGAGAGAACGCTTGCACCTATTCCAGAGGTAGCGTAGACAAGCGGGTCCTGGTAGATTATGTATATTAAATGTGTAAGCTGGTATAATAAACTTTTGATTGTTGAATTGCTACATGTCGAAGTATTATTCAACAATGTACTTAAATATGATTCTGGGTTGTAATGACTGTTTAACTATAAACTTTTAATATTGTGGATGTTGTTTCCTGAGCATATGACTGGTGTGTGATGATATTAGTGTGGGGTCATTTATGAAAGTATTAATTTGTATTAATTATATATAAAAAAAATCCAAGAAATGTTGTTAATGACTGGAAATTGGACTTTGACGGCCTGGATCCATGACCCCGGATCCAGGGGCGTCACAATGATGTGGGAAGTGCTTTTGTGAACAAGCCTGTTGGGTTTTCACATGAGCGAATCTGACAAACATCAATTTCTCCTCTTTTTTGAAGTTCATGGGTGAAGAAGATTTTTGGATCAATGTGCTTCGTTCGATCTCCTTTAATGTAACCTTCGCGAGTCTGATTGATACAAGCTTCATTGTCTTCATACAAGGTAGTAGGAATTCCTTTATTGAGTGAAAGGCTACATGAATCTCGAATATGGTGAACAAGAGACCTTAGCCATACACATTCTCGACTTGCTCGACCCCAGCCTGGGGCTGCCGCCACCGGACCCCCGCAATATGTTGCATATGTGTTTACATGTTCTTAATTGTTTATTTGAGCATGGTGATTGGTTATGGCATTAAGACTAATAGGATAGTGGTTTTGATTTTATGGTTTGGTTTCTAAATATGACTTACATGTCGTTATACCTTGTAATTAATAAATCTCGAATGTAACTCGAGTTCATCTTGTAAGTTTATTAGTATAGCATGTTTTATATTATTCAATGTAACTTTTAAAAAGACAAGAAGAACAAGGTAGCAAGGAGGCGATTCCCCAAGAAGACGCAATGGAGAAGACATGTATTTACATTGTATTTTTATTAACCATCATAGATTGACCTTGATCCTTTCATTAGCTTGAAAGGATCATATAGGATAAAGGCCATAACCAAGCACGTTTACATACTGCACTTTACATATATATGAATGTATTTAATATAATGTATGTGTAGAGATAAAGATGCATGTTTAATTAGATTAGTCATGTATGTATTAGATACATCACCCATGCCATACCTGCTTAAACAAGATAAAATCTGTAACGACTTGAGATTTTAAAATTAACATAACGATTATGAGATTTTTGTGTTTATGAAATACAAAATTAAATACGGATTTTCAATTATTTCGATATGGGGAGATTTTTTTTTGTCAAAAACGGGTCATACCTGTAAGGAAGTTGGTTATTAAGTGAGACCGCTTGTGTCTCCTCCAACAACCTGGAAATCAAACCATTGATGAATATTGATTTGAAGTATTTAATTCAAGAAAAAATTGGGAATCTCTTTATGATGGGATCATGGTCGTTTTAATTAACAAACCTCTAAAGAATAAATATTAAGTTTAAGATGCCTTCCAAATGGGAAACACTCGTCAAGACCTAGATCGACAAAGGGTGGGTTCGCCAAAGCGGAGTACCCTAGTCTATCGTGGTAAGGCGTGATGAAGTAAAAAAAGTGATACTTAACTGTTAGACCATTGGGTTCGACTTAACTAAGTGACCACAATAGGTGTGAACTTAGAGGCATAGAGTTTGGTAAGATTTGTTGGATAAATGTGAACAAATGTTGTTATGTGAACAAATGTTGTTCTACCAAACTATCCAAGAGTTATATATGATATAATTGACAAATGTTGTCTACCTAAATAATCATTTTAAGGAAAAAAGCCAAAGCTGACCTTAAAAGTGATGAAATATGGATCTTGGCTCACTAGAAAGGTTTAGAGAAACTTTTCCGAATTGATAGGTAGGGCTATTAATTTGATGAAAATAGTGGGAGATATATATTGTGAATATATATGAATAATCACTTGAACATAATTTAACAATTTCGTAGACTAATTATTTTATGTATTTTAACATTGTAGATATTCGAAATGCCAAACAACTCAAATAACTTCCCTGTACGATCACTCCTTGAGAAGGACAAGTTGACAGGAACTAACTTCCTAAACTGGCAAAGGAATTTGAGGATTGTCCTCAGGCAAGAGCGAAAGCTCTATGTCATAGATATTCCTCGCCCTGGACCTCTCCCTGAAGGTGCAATGGAGGATCAACGAAATGCTTATCAGAAGCATTTGGATGATGACACCGATGTCACCTGTTTGATGCTTGAGACTATGAGTCCTGAGCTTCAGAAATAGCATGAGCTAATGGATGCTTATGACATGATTGAGCACCTTAAACGTATGTTTGAAGGACAGGCTCGTCAAGAGAGGTTTGATACAAGCAAAGCCTTGTATGCATACAAATAGGGTGAACGTGATCTGGTAGCACCGCATGTTCTAAAGATGATTGGATATATGGAGTACCTTGCTACTCTGGGCTCCGCGATCAGTCCAGAAGCTCAGATAGATCTGATTGCAATCTTTGAACAGCAGCTATGCTCAGTTTGTAATGAATTACAACATGAATGAGATAGACAAGAACCTCACAGAATTGTTGGCTATGTTGAAAAATGCTGAGACCAACATTCAGAAGGCATCCTTTGCATCCATAATGATGGTAAATAAGGGGAATGCCAAAGAAAAGGGTAAATGGAAAGGCAAGAAGAAGATTGGATCTAAATCTGCTAGTCCAAAACCCGCGATTAAGAAGGCCTTAAAGCATAAAGGTGGTGTTCAAAAGGCAAAGGGTGATTGTCACTATTGCAAGAAGCCGGGTCATTGGAAGAGAAACTGTCAAGCTTATTTGGAGGATCTGAAAAAACTGAAGGCTGTTCAGATTTCTGATTCAGGTATTTATGTTATAGAAGTCAATTTATCTCCTTCTACATCATGGGTATTAGATACTGGATGTGGTCCTCACATTTGTATAAATGTGCAGGAACTGCGAAGGAGTAGAGCTTTGGCAAAAGGAGAAGTCACCTGCGTGTTAGCAATGGAGCAAGGGTTGCTGCTTTAGCTGTAGGGACTTATCATTTATCGTTGCCCATTGGGCTCATTTTAGAACTTCGGAACTGTTTTTACGTGCCTGCAATTTACAAAAACATTATTTCCGTTTCTTGTTTGGACAAGATTGGTTTTTCCCTTTTTGATTCAGAACAATAGTTGTTCCTTTTCATTGAATAATGTTACCTATGGGGTTGCACGTTTGTTTAATGGTTTATATGTTCTTGATCTTGATACTCCTATCTATAATATAAATAACAAACGTCTTAAGACAAATGACTCAAATCATACATACCTCTGGCACTGTCGTTTAGGCCATATAAATGATAATCACATTTCCAAGTTACATAAGGATGGATACTTGGATAAGCTTGATTTCAAATCATACGAGGAATGTGAACCATGTCTCATTGGCAAGATGACTAAAGCTCCTTTTACCGGACAAGGTGAGAGGGCCACCAAACGATTGGAACTGATACATAGTGATGTATGTGGTCCAGTACGTACGATGGCAAGAGGTGGCTTTTATTATTTCATAACCTTTACTTGTGATTTTAGTAGATACGGATATGTGTATCTTTTGAAGAACAAATCCGAATCGTTTGAAAAATTCAAAGAGTATAAGGCTGAAGTAGAAAAGCAATTAGGCGAAAGTAATAAAACTCTACGATCTGATCGTGGGGGAGAATACTTAAACATGGAATTTAAGAATTTCCTTAAGGAGTGTGGTATCGTATCACAACTCACTCCTCCTGGAACACCACAATGGAATGGGGTGTCTGAAAGGAGAAATCGTACCTTGTTGGTTATGGTGCAATCGATGATGAGTCATGTGGATCTTTCAATTAGTTTATGGGGTTATGCCCTAGAGACGGCTGCACAAACACTAAACCGAGTTCCTTCAAAATCGGTTCAAAAGACACCATATGAGATATGGACTGATAAACGTAATAGCTTGTCATTTATGAAAGTTTGGGAATGTGAAGCGTTTGTGAAACGCTTGGTTTCCGATAAGCTAGGACCGAAATCAGATAAATGTAATTTTGTAGGATACCCGCTAGAAACTAAAGGGTATTATTTCTATAAACCTTCTGAGAATAAAGTGTTTGTTGCTCGAACGACTGTGTTTCTAGAGAGAGAACTACTTTCTAAGAAAAAACAATGGGAGGACAATAGATCTCGATGAGGATCGAGAATTGCAAGATTATGTTGAACTAGAGTTGGAACATGAGCAGAATCAGACTCAAGATGTTGAGAACAATACTGCTCAAGAAACACAGTTCGTTCATAGATCTAGTAGGATTCGCCATGAGCTAGAGAGATATTACGGATTTATCTTGACTCAAAGTGGCGATGTGATGCTTGTAGATAATGATGAGACTCTCACCTACAAGGATGCTATGAATAGTCCAGATTCTGAGAGATGGCCGGAAGCCATGAAATCTGAGATGGATTCCATGTATGAAAACCAAGTATGGACTTTGGTTGAACCACCTGATGGGGTAAAACCCATAGAGTGCAAGTGGGTTTTCAAGAAGAAAACTAACATGGATGGAAATTTACAGACCTACAAAGCAAGACTAGTGGCGAAAGGTTTCAAGCAAATTCATGGTATTGACTATGATGAAACTTTCTCACCGGTAGCTATGGTCAAATCCATCAGGATTTTGCTTGCGATAGCAGCTTATTATGACTATGAGATCTGGCAAATGGATGTCAAGAACGCTTTCTTAAATGGGAGCTTAGAAGAGGATGTGTACATAACACAACCTGAGGGTTTTGTCGATTCAAGGTTTGCTAGAATGGTTTGTAAGTTGCGACGATCCATTTATGGATTGAATCAGGCCTCAAGGAGATGGAACATCCATTTTGATGAAACAGTCAAAGAGTTTGGCTTCATACAAAATGAAGATGAGCCATGTGTTTACAAAAAGGTTAGTGGGAGCCATGTGGCATTCCTAGTATTATATGTAGATGACATATTATTAATAGGGAATGACATTCCTTCTCTATAGGCTGTGAAGACTTGGTTGGAAAAAAGTTTCTCAATGAAAGACTTAGGCGATGCTACCTATATCTTAGGGATCGGGATCTATAGAGATAGATCTAAAAGATTAATCGGCTTAAGTCAGAGTACATACATTGACAAGGTGTTGCATCATTTTGGGATGCAAGAGGCAAAAAGGGGATATGTCCCGGTGTCTCATGGGATAGCGATCTCAAAAGAAAACTGTCCTAAATCAACAGATGGTAAGGACCGTATGAGTAAAGTACCATATGCTTCGGCAATTGGTTCTATTATGTATGCAATGATATGTACTCATCCTGATGTCTTGTATGCTTTAAGCATGACGAGTAGATACCAGTCTAATCCAGGTGAGGGTCACTAGACAGCTGTCAAGAATATTCTTAAGTACCTTAAACGGACTAAAGATTCATTTTTGATATATGGAGGAGATGAGAAGCTGGTTGTAAGAGGTTACACTGATGCTAGTTTCCAGACAGATAGGGACAATTCTGTGTCCCAGTCTGGATTCGTGTTTTGCCTAAATGGAGGTGCTGTAAGCTGGAAAAGTTCGAAGCAAGAGATAGTAGCTGATTCTACAATGGAAGCTGAGTATATTGCTGCCAGTGAAGCAGCCAAAGAGGCTGTTTGGATACGGAAGTTTATTACAGGACTTGGTGTGGTTCCATCGATCGCAGATCCAGTTGATCTGTATTGCGATAATAATGGAACCATTGCGCAGGTTAAGGAACCAAGGTCCCATTCCAAGGCAAAGCATATACCTAGGGGATATCACCTTCTTCGAGAGATAAACGAGAGAGGAGATATACATATATGTAAAGTGCATACTAATGATAATGTTACGGACCCACTGACTAAGGCTTTCTCGCAGTAGAAGCACGATGGTCACACTAGTTCCATGGGTATTAGATACATGGGCGATTGGCTCTAGTGCAAGTGGGAGATTGATAGTGTTGGTGCCCTAGAGACAATGTAATTGTGCTTCTAAGAAAGACTATTTTATTACTTAATGATTATGTTCCATCGATTATTTCAATGTTGATTTATTATGTCTTTATTTACTGCGAAATAAATGTTAGAATAATAAATGTCCTTGGAATATGTAACATGTATCTTTAAGTATGTGACTTAAAAATGAGATTATATGAATATTTCTAATATTCCTAAATATCCCGAATCGAGCATTAATAATATGGGACAATTATAATGCATAAAGATTAGTATGTTTGTTGACTGATGACCACATCTCATTGGTCGTAGGTATAGTGATACTAAAGTCAAGAACATAGGTGCATGTAATATTCTACATGGCACTGGATAGACCCACAGTGAGATTCTACATGTTAATAATGTCATTAGAAAGATTCACAGTGATAATGGTGTAATGATCCATAGATTTTAGATCATTATATTTCTATAAGAGGATTAATATACTTTGTGTACATTAAAAATTACCTTTGACCGGGTGATGATAAAAGTGGACATCGGGTATATTATGAGACGTATGAGAAATATGAATGATAGATAAAGGATTTAACCCTCCTATTTATAGGAGAGATATTATTGGCCTCTTGATTGAGTGAGCCCATGAAAATGCATGGTCATGCTCAAATATTGATTTGTTTTTAATAGTCTACTCATTGATCAACGAAACCCGGATTAAACGTTGAAGAGGATGACTAAATACATGCCTCGAGTTTAATCTATAATATTTGGTTAAAGGGATTATATTGCACGGAAACATTAATCACGAAAGGTTTAATTGGATAACCAATTATTATTGGGGGTGTTTGGGAGAACTTATTTTTCAGAATAAGTCAACTTATTTTAAGTTGAAAGTTAAGATTCCTAACTTTCCAACTTATTTTCTAACTTATTTTTGCAACTTATTGAATCTCAAACATATATTAAATACTTGTATAAAAAAAATTATCAAAATATAAAATTTTTACACAAAAATAAGTCCATAAGTCCTAAAAAGAAGTTGTTCCAAACAGGCACATTATTACTTGGGTAGCAATGATGTATTACTAGATGCCGCTCATTGTTTATAATTTTATTATTAGATATTATAATTATTTCCAACGTAATAATAACCTAAAGGGTCACACACTTAGAACGTTTAAACGGGGTTTTAATTTAAATTCTGAATTTAAATTAAATAATTATAAATTCAAAATTGGTTATTTAATTAATTAAGTTGGACTTAATTAATTAGATCATAAATCGAATTTTATAATATTAACCCAATCAGTTTTAGTTTTATGAGAACCCCAAAACGAAATAGGGTTTTCAGCCCAATCTCTCCTCTATAAATACATAAGGATGTATTGTTTTAGGGTTGACTTTGCATAATTCGTTTTTAGCAAAAAAAAACCTAGCAGCTCAACATTAAGAGAGGCTAGAGAGTGTGAGAGAGAGATCGAGGGCAGTTATCGGCTAGTACCGACTCTAGTGATTGTAGAGACAATCGGGCGTTCGTGTAGACTGATTAGAGACGCGGATCTTGCATCAAGGGCTGCGTGGTGACTGCATATTGGACCTCCATCTTTCAAAATTCGTAAAGCTTCTTAAAAGGTACTGATTCTGTTCTCCATAATCTGCTCGACTTATACATGGATCCTGAGTTAGGGTTTCGTAATTTTTATTATTTTACGACTGTTTTTCGCTGTGTTTATGCCTCGAAACCCAACAGTTACACCTATTTTTGAAAAAAAAACTAGCATTTTACCCGTATTACGTATTACGCACTAAAAACACAATTTTATAATTTTGAAATAATTACAAAAGCATATATAAATATAAAAAAATAAATTATTGATCTAATATAATATGTTTGGTCTAAAATTTTGGAATAAGTTCTGATTGATTCTAAAATAAATCATAATTTTCTGTCTGTAGACTCATATATTACAATAAAAAAAATTCTCAACTTGGATGTTTTCGAAAAAAATCATTTATTTTATCTCGTTCAAATAATCACAAGTTTTTTTTTTTGCCAAGACAAATAATCGCAAAATCACAATGATTGTAAGACAATTACAGTGAATGAATCAGAACAATTGTGAATTGAGTGTATAATTTAAGTTAAAATTTTGTACACTTTCATTTTACTATTTGATATAATTTTTACTTTTTTGATATATGAAACTATGTACACAAATAATAAAGTTCTGTGTAAATGAAAATAATATTGATAAAAAGAGTGTAAATGAAAATCCATCCATTATATTTATTATAAGAGAACATGACTTTTCATTCTATTTAGTAATTTATCTTTATGCCCTTAAAATTATATTAATGTTAAAAATTTGCTTTTCATGGGAATTGAACCCATGATCCCATTGTGGACAAAAGTTTATACTCACACCCACAACCATTAAACCAACTCAACTTTTGATACATATTTTTAAATCATTTATCACATTCATGACTCCCTCCCTTGAAATTATATTAATGTTAAAAAATTTGCTTTACATGGGAATTGAACCCATAACCCCATTGTGCACAAGAGTTTATACTCACACCTACAACCATTGAACCAACTCAACTTTTGATATATATTTTAAATCATTAATCACATTCATGAATAACCTCCTCATTATATCTATTTTAAATTTTATTCACACCCACAACCATTAAACCAGCTCAACTTTTGACACATATCTTCAAATCATTAACCACATTCATGAATAAACTCCTTACTATATCCATTTTAAAATTTATTCAGAATAAAATTATGAGAATATTTTCCCATTCTAATAATTAAAGACGTATATCATACAAATGATTAGAATATGTAATGAATATGATTCGATTTATACGAAAAAAATAAAATAAAGTGAATAACATAGATTTCGTTAATATTTATATAATATTTCATATTAAATACATTAAACAAGATATTTTGATTGACATCCATTAAAATATCAATTAAAATATTATATGTCAAACATGACTTTTCATGCCTTTTAGTAATTTACTGAAATACCCCAAATTTTATAAATATAATAAAAATATTGTTGTTGCCATGGATTGAACCGATGACCTCTTGCTAGAAATCTATTTTATGGTCACACCATGACCATCATTATAGAAGTCCCATTCATAAAAATTTGGAACTCATCCACTAGATTCTTAGTAACTCTTAATTCTACATTTTATTTGATATTTATTTTAGAAATAATTTCAAAGAAAATAAATAATGTCTCATTTCATTTATTATTACATATATTATATGTCAAAATGCTCTTTCAAATAAATTTAGTAATTTATTAATATAGCCCTCTTTATGTTATGTTAATGTTAAATTTATGCACACAATTAGACCTGGCAATTCGTTCGTGTCGTGTACTTTCGTGCGTGTTCTTGTCGTGTACTTTCGTATCGTGTGCTTTCGTGTTTCGTGTACCTAAATGCTAAACCCAAGACAAGCCGTTTAGGGGTTCGTGTCATTTCGTGTTCGTGTACTTTCGTTTCGTGTACGTTTCGTGTCGTGTTTCGTATTATTTTAATTAATAATAAGAATAAAAATAAATATATAAATATACTAAAATTTTCGATAATATTTTTACAAATATATATTAAAAATGTACTTTTACATAGTATTTATAAATAATATTATAAATTTATGTATAATCACAAATATAAATGTTAAATGTCTAATAAAAATATTAAAATATCTAATATCTAATACCAACAAAACAAGACAGTTAATTGAAAGACGAGAGAGATAAGGGAGAGAAGAGAGATTGAGATTGAGATAAGGAGGGAGAGAGATATGGGAGAGGCGAGAGATTGAGAGACATGTTTGAGGGAGAGCCTTGACAATTTGACTGACTTGTATATTATTGTTAAAAAAATTATAAATATAAATATATATATATATATATATATATATATACATATTTATTTCGTGTACTTCGTGTCGTGTCGTGTACTTGAAGGGTAAACCCAAACCCGACACTAAATCTCGGTCGTGTACTTTCGTGTCGTGTACTAAAAATGCAAACCCAAATACTAAATTTTCGTGTCGTTTCGTGTCATTTTTTCGTGTCGTGTTGAAAATTGTCGGGTCTACACACAATACACCATAACAATTTCTGATACCTACTTAAAAATCATTAACTACATTTTCAAAGAAACTGCTTCCTATATTTTTCTTAATATTTTTTTAATTATGCATGATAAAACTATCAAAAAAATATTTCCATCTCATTTAATTAAAATTATTATTATTGTTATTATTATTATTACTATTATTATATTTTCATGAAATTTTAAAACTATAGAGCATTTTTTGTGTTATGTATGTGATACGAAAATACGACACAAATTCATATTGTACACGAAATGACATAAATTCAAAATTTGATTTCATGTACATGTATAATAGTATTTTTTGTGAAATCATAAATTTTAATATTTATTCATGTTTGGTATGCTCATGACAAGCACAAAACAAATTCACTTGGTACACGTATGGATGAGCATTTCATCCATTCCGTCCGACCTCGATCCGATCCCCTCCCATTCGGGTTATGGATTCGGGAAATGTTTTTGTTTCAGTATGGAAAATGGAGAATATTATAAAATAGAAATTCGGGGGATGAGAATGGGAGATCAGGGATTAAGGTATCCTGACCCGATCCCCAATTCACGTTCCCAGCCGATTATGAGGGATTAAAGGAATATTCTATTTACTAGATTATTAACGATAAATATAATTCAAAAAATCAAATTTTGATAAATTTAAAATTTCACAAAAATTGACAAAATAAAATTTAATTTTAATAATTTTAGCTATGTATTTCATCTTTTATTATAAAAAATTAATTTGAATTGCTATTTATTATAAAAAAAATTGCCATTAGATTTACTAAGATATTTTTAACCAAGTTTTCTACAAAAAAAAACTGTTGTTATGGTCAACAACATCAATATCAACTAGCAATGCAACGTATCCCGAATATTTTTCCAAAAATATTCCCAAATGACGTGGCATAACACATGGCTCATATTAATTTGTGGGAGCATATGAATACACGCGGGATTCCCTATTATTATAGGAAAGTTACCAATTATATAAGTGTCATATCAGCATTTGGGAACCGTTTCGGGGTACCTAGAATTTTCCATGTCAAATAGACCCTTAATATGATTGATACTAAGTAAAATTTGCATTTATATAAAAAAAAATAAATCAGAATTAGCTTATATGTTAAATTTGGACTCTACATGAGTTATCGATTAAATAAATGAATAAAATGCATAGTTGAATTATAATGTAATTTTATAAACAAGATAATATATACTAAACAAAGATGTTAACATAATGATCGATTAGTAATATTTTAAAACTGTATAAAAATAAATATTTTTTTCACTGAAGTGCGTATTAGTTTGCATGGATACATCATACCTTTTAGTTGGTTTTTCTTAATATTAAAATAATTTTTTCTATTGCTGCCATAATACATCTCCTACCACATATGTAATGATCCACCTATCTCCAATTGTTGGTTTACTATTGCTAATGGAAACAAACTAACTAGCATATCACTATCGTAACAATCTTTTAAAAATTACTGCTAAAAATAGACTAAACGACACATTATTGTTGCATTAGTACTTGGCCGCTAATGAGTAACTTTTATGTATTTTATTATCGGTCATCATCTTACATTCAACGAGTACTTCTACAAGTATGATACCTAGATCGGCCCTGAGAAATTGAAAGTTCCAAGAATTTTAATTTTATACTCAACTATAAATTAAAATCACATACATGCGATTTATTTTTCGGCACTCCTAATATCCTAAACTATTTTAGGTGCTACCTTGAACAATATGTGCCCCAAATATCATTTTTTGTGCCTCTACTTACTTTTAAATTTTTGTACTTATTAGATAAGATGTGCCCCTAAATTACATCATCTTTTCGGTGCATCATTGCATGAGCGGCTTAATTTCAGGAATGGCTCTGTATGAATATGAGAAATTTAGAATTCATTAATATTTCAAAAAGTGAATGGTTACTAACTGTTGGCGTTAAATAAATCGAAGCACTTGGAATAAATCGAAAAGAAGATATGATCAACTTAAACATGATTTGCGAAAGAAATTATGCGAATTAGAATGTAGCCCGTACTTTGCACGGGCTTTTATTCTAGTATATTTAATTCGTTAACAAGTTAGTCGAATTCTAAAATCAAAAGGTTTTAATTAATGAATTTATATATATGTCAAGTGTCACATGATTTACATGATAAATACAAATGTTTGGATTACCCAAATAAATCAACATGCTTAATTGATAAAATCTTATTACTTTAAATATAATTTACTTTTATTAAAGATTGAGAGGCAACTAAGTTCATCCTTATTCAGATATTTTTTGTTAATATTGAAAACTCTAACAATATTTACTTCATGTAATAAATAAATTTATAATTTGAATTCTCAAAAAAAATTCAAAAGATTTCACAAGTTTATTCTTTCATTTCAGGAAAATCCATAGTTGTCTAGCTAACATTAATAAACACTTTTAAAGAGCAACAAAATTTGTTGAGATCTTAACAGTTGTAAAATTTTAATGAGTTTCTTATTTAAATATCGGAACATTCTATTTATTTAATTTAAATCTATACTATTATATAAATTCCGAAACATTAAAAGTTTTGGTACCTGTTTTTTGTTACTAAGTGAATTTACTTATTTACCCTTCATTATCAAGAAAAATAAACACACCAAAAATAAATAATAACATAATATAATTCATGGTAATTAGTCGAGATATTACCTTTTATAAACACCTAAAAACCTCAATCGTATCATATATTTCCATCATTAATATTTCCTTTCGAATTAAAACACGTTACCATTTTAATTTAAAACAAATCTTACCATCATTAATATATACCTAAAAATATCACAACATAATTTTCAAGAAAAATATTACACCTAAAATAAATAAAAATATAATATAATTAATGGTAATTAGTCGATTAACATAATAAAATTAATGGTATTAGTCGACTGCCTTTTTCACATTAGTATAATAAAAGTTATGGTAATTAGTCGATTGCCTTTTCACATTTACTTTTGAATTTACTTATTTACCCTTCATTATCAAGAAAAATAAACACACATAAAATAAATAATAACATAATATAATTCATGGTAATTAGTCGAGATATTACCTTTTATAAACACCTAAAAACCTCAATCGTATCATATATTTCCATCATTAATATTTCCTTTCGAATTAAAACACGTTACCATTTTAATTTAAAACAAATCTTACCATCATTAATATATACCTGAAAATATTACAACATAAATTTCAAGAAAAATATTACACCTAAAATAAATCTATACTATTATATAAATTCCGAAACATTAAAAGTTTTGGTACCTGTTTTTTGGTACTAAGTGAATTTACTTATTTACCCTTCATTATCAAGAAAAATAAACACACCAAAAATAAATAATAACATAATATAATTCATGGTAATTAGTCGAGATATTACCTTTTATAAACACCTAAAAACCTCAATCGTATCATATATTTCCATCATTAATATTTCCTTTCGAATTAAAACACGTTACTATTTTAATTTAAAACAAATCTTACCATCATTAATATATACCTAAAAATATCACAACATAATTTTCAAGAAAAATATCATTAATATTTCCTTTCGAATTAAAACACGTTACCATTTTAATTTAAAACAAATCTTACCATCATTAATATATACCTAAAAATATCACAACATAATTTTCAAGAAAAATATTACACCTAAAATAAATAAAAATATAATATAATTAATGGTAATTAATCGATTAACATAATAAAATTAATGGTATTAGTCGACTGCCTTTTTCACATTAGTATAATAAAAGTTATGGTAATTAGTCGATTGCCTTTTCACAGTTACTTTTGAATTTACTTATTTACCCTTCATTATCAAGAAAAATAAACACACATAAAATAAATAATAACATAATATAATTCATGGTAATTAGTCGAGATATTACCTTTTATAAACACCTAAAAACCTCAATCGTATCATATATTTCCATCATTAATATTTCCTTTCGAATTAAAACACGTTACCATTTTAATTTAAAACAAATCTTACCATCATTAATATATACCTGAAAATATTACAACATAAATTTCAAGAAAAATATTACACCTAAAATAAATAATAACATAATATAATTAATGGTAATTAGTCGATTAACATAATAAAATTAATGGTATTAGTCGACTACCTTTTTCACATTAGTATAATAAAATTTATGGTAATTAGTCGATTGCCTTTTCACAGTTACTTTTAGTTGAAGATATTACCTTTTATAAACACCTAAAAACATTCATATCATATCTTTCGATCATTAATATTTAATTTCGAATTAAAACACATTACCTTTTTAATTCAAAACAAATCTTACAATTATATATACCCGAAAATATCACACCATAATTTTCAAGAAAAATAGAACACCTAAAATAAATAATAACATAATATATTTAATTGTAATTACTCGATTGCCTTTTTCACATTTACTTTTAGCTGAAGATATTACTTTTTATAAACATCTAAAAATATCAATCGTATCATATCTTTTAATCATTAATATTTCCTTTCTAATTAAAACACGTTACCTTTTTAATTTATAACAAATCTTACAATCATTAATATATACCCGAAAATATCACACCATATTTTTCAATTATTAATAAAATATATTAAAAATTGTATACATTGTTTATAATAATAAAACATTAATATAATCCGTAAACATGAGTATATTAAATTACATCAATTTAAAATTAAAAAATTATTGAAAATAATGATATAAAAAATATAATCATAATATTAAATAAAATTTATAATATCTATACTATTATATAAATTCCGAAACATTGAAAGTTTTGGTACCTGTTTTTTAGTACTAAGTGAATTTACTTATTTACCCTTCATTATAAAGAAAAATATATATGAAATCTATACTATTAAAACTCCTAAAATAAATAATAACATAATATAATTAATGGTATGTAGTCGATTGCCTTTTTTCACATTTGCTTTTAATTGAATATATTACCTTTTATAAACACCTACTAATCTTACAATCATTAATATATATACTCGAAAATATTACATTATATTTTTCAATTATTAATAAAATATATTAAAAATCTATATACGTTATTTATAAATGTATACGTTATTTATAAAAATATCAATCATCATAAATAATGATGGGACTTATGATTTCTAATTATGTATTTAGAGTTCGATTAGAACTTAGGAGAAAAGGTTGAAGAAAAATCCATTATCATATTTTTATTTACACACTGTGTAATTGGTATTATTATTTCAATTTTTGGACTTAAAAGTATAATTAAACCTATTTTAAAATTTATACTATCTATATCTATACTATTATATAAAAGCAGAAACATTAAAAGTTTTGGTACCTATTTTTTGGTACTGAGTGAATTTACTTATTTACCCTTCATTATAAAGAAAAAAATATATAATATATATATATATATACTATTAAAACTCATAAAATAAATAATAACATAATATAAATTAATAGTAAGTAGTCAATTGCCTTTTCTGACATTTACTTTTAATTGAAGATATTACCTTAACATCTAAAAACATCAATCTTCCGATCATTAATATTTCCTTTCGAATTAAAACTTTACCTTTTTAATTTAAAACTAATCTTACAATCATTAATATATACCCGAATATATAACATCATATTTTTCAATTATTAATAAAATATATTAAAAATATGTATACATTGTTTATAATAAGGAAACATTAGCCGAAACATTAAAAATTTTGGCACTTATTTTTTGGTATATGTTTTTAAGTATTTCGTGAATTTACTTATTTAACCTTTATTATAAAGAAAAATATATACAATATCTATGCTATTAAAACCCCTAAAATAAATAATAACATAATATAATTTTGGTAATTAGTCGATTGTCTTTTTCACATTTACTTTTAGTTGAAGATGTTATCTTTTATAAACACCTAAAAACATTTTAAAACTCATAAAATAAATAATAACATAATATAAATTAATGGTAAGTAGTCAATTGTCTTTTTTCACATTTACTTTTAATTGAAAATATTACCTTTTATTAACACCTAAAAACATTAATCGTATCATATCTTCCAATCATTAATATTTCCTTTCAAATTAAAACACGTTACCTTTTTAATTTAAAACTAATCTTACAATCATTAATATATACCCCGAAAATATAACATCATATTTTTCAATTATTAATAAAATATATTAGAAATATGTATACATTGTTTATAATAAGAAAACATTAGCAGAAATATTAAAAATTTTGGCACTTATTTTTTTGTATATGTTTTTTAGTATTTCGTAAATTTACTTATTTAACCTTTATTATAAAGAAAAATATATACTATATCTATACTATTAAAACACCTAAAATAAATAATAACATATTATAATTATGGTAATTAGTCGATTGTCTTTTTCACATTTACTTTTAGTTGAAGATATTATCTTTTATATTTCAATTTTTGGACTTAAAAGTATAATTAAACTTATTTTAAAATTTATACTATCTATATCTATACTATTATATAAAAGCAGAAACATTAAAAGTTTTGGTACTGAGTGAATTTACTTATTTACCCTTCATTATAAAGAAATAAATATATGATATATATATATATACTATTAAAACTCATAAAATAAATAATAACATAATATAAATTAATAGTAAGTAGTCAATTGCCTTTTTTGACATTTACTTTTAATTGAAGATATTAACTTTTATTAACACCTAAAAACATTAATCGTATCATATCTTCCAATCATTAATATTTCCTTTCAAATTAAAACACGTTACCTTTTTAATTTAAAACTAATCTTACAATCATTAATATATACGCCGAAAATATAACATCATATTTTTCAATTATTAATAAAATATATTAGAAATATGTATACATTGTTTATAATAAGAAAACATTAGCAGAAATATTAAAAAATTTGGCACTTATTTTTTTGTATATGTTTTTTAGTATTTCGTAAATTTACTTATTTAACCTTTATTATAAAGAAAAATATATACTATATCTATACTATTAAAACACCTAAAATAAATAATAACATATTATAATTATGGTAATTAGTCGATTGTCTTTTTCACATTTACTTTTAGTTGATGATATTATCTTTTATAAACACCTAAAAACATTGATCATATCATATCTTCCAATAATATCATATCAAGCAATAATTAATATATAACCAAAAATATCACATCATATCTTCTAATCACTAACAAAATATAATAAAAATTCGTATACTACGAATAATGACCATTAAATTTTTAGTAAAAAATCAAAATCGTTAGATCTAATGATTAAATATATTATATTCAGGGTTCGAATTCTATCAAAAGCGTATTTATTTTAAAATTTTATAATATAAGTTTTAAACCATGCATATCATTAATTAAATTTATATTAAATTATTAATATTAAAATTAAAATAAAATATTGTAAATAATAATTATATAAAAATATAATTATAACATAAAATAAAATTTGTTACATATCAAAAAAATTCGTGCATCGCACGGGTTAACATAATATAATAATGGTAAGATTGCCTTTTTTCACATTTACTTTTAATTGAAGATATTACCTTTTATAAACACCTAAAAACATCAATCGTATCAAATATTCCAATCATTAATATTTCCTTTAGATTTAAAACACGTTACCTTTTTAATTTAAAACTAATCTTACAATCATTAATATATACCCGAAAATATCACATCATATTTTTCAATTATTAATAAAATAAATTAAAAATTTGTATACGTTGTTTATAATAAGGAAACATTAGTATAATCCGTAAACATGGAAAAATAAATACATCTAAAATAAATAATAACATAATATAATTAATGGTAATTAGTCGAGATATTAGCTTTTATAAACACCTAAAAACATCAATCGTATCATATATTTCCATCATTAGTATATGGTAGTTAGTCGATTAACATAATAAAATTAATGGTAATTAGTCGATTGCCTTTTTCACATTAGTATAATAAAATTAATGGTAATTAGTCGATTGCCTTTTTCACATTTACTTTTAGTTAAACATATTACCTTTTATAAACAACTAAAAACATCAATCGTATCATATCTTTCAATCATTAATATTTTTCTTTCGAATTAAAACACGTTACCTTTTTAATTTAAAACAAATCTTACAATCATTAATATATACCCGAAAATATCAAACCATAATTTTCAAGAAAAATATAACACCTAAAATAAATAATAACATAATATATTTAATGGTAATTAGTCGATTGCCTTTTTCACATTTAATTTTAGTTGAAGATATTTCCTTTTATAAACACATAAAAAGATCAATCGTATCATATCTTTCAATCATTAATATTTCCTTTATAATTAAAACACGTTACCTTTTTAATTTACAACAAATCTTACAATAATTAATATATACCCGAAAATATCACAGCATATTTCTCAATTATTAATAAAATATATTAAAAATCGTATACGTTGTTTATAATAAGGAAACATTAGTATAATTTATAAACATGAGTATGTTAAATTATATTAAATTAAAATTAAAATAATTATTAAAATAATAATTATATAAAAACATAACTATAATATTAAATAAAATTTATAATATAATATAAGAAACCCGTGCATTGTACGGGTTATAAGCTAGTAATTATATAAATTCCGAAACATTGAAAGTTTTGGTACCTATTTTTTGGTACTTAGTGAATTTACTTATTTACCCCACCTAAAATAAATAATAACATAATATAATTAATGGTAATTAGTCGAGATAATACATTTTATAAACACCTCAAAACATCAATCGTATCATATCTTTCCAACATTAATATTTTCTTTCCAATTAAAACACGTTATAATTAATGATAATTAGTCGATTAAGATAATAAAATTAATGGTAATTAGTCGATTGACTTTTTCACATTAATATAATAAAATTAATGGTAATTAGTCGATTGCCTTTTTTCACTTTTACTTTTAGTTAAACATATTATCTTTTATAAACACCTAAAAACATCAATCGTATCATACCTTTCGATCATTAATATTTTCTTTCAAATTAAAACATATTACCTTTTTAATTTAAAACAAATCTAAATTAATGGTAATTAATCGATTACCTTTTTCACATTTACTTTTAGTTGAACATATTACCTTTTATAAACATCTAAAAACATTAAGCGTATCATATATTTCGATTATTAATATTTCTTTTATAATTAAGACACGTTACCTTTTTAATTTACAACAAATCTTACAATCATTAATATATACCAGAAAATATCACATCATATTTCTCAATTATTAATAAAATATATTAAAAATCGTATACATTTTTTATAATAAGGAAACATTAATATAATCTGTAAACATGAGTATATTAAATTATATCAAATAAAAATTTAAAAAATTATTAAAAATAATGATTATATAAAAACATAATTATAATATTAAATAAAAATTAAAATATAATACAAGAAACCCGTGCATTGCACGGGTTATAAGCTAGTATTTATTAATATTAGTAATTGATATATGTTTGATTATATATGTTGTTTGATCAATCGATACAAAATATTGTACAGAAAAATATTTTAAAGTAGCCATTAAATTAACAAAAACAATTAAGATTCAAGAATATCACACGTATATTCTAGTATCCTCTTTTATGTTTAATACTATAAAACTTATAAATATTTTTTAATATAAGTTAAATATATTTCAATTAAAAAGTATTTTATTCATAATTTGAATAATGAAATAGACCTATTAAATGGAATATTAGTAACAATAGATTTGACCTGCAAAGTCTTAAAAAGAATTGCACGATAAAATAACTCAAGAGTAAATCTACACGCCGTTCTTTTAGGAGATAGTTAACTGTACCTGTAAGATTTTTTTATTTCATTTCCTTGATTTTAGTATTTTTATTAAATTATGTCTGTGCACCAAAACAAGTCTAATGCTATTTTGGCAAAATTAAAATTATTTCATTAATTAACTAGGTACTAATTAATGAATAAAAGGTTAATTTAAATATATTATACTCATCGAAAATGCTAATTTTATTAATTAGTTAGGTGCTGATGAATAAAAGGTCAATTTAAATTTTTTTTTGAAACCAACTTAAATATATTAAATTTATAAAAAATTCAAATTAGTTTTTGGTTATTTGTAGTTTTGATGTACGCATTAATAAATGAAAAATAATACAATAATTTCTTTGATATAAAGTTCTATTCTTAAAACATGCAATAAAAAAAAATCAATATAAAGATGTATTTGTTTACTTCTATTTTGTGTTATTAAATCTAAATCAAAAAATTATGTACAAATATAAAATTGAACTTCTAATAATAAATATTTTTTGTAACACTATATAAAAAATAAATTTTACATGTCAAATATTTAAATACAAAATACATTTCTTTTTCTTGGTAAATATACGAAAAACATTTCTATTTTGTTAAGATACAAAAATAAATCATACACATATAGAGATACACTTTAAAATTATAAAATAAACAAGAGAATTATTTCAAAAAAAAAAAGAACAAGAAATATACTTAAAACAATATCAGGGTTAACAATTTTTTTTTTTGAAAAGCAAACGATATTATAGAGATTAATCATTGAAAGTACAGACCACAATGTAGACTATTACACAGCTAAAATTTTGAGCCACTACTACAACGCATACTAGCTCACTAGAATAGCTGCATCTCAAGAAGCCTATTCAATCCAAACCATGCAGGAATTAACACCAGGCAGAAATGAGTTTATTCCTTGAAGCTCCCTGTTTTGCAAGATCGTCTGCCTCGCAATTCAACAATCTTTCCACCTTTTTAAAAGCCAATTTTGTATTCATCACTATTTTCTTGATATCATTGTCAGAAGTATGGTCAATACTGAACTTGGTTTTCTGAATCTCGTTGATCAGTTTCGAGGAATCAGTGTAGATAACACCATGACTGGATTTCCACTGACTTGACATTAATTGTTTGACAGCATATAACAATGCTTGCAGTTCACATTGCAAGGCTGAGGTCGCTGTAGATGGTCCAGAAAAGATTAGAACCAAGTTACCGTCAGAGTCTGTCACGTAACCTCCAATACCAGCTCGAATTTCTGAATTGCCAATCATTTTCCAAGAACCATCTATAAATCCAGTTAGTTTCGCATCACTAGCTATCAGCATTCCTTTCCTGAGCTTGCTTGAACTTAAGACTAGCCCCATAGGATTTGAGCTCCAGATATTAGAGTTATCAATAAGGTTAGCAGCCTGACACCACATTTGGGACCTATAAACAATCAGGGAAGTCAAACTTGTTTTATGAATTTTCGAACCTTGAAAGACGGCTTGATTTCTACACAGCCAAATAGTCCACAAAGTTGCAGCCCAAGTCACTTCCCAAGCAGTTCTGATACTTGGAGATTTAGAGATAGAATTCGAATGAAAATTGTGGCAATCTTGAATTTTTACATTCCACCATTTAGATACAAAATTCCAGGCCCATGAGGCTAACTCGCATTTCCAGAAAAGATGAGTTTGGGATTCTTCCTCGGAATTACACCACCTACAAAGATTAGAAATTGTGGTGCCTGATCTAATTCTGTTGGCTAGAAAACTGCAGGTAGGTAATATTTTCTGAAAATACTTCCATAGGAATACTAGAACCTTTGGAGGCACCTTAAATTTCCAGAGGAACATCCATCTACCCTCCGAATTCATCATCGAGTCTTCCTCCATCAGATCATAGCCATTGGCTGCAGTGTATTCCTTGTTGACTGGCATCCAAGTAAGTTTATCACTGCCTATTTGCAATGTGATTTGAGAACAGACTGCCATTAGATTATCCACTAACTCTACTTCCCAATTTCTAAGCTTTCTATTCCAAAATACTTCACCTTGAATAGGATAACAATCAATGAGAACCTTAAAAGCTCTTACGTTAACATGTTTCAGATTAGAGAGAGTATACAACCTTGGGTAGAGGGACATTAGGGTGCCCTCAGAATGCCAGCGATCTTCCCAAAATAAGACATGTTCTCCATCCTTAATGTGCCACATGAATTTTTCTGCACCTAGTGTCCCTTTTAGCTTCGAATTATTTGCAACCTCCAGAATGTCTGTGACACAATCTGACACCTTCCTTGATTGAAGAATCTTTTCCATCGAGTCACCTGCACCACAGTTGTATTTTGTTCTTATCCAACTATTCCACAACTTATCTCTATCTCTAATCCACTTCCAATGCCATTTCCCTAGTAGTGCTAGATTTTTCGAACCAATATTAGAAAGACCAAGTCCTCCGTATTTTTTTGGTTGGGTAATCTTCTTCCACCTAAGATAGTGCAATTTCCTTTTGCCAATAGTATGACCCCAGAAGAAATTTCTTCTAATCTTTTCTATCTCTGAACAAACACCCTTGGGAACCTTGAATACGTTAAACCAATAGACCGGTAAACTGTCCAAGGTGGACTTCAACAAAACAAGTCTTCCCGCCTTGTTTAACGAAGAACATCTCCAAGTAGCTAGTTTATTTTCAAACTTTTTGATGAGGGGGTTCCAGAAGATTTTCCTCCTTGCAGAAACACCTAAAGGGGCGCCTAAATATGTTAATGGCCAGGAGCCAACCATACAGCCTAGCAAACTGGCCCCTTCATTGACCAAATTACAACTCTTATTGCAGGAAAAGAGACTGCTCTTATTGAAGTTGATCTTCAATCCAGTGAGTAACTGAAAGCATTGGAGTGTACGCTTGATAGCTTTAATAGATTCTAATGTTCCCTCTATGAAAATCAATGTATCATCTGCGAATTGCAGGTGTGTCAACTGTTCGTCAGTAAGAACGATACCCTTGAACATTCGTTTTGAACTCGCTCTCCTGATCATCAAGTTCAGAACTTCCGCAACGATGTTGTAAAGCAAGGGAGAAAGAGGATCACCTTGTCTTAATCCTCTTTTAGGCGAGAACTCCTTCGAAGGTGACCCATTAACAAGTACAGAAACCCTCATAGATTCTAGATATGCTTTAATCCATGATATCCATCTATTGCCAAAACCCATCACACTTAACAGCTGAAAAAGAAAATTCCAGTTGACCGAGTCAAAGGCTTTTTCAAAGTCAAGTTTGAGTATCAAATCCTTACTTTTTGAACTTCTTAGGTAATGAATTGCTTCATTTGCAATCAAAATACTTTCCGAAGCCTGCCTCCCTTTGATGAAAGCAAATTGGTTCATGCCTACTAATTTACCAATGACTTCTCCTATCCTATTAGCCAATACCTTTGTAAATAACTTTGCAGAACTATTTAGCAGACTTATAGGCCTGAAATCAGTTACAAGTTCAGGATTCTTCTTTTTGGGAATAAGTGTGATGAAAGAAGAGTTGAAACCTGGTGGAAAAGTAAGGGAGCTAGAAAACTTTGTGAAACAGTTGACTATTTCTCCTTTTAAATGAGACCACATAGCTTTGAGGCACCCCATATTAAACCCATCAGGCCCTGGTGCCTTGTCATTTGCAGAATTATTAATTGCTCCCTCGACCTCTTCGAGAGAGAAGTCTCTTTCCATCCATTTTCTTTCGTAGTCTGACACTCTAATAGGCACAAGATCACCAATGAGAAATACATTGTCATCTACCTTTTCATCAAACAGATTTTTAAAGTGCTGGAAAAATGCATCTTTTAGCAGATTTGGCTCGGAAATCCATTCTGAACCACTATAGATTTTGCAGATTGTGTTCCTCTTTCTTCTCCTCTGGATTACTTGATGAAAGTACTTTGAGTTTCGATCTCCCTGCACCTGCCAATTAAGTCTGGATTTTTGTCTGAGCATGTCATCCTTGAGGTCATAAAGATGTTCTAGTTCCTTTCTACCTTCAGCTTGTAGCTCAGTTTGAGAATTGGACTGATTATCATTGTCTAAATAGCTTTCTAGAGCTTCAATTCTAATATCAACCTTGTCTTTTATGTTGATAGCCCAACCCTTGATAACTTCTTTAACCTCCTTAAGAACAAATTGTATGTTCTTGTGTTCACCTGTTTTCTGCGCCCAATAATTTCCTAAGAGCTTAAGGAGTGAATCTTCTTTCAACCAACAGTTAAATATTTTCATTGGTTTTGGCCCCCAGTTCACTGCAACCCTTCTGAGAATCAATCTTTTGTGGTCTGATTTTTTCCTGTGCAAAGCCAAAACTTTCCATTCTCCTTTACTGAACCATTCCGAATTGACAATTACTCTATCCAATCTGCTCTTCTTCCCCAGAGGGCCGATCCAAGTAAATTTTGTATTTGACAACTCTAAATCATGAAGGTTTTGACTTGAGATAAAATTATTGAAGTCTATCGAATCCTTCTTCCTGTACAGGCAATTAGCAACCTCATTATCCCACCTTATACAGTTAAAATCTCCAAGCAAGCACAAGGGTTCATTGAGGACTAGAGACTTTATAATACTCAGGTTTTCCCACATCACAATTTTCCTTTGAGATTTCTGCGGCTCATACACATTCACAACATTGAATCTGAGCTTAGAACAAATACATTCCATCTGCACCCATAACCAACCATCCGCCTGAGCCAACCCAACTCCTCTAAAAACATCTTTATCCCAGGAAGTTACTAAGCCACCTGAATGCCCTTTAGAGTCTTGAGTATACCATCCATGCGAATCTACCTCCCAGATTGCATTCTTAAGACTTGTATTCCACGAGTCACACATAGTTTCTTGCAAACACACAATATTAACCTTATTTGCACTAGACGTTTCTCTTATGAATCTACAAGCACCCTTACTGCCTAACCCCCTTCCATTGATTGTTATCCTATTCAAGGTGAAGTATTTTGGAATAGGAAGCTTAGAAATTGGGAAGTAGAGTTAGTGGATAATCTAATGGCAGTCTGTTCTCAAATCACATTACAAATAGGCAGTGATAAACTTACTTGGATGCCAGTCAACAAGGAATACACTGCAGCCAATGGCTATGATCTGATGGAGGAAGACTCGATGATGAATTCGGAGGGTAGATGGATGTTCCTCTGGAAATTTAAGGTGCCTCCAAAGGTTCTAGTATTCCTATGGAAGTATTTTCAGAAAATATTACCTACCTGCAGTTTTCTAGCCAACAGAATTAGATCAGGCACCACAATTTCTAATCTTTGTAGGTGGTGTAATTCCGAGGAAGAATCCCAAACTCATCTTTTCTGGAAATGCGAGTTAGCCTCATGGGCCTGGAATTTTGTATCTAAATGGTGGAATGTAAAAATTCAAGATTGCCACAATTTTCATTCGAATTCTATCTCTAAATCTCCAAGTATCAGAACTGCTTGGGAAGTGACTTAGGCTGCAACTTTGTGGACTATTTGGCTGTGTAGAAATCAAGCCGTCTTTCAAGGTTCGAAAATTCATAAAACAAGTTTGACTTCCCTGATTGTTTATAGGTCCCAAATGTGGTGTCAGGCTGCTAACCTTATTGATAACTCTAATATCTGGAGCTCAAATCCTATGGGGCTAGTCTTAAGTTCAAGCAAGCTCAGGAAAGGAATGCTGATAGCTAGTGATGTGAAACTAACCTTATTTGCACTAGACGTTTCTCTTATGAATCTACAAGCACCCTTACTGCCTAACCCTCTTACATTCCAAGACAATATCGTTGTATCCATAAAGAAATAATTTTACCTAAACTTCAATTAAGTGATAAATACTCTATTGAATTAGAGCTCACCTTTTTCTAGTTTCTCCCCAATCAGATTTTTGCAGTTAGCCACGTCCTTTGATAGCTCTAATCCCAAGCTTTTTGCACAATCCAGAATTAAGTCTGCCTCATTTCGTGGATTAATCAAAGCTTCCTCTTGAGAAACAATCAGGTTATTGTTAACTTTCTCCGCAGCCGCTTTATTATGCCGACCTGACACCTTTCTCTTTACGAGAATCTTTTTATTGAGACCCAAATCAAAAGGGTTTTTTGCTAGCCTGGTTTTTTTTCTAGGTCTACCTCTCTTGCCACCCATACTAATTTTCCCAATATTGTTACATAATGAAACTTGAGAACTTCTCTGTGGGCTTGGATTGTTGTCGCCAGAATCTTTCTCCAGTCCTATAGAAATCTCTAGAGAGCTATCTTGGTTGATCCCATCCTCGCTACTCGACACATCGAGTACCTGGTTAGAGACAAATGCATTCGTGTTGGGCACTATATGGGGTTCCTGAACTCGAGAGATTAAAGAATCTATATGACTAGCCTCCTTATCCAGAATTTTTTCTTCATGAATGACTTCCCTCTTTTTAGCATCCGAAGTGCTCTTTGACTTGTCCTTATTTGTGTGCCTGCGATTCAGAGACGTTATAGGCGAGCTTTTAGCATCCAGTAAATCGTCTTCACTAAACCTCATAGGTTCTAGCTTGTTAAAATACTTTCCAATGCTATCCACCTCCTTGAAACTAATCATAAAATTCTTTCCTTTGACAAGAACTTTCAAATCTTCATTTATGTGGTCCATACGCCTTGTCTGTATGCAAATTAGTGGGTTAAAGAAACTGTTACTTCCGTCTTTCTGGTACGACCAAGTGACCCACTCCCCTAGTCGTGCCGTGAAACCTTTTAAGTTCTCTTCTAACCAGGCTATCATTGGCAAACCAGAGCATTCTAACCAAGCAGTTCTAGGCACTATCAAATCGTCCTCCTTGAATTTTCTGATAGCCGAGAACCATGGTGCGAGCGTAGTAAAATCAAGCCCCTTCCATCCATCTTCGTCCTCCTTTCTAAGTAGAAATTTCCTTTCAGTTAAACCCACTACCTTGATATAGTTAAGGCCCAATTTCAAAATTTCATCTTGCAAATTTTCAGTCGTTTCGTCCCGCCAGGTGAGACCTACCAGGCTTTGCATCAAGCCAGTTTCGACTTCTTCATCTATGACTGCCTCTGTATATTCAAACATCTTCTTGCTGAGGTCTTCCGTTTGAGCTGTAGCCTTGGGGATCTTATCATCAATTTTGCTCCCTTGATTGTTTTCTTTGAACTTGCTAGTATCCTCCATCTTCCTAGTGTTTTTATTTATAGTCATCACGATTCTTTGTGATAGTCCCCCTTTCTCTTTGGCGTTGTTGATTACCACACCTGCTTCCGATTCATCCGCAACCTTGATAAAACCAATACGTTTCCCGTTTCTATCCCGTTTCCTTGGTAAAATGATATCATTTATCTTACCACAAGTTTTGAAAAACTCCCATATCACTCTTGAAGTAGCCTCCAAAGGTAAATTTTTTAAATTATGATTGTAATATATCGGGGTTAACAGTTAACTACCACCTCTTAATATATTATGATTATAATCAGGGTTAACAGTTATATCGGGGTTAACAGTTAACTACCACCTCTTAATATATCGGTAGTGTTTAAGGATGTATATGTAGATTTACTCATAACTTAAATAATAAGCAAATTATCTTATCTAATACTCCTTCTATCCCTGTCATTTTTTACACTTTTATTTTTGTCGCACCAATTCTTTACATTACTAAAAATAGTAACTGATATGGGTTTAAAGTAAGCCCTAAAGACACACTTAATGTTGCGTTAATTAAACCTAGATTGGTCCAAGGTTAAAGCCCATTAATGAGGCCCAAAACCCTAATTAAATAATAAATTCGTGGCTAATAAATCAGCCAAATAAAAGACTCTGTTGTCGAGTCCAAATGGAAATCAAATCATCTATGGAGTAGCCTCCAAGGCATACAACTCCTATAGTTATCCACCTCCCTCATGGAAGGATATAGAATTGGGCCCAAATTGTATAACTTGCCCACCAAGTTACTAAACCCTAATTCCAAGGCTTCTCAAGTCTATATAAAGGGACTAACCCCTCATTCTAAAATAGAACGTTTTTTGGGCACATCTCCACACGTCACCCACCACGTTTTAGGCTTAATCCTCGAATAAGGACATACAAGCCATTGCGTCTCTACGCCGCGAGGGCGCATCAAGCCACGTAGGCAACTCTAGAACTACGTTTTGGCTTGATTCTTGATATTCATCAAGGTACGTAGGCATCTTGCGAGGACCGAGTGAGTCCCCGACAACAAGAGCAGCCACCATTAAAGCTCGAAGCTCTCAATCCCTAGGAATCAATACACGAATTAATTACACCCTACTTTTTATTCCACAACATTTGGCACCGTCTGTGGGAAAAAGATATCAACCATGGTTTCCACACGAAGAACATCAATCTCAGAAACTACTGAAAAGCCCATCGGCACTTCCGCACCCTCAGTGACGGAACAGGTACCACCAGGAACGGGCTCCCAACCTCAGATTACTAAGCCTCAAGGGACGGATCCCCCGAGGTCTGAAACTCAAACTCAAAGGTCGTTAGACGAACCCCTTCAACCAAGGGACGAATCCCCTTCAGATGGGTGTCTCTCCCCTTAGAAGATGTCTACTTCACTGCCCTAGTGAACGAGTTTAAACTCTCCAGGGGCGGATCCCCAATGCTAGGCATGATGATGCCCATAATAGGCAATCATGATTACAAATCTCGACCATGGTGCTTCCACCACTAACATCTTAGAACCCAAGTTATGGGCTTCCACCCCAGCGAGAGGATGATTCGCCCCGCATTTAAGGCCTGAAACCTCCGCATGTAGTAGGAGGAAGAAGTCTCGATTGTACACTAAAGATGATGAAAGAGCAATCGAAGTAATAATCCACTCCCATTGACTTTCATAAGGGAACGACTCCCCCAGAGACACGTCTCCAAGGGGTGATCCCCAAGGGGTAATCCAAAATCCACTAACTCAAGGAGCGAATCCCCAATTGCAGATGGTGGTTTCACCTTTGGCTATTGAACCATAAGGAGCACAGATTGCCACCACCGTCGTGCTAATCCCAATAACTCAAAACCCCGTTTATGGGTTGTCACCATTCCCAATTGCTGATGGAACCATCGATTTACTCATGAGAAGTATGTGCCTCAATACATTGAAGGCTTGGTCCCCTTGTTGGGGGAAATCAAAGTTTATCCGGATCATACACCAAGGACGACTTCTGGTCTGAAGAAGATGAAGAAGAGGACGTCCGTTCTAGCAAGAGACGTCAAGGCAAGGAGCCCGTCATAGGATGAGGACGTTCCTAACCCCGAGGGACTCAAGGAACGGCTCTTTAGGCCATAAACGAAAGGATTTGTGGGCTCAAATTACTCATCCGCAGCAGCCGATTGTGGGTTTAATGAATTCAGGGATGAATTCCCTCCGGACAGTGGTGTCGCCCCTCCAGTGCACCGTTGGGACTATAGATGTCATTCTTCATCGTTAAACGATGAAATTAGGTTCCCACCAATGTATGGTAGGAGTAGCCAGCAACACGAGGCATACGTACCTCAATGAATTCAAGGCCTAGAACACCAATGAAGGAGTCATGATTTTCCCGGACCCTATATTGTTGACAAATTATCATCCACTGAAGAAGATAAATATCTCAGAAGGAGAACCAGGCAAGGAGCTCGAATGAGGGTTAGGGCCTTCTCAGCCCCGAGGATCCAAAGGACTGGCTCCCAAGACTTCAGGAGGGAGGATATATAATCGCTCATGAAGAAGCACTTATCTGAAAATTAAAGAAAGATCTGGAAATACAATAGGCTAGGCAGCCCCTAAGGGCTAGGATCCCTATGTTATTAATTTGAGTGGTTCCCCCTATGAGGAGAAGGGTTGATACACAAAGGGATGATCCCGATGATTCTATGCCTCTAGGAGATCACGATGATCATATCCTATCATTCGCCAACAAGATAATGAATGCTCATATCTCAAGAAAATTCAAGACGCCCACCATCGAGGTGTGTGTTAGGGCAAGAGACCCCACTAATCAAGTGATGACATCCTCCAATGCACTACAAATTTTAACCCGTGATTGACGTAATCAAGTATAGGGCGTTCCCTCAAACCCTGGGGGGCATGACACAACGATGATAAAGTCGGTTGCCCCCGAGCTCAATCAGCTCCTCTAAAGGACTAAGAAAGGCATTCGTCCCCCCGTTTATCGATGGAAAGTTCATAAGAAACGTTTTACATCCCCGTGAATGTGGAAAATGAATGAATCCTTGGGGAATTACATGAACCGAATCATCAAGGAAGCCTTGAAGGTCCCGAACCTGAATGATAGAGTGGTCATCAAGATAGAGGAAAGTGTAAAGGAAGCCTCAACCCATGCTGGAGGCAATGGAGGTAAACGAGAAACGAAAGTAGTCACGAGTAGGATGTTAAGGATAGGTATCCTCGAATAAGTAAAGAATCTGACTCTACCTGGAAGAAGAGCAATCAAGGTTCGAGGTTTGCTAGCTATGCACGTTTGAATACCCCTAACACCCAAATCCTGATGGACATTGCTTAAGACAAGGATCTTCGATGGTCGAAACCACTAATGACTGATCCCGAGTAGAGAAACAAGAACCAATATTATCGGTTCCATAAGGATGTGGGAAATAAATCTCACGATTGTAGACAGCTGAAACACAAGATCAAGTTTCTGGTTCGAAGAACAAGGTTGTATAAGTTCACCAAGGATGGCCAATAGGGTAACCTAAGGCAGGACAATGAAGTAGAGATTATAAAAGGAAGGATGGCGATCAAGATCGCAATCCATAGTCCCAGGGGGCCGATGGTAAACATGATTTCTGAAGACCAAACGATGGTCGGAATACAAGGAGCTTTCATAAAGCTTATGCTCGAGAAGCTATTCACACTATAGGAGAATATCTATAACGAGCAAAAACCGAAATGGCATTTGCCTTTGATGATTCTGACTTGGAAGGGGTGAAGTGCCTCCATGATGGCCCGTTGGTCATAATACCTGTGATAGGCAACTTGAAAGTGAAAGGAGTCTTGATAGACACTGGAACATCAGTGGATATCTCGTTTCATGATGCATTTTCGAAGATGGGATAAAACGATTCTCAATTGACCCACTCCAACATGCCCGTTTATGGGTTCAATAGAGTTGAGTCAAGAGTTGAAGAAAATATTCGGCTGTCCATGATAATAGGATGGGAGCCTAAGTAGGCCACTCAGATGTTGAACCTTTTGATGGTTAAAGTAAATACCACTTACAATATTATCCTTAGGAGGATAGGCTTAAGGCGGTTGCCTCAAGCTAAGACCTGAAGATCAAATTTCCTACAAGGAATACAGTTGATGAAGTAAACAGAGAGCATTGCTATCCGGCCACCTTGAGGCCTGATGAAGTCGGGGGGCAGGTTCTCCCGATTGAAGACATGGATGTCCAAAAAGATCAGAAACAAAGAGGAAACCCTACCAAGGACTCAGTCCCCATTCCCTTAGTTCCTGAAGAAGTTGAAAAGTTACCTACATAGGGCATTGCTGAATGAATCCTTGAAGGATGAATTGTATGCGTTCCTACAAAAAACGGCTTGTGTTTGCTTGGACAGTAACTGATATGCCATGGGTCGATCCCAATTAATTACGTAAACTAGACGTCCCCCCGAATAGGGAGACGATGAAACGAAAGAAAAGAAATTTTGATTCCAAGAGGCAGGAAGGCCAATGGAGAATGAAGGATGTGTATTGAATTCATTGATATGAAAGATGCATGTCTTAGTGACTACTTTCCCCTACCAAGGAACGATTCATTGACCAATGCAACAAAGGTGACGACCCAAAGAGGCTTCATATTGAAGATTGAAGAATAAGATCTTTGAGCATCTTAGTGGGAAGACTATATAAGTCCATGGAAATGATGTGTTAATCAATAGCCTCGATAAGGCACATCACATCGAGCATTCTTATGAGGCATTTGAGGTGTTAAGGCACCACACGATGATATTGAATCTGGCTAATGCACATTCAACATAGGATCAGGATTTTTTTTGGGTTTTATGGTGTCCAAACATGGAAATTGAGGCCAACCTCGATAAGAGTAGAGCAATCCTTGACACGGAACCTCCACGTGTTGACATAACCAAATTACGAAAAGTTACTGTATCTATAATTGGCTGTATTTGATACGGCTTTGAGTGTCGTCCTCGTGAAAGAGGAAGACAAGGTTCGAAAACCCATCTGTTACGTGAGAAAGGTCTTGTATGAGACAGAGTAACCACAATAAATCCCCAAGCACTCGCTGACTTCGTGGTTGAATACACCATTGACAACCAAGAAGTCGGGGGGCAGGAGGTAGTACCCCAGGAGGGCAAAGGATTAGAGAAGGAGAATCCAGAAGCGGTACTCAATGAGTATTGGATCAGTTTTGATGGAGAATAAAAAACAAAATTAAGTGAGAACATACCCCGATGGGTTCATGATTCCTCAACGATAAACAATGAGGCTGAACGTAAAGCCGTGATAGCCATACTTGGTCTAGCCGGAGCCCCGAGGGTCAAAACCTTAAAGTCCGTGGAGCCTCAAGATCAGTAGTACCAAAATTGAATGGTGAGTTTGAGGTTAGGGCTGAATCCGTGACAAAATACTTGAAACTTGACTCAATTCAATGAGTGTTACGAGGGAGGAAAATGTAAAGGCCGATGTCCTATATATGTTTATCTCCTCCGAGATAGAGAATTATGTTGGAAGTTCTTACTTCCAAGTCTTGGAGACCCGAAGCATTGATAGAAAACTGATAACACCTGTAGGTATGAAAAACCGTTGGATAGATCCTACAAAGGCTCACTAAGAAACCAATTGGTTACCCGACAATGCCTTGTAGACACAGAAGTTGTCAATAAGAACACTAAGGCCTCAAAACACGAATATAGCCTTGAAAGAAACTCATGTGAAAATATGTGGGCAGCACTCAAGGGGCAGGACCCTTGCCCAAAAGATGACCCGATTTGGATTCTACTGGTTAGACATGATGGCTGCTGCCAGAAGTTATGTGTGATCGATATCCAAAAACACGCAACTATTGATCAATCCCTTGAAATGTTGAAAACCATCAGCTCCCCCATTCCCAATAGCAATGTGGGGATAAGTGTTCTTGGTTCATTCCCAGTGGCAAATGCCTAGAGGAAGTTTCTGATAGTTGCAATTGATTCCTTCGTGAAGTAGACTGAGGCCAAACCCCAAGCCTGGATAACCACCAAGTAAATAACACAATTCTTGTGGGAAAGTGTGATACGTAGATATGGACTTCCGCCAATCCTGATAGCCAAAAATGGATGACAGTTCAAAAATGAGGCTTTTAGAAGCTGGAAATGTTTGGAAGAAATGTGATGCCTAGACTTGGCACACCCCAAACCTCAAGGTCTATAGTATCTGAGCATCTGGGTAGGAGACACCACATGATCAAACTAAGTCGAGATAAGGTTTGTGAAACCACAAGTTTCTGGCTCTAAGGAACCAAAGGCTTGAATAGGCCACGTTCCATATAATTGAAGGCTCGAATATGCCACGTTCCATGCAATTGAAGGCTCAAATAGGCCACGTTTCATTCAATTGAAGGCTCATGGAGGCCACGTTCCATCCAATTAAAGGCTCATGGAGACCCCCTTTTTATCCAACTGAAGACTCGTGAAGGCCACACTCCGTCCAAATAAAGGCTCCGTCGAAATGGCCACGTACAATCCATTTGAAGGATCAAAAAAATGCGAGCAATAAGTTAAAAAAATATTTCAAGGAGTTAGAGCTCGAAATAAGCTTCGATTCGATATATTGTAAGCTCAAATCGGAGCAACGAGCAAAAAGATATGGATTTTTCAATACTCATGGAATAAGCGGACCTAATAATCGAGTTAAAGGAAAAAAGTGACCTCAATCCATGTCTTCAGGGGATGGAATTTCAAGTCACGATTGACCTCTTCTAGGTCTCAGAGGTAAGGTTGTGATGACCCAAAACTTAGGACAAACGAGGCTTTAAAAAGACCTCAATCCAGGTCGTGGATTGAGGTCGTAAGCCTCGTGACCTGCCTAAATTGAAGGCCTTACACAACCTCAATCCAGGTCGTGGATTGAGGTCGTAAGCCTCGTGACCTGCCTAAATTGAAGGCCTTGCACGACCTCAATCCAGGTCGTGGGTTGAGGTCGTAAGCCTCGTGACCAGCCTAAATTGAAGGCCTTACACGACTTCAATCCAGGTCGTGGATTGAGGTCGTAAGCCTCACGATCAGGCCTTAGAGCTGAGGTCCTGAAGACCCCAGACCTGGACAATTTGAGGGTTTAGTTAGGCCTCAATTCAGGTCTATCAGGGTTAGGACCCCCACATAAATTACAAGAAAATATTATTATTTAATAATAGTTTGTAAAAAATTATTATTATTTATTAATAAAAACCGATCGGAGTTTATTCAAACAAAATTTTATCCGGGTAGGACAATCCTGATTCAGGTATAAAAGTTATTCAAAATTTGAATAAAATAAATAATATTATTCAATAATATTATTTAACAAAAAAAAGGAAATTGTCACGACCTGAACGAGGTCGCAATTCACCTCGAAAAAACACACGATCAGTGTCAAATTGAAAGCTTAAATGACCTAAAATGAGGTCGTAATTGACCCCAAAAAAAGGCACGACCACCCCCTCAAATGAAGCAAAACCACAAGCTGGAAGTGGTTATGGAAAAAGTGTTGTTTAGTACCCCAGTTTTAATAAATTGACGAATTTGCCCCTAAACTTTGCTAGTGGACAAAAAAAAAAGAAGAAAAATATCACGACCTTAAATGAGGTCGCAACTGACCTCCAAAAGAAGTACGATCAGGGACAAAATGAAGGCATACACGACCTCAAACGAGGTTGGTAAAAAAAAGTACTGTTTAGTACCCCTACTTTTGTCATGTTTATAAAAAAGTCCCAGAAAAATTAAGAAAAATATCTGCGGGTACATAAAAATTCCTAAAATGTAATGAATAATTAAGAAAAATACCTGTGGGTACATAAAAATTCCTAAATTATTAGGAATAATTAAGAAAAATACCCGTGGGTACATAAAAATTCCTAAATTATTAGGAATAATTAAGAAAAATACCTGTGGGTACATAAAAATTCCTAAATTATTAGGAATAATTAAGAAAAATTCCTGTGGGTACAAGAAAATTCCTAAAATATTAGGAATAATTACGAAAAATACCCGTGGGTACATAAAAATTCCTAAAATGTAAGGAATAATTAAGAAAAATACCTGTGGGTACATAAAAATTCCTAAATTATTAGGAATAATTAAGAAAAATACATGTGGGTACATAAAAATTCCTAAATTATCAGGAATAATTAAGAAAAATACCTGTGGGTACATAAAAATTCCTAAATTATTAGGAATAATTACGAAAAAAACCTATGGGTACATAAAAATTCATAAATTATTAGGAATAATTAAGAAAAATACCTGTGGGTACATAAAAATTCCTAAATTATTAGGAATAATTAAGAAAAATTTCTGTGGGTACAAGAAAATTCCTAAAATATTAGGAATAATTACGAAAAATACCCGTGGGTACATAAAAATTCCTCAAATGTAAGGATTATTAAGAAAAATACCTGTGGGTACATAAAAATTCCTAAATTATTAGGAATAATTACGAAAAATACCCGTGGGTACATAAAAATTCCTAAAATGTTAGGAATAATTAAGAAAAATACCTGTGGGTACATAAAAATTAATAAATTATTAGGAATAATTAAGAAAAATACCTGTGGGTACATAAAAATTCCTAAATTTTTAGGAATAATTAAGAAAAATACCCGTAGGTACATAAAAATTCCTAAATTATTAGGAATAATTAAGAAAAATACCTGTGGGTATATAAAAATTCCTAAATTATCAGGAATAATTAAGAAAAATACCTATGGGTACATAAAAATTCCTAAATTATTAGGAATAATTACGAAAAATACCCGTGGGTACATAAAAATTCCTAAATTATTAGGAATAATTAAGAAAAATACCTGTGGGTACATAAAAATTCCTAAATTATTAGGAATAATTAAGAAAAATTCCTGTGGGTACAAGAAAATTCCTAAAATATTAGGAATAATTACGAAAAATACCCGTGGGTACATAAAAATTCCTAAAATATTAGGAATAATTAAGAAAAATACCTGTGGGTACATAAAAATTCCTAAATTATTAGGAATAATTAAGAAAAATACCTGTGATTATACAAAAATTCCTCAAACATTAGGAAAGGTACAGAAAAATATGAGGAAAATTATAGAAATATTTTCTTGACAAATTGAGCAATAATTTGTGCTAATAGTGCATAAAAGCTCTATGAAAATGCCGAAATTGCTAAAAGCAAGCACAAGTTAAAGCCGCGAATAAGGCAAATCGTCGTAAATGTGTAGGTCACTCCACACTTTACAATAAGACGATATATGTGAAACACTAGTGTAAACCAAAATCCCTATATAAGGGTAGGAAAATTAAGAAGTCCCAGGTAAGGGATAAAAATGACCCCAAGTCTCGATTAAGGCAAATATAACTTCTACGAAAACCTGATCAGTTTTCCTAGAAGTTGGGGGGCAAATGATGTGGGCTGAAAGTAAGCCCTAAAGACACACTTAATGTTGCGTTAATTAAACCTAGATTGGTCCAAGGTTAAATCCCATTAATGAGGCCCAAAACCCTAATTAAATAATAAATTCGTGGCTAATAAATCAGCCAAATAAAAGACTCTATTGTCGAGTCCAAATGGAAATCAAATCATCTATGGAGTAGCCTCCAAGGCATACAACTCCTATAGTTATCCACCTCCCTCATGGAAGGATCTAGAATTGGGCCCAAATTGTATAACTTGCCCACCAAGTTACTAAACCCTAATTCCAAGGCTTCTCAAGTCTATATAAAGGGACTAACCCCTCATTCTAAAATAGAACGTTTTTTGGGCACAGCTCCATACATCACCCACCACGTTTTAGGCTTAATCCTCGAATAAGGACATACAAGCCACTGCGTCACTACGTCGCGAGGGCGCATCAAGCCACGTAGGCAACTCTAGAACTACGTTTTGGATTGATTCTTGATATTCATCAAGGTACGTAGGCATCTTGCGAGGACCGAGTTAGTCCCCGACAACAAGAGCAGCCACCATTAAAGCTCGAAGCTCTCAATCCCTAGCAATCAATACACGAATTAATTACACCCTACTTTTTATTCCACAACAGTAACTTTTAACAATAAAATACATTATTACATCCACTACTTCACTCCATTTTTTTAACACTTTACACTATATTACTTCACTTATTTTAACAATAAAATCAATATAACACCCACTACTTCATTTATTTTAACAATATCACATCCATTATTCTTGATTTCCGTATCCAAACACAATGTAAAGAATTGGGGGAACGGAGAAAGTAAATGTTACAAATCAGCAGGAAGTAAATGTTACAAATGGTGCTGATATTCATTTATAAAATATATAAACCAAAAATTACTTAAAAGAGGAAACTGCATTGTATTCAGAGGAAGCCCAGTCCATAGACCAATCTCATAAATTTGACACAACCACCATCCACTTCATTTCATCGGGTGCTTGTTAGATCATTTTATTTTAACTGAAATGTTGATTATATAACTGATTTGTATAGTATTTGAACTATCATGTTTTCCAATCGTAAAATATGATGTTTACGTACCATACTCTAGAATTAGATTTATATTAATACAGTGAAAGTAAGAGAGCAAGAGACAAAGTTAGACAGAAGAGGGAAGATAGATCATTTTATTTCATTCATATCACAAACTCACACATTACAAACATTTATATCGTGCTATGATCTTACAAGTTACAACCAACAAAAAGTCAAACGTTACTCTAAGTTATAAGTAATGAAAGACCAAAGGTTTGTTCTATTAATGTGAGAGATGAAAAGCTAAAGGTCATCCAGTAATACATAACATTCCCCCTTGGATGACATGTATTAACATCATACCTCATTAAAACCTTACTAGGAAAAATCATGTGGAAAAAAATGCTAGTGAAGGAAAAAGAGTACATGTGTTGTACACGTGACAAAGTAAAGAGAATTTTATGACTCCCTCTCATTTTTAGATCATTATGAATATTATCAAATCAACATCTCGAAATTTACGCATTCCAATCTTGTATCTCAATTTCTCGAAGGATTATGTGGGAAATGCTTTTGTGAACAAGCCTGCTGGGTTTTCACATGAGCGAATCTAACAAATATCAATTTCTCCTCTTTGTTGTAGTTCATGGGTGAAGAAGATTTTTGGATCAATGTGCTTCGTTCGATCTCCTTTAATGTAACCTTCACGAGTCTGATTGATACAAGCTTCATTGTCTTCATACAAGGTAGTAGGAATTCCTTTATTGAGTGAAAGGCTACATGAATCTCGAATATGGTGAACAAGAGACCTTAGCCATACACATTCTCGACTTGCTTCATGAAGAGAGAATAATTCAGCATGATTTGAAGAAGTTGCTGCAAGAGTCTGCTTTGTAGAGCGCTAGGATATTTCCGTATCACCATACGTGAATATGTAACTTGTTTGTGATCTACCTTTGTGGGGATCAGACTGATATCCTGCATCTGCATAACCAACTAATTCCACTTTTGAGTCTTTAGTATAAAACAAACCCATATCCATTGTACCTCAAAGATATCTAAATATTTGTTTCACACCAGTCCAATGCCTTCGAGTTGGAGCTGAACTATGTCTTGCCAATAAATAAACAGAAAAATCAATATCAAGACGTGTGCAAGTGGCAAGGTACATTAGTGCACCAATGGCACTAAGATATGGTACTTCAGGACCAATAAGTTCTTCTCCCTCTTCTCTTGGGCGGAATAGATCCTTTTTCAATTCAAGTGAGCGAACAACCATAGGTGTACTCACAGGATATGCTTTAACTATAGGTGTACTTCAGGACCAATAAGTTTTTCTCCCTCTTCTCTTGGGCGGAATGGATCCTTTTTCAATTCAAGTGAGCGAACAACCATAGGTGTACTCACAGGATATGCTTTATCCATAATAAATTGTTTAAGGATTTTTTCAATATATGATGACTGGTGGACAAAAATTCTTTTAGATAAATGTTCAACTTGAAAAACAAGGCATAGTTTTGTTTTGTCCAAGTCTTTCATCTCAAATTCTCTTTTCAAATATTCAATCATTTCATGAAGCTCATTTGGAATCCCAATAATATTTAGATCATCAACATAAATCGCAATGATAGTAAATCCCATTGTTGTCCTTTTAATAAAAATGCATGGACAAATTACATTATTAACATATCCATTTTTCGAAAGTTACTCGCTAAGGCGATTATACCACATTCGACCTGATTGTTTTAACCCGTACAATGATCTTCGTAATTTAATTGGATAAATATCTCAAGGTCTTGAACTATATGCTTCAGGCATTTTTAATCCATCAGGGATTTTCATGTAAATGTCATTATCTAGTGACCCATACAAGTAGGCAGTCACAACACCCATCAAATTCATTCGAAGCCCTTCTAAATTGATAAACTTGGTAAAAATCTGAATGTTGTTGCATCCATTACCGAGGAATAAGTCTCTTCATAATCAAATCCCAGTCTTAATGAGAGCCTTCTGCAACAAAGCGTGCCTTATATCTCACAACTTCATTTTTCTCATTTCTTTGCACACAATTCTTGTTTTTTGGAAGAGATTGGAGTAATCAGTGGGTTAATTGATTGTGTTTTTGACATTGATTTGATTTTTAAAAAGTCATAATTTGTAATATTGTACCATTTTATATGGTTTTTGTACCTCTGAGGGTGTGCCAAATATTATGGCTTTTTGGACCAATTTTGGGTTATTTTTTGTGCCTCTAGGTGAGTGTTATATTATGATGACTTTTTTACCAATTTTGGGGGGATTTTGATCTCGTTATTTTGACGAATTGTGTAATAATGGATGACTATTATTTTGTCATATGCAGAAATTATAGTTATATATATACATTATATTATTAATATATGAGTTTTATATAATTTTTACATATTTTCATGTCACGTTATTATTTTTATATCTAACCAAAGGGATCCCCTTTGGTTAGAAGGTTATCATTTTTATTCGAGTTACAAAATGATATAATATTTGTAATCTTTTTTCTTTTGTTTGTTTTCATCGACTAATTAGCTCTTGGTATGATTTGTTTTGGTGGTTTCAGATGTTCAATGAATCAAAGATGGAGGTGGGCTGGGTACACGTGTTATACAAGCATGGTAGACTGACTTGGATGAGAAGAAGAGTGAAGAGAAGATGGTTGAAGGCGGGAATTGGATCAATAAGAAGTTTCTAGCATTTTGCTTATTAGGATTTATGCAAAGTTATGTACATTGATGTATGGGTGTTTTTGAGTGGGGCATTCTTTTTTCCCACTTGAGTTTTTTCCCATAGGGTTTTGCTCTTGCGGGATTTTTAACGAGGCCTTCTCATGTTTGGAGTCTTCTTCTCTGATATAGAGGTTTTATCGTCTACTCTCCCGGAGGAATCTCTTTCTCATGTTAGTCGTAATTCAGGTTACGACCCGTGGATTAGTTAAGCATACCTTTCGGATAGATGATTAGCTTTTGTGGAAGAAAGAATGTCTCATTTCCATTCTGGATTGTGTATTTTTATCTTTTAAATGAAATCATTTCATTTATGCAAAAAAAAAAAAAAATACCCATCTATATCCAACGGGTTTCACACCTGCATGTGTTTGGACAATAAGTCCAAAAACTTGAAATTTTTCAAGTGATTTCAGTTCTGCTTCAATAGCATCTTTCCATTTTGGCTAATCATTTCTTCTTTTACATTCATAGATCGATCTAGGTTCATGATCCTTGATTTCTTCAGAAATGCAAGTGCAGCTGCATATGCCAATATTTCATCCATGACAATTTCTCTTCTATTCCACCTTTTTCTGAAATGATATAATTTATCGAGATCTCTTCATTCGCCTCAATTTCAGGTGTTTGGTCATCCTTTGAAGACGTCTCTTCAGTGATCAATTCTATATCATTTGGAATGATGTCATTTGATATACCAGCTTGTTTATCAATCTTCCTTGATTTTCTAGGATTTTTATCTTTGGATCCAATAGGTCTACCACGCTTTTGACGTGATTTAGACTCACTTGCTAGCAAGACTTTGTTTTCTTCATCGAGAAATTTTATTTTACAAGGAACATTGATAGCCGGTATATGTGACTTCGTCACTGTCTTGACATCAGTAAATGAATCAGGCAATTTATTTGTAACCTCTTGTAGGTGGATAATCTTTTGAACTTCAAGTTCACATTGATTTGTGTGAGGATCAAAATGAGACAGATATGCTGCATTCCACAAAATTTCATGCCTTTCTTCTTTTTTAAATTTTGTCTTATCTCCCTCTAATGCAGGAAAACTTGTCTCATCAAACTGACAATCGATAAATCATGCCTTAAACAAATTACCAGTCAGGGCCTCCAAATATTTTATAATTGAGGGATTCAAACCCAACGTATACCCCTAATTTTCTTTGGGGTCCCATTTTTGTTCGTTGAGGAGGAGATATCGGAACATAAACTGCATACCCAAAAACTCTTAAGTGAGAAATGTTTGGTTCTTGACCATTTACAAGCTGCAATGGGGAATATTTATGATCAACAGTCGGTCTTAAACGAACAAGTGATGCAGCATGTAATATTGCATGTCCCCAAGCAGTGTTTGTTAAATTTGTTTTCATAAGTAATGGCCTAACAATCAATTGTAACCTCTTAATAAAAGAATCTACTAAACCATTTTGGGTATGCGTATGTGGAACCGGATGTTCCACATCAATCCCAATTGACATGCAATAATCATTAAAAGACTGAGAAGTAAATTCTCCTGCATTATCCAATCGGATTTTCTTGATTGCATGATCTGGGAATTGTGTCCTTAATCGAATTATTTGGGCAAGGAGTCTTGCGAAAACAACATTACGAGTGGACAATACACTAACATGCGACCAACGTGTCGATGCATCTATAAGTACCATAAAGTACTGAAATGGTCCACTTGATGGTGTAATAGGTCCACATATCTCCTTGAATTCGGTCAAAAAAGGATGGACATTCAATCACAACTTTCACATGCGATGGTCTTGTTATTAGTTTTCCTTGAAAGCAAGCAACACAAGAAAAATCTTTGGACAATGGAACAATCTTATTTTTTAAAGGATGCCATTTAAATTTTCTATAATTCTTCGCATCATTGTTGAATGGCCTAAGCGATCATGCCACATAAGAAAATTTTCGCCTTTGTTGGTGGGGTATACATTTATGTATCTATAGATAGACTTTCTCACACTGCCATGAAAGTTGATCTTGTCACCTATTATTCGTTGTTCTATACAAATGTATGTCTTTATATGAAATATACATGTCATCACACATTTTTAACGATAATATTTCATTACCGTTATCTTTTTTGTGATGAATCTTGTATATGTTCCTAAGAAAAGGAATTTGTCCATTTTTCGGGATCTTGTATGTATTTGTTCCTTCTTCATGTAAAACCTGCTTGATTTAGATCGTGAAAATCGTGCGGTTTTGTGAAACCATGTGCGAAACATAATTTTAACTTTTACATGGCATCACACATTTTTAACTAAGATCTAACAGCTAGTAAATCATATTAATATCAAAAGAACATCAACTTGTATGCTCACAAACAGTAAGAGAAAAGTATCACCACTACAGAGCCAGAAGCTATGCAGAACAATAAATTCTACTAGTTGTAGCAAACTCACTATGATATTGTTTGAATGGTAGTGTTTATTTTGTAACTAATATCACCAGCAATTATATATTTTTTCAACTAGAATATTTCAAAACTAACGACAATAGATCTTCTCAGCATGATCCTCCAAAAGCCTTGTCCTATATTATCTTGTCAGGTCCCCTATCAGACAGTAAAACAACGTAGAATTCTTTGTTTCTCATTCATCCCAGGGGTGTTTCAAGGAACTTTTCCTCGAGAAACAAGGACGACGGAACCTATAAATAGGGATCAAATCCACGCAGTTCTTTGTTTCTCATTCATCCCAGGGGTGTTTCAAGGAACTTTTCCTCAAGGAACAAGCACGACAACACCTATAAATAGGGCCAAATCCACGTAGTTCTATCTTTTGGGTTAGGTACTTTATTTTATAAGACGGATTTTTATCATTTTAAGCATTAACATGAAATAGTTTGGAGGATTGTGCAATTATTTGATTTATATGGTTAAGAAATAGAAAATATTATGAGATTCTGTTAGATTACTAATTACAAGATTAGAATATATCATCTTCTCAAAAAAAAAAATTAGAATATATCATTGGTTGCATATTATTATTATTATTCTTAAAAAATTAAACATGCATATAAATTTACTCTACATAAGAGGAGAGCGAGAATTTAAACACAATCCATTAGGGTCTCCTTTAGCAACAAGATTTCCGTATCAATCTCAGTATAACTCCTTACATTACAATTTGCAGGAGCATACTCCTAACAAACAGACCATTTTTAGACAAAATGGCCATCCGATTGATCCTCCAAAATTGTAACGAAATTCAAACGTTTTCGCACTTGTCAAGCGCAGAAAGCCACAAGTAGAGGTGGCCATTAGGGCGGTCCGGGCCGGTCCGGGCCGGGCTTCCCCCGGGCCGTGCCAAAAAAAGACAACACTGAACCGGCACGAATATTTATCCGGGCCGTGCCGTGCCGGTTTCGAATCTGAAAATTTAAACCCGTGACCGGATTCGTGGGTTAGTTCGGGCCGGGCCGGTTATTCGTTATTTTGAAAATTAATTTATTTCTTTATAGATCCGCTTTATTAATAGATTTTGAAAATTAACTTCTAGATGATGTAGTTAAAAGAGGACGGTACCTCATATAAATTTTATTAAATAAAAATATTTTACAAATGATTTGAGAGGACTCCTCTCTAAAAAAACGGAACAAACCGCATTAACATACAATAATACAATACAAATAAAAAAAACTATCCACTATTTATATAAATTAAATAAACTATCCACTATAATTGTTGTTCACTTGTTGAGGCGCCTGATTCTGATGAAGTATCCATTATCATCCATGGATCGTCTTCACCATCTTCGTCTTCATCTTTCTTTCCTTGTTGTCTTTTTGCGGCTTGTTCCCAATCTTTTTTGCAAACACAAATCTTGACCGCGTCTGGTGCAAGACTTGATCTCTTCTCATCTAGCACTCTTCTACCTGCACTAAAAGCGGACTCGGACGCAATTGTAGAAGCGGGAACGACTAAAATATCCCTTGCAATTTTTGCTAAAACCGGAAATTGTAACTCATGATTCTTCCACCATGTTAGTATTTCAAAATCATCATTTAACTCATAACTATAAGAAAAAAATTCGTTAATCATACTAAAAGCAGAAGCAGGTACAGGAGTAGATGAAGTGGAAATTCTACATTTTTGTTTTTTAGTTAGTATAGATGCAATAGTACTATTAAACCTACTAACACCACTACTCTTACTCTTAGATGGCATAACATTTTGAGTTTTAGGAACATACAAATCTATTAGTTTATATAACAAGACTAAACAGTTATTTACATATAGCAAGTGATCATATTTAACTCCTAAAACTTCATAATAATGCTCTAACATATTTTCTAAACCTTCTTTTCTAACACCGGGATCAAGAAGACATGCAATACCATAAATATAAGGAAATTCTGTTAAGTATTCGATCCACTTAGTTTTCATATCAAAAATAACCGCAAAAAAAGCATCATTTTTTTCATAATTAAATAAACTAGTAACAATATTAACACATTCAATAATAGCATGATGTACATTTGGTTCATAAACATAAGAAAAAACCGTAGTAGCATGTGCAAAACAATCAAGTAAGTCACGTACGGTAGTTGCCAACTGCCAATCATGATCGGTAAGTAATCCACCTTCGTATTGGTGACTCGGGTCATCATTATATAACACGGTGATAATGGCTCTATATTTAATTGCTTCATTTAATAATTTATAAGTCGAACTCCATCTCGTAGGACAATCGATACCCCACTTCTTCGGCCTTAATCCATTATCCTTACACAACTTCTTGTACCTGGATCTATATGTACCCGCTAAACGTAGATACTTAACTACTTTCCTAATAGGATCTAATAAATGAGTTAATTGTGCAATTCCTTTTTGGGCCGACAAGTTAATGATATGAGCACAACATCTAATATGTAAAAATTGTCCATTTAAAACTAAAGGAATATCAGTTTTAATATAATCCATACATTTGTTATTAGCAGCAGCATTATCTAAAGATATTGTGAATACCTTATTATACAAATTAAATTCATTTATTGTTTCTAAAATTCTTTGTTTTATGTTATAACCCGAGTGTGACTCATCCATCACATCAAATGCAATAATTCGTTTTTGTAAGATATAGTCACTATCAATCCAATGAGTCGTAATACAAATATAAGGTTCACCTTGACTCGAACTCCAACAATCACTAGTTAAAGAAACCATACCATCAAAATTACCTAAATATTCAATTAGTTCGATTCGTTGACTATAATATTGTTTTTGTATGTGACGTTTAAGTGTGTTTCTAGGAATTCTTTTAAAGGCCGGATTTATTGAATTCTTTATCATATGCTCTAAATTTGGACTCTCACCGTGGGAGAAAGGTAATTCATCTAAGGTAACATATCTAGAAAAATCATCAATCATTCTATCTCTACTATAAGCAAAAGGCATACCTCCACCGGCCGACGATGTCATAAAACCACTAAGTTGTGTTTGTTGTGGACCTCGTCGTGCTTCTCCACTTTCATGATTCGCCTTCGTAAGTTGGTGAATATTTTCCAAGTGTCGACTAAGTGTGCCCGTACCTTGTCCCCTAGTCCACGTAAACGGTGCTTGTTGTCGACCAATTTGTATACAAATCAAACAATGAACTTTAAATTTTGGTGGATCATCGGATATTTGAACTCTATCATAGTATGTCCAAACATGTGATGATTGTCTCGAACTTGAACCTACAAAAAATTACAAAACGAATAAATTAAAAATGAAATACAAAATTTGAACCATATGTAAATTAAATACAAAATTCGAACCATATACAAATTAAATACAAAATTCGAACTTGAACCATATGTGAATAAATTAGAAATTCGAAGCATATATACATTTTAAAAAAATAAATAATTCGTAGCATATATAAATGTATATAAAATATAAAAACTGAACAAAATTTAAAAAATTAATTATACCTTCTTCGTGTGTCTGTGTGGCCGGAGATGCCGGAGATCGAGGTGGTAGCATCCCAGTCACCGGAGTTGAATCTTGAGATGAAATAGTGCCACTACCCCTTCCTTGTTCCATTTCTTTGCTCGAGATTTGAGAGAGATAACAATTACAAATTAGTACTAAAAATAGAACCGGAGATAATTCAGAGATAGAGAGAGAATTAGATAGAGAAAGAAATGGTGTGGGAAAAATTAGAGATAGAGAGAAGTATTTATAGGGGTTGGGGAAGAAAGAGCCGTTGGGAGACAACGGCAACAAACGGTCACAGCACAGGCACACAGCAACGGTCACAAAGCAACGGTCGGCTGGGGAAGAAAGAGAGGCGCGTGCTGTGGACTCGCGGGCCGGTCCGTGCCGGGCCGTGCGGGCCGGTTCACCCCGGTTCGTTCGGTCCCGGGCCGGGCCGGGCCGGTTCGCGGGTTTGAACTTCCTGAACCGTGTTCGGACCGGGTTTTTTGACGGGTTCGTGCCGGTTCGGGCCGGTTCACCGCGTGCCGAATTAAACCGGTTAAAAAACCGGGCCGGTCCCGAGCGGGCCGGTTCAACCCGCACCTTTGGCCGGCTCTAGCCACAAGTGATTAACACAAAAATCTATTCAAATATTCGATTAAAACTTAAAAGTTATCATTCTAGTCACCAAGTCACTTTAAGTTGGTGACTAGCAAGCACAAAAAATGAGAATCACTGAATATTTACAATGTTGTAATACTATTGTATTAATTAACAATATCTACATTAATATTAAAATACAGTTTAATAGCTAAATGGTCTATACAAAAACCAAAATATATAAGTCTGTACAGTTCTGAGAGGGGCAAAAGGCCAAGGTAATTAAAAAAAAGTTTGAGAGAGAGAGTTGTGGGTCTAAATTATTTTCCAAGAGCTTAGATAATATATGAGCTCACATCCAATTCATATATAAATAAACCCTTGTCCTCTCTTTTAACTTAAAAGATCAAGCACTTCTCATTCCTCCTTGCTTCCTGTGGTCAATGCGGCAGATTTGCATATGGGGCAACTGTTCTTTACAAGCAGCCATTTCTTTATGCATTCCAAATGATACTCATGCCCACAATCGAGGATACCAATCTTCTCTTCATCCTTATATTCAGTCTACAAAATCACAACATCAAGACCCTGTTATTAGAAACCAGCAGCTGAATATTGGTTATGATTGATCTTCGCACTAAAAGGTTCAATGAAAACAAGATATGAAAATTAATATTCTGGAATTAGATAATTGCATTCTTTTCTTTTTATCAAGTGAATATATTTTACACAAAATGGTTGCAACATGTAATAAATGAATCTCTAAGAATAAACCAAAGATATCTCCAAAATGTACTGAAATAAGACAGTTCAATCTGCAATATATTAGGAGTTCCGAGGCATACCTGGCATATGACGCAGAAGTTTAGTTCCTGATTCACAGATGCTGTGTCTTCCACATTAGAACTAGATGGAGATGGAGTAAATGTTTTTGATTTAAGATGGCCAACGATATAATCCTCAGACAAGCCACTGCCCACACTGCCAATCTGTTCTCCTAATGCAAGAAGCTCCTGGGTATATATTTAATAGTAGTTTTAAAGATTGAATTCAACCATAAAAGAAATAAAAAACAACGAAGTTTTAACATTTGAATTCAACCAGAAAAAGAAATATAAATCAATGTCCCAAGGATCTTCAGCATCTAATATACTAGAACATATTAATAATTAGAAATTACGGGTTGACAAAACATTATAATATGAAAAAGAAGAAAGAAATTGAACTTTTAGGTTAAGAATGAGTAATAAAGAGTTCCTCAAGTTACCTCATACGACATGTGATCAATATCTAAACGCATATCTCTGTGATTATCAACAGAATCAGCCATTTCATGATACTCCGAGAGCTCAAGGAGCGCAACTCCCTACACAATTTAAAAACAAAAGAAGGATGATAAAATGATCATAACTGACAAATAGTGAACATATTTTCTAAACAAAATAAAGTCAAGACTCATGTGTATTTATAGCAGAAGATAAATCTAATGTAGGGAATTCATTACATCTTCTGGAAGAACTCTCAAGTAATGAAGATTGTGTTGCCTTGCACTCGCATCAAGAACTCTTTCTCTTCGTTGAGGCCGGTGTATCTGTACGCCGGCTGGCCGAATAGATCCCACGAATCTGGAACTCATATCTCCAGAACCCTGAAAATTATTCATACCGGCATGTGAAGTGCCACCTGTTGAAGGTCTGAGAGAAGATGTTGCTACTTGAGAATGCAATTCAAGACTGCGGCCTCGAACACCTTGCATAGGTGGCAGTGGTGGTCGTGGTTGTGGTGGTGATGGATGATGAAGGCTGAAGTGCCCTGGGAGCATGGGAGGAGGTGGCAGAAAAGTTCCAGGAGTTCTGTTGTTAGCTGTAACTTGATATGCCTGTACACCCATATTGGCTGTCTCCATACAACCTCCATTGAAGTTACCTGATAATATGGTGTATAAAGCAGTAAAACATCAAACAAACTCAACTGAAACATAACTACTTTTACCAGATTTTTTCATCCAGAAAAAAGGAAGAAAGAAGAAATTCATATAGTGATACTATCTAGATTGAATAGGCTACATCTTTTCTGCTTTGCTGTTCCATTGGCTAGTACCATTGGATTTCTAAAGACAACAGCTATGTAAACTTCGAGTATATATATATACATGAGTAAGAACTTACAATGCATTTACATGCCCTACAAGAGAATCGAAGCAAAGCTAAGACATATAAAGGACAAAACAGAATGAAATAACTGGAAATTTAGAGGGCCCTTGATAATGAACAAAATTTTACCATGAATATAGGGTACAGCAAGTGGTTGGTTCCAGTTCAAAGCACCGACATCACCTGCATTACTGTTTGCTTGCTGATCTATCCAAGGAGTGGCAGCTGCCTGAAATACTTGACCTGGATACTGTCCTCTGATCAAATGGTTAGGATTATGTGGCGCCAGAGAACCGACACCAATAGCACCAGATCTCTCTCTCATACTTCTATGAGATCCAACATCCATCACAGATGACATGTCATGGCCTCTACAGTCAGTTACTGCAAAAGATGCATCCATTATACCAACATCTGATTCAACAGGTCTGGCACTCACAGAAGTACCTGAAGAACTCGCGCCAGCCGAGGCATAATACTGAAAATTTCTGGGGAGAAACTCAGCATTTTTTCTCTTGAATGAACCTCCCAACCCATCAATAAAGTGAGTATTTCTGCCATTAACGTCTGTAGGAAATTCCATCGCATGATTAGCTGATGACAAATATTGGTCATGTGGTCCACTGTTTAGCCGTACAGGGAAACCTCTGGCACTAGATGAAGGGGCCATGTACATGTTATAGTTGTTGGATGCTGTGGAAGCAGCCAAGTTAATATTGCCAGCAGGAAATTGATGCTGAACGACATTGTACTGTGTCATCCCATAGGATCCATGATGCTCGGGCACATGATGAAGATCAAAGTTATTTCCATTTCCTGGTGCTTGTAATACCGCATTAGGTTGCGGAAAGTTTAAAATGCTCCCGTATGGATTAAGATGACCTTGGCCTTGTTGATCCATGTCCATATCAATCATTGGACCACTATAACGGATATTCCGGTGTCCCATATTGTTTAACAGCAAGTTGTTGGTGCCCTGATCATATTAAAAAGACAATTAGCCAAAAGACGATTGAAATACAGTTTCAATTAAATTCATTCAAGTAATATACTTCATATGTCAAAATACAATTGACAAATCTTACAAAGATGCAATACTAATTTATGCCATGACTGTGTACACACTCCATATCACGCTAAAGAAAGAGGTAGCTATAAACCATTAAATAAAGTTTAGAAAATGCACAGATAACGAGTCACAATTAATATGGAAAATGCAACAAATTGTTTCCTACAACCTAAATACACTGTTAGCTTTTATATTTAATATTTGAAGACAATTAACTAGGTCAGTAAAAGTTTACAAACATGCTTAAATAGATGCATCAAGTTGTTTACAATTACTCAAGAATGCTAGACAGCTGCTTTTGGAAATTACAATTCAATCAGTCACTGCATAAAATTACTTACATTTACGGGTACCCATGGAAAAAACATATCGTACTTCAAATGTATGGAAAGCAACATGTCCTTTCTATATAAGTTCAAATATGACACTATACCAATCATAACTATATATAGCACAGATTAAAATAATCTTTACGCACTTTCAATATAAGAACCAACTGAGGAAGCAAAAAGCATAACTGTCATCCATAACAGCTATCCTACAAATGCAGTTACCACAATTTTATTTTATTTAAAATTAACACGTTCTCGTAGAAGCAAACAGGAATCATGTTCAATAAATCAATATTTCTAGGATGGAAATTACTCCATGGTAGATATAAAGATGAAAATGGTGAGATATTGAGAAGTGCGAACAATTTGGAGGCCAGTCCACTCACCATGTTACACATTTCAACAACAGTAAGTCAGTAATCCTTCATCTTTGAAGAACATCATAAAAAGTAAAGCATAGATGCAGCTTTCGGAAGTAGAAAATTCACATCATGTAGTAGACACTGGACCCAAAAAGAAGATGCTTATCGAAAAATTGCACTTTACAAACTTTCAGAGCTTCATGTCTGTATTTATATTAGATCCTTTTTATGATTAGTTACTGTTAGCAGTCTTAAGATTTATTTATGAAGCAATAAACGCATCCCAACTTTAACTTTCCTTCCAAAAAGGATACAAACCCAACTAACACTATCTTTTAGGGCTCCGATCTCCATGTACCAAAAGGGGAAACTGTTAAGTTCCAAAAACCTTGCTTAAATATGCATATTTCCAACTGGCTTCCATAACAATAAAGTGAAGATCCTACATAGATTAAGCAAGTTATTTTCTACCACTTAATGATGGTAAACAAGGCTTTGCAAATTACAGTTTAAAGTAACAAACTTTGATTCACCTTTTCTTTACAGTTATTTAGCTGCAAGCATAACAATTCTAAAATAGGACAAAACTTGAACAACATACTCTGCAGAATAAAACAGAATTTTATAATCATATTTGGCTATTTGCTACATTTCAGAAAATGCAAATTGTGCTTTGTTCAACTAAATGGGGACCAATAAAATTCTCTGCATAAAAATTCAAGTAAAGTTCAAGTATGACACTGAATGGATCTTGGCTGACGCTACTGGGAATAGAGTAAAAAAGAAAATCTTATGCCTTGTAACAGATAAGACTACATAAACCAAGGGTAAAAAAAACTCATAACAGGGAACCCCCTTAACTATATGATCACACTGATACATATATAACTACCAAATATATAAACTTTAACATGTACTTGCAAAAGCAAACAAGAATCGTATCAATACTTTGCCATGAATCAAAATTTTAGGATATGAATAGTAGCATATAATAATGATGACACTGACTACAGTTTCATAACTCACAATTTTTTTTGCCTTCAACATCATCAATTAAGTGAAAACAATAATTAGAACATTCCACTCCTTTTAGTCACAAATACCTCTCATGCTAATCGTATCAAAATTACTAATAAAAAGTTATGCTACAAACCTATAACCTTCATGTCAGTATCTACATCTACATTATACTTATAGACTTATAGTTCAAGACCAAAAAAACAAAATTCAAACAAGGACACGAAATTCCAAATGAACATAATTTATTAATTTAAAATGGCTATAATTTCTCTTCCAAATATAATATATAAGCTAAAGATCATGTATAAACACATCACCATCGCGTAAACTACTATAATCATAAATTTTATTCCTAAAACCCCCATTTCTGACAACAATCTAACCGAAATTGGTAAAGAATCACAACCCATGCAGTCATTTCATCATAAAGACACAAACTTTAAATCAATAATCATCGAAAACATCAACAAAACCCTACCTTTATGATCAACAATCTGCAAAGCTTCCAACTTTAACCTTAAATTATAACAAAATGTATCTTTATCCAACAATTAATTTAGCCCTCCTGCAAAAAACAAAGAAAAGCCCTAATCTTGAGTTGGAAATCATAATCTAATCAACCAAATTACAATCCAAAAAAAAACCCATATAAGCAATTACTTTCAAGAACTAATGCATATAAATCATGTACAAAAAACCCATAAATTTGTTTGCTTTATTTTATCAAACAACAAAATACATGATATTAAAATAGCAAAAAAATAGAGAATAAAATGAAGAAAGACAAGCATGGTAAGACGATAAATTACCTTATACGAGGATGATCGAAGATGGTGATCAAGAAAGATATGTGATTATGTATGTATAATCTCCCTGTGATATAGAGAGAGAGAGAGAGAGAGAGAGAGAGAGAGAGAGAGAGAGAGAGAGAGAATGAGAAAAATGGGATGGGAATCCCCTGTCGTCCTCTTTCTATCTCATGTAATTTACTGTTTTACTGCTACGCCGCTACACGATTTGTCTATTTACAATTACAAAAATCTCTTTTTTTTTTTATTAATACAAAACTCTCTTTATTTATTACGCATTAGTTAATTATCATTCGCTTTTTATATTCATTTATGTTTATACGAAAAAATAACTACATAATTACAAATTGATCCCTTTTTAATAAATATACAAATGTAATGAGGCATTTAAACCATGTTTACTCTATATTTATATAATAGATATGATGGAATTCATCTTCCAATTTTTTATTATGAAATGTAACAAAAAATTTATAAACAATTTCAAGTGAGTAAATAATTATATATCCATAAAAATATTGTTGTGGATAATAAAGAATATCCAATACTTACTGAAGGGAAAAAAGACATCTTATATTCTTATCCAAAAAGAAGTTACTCTCTTTCTTTTTTCTTTCCAATTTGTCATTTTACGTTTTTATATACATCGAATAAATGTTAAACATTTATGTTTTGATACATTCAAAGATAAGAAATATAACCATTTTGAAGAAGTAGATAAGATATGTTGGCAAAATGCTTCAAAAATTCAAAATAAAATGTCAAAAAGGAACACATTTGGATATCAGAAAAGATAATAAAGAATAATTAAACAATTTATTATTTTTAAATAAAAATAGAGATCCCCGCGTCAAAAATTTCCAAAACAATGAAATAATAATCTAAAAATTTCTAATGAATTACGATTATGTAAGAACATGAACATATTCCAAGGCATATTCTGTTCTTTGTATGTTTGTTTGTTTTCTTTTTTCCTTTCCATTCCCTTAATTCGATTTTATATATTTTAAAAATAATCTTGGATACAATATTACTTTTTTCAAACTGTCAAAAACTTTTAAAGTAAAACAAATTGGGATGTGTTCGTTTAAACTTTAGGCTCCATTTTCATCCTCATCCATAATTCCATATCCTCGGACACCCCCGTCCCCCATCATATCGTATAGGGCCCACTACATAAAGCACAAGCTCATTTCCTGTGTCCGTATTTTCAGCCATTCATTTTAAAAACATGTTTTGTGAAAACAAAATCATTTAAAAAAAATATATAATTCTTTATGTTCTTGCTAAATTTCGGAAGGAACAAGAATCAAATTCTGTGACAACAAAAGATAAATTTTAATCATTTAAGATATTTCATCCCGCTCAAAACAAAATCATTTTGAAGATTATATTTTGTAAATTTTAACTATTCATTATAATTTACAAAATTATCTTATAAATTTTGTGAGCAGAGGTTTTAAATGATGAATGTATATCGGGCCTGTTTGGCGTTGACTTAAAATAAGTCCTTGTGGACTTATTTTCGGATAAAAATTTCATATTTTGATAAAAAAAAAATTATACAAATATTTAATGTATGTTTGAGATTTCATAAGTTGCAAAAAAAAATTAACCTTTTCAAAAAAAAGTTAACTTTTTCAGGAAAAAGTTAAGAATCTCTAACTTTGTCTTAAAATAAAACGACTTATTCTGGAAAATAAGTTCCCCAAACACCCCCGATGACATGCGGCATAACTTTATTTGTGAATCAATGGGCGGAGCAGCCTACGAGGCGGGTGCTTACTCATTTTTTTTCTCAAAACGGCGAAAAAAAAAAGTTCGGATCACAATATAACTTTTAGTTTGGATAAAAACAATATAGTGTTTGGTGTTATCAAAAAATTGTTTGAGCTGAATTATACGATGTTATGCCTGAATCTCGACATAGGTCCTAAACAGGTCCAATGGACTACATTAGGGGTCCACCTCTCTTAATAGGCTGAAATATCTTTTAATGGGCTTAAATATTGAATATGGATCAACAAGACATGAGGCCTGATTAGGGATCGTCACACCTCTATCTCATAATATGGTTTGAAGATAAATCCCTTGAAGACACTATCTCACCCTAGGGGTCACCTCACTATGACCTTCAGCTAATACTCAAGACGTGCTCTCATGCCAATGACAAAGGAAAAGGAATCTTACACTTGGGATCTCATGCTAGGCCTCGAAGGGTCTCATGCTAGGCCTCCAAGGGTCTCACGCTAGGCCTCCAAGGGTCTCATCCTAGACCACAAGGGATCATACTACCCCGGATCGCACTCGCACAGTGAGGTCGCATGAGTATCTCCATACTTGGGACCGCATCGTATGACTAAGCCTAGTGGGTTCGCATGCTAGGCCCGAGCAAGCTGTCCATTAGCCTCGCAGAAGGGCCCTCATGATTCTAGCATCATATTAGCCATAGGTAACCTTTATTGGGCCATGGATCATAAGCAGAATTAATGGATTATTTACATCTACCCAAAAGTAAGTAGACTTGGGCCAAGATGAGCTTCTAGAAACCCTAGCCCGTCTAGGTAACTTCTTCTCCAAGAATTATGTGTGGCTTGAATCCCTATAAATAGGGTACGTAGGCCTCTTGTTAGGGATGAGAAACAGTTAACCCTGAAAATCAACCAACAAGATCAGGCACAAACATCACAAGTCTCCTCCCATATTCTTCGTGTTCATAGCAAAATATCTGTATTTTGCTCCGCGATTCCAACAAACCTCTGATTTCATGTTACGAAATTTTCCCAACAACAATAGTAAATTAACTAAGACACTATTACTTACTCTTAGTTCTCTGCCTTTCTTCGTCTCACTTTTTAAAATTTCGAGATTCGAACTAAGCAACTTATTTCCAGAAACTATTGATGAATAAATGCTAAAACAAACGGTTTTCACAAATAGATAAGTCATGGAATGAATGTGAAGAGACGTACTCCTATGTTCCATTATATTACTCGTTTGACTTTTTACCCAAAATTCAGTGCATGTGCTTTGAATATATAGTTAAATAATTATTTTTAAATTTTTATTTTTTGAATTAAAACATATATATTAAATCAGAAAAAGAAAATTTGAAAAGTTTTCAAAGTTCTTGAAAGTATGTGAAAAAGTAAAAACCCTATATAACTGACCACACTTCTCTAACTTTAGCCGTAGGTGTCACTGCAATTTGTGGATGGTGCTCTTTGCAGCTTTTTAAAAAAGGGATTTTCTAGTGCGCGTTCAAGGAGTTGTCAAATTATGATTGACTCTTATTTATTAAGAATAATGGGCTCCCCTGTATGCACAAAAAACTCCACCAATAAAAACAAGCCATCTCATAAAAGTGCCATGAAAATAAGTGATTAATGTGTGTCCTAAAAAGACCCTTTAAAAAAATATTAATAGAATATTTTGCATTTTAGAGACTACTAGTTGCAACCTGAGTCTCGTCACAAATCACAGGTAACATAAACTCCTCCTACATTGGACAAGTAATACTTCATGTGTTCAATTACAATATATTTTTCACACATAACAAGTAAACTAATATAAAAATTAATAAAAATTAATCCTATATCTAATGATGAATTAAATCTCTATATACATATATAAAACAAGAATTATACTTTATTATTGATTATAAATATCAAATATGTAACAATGTCACAATTAATTATTTGTCAAAGGTTCCAAGCTTACACTATATAATCCACTCATGTTGTTACCAGTGAGTATGACCATGTTACGTGACTTTTTCTCTACCTAATTTTCTCAAAGCTAAAAGGAAAGCCTGAACATCCTTCATTCTCTTTCAAACTACACTCAGCTTTTATCTCAATCTCACTCAATGGCATAATGGTTATGACATGAGTATGAGAGTGAAATGTCAGAGGTTCGATTCCCAACATTAACGTAATTTCAACTAATTTTTACACAAATATTAAAAGGGTGACATTTTTGTTAATTTTTAACAAATAGGGGTGGAACGGTAATTTTACAACCAATAAAATGGCACTCACTGTCTTGACAAAATTTCACGACACCGTGGGCAAAGATTAGTACCCCGGGGCCACTGTCTTGAGTTCGGTATGCCGGATTCAGTTCCTCAAGCTCGTCGATCTTGATTCCAATGACAGTATGTTTCTCGCTTAAAATACGGGAAGACAGTGACAGCTCGTAGTCGGCCTGTAATTGTTTAAAGAAACAAATAGAGTTTTCAAGAAAATCAAGAAAAGGGCGTTTACGTCAATAAAAATTGTATCTTTTTGTACCCTACCTACCCGACACACACAAATATATATATAAAAATTTTCCACCACTATTTCAAGACAAGATTTGCATGCCTATATTAATTAAAAAAGCAACGTGCAAAAAGGAAAAAATAAAGAAAAAATACTTACGATCAAAGAATTTGAATTAGCAGCATTTTTGATCTCGAAAATCACAAGCTCATTGCGAGTATTTGAGATTATCTCGTTTGCAAGGACTGCAGGAAACATAGTTATCCAATGGGGCTGTATAGAAAGAACAAAAAAGAACTTGATTATTTGTTATGCAAAAACACAATGCACAAACTTTAAAGCAAAAACAACTACTATTAAAATTGAGAAGTTAATTACCTCATTATCTGCCATGATCTTTCTTTCGACAGTCGACTTTCTTGGTTGAGTACGTGAATTTTCTTGATGAATCTTGATATAATCTGCAAACAAAAGCGAAGAAAGATGGTAACTCTATTGTAGCTTCTTGATTTTTTAACATGACAATGTGTTAAGATAAATATATGATCCTAGTAAGCCCAATTCCTAACATCTTGAGGTTTTAGGAGAGCTGGTAACTTAACATGGTATCAGAGCTCTACTTGTGGGAGGTCTCAGGTTCGAGTCCCTCCTACCCCCAATATTCTCATTTATTGAAATATTGAAATTGTGCACGACGACCGACAACGAACGACGACCGAACGCTATGGCCAAAAAAAGGCACGAACAACCTAGTGATCCACTCTTTGACCCAAATAATGGGCCTTCGAGTGAGGAGGGATGTTAAGATAAATATATCATCCTTGTAAGCCCAATTCCTAACATCTTGAGATTTTAGGAGAGCTGGTAATTTAACACAATGCAACTGTCAAAATTTCGCCTATGTTAAATTACATTACCTTCTCAGGATTGTTGGTCGCAAGGTTTCCAATCAACGAACACTTTAACTATATACTAGGCAACTTATCCGCGCTTCGCGCGGTTCATAAATTTTCATTTTAAAATATTGAAAATAAGTGAATTATTTTTTATTATTGTTAAAAATTGATTGGTTTCTTAAGAAATTTTTAAAAAAGTTGATTCAAAACAATTTAGATGAATTATAAATTTTAAGATACTCTCTTTATATATCTAAAATTTTCATAATCTCAAAAATATCATAAACATAAAAAGTAGCAATTATAAAACAAATGTACTCTTTACAATCATACGTTATAAATACTATATATTAACACTTTTTGAAGCCGACGCCCCTCTCATAACATCCATATTCAATAGTAGTGTAAGAATTTATTTAATTAGAATATTAATTTATTTTAACACAATATAATGAACAACGATTGTACAACTTTTTTATCAATTTAATCCACCGATAAAATTGGGTTTTTTCAATTTAATCGGTTTGGTCATAACCCATGTATAATTTATTCATGTGTAAAAATAAAAAAACTATTTGTATTCTTTTTATTACAGGTGTTAAGCAAAGATTTATATACTTCTCTAATTTATTACAATTTCCATAATCAATAATAATAAAAATTGCTTGAGAAGTTAAGGGTCGTCTGCACTACAATTGTCCGAAAAGAAATCGAAGTGGTATTCGATAGAGAATAAAAAAGGACGCAATGTAAACAAGAACTACGTGTGGCTTGAATCCATATAAATAGGGTACGTAGGCCTCTTGTTAGGGATGAGAAACAGATAACCCTAAAAATCAACCAACAAGATCAGCCACAAACATCACAAATCTCCTCCCATATTCTTTGTGTTCATAGCAAAATATCTGTATTTTTCTCCGGGATTCCAGCAAACCTCCGATTTCGTGTTGTTACGAAATTCTCCCAACAACATACGAGATCATATTTTACTCCGATTCAAATTTCATCCATTTCAATATGTCACGTAAAATTATATTATAATTTATCTCGTTCAAATATAATAGGAAGCGAATCGTTAACTATATATATATATATATATATATATGGCAATTGTGGCAGATCATCATCCTCTTAGTCAGGTTACTGAAACCAAATATTTATTTAGAAAAATTGATTTACGTATAATGGAATTAAATCATTCGTTAATAAAAGATGTCAAGTAATTGATAGGATGGTAATCCATTATATCCATTATAGGCTAACAAGCCTTTTCATGGTTATTTAGTAAATTACCTATTTACCCTTTTATCATAATAATGTAAAAAAAAATGTTGGTCATTGGAATTGAACCCATGACCTCCATGTTAGTGATGAATTAAGTTCAAATCATTAACCACTACACTAAAGATATTTTTTGTATCTTTTTAAAAATCATCAACTACATTTCTAAGACCTCATTTATTATATTCTATTTAACATTCATTTTAAAATATAATTGTTATTCTCATTTAGGAGTGTAAATGAATCAAAATGCTCGTGAGTTGCTTAAACTTGACTCATAAAATATTTGAATTTCGATTAATAGTTTTTGAGTCGAGCTCGAGCTTAAATACTTTACCGAATCGAGTTTGAACTTCAAATTACTCGGCTCATAAGGTTCACGAGCCTAATCGAGATTTTATCGTTTTGACTTTTTTATATACATTTTTAAATATAATTCAAAACAAATATTTAATATTTTTATTTGAGTCGAACCCGAATGGAACCATTCATATTCATTCTTTTGCCGAAAAAGTGTAAAATTAGTTCGAGCTTTAGAACCGAGTTCGGACGTATCGAACTTTTTATGAACCAATCTTTAAGCTTAAAATTTAAAGCTTGATCGAACTCGACTGAACATTTTAGTCGAGATCAAATTCGATTCTTACACTGTTTGACTCGGCTCGACTTGATTATACCCGTACTCTCATTTTTTTCGGGTAAAATATTTTAATTGAATAAAAAAATATAATTTTTGGAAAAAAAACAAAATCTGTTGCACATGAGATTTGAACTTTATATAGGTTAACTGATAGATATTTAGATAATAGTTATGCTAGAAATATTATAAAATAGATTATAGACTATATAAAAAATTAGAGATATAAACTATCTAGCTATATAATTGAAATATGATACTTACTAGATAAATATATCATATTGTACAAAATTGCATGCCAACATTTTAGTGAATTTTAATATTGCATTTTATATAAGTACACTTTCATTAAAATCGGTTATTATGATTGTTCTAGGATAATCTATATTTAGCATAAGAAAAAATGGAATAATTTATATATGAGATGTAGACATCGTATTGATTCAATTTTATAACTGAAAAGATACATAGTTTGGTTAGACCACAACATGGTAAATGAGATTATAGATGCAATATAAACAATTATAAGATTAAAATGTATAACTATGTTGAAGATAAATATTTAATAAAAATAATATTGCATTATATGTAATGCACAAGTTATAATAACAGTACATTGTATATATATTTCAGATTAACCATTATATTGTATATATAACCAGTATATGTAAAAATGGTTGGATTTAAGAAGATAGATTCTAGAAAATAACATTACATTGTATATATATTTTATATTAATATAAGTGAGTTTTTAAAATATAATTACATGTAATATTTATATACACATATATATAGTTGTTGGATTGCCTGTAGAACTTCTTTCAAAAAATAAAATATAGGATCATTTTGTAGTAAAAAAATATCATTATCACTAACACCACCAACAACACATCGCTAACACCACCAACAACACATCACTAACATTACCATCATTACCAATATTGACATATCACCACTAGCATACCATCACGATCACGTACCACAACCAAAGTTACCAAAATATTGATTGCATCCACATCAACATATTACATATTCGATGATAAACATATTCGTAAGTCAATTTGATGACAAGAAGAAATTGCAGAATGATGATGATTTATACACACACTTCATATCTCTCTTTTTCACAAACACACATATTATATATATAGGGTTTTACTCTAATAGAAACCACTCTCAGACTAGAAACTAGAAATTAAATAAAAAAAATTCTATATCGCGTCGGAATATAGCACATATGGTATGCAAACTGCTCGTTGGGAGATGAAAAAAAATACAGTGAAGTTAGATTTCAAAATATGTTCAATAATATTTTTTTTTATAAATTCTACTATAATATTAATATCATGTAAATAACACCTTTTTTAAAATAAAAAATGGATTATGTGGGATTATGTATGGGAGGGTATATTTTAATTGTGTGTGGTGCTTCTAGGGGGCCATTAGATTAGATTGACCTAAAAGCTTAAATTAGTGTTGGTTTCTATTTTAATTTTGGTTTCTATTTGATCATTTGCATATATATATATATATATATATATATATATATATATATATATATATATAGAGTTGCACTCCATAACAAACACCTTATATAACAAACAATAAAGAACACCTCATATCTAATCTAATATAAGAGTTCCGTCATGGCACCCAATACAAAAAGTTGTTATTTTTTTTACCCTCTATCCATCCAGAAAAAAAATAATAAAAAAATTTAAAAAATTAATGTTCATGATGACGTCACTGATGACGTTAGCATGACGTCATCATGAACAGTTAATTTTTTTTAAAAAAAAATTTATTGCTTTTTGCTGGATGGATAGAGGGTACAAAAATAACAACTTTTTGTATTGGGTGTCCCTGGCGGGGCCATTGGATCTATTAGATCTAAGGTGTTCTTTATTGTTTGTTATATAAGGGTGTTCTGTATGGAGCAATGGTTATATATATATATATATATATATATATATATATATATATATATATATATATATATATATATATATATATATATATATATATATATATATATATCTGTGTCTGTGTGTGTGATCATGAATGCTGATGATAAATGGAATACATAAACAGAGAAAAAGGTGGTGATAATAGTTGGGTATTACAAGTGATGGTGTAATAGGTCGCTGAAATTGGAGGGGGCATGAGGGTGAAAGTGGTGAAGTAACTTATGTTTGAATGTGTGACTAAGATTAAATATAGATATAAAATATAAAAGCCTCAAATTAATTTTCAGTTCTCATTTCAGTATAGGTTCTTATTTTAACACTTGTCTAAATATATAATACATGTGAATTACTAACTCATGGTTAGATTTTAGAAACTGCGAATTGTTCAGTATTTCACTCTTTTGAAGTTATTTTTTAAAATTATTAGGTGTGATTATACTGTCATGATCATAAGGAAAATTTAAGTAAGAAGTTTAAGCTAATATCACTTTTCATAAAAATATATTTTTTCACAGATAAATCACATCATTAGTATGTAATGTTTCAAAACTACAAGCCATGTATTTGAAAAATAAAAAAATCAAATTATATAAATTAAAATGGTGCCCGTGCTTTGCACGGGTTTTCATGCTAATAAGTATAATAATGATACTAATATATTTTCAAATAATTTATATGAGAAATGTAGCACAATTAAAATTCATTGAAAGTGGTGCATCTTTTCGTTTAAATAAAAAATAAAGCAAGTAAGTATTACAATATTCCTTGAGAAACTCGGAACCGTGAAAGTGCATGACAACTTGTATGGCTTGTGCAACTTAAAACTGTTGTCTATATTATTAGGAAAAAAGCTCATCACCATTTATACTATCTATACTATACTATTATAAGCGAAATAAGATATATTTGGTTATCGATTTTGTACACTTTTTTGTCACTCTTTTTTTTATGATAGAACACACACCAAAACACTATCATTTAGAATCTATCTATCTATCTATCTATCTATCTATCTATATTATGCTATTATAAACGAAATAAGGTATATTTAGTTGTCGGGTTGGTACTCTTTTTTTGGTCACACAACACACACTAAAACACTATCATTTTGAATACTATAAAATAAGGTATAACATAATATAATTAATGATAATTAATTGATTGTCTTTTTCACGTTTTAATTTTAGTTGCAATCATTAATATATATATTTCAAAAATATCACGCCATATCTTTCAATAACTAATAAAATATATTAAAAATCAGTATACATTCTTTATAATAAGAACATAAGTATAATTATTAAATATGAATATATCAAATAATATTAAATTAAAATTTAAAAAAAATTGAAAATAATGTTTATATAAAAATATAATATAATGCCCACAAGGGTTGTCTCAGTTGGTTAAAGAGAGGTCATCTCACCTCTTGGTCACAGGTTCGACACCCATGGGAGGCGGATTTGTGATTATGTCATCCTGGGGCAGAGCCTGTCGCACTTGTGCGGTTTGCCTTGGATCACGTGGTTTGCAGGCTATCGCGTGAGTCCATGGGTTTACCCAGAGCGCACACGAAGGGTAGCGGCTGCGGGTTCCCATGTTAAAAAAAAATATATAAATTTCAATAAAATTATATTAAATTTAAAAAGTTATATTATCTATTTATAATATAGAAGAAAAACACTATCATTTAGAATGCTATAAAATATATATTATTATATTTTAGTATATTCTATAATTTATTTTTCTACTAATTGAAAAACATATATTAAAATTATGAATAATAATATAAAAATATTAAAAAATAAGATAAAAATATTAAAATCATCCGTGCATCGCACGTGTTATAGACTAGTTTATATATAATAAGCGTAAGAAGGATCTTATCCATAATTTTGGTTTGGTCACTGTACCGCCAAAATAATCTCAATCGTCGAACATAATATTTTTAAAAATAGATGATAAGTGGATTTTATATCTACTTAGAACGTCTTATGTCGGCTTGAGTTGGTAGTTTTGGCCTCAAGTATGTCGTGTTTTGATTAGTTTTTAGTGGAAATGTGCAGGATTTTTTATCTCAGGATCGGAGTCGGTAATTGAAGATGTTATGTTGGATATAGGCCCAAGGTGTGTGTTTAAGAAGGTTTCCAGAAGAGCGAGGGAAAACGAAGCAAGGAACGACAATTACCATGAAAATCAGAAATTTCAGGGGGAATTGTCCAGGCGGCAGCTCAAGATTCTAGGCGGCCGCTCAGCCTGAATTCTGGAAAATTTTACAGTTTTGCCCTTTTCGAATGTTAATGCAATTCTGAGTTGTTTCCTTGTATGATCTGGTTTTTAGGGCCTATAAAAACTCTGGTTATCATTGTAATCAGGACAGAGGGTTTTTTTTTGTTAACATTAAGGAGTGAACGATCAATTGTTCGTGACAAGCAACGGATCAAGATCTACCTATCTTTTGTAACTTGGCATTCTTCGGATTTGTTCCTAAACCCTTATTAATTAATATTATTCTTTTCTTCATTCTACTCATGTTTATTAGCATATTTTCATCGAACCCCATGATGATGAACGGTTCAACTATGAACTAATCACCGTCATGGGGTCCTAACGAATTTATTTACAGAAATTAGTAGTGAATGCCTAATTGATATACATGTGGTGACTTGCGATATCCTTGCATGGTTGTGAATTAATTAAATAGATGCGTCGCGAACATCTATCTTGTTAATCTTTAGTGAAGCGACAGTGGATCTCTAGATTTAGAACTTACCATGCTAGCATATGTTCGTGATTGATTTCATGATTAGTGGTGTGATTTTAACCATCTCATACTATCTTATGTAATCCTTATGGATAACTTGATCTTCAACCTTTAGGTTTTCAAATTCTATAGACATATAGAGTCTAGACCTAATTGGTGTCTGCATGATTTCTATCTTTTGTGGATATTGTGTAGATTGGTGTGCGTGTACTGAAAGGTAGCGTATACTTATTCCGTGTTGTCCGATTAGTTATCGTAACCACCATACAAATCGAGTAAAGGCATGATCTCTAATGGACGTATTTAATCAGGACAGAGGGTTTTTTTTTGTTAACATTAAGGAGTGAACGATCAATTGTTCGTGACAAGCAACGGATCAAGATCTACCTATCTTTTGTAACTTGGCATTCTTCGGATTTGTTCCTAAACCCTTATTAATTAATATTATTCTTTTCTTCATTCTACTCATGTTTATTAGCATATTTTCATCGAACCCCATGATGATGAACGGTTCAACTATGAACTAATCACCGTCATGGGGTCCTAACGAATTTATTTACAGAAATTAGTAGTGAATGCCTAATTGATATACATGTGGTGACTTGCGATATCCTTGCATGGTTGTGAATTAATTAAATAGATGCGTCGCGAACATCTATCTTGTTAATCTTTAGTGAAGCGACAGTGGATCTCTAGATTTAGAACTTACCATGCTAGCATATGTTCGTGATTGATTTCATGATTAGTGGTGTGATTTTAACCATCTCATACTATCTTATGTAATCCTTATGGATAACTTGATCTTCAACCTTTAGGTTTTCAAATTCTATAGACATATAGAGTCTAGACCTAATTGGTGCCTGCATGATTTCTATCTTTTGTGGATATTGTGTAGATTGGTGTGCGTGTACTGAAAGGTAGCGTATACTTATTCCGTGTTGTCCGATTAGTTATCGTAACCACCATACAAATCGAGTAAAGGCATGATCTCTAATGGACGTATTTAATGAAGTTAGGACCCTATGTTTCTATTCATAAATTAAATCATTCTCTTTTAGTAATTAGTAAATTTGATTAGCATAAAATAAAATCAAAACCCAATTTGTCTTTTGTCTTAGCATTGAATGATAATCAAACATTGTTGCTTAGACGCATAAACCGAAATATACAATTTCTGTGGGAACGAATCTTACTTGCTTTTATATTACTTGTTGTCCACGTGCGCTTGCGTGTATTTTGTGTGAACAAGTTTTTGGCGCCGCTGCCGGGGAGTTGTTATAGTTTATGTGTTTGACATCAGTGGTCGTTAAAGTTCACTGACTCGGATTGGTTACTAATTGTTTCCTTGTTGATTCTTTGAAATTCAGGTACTTGAGCGTGTATGCGAACGCGTTCGAAAACTCGCCAAGAAAAGCTGGAAAACAAAGATCGAGAAGAGGACCGAACAGAAGAAGAACTTGAAACTTTAGAGATGGCAGAGCCAAAGCCATTGAAAGACTTCTCTCAGCCTAAGATCAATGACATTGCATCTAGCATTGTCAGGCCGGCGATCGCAGCTAATACTTTTGAGATCAAACCAGGCACGATTCAGATGGTACAGAACTCAGTGCAGTTTGGAGGTGCTCCTACTGAAGATCCAAACATGCACATTCGAAGTTTTATTGAAATCTGTGATACCTTCAAAACAAATGGTGTGTCAGAAGATGCTGTGAAGCTGAGGCTTTTCCCATTCTCTCTGAGGGATAAAGCTAAGAGCTGGTTACATTCTCTACCAGCTGGATCGATTATAACATGGGAAGACCTTGCTCAGAAATTTCTCACGAAATTCTTCCCTATGGCTAAAACAGCAGCTATCAGGAATGCCATTACTCAGTTTTCGCAACAATCTGGAGAATCTCTATGCGAGGCATGGGAAAGGTATAAGGAGATGCTCAGGAAGTGCCCACACCATGGGATGCCAGACTGGATGGTGATAAATTGCTTTTATAATGGGTTGGGTGCTCAGTCGAGACCCTTGTTAGACGCAGCATCTGGTGGAGCTCTATGGGCAAAGAGCTATGATGAGGCTTATGAACTTATTGAGATGATGGCTGCCAACGAATATCAAAATCCTACTCAGAGGTTGTCTCAAGGTAAGGTAGCTGGTGTTCTGGAAGTGGATGCAGCGACAGCTATTACAGCTCAATTGCAAGCCTTGGCTATGAAGGTGGATTCGTTGTCTAATTACGGCTTACAGCAGGTTGCTAGTGTATGTGAGTTGTGTGCGGGCGCACATGATACAACTCAATGTGCGATTTCTTCTGAATCAGCACAGTTCGTGAGTAATTATCAGAGGCCACAGCAGCCAGTGCCAGCTACTTATCATCCGAATAACCGCAATCATCCAAACTTTAGCTGGAGTAACAATCAGGGCGGTGTTCAACAACAACAACATTATCAGCAAAATCAAGGGCAACATCCTGCCTCTAGACCATTCAATCAAGGATTTCAGCAGCAGTATCAGCAGTATCAGCCTAAGCAACAATTTCAGCCACCAGGTTTCCAACAGCAATCTCAGGGGAATAGTGGTCAATATCCTAATGAAAAAGCTGAACTGGAAGAATTGCGGATGGCAGTGAAGAGTCAAGGGGCATCTCTGAAGATAATGGAAAATCAGCTTGGTCAACTTGCTAGTTGTTGACTCGTAAACACGCAAGTATACGCGATCACAAATAGCAAGTGATAAATAAGATTCGTTCCGCAGAGACTAGGTGAAAATGTCAATTTTAGTACTTATGCAACGGTGTATGGTTACTTCTTAATGCTTGAACAATTATCAAAAATGGTTGTTGATTACTAGATTTACTAATTATTAACTAAGATTAAATTAACAAACGAGATTACTTATGTGTGAGAAAACATGGAGTTCCAATTTCATCGAAAACTTCACTAAAGGTTGACACATTAAACAGACACGGGTGACAGACAAGATAATTAATCAGATAACACTACGATAATACGAGTTACCTTTCGATATACTCATATCAACCCACTTAACATCCACAACAGATAGAAGTCAAGAGGACACCACATTACGATCAAATCATATATGTCTATATAATCTGGAAAAGTAATTGGTTTAAGCACAAGTTATCTTTTATAATTACATGGGGCAATATGCATTGGTTAAATCATACCACTAATCATGAATAATCAAATTAATTCACGAACCCATGCTAGTTTGGCAAAATCTCAACTCTTGAATCCACTTTCGCAATCAACAAGAATTAATACATTAGATGCTAGCTAAACATCTATTAATTAAATCAACCACACTAGATTATCATAGTCAAATCACCCAACCATCAATCACATGTCAAACACAATAGTTACGAAATCAAATCCATTGGAACCCCATGATAGTGTTTAGTTCATAATTGAACTTATCACCATCATGGGTTCAATTGATAACATAATTAAAACAACGAATTGAATACAATTAACAATTGAAATTGACTTCACAATGAAGAAAACTGGAAAATAATCATTAAATAACCAAGTACAAAGTTTAGAGAAATCAAACACAAGAAGCAAAATCCAAGTTCTTGATCTTGAACCCAAATTCTTCCTTGCTTTCACCTTGGAAGTGCTTTTCTCTTGTTTTTGCCTTTCTCTCTGTTCTACAAACCCTCGCTAATGTGTATGTATCAGTCACGTGAGTATATCCCCCCACGTTCCTTTTCTATAATAATAAAACTAATTAATAAAATCTGATTTCCATCCCCTAATCAAAGTATTTTTAATGTTTTAATAAATTTACAAAAAGAAATCCATAATTGAATAGGATTTTAAATGTAAAATTCGCTGCTGACTTTGCTCCTCTGTTTCGGGGCTGTTCCAGTGCGATTTTGCTCTTTGGACCACCTTGGAATTAAAGAAAATTCTCCAAGCTTCGCGTGGACAGTAAGATCGTCAAATTCTGACTTCTGGAACTCAAGTTACGGCCCAAACAGTGTAGGCGGCCCGTATAACCCAATATTACGAATTTCTTCTAAAAAATCTCCAAATTCAGCTTTTTATTCTCCAATCCTTCCAAGTTTAGGATTCCTTGCTTCCTACAATAAAACATTATAATTTATTTAATAAAAATCCAATTAAATGCAAAATAGAATTAATATGAGGAATAAAATCATGTAAAATACATATAAATATATACTCTATCAAATATCCCCACACTTAGCATTTTGCACGTCCTCGGGCAAATAAAGAAATAAAACTAATCTAACTAACTAACACCATTTTCGTAGGTGACACGATTGCATTGAGCATATGCAACAAGCCGTTAAACCCCTAGGCAGCCCTAGTAGGACGAGTGTTGTCTCGTGAAGGTTTATAGAGAATATACCCACAAAATTCATCTAACCATGCAAAAGATCAATGTTAACACAACACCACACACACAAGTCCTCTCATGCCACATCAACTTAAGAATCAAAGCAAACATACGATGTCTTGGTGTCGACAGTGCAAGTATTCACGTAGTCTACTCAACCAACATGCAGAAGGTCACAAAAATTCATGTCAAGTGTAAAAATCGTTGGTAATCATGCTAAGCCCACAAGAAATACATCTTTAAGTCTAAACCTGGGATCTCCTATGCCAAAACAAGTAATAACTCACCTTCAACTCAAAAACGAATATTCACTCAAGAACAAGGTTAAGTGTATCACTCAATTCCAACAAAATCATAAACACAACTTGACACTCGCAATCAATCTCACTCTCAACACAACATACATCACTGATGACAATCAAAAGGTCTTTATTCGGGTTGTAGCATGGGCTAGGGACCAGGTATGTCAAGTAAAGCTAAAACAGGTTAAATGTCAAAAGCTAGTACCCAACAATAATCATTATTCAATTCTCTTTCTATTAAAACAAATACTTCCTCACACTTGGATTTTTCAATAACCCTTACATAATAACTTGACTAGTCGAATGAAGAAGGATCATACAAACATAAGAATGCTCTCAAATTTCTTTCTTTTTTTCTATTTTTTTTCTGAGAGCTAAGGAATAAGCACAATGATCCATAGATATTATTATGAATTTCGAGTAACAAGCATCAACCAAAATCAATATCCTCCAATGGTATGATCATCAATAACCCCCCCCCTTTATGAACACCTTATTACTCCCTTAAGCACGATACTAGCCTTTGACAATTTAGGTTCAAATTCAATGTAAGGCCAATAGAATAAAAAGGATAACGGCAAGTAATGTGGTGTGTCACCGAAAGAATAAGATTAGGCTCAAAGGGTTAACTAATTGATCATGTTTAAAAGGTGTGGAAATATGGGAAATACGAGGTTAAACCTAAGTGCCTTTATCATCTCATCATCAAGTAATGTCATGCATTTCAAGAAAGATCTCAAGTAAGTGCTAGCAATGCAAACAACATGTGGACACTCAAGCAAACGAAAAATCATGCAAAAGATATGCATATAGGCTTAAAACTCGCTTGGTGTGACAAAACATAATCAATCCCAAGTAAAAAGACTCTCTAAACGCACCTACTTGTACTCAAAGCATGGAAACCAAGTCATCTTGCACATATTCATGTCATTCTAATCACTTACCACATTCAATTAAGTCTACCAGTTTCAACTTGCTAGTGAAAGTGTGTGCACAAGAACAAAGCACGTCACTTCTCATACAAAAGCGTCAAGAACACGAAATTACTATAGCATGCATGGGTGTATCAAGCAAAATACAACAACTAATCAAATTGCATGGCTAGAATTATTTTTGGTATTTTTAATTTTTTAAATTTTTTTTTTTTGGATTTTTTTATAATATATAATTTTTTTGAATTTTTTTATCATTGAGAACTCATCCCCACACTTAAGTGGTTCATTGTCCTCAATGAACAAATATATAAAGGAAAAGAAAGAAAATAAAGAAAAAAAAAATATATATATATATATATACAAAAAGATTCCTAAATAAAATACAAAAATAATAAAGAAAAATAATAATAATAATAATAATAAAAATAATAATAATAATAATAATAATAGTAATAATAATAATAATAATAATAATAATAATAATAATTACAACAAATATACAAAGAAAGGTGTAGAATACTCCCCTAATGCATAAGCATGAAGTGGCCATTCCAATTTCCAAGAAAAGGTTATCTAGTAGTTGGCTCTTGGCTTGCATGAGTCCAGTCACTTTATTTGAATATTAATTAGCAGCTTCATAAATATACACAACAATCAATCTAGCTCAGTTGGTGGGAAGTGGAAACCAAATTCACATGCAGCTGGTGGTCATGGGTTCAAAACCCTGTGGCAGCGATTTTTTTTGTAAACAGCCAAGGCTACTAACTACTTGTCCAGGTTCGGAAGCAGGTCCGGTTGGATTCTAGGCTCGGATAAAGACTGTTTGATGGCAGCTTTGGAGGCAGGTCCGGCAACAGGTACATAGTAGGTTTAGGACTGCTGACAGGTGTGGGGCCAGGCTCGGCGATGCAGTAACAAGTCAGCTACGCGCGCGAGTTAATGGAGCGATTAAAATCAAGAATGAATGCTGCAGTATCAGAAAAAAAACGCACGGGCTCCACATAATTCACACGCTCCCCAAATAAATAAGCACGCAAACAGAAACATCTGGATGGCCTTCAAATTTCCGCATGGGCAACATAATGCCTCTGTTTGATTTATTTTTTCCACATTGCTGCTCCTCAAACCGCACAGCACTCACGTAAATTCTTTCTCATTTTTTTTTTCTGCAACTCATTTTTCCAACTTTTTTTTTTCAAAAAATTATATCCTCCAAATTTTAAGTAGAACACCTGAAACACTTCACACAAAACTTATCAAGGCACCTTGTGGGAGTAATAAAAAAAAACAAAAATAATATAAACTCCTAAAAAAATATACAAAAATATTACAGAATAATATATAATACTTACATACAAATACCTTGGGTTGCCTCCCTAGAAGCGCTGTCGTTAACGTCGTTTAGCCGGACGTTTTCCCTGAGAATCAGGTGGTTGCAAGAACAGCGGTAACCACCTCACGGTTCACCGTACCACCAAAATAGTGCTTAAGCCTCTGACCGTTCACTTTAAACGATTGGTCAGGTGATTTATCATAAATTTCCACTGTGCCATGTGGAAACACTGTCTTCACCTTGAAAGGACCAGACCACCTTGATTTAAGCTTTCCCGGAAAGAGTTTGAGGCGGGAATTGAAAAGAAGTACTAGTTGGCCTGATTCAAAGGTTTTGGGAACCAATTTTCTGTCGTGCCACTTCTTCACTTTCTCTTTGTAAATCTTCGAATTCTCATAGGCTTGAGAACGGAATTCTTCCAACTCATTTAACTGCAACAACCGTTTCTCACCAGCTAACTTCATATCAAAGTTCAGCTTCTGCAAAGCCCAGTATGCCTTATGCTCAAGCTCCGCTGGCAGATGACACGCTTTCCCATAAACCAGCTGGAATGGTGACATACCCAATGGTGTTTTATACGCTGTCCTGTAGGTCCATACGGCTTCATCCAATTTCAAAGACCAATCCTTCCTCGAAGGATTCACTACCTTTTCCAAGATTCTTTTGATTTCTCGATTCGAAACCTCGGCTTGCCCATTAGTTTGAGGATGATAGGCTGTTGCAACGCGGTGAGATACTCGATACTTGGCTAATAAAGCCGTGAACTGGCAATTGCAAAAATGTGTTCCTTCATCACTGATAATAGCACGAGGTGTTCCAAAACGAGTGAAGATCTGTTTGTGTAGAAAGTTGAGCACTACCTTAGCATCATTCGTCGGCAGAGCTTTCACCTCAACCCATTTGGATACATAATCCACTGCCAAAAGAATGTACTGGTTGTTGCATGAGGGAACAAAAGGTCCCATGAAGTCGATTCCCCAAACATCAAAAATCTCCACTTCAAGCATATTATTTAGAGGCATCTCGTTCCTCCTCGAAATATTACCAACTCTTTGGCATCTATCACATTTCATCACGAACTGATGAGCATCTTTGAATAGAGTTGGCCAGAAAAATCCAGCTTGAAGCACTCGAGCAGCGGTCTTATCTCCACCATAATGTCCACCATAGATAGTGGCATGACAATCTCGCAAAATCCCTTCCGTCTCACTATATGGAATACAACGCCTGAGCAGCTTATCTGGTCCTTGCTTGAATAAGTAAGGCTCGTCCCAAAGGTACCATTTGACATCATGCAGAAATTTCTTCTTTTGAGCATAAGAGAGCTCAGATGGAATGACATTGCTTACCAGATAATTCACGAAGTCTGCAAACCAAGGTACTTCACCTTTCATAAGAAATAACTGCTCGTCCGGGAAGTGTTCATTGATTAGAGTCTCATCCTTCTTGATTTCCTCGCCCCGCTCCAATCTTGATAGATGGTCAGCCACTTGATTTTCAGCCCCCTTTCTGTCCTTAATTTCAAGCTCGAACTCCTGAAGCAAGAGTACCCATCGAATTAATCGAGGTTTAGCATCCTTTTTGGAAAGTAAATATCTGATGGCTGCGTGGTCTGTGTAGACCGTGACCTTTGCACCAAGCAAGTATGATCTGAATTTTTCGAACCCGTAGACAACTGCCAAAAGTTCCTTTTCAGTGGTTGTATAATTCAGCTGTGCATCATTCAGGGTCTTACTGGCATAGTAGACCACATGAAACACATTCATCTTCCGTTGTCCAAGAACCACGCCCACGGCGAAATCACTTGCGTCACACATCATCTCGAATGGCTCTTCCCAGTTAGGGGCTGTAATGATTGGAGTAGTTGTTAGCTTCTTTTTCAAATGCTCGAATGCCTGCAAACATTCCTCAGTGAATTTAAACGGCGTGTCTTTCTCTAGTAAATTGCAGAGTGGCTTTGTGATTTTAGAGAAGTCCTTTATGAAACGCCTATAGAAACCAGCGTGTCCCAGAAAGCTGCGAACTCCTTTGACTGAGATAGGAGGAGGAAGTTTCTCGATTGTCTCCAGCTTGGCCTTGTCCACTTCTAAACCCTTTCTAGACACCTTGTGACCTAGAATGATGCCTTCCTGTACCATGAAGTGGCACTTCTCCCAGTTGAGCACTAGATTTGTCTCAACACACCGTTTCAATACCATGCTCAGATTATGTAAACATCCATCATAAGAAGACCCAAAAACTGAAAAATCATCCATGAAGACTTCCACATTAATTCCAATCATATCAGAAAATATAGCCATCATGCATCTCTGAAAAGTGGCTGGAGCACCACAAAGTCCGAAAGAAACTCGTCGGAATGCAAAAGTTCCAAAGGGACATGTAAAGGTAGTCTTCTCCTGATCTTCTGGAGCTATGGCAATCTGATTATAGCTCGAATACCCATCTAGCAAGCAATAGTACTCGTGACCAGCTAGTCTGTCCAGCATCTGGTCAATGAACGGTAGAGGGAAGTGATCCTTCCTAGTGGCCTTGTTCAATTTTCTGTAGTCCATACACACTCTCCAACCTGTGACTGTCCTAGTTGGAATAAGCTCATTCTTCTCATTGGGTACCACTGTCATACCCCCTTTCTTTGGTACGCACTGAACCGGGCTCACCCAAGAACTATCCGAGATGGGATAAATGATGCCTGCATCTAGCCATTTAAGAATCTCCTTCTTGACAACCTCTTTCATGATGGGGTTTAGCCTCCTCTGATGTTCCACAGAAGGTTTGCTTCCCTCCTCCATTGGAATTTTGTGCATACAGTAAGAGGGGCTGATGCCCTTGATGTCTGCTATAGTCCACCCTATGGCTGACTTGAACTCTCTCAGAATCCGCAAGAGTTTTTCTTCCTCACTACCTGACAGGTTAGATGCAACAATAACAGGTAAAGTAGAAGCTTCACCAAGAAATGCATACCTTAGATGATCCGGCAGTGGCTTAAGTTCAAGTTCAGGGGCTTCTTCAATAGATGGCTTTAGACGAATCTGTGATTTTTGAAGCTCCGCTAAGCCAAGTGATTCCGGTGGCGCATTGAATTTCCTTTGGTAGGGATTAGCATTAAGCAACTGAACAAACTCTGCCATTTCTTCATCTTCAGAATCATAGTCCCCTTGTAAAGTGCTTACCAAGGCATCTGCATTCGACAACTGCTTCCATTCCTCATGTTGTAATGATTTAACCATGTCAAGTCTGAAACAATCTTCCTCTTCAGTTGGAAGTTGCATGGCTTTAAACACATTGAATGTGACGTTTTGATCATGCACTCTCATAGTCAGCTCCCCTTTCTGAACATCGATCAACGTTTTGCCAGTGGCCAAGAATGGCCTTCCCAAGATGATAGGGATGTTCTTGTCTTCCTCAAAATCCAAGATAACAAAGTCAGCGGGAAAAATGAGTTTGTCCACTTTGACTAAGACGTCTTCCACTATTCCACGAGGATATGTAACCGATCTGTCAGCTAGCTGCAAAGAAATATTGGTTGGTTTTGGGTCGGGAAGTCCAAGTGTCATGAATACTGAGAGAGGCATCAGATTAATGCTTGCACCAAGATCACACAAGCATTTGTTGAACGACACGTTTCCAATAGTGCAGGGAATAGTGAAGCTCCCTGGATCCTTAAGCTTTGGAGGTAATTTTTGTTGCAAGATTGCACTACATTCCTCCGTCAATGCAACTGTCTCGAAATCAGCAAGCTTTATCTTCTTTGAAAGAATTCCCTTCATAAATTTGGCATAGCTAGGCATTTGTTCCAAAGCTTCAGCAAATGGGATATTAATATGTAACTTTTTGAATACCTCCAGAAATTTGCCAAATTGCTGATCCAGTTTCTATTTCTGCATCCTTTGAGGAAATGGTGGAGGTGGATAGACTGGAGGAGTCGCCTCTGAAGGAACTGACTGCTTAGCTGGTTGAGAGATTGGCTGTTTTTCCTTTTCCGCCACTACACCTTGCTCATCCTGTTCCGAATTCTGCTCAACTTCTGCTCCCCCTGTGACTTTTCCTGACCGCAGGGTAATAGCTTGTACCTGTTCTTTGCTCTCTCGTTTGCCTGGATTGGGTTCTGTGTTGCTAGGCAAACTACCTTGCTGTCTTTGGAGTAGGCCATTTGCGAGCTGTCCAATCTGATTTTCCAAAGTCTTGAGAGAAGATGCCTGACTCTGGAGTGATACCGCTTGGCTTTTGACCATTGATCTCAATTCTTCCAATTCAGATTTTTCACTCGACTGTTGCTGAAATCCCGGAGGCTGATATGGCTGCCTTGGTGCATACTGTTGCTGCATCCCTGAAGGATTGAACTGTCTACCCCCAAACTGCTGGTTAAGAGGAGGATAAGATGATTGCTGCGTGTTGTTCTGACTGTTCCCCCAGCTAAAGTTAGGGTGATTCCTGTTGTTTGGATGATATGTATTAGGAGCTGGGACTTGTGGCCTTTGAAAGTTGCTGACGAACTGCGCTGACTCATTAGATATGGCGCATTGACGAGTGTCATGCCCACCTGCACATAGCTCACAGATGCTAGCTACCTGTTGCATCCCAAGATTAGCCAACGAATCTACCTTCATGTTAAGAGCTTCTAACTGAGCTGACAGAGCAGTAGCAGTATCAACTTGAAGAACTCCTGCTACTTTGTTTGGTTGCAATCTCTGCGAAGGATTTTGGTACTCATTTGCAGCCATCATTTCAATCAGATCATAGGCTTCCTCATAGCTTTTAGCCCACAGCGCTCCACCAGAAGCAGCATCTACCATAGGCCTAGATTGGCTTCCCAGTCCATTATAGAAGCAATTAATAACCATCCAGTCGGGCATCCCGTGATGGGGGCATTTTCTGAGCATCTCCTTATAACGCTCCCAAGCTTCACACAATGACTCCCCCTGTGTCTGAGCAAACTGAGCAATAGCATTCCTTATGGCCGCTGTTTTTGCCATAGGAAAGAATTTCGAGAGAAATTTTTGGGCAAGCTCTTCCCAAGTAGTAATTGACCCAGCCGGCAAAGAATGTAACCAGCCTTTAGCTTTGTCCCTTAAAGAGAAAGGGAAGAGTCTCAGTTTCACCGCATCATCAGAAACACCATTGAACTTGAAGGTGTCACAGATTTCGATGAAATTCCTAATATGCATATTAGGGTCCTCTGTTGCACCACCCCCAAACTGCACTGTGTTCTGCACCATCTGGATAGTTCCAGACTTAATCTCGAAAGTATTTGCTGCGATAGCTGGCCTGATGATACTAGACTGAATATCATTGATCTTTGGCCTAGAATATTCCATGAGTGCCTTTGGTTGTACCGGTGGATTAGGATCTCCCATTGTACTAGTTGGTTCAACTTCTTCCTCTGGCAAATCTATCTCTTCCTTCTTTTCTAGTTCCGCTTTGGTTTGAGCTCGTGTTCGCATGCACGTTAAAGTACCTGGAAAATGAAGGAAAAGAAGAACACAAGATAAGTAATTAAACGGATCAAGTCAATAATCTATAACGACCACTGATGACAAGCACATAAACTACAATTAACACCGAAGTCCCCGGCAGCGGCGCCAAAAACTTGTTGACTCGTAAACACGCAAGTATACGCGATCACAAATAGCAAGTGATAAATAAGATTCGTTCCGCAGAGACTAGGTGAAAATGTCAATTTTAGTACTTATGCAACGGTGTATGGTTACTTCTTAATGCTTGAACAATTATCAAAAATGGTTGTTGATTACTAGATTTACTAATTATTAACTAAGATTAAATTAACAAACGAGATTACTTATGTGTGAGAAAACATGGAGTTCCAATTTCATCGAAAACTTCACTAAAGGTTGACACATTAAACAGACACGGGTGACAGACAAGATAATTAATCAGATAACACTACGATAATACGAGTTACCTTTCGATATACTCATATCAACCCACTTAACATCCACAACAGATAGAAGTCAAGAGGACACCACATTACGATCAAATCATATATGTCTATATAATCTGGAAAAGTAATTGGTTTAAGCACAAGTTATCTTTTATAATTACATGGGGCAATATGCATTGGTTAAATCATACCACTAATCATGAATAATCAAATTAATTCACGAACCCATGCTAGTTTGGCAAAATCTCAACTCTTGAATCCACTTTCGCAATCAACAAGAATTAATACATTAGATGCTAGCTAAACATCTATTAATTAAATCAACCACACTAGATTATCATAGTCAAATCACCCAACCATCAATCACATGTCAAACACAATAGTTACGAAATCAAATCCATTGGAACCCCATGATAGTGTTTAGTTCATAATTGAACTTATCACCATCATGGGTTCAATTGATAACATAATTAAAACAACGAATTGAATACAATTAACAATTGAAATTGACTTCACAATGAAGAAAACTGGAAAATAATCATTAAATAACCAAGTACAAAGTTTAGAGAAATCAAACACAAGAAGCAAAATCCAAGTTCTTGATCTTGAACCCAAATTCTTCCTTGCTTTCACCTTGGAAGTGCTTTTCTCTTGTTTTTGCCTTTCTCTCTGTTCTACAAACCCTCGCTAATGTGTATGTATCAGTCACGTGAGTATATCCCCCCACGTTCCTTTTCTATAATAATAAAACTAATTAATAAAATCTGATTTCCATCCCCTAATCAAAGTATTTTTAATGTTTTAATAAATTTACAAAAAGAAATCCATAATTGAATAGGATTTTAAATGTAAAATTCGCTGCTGACTTTGCTCCTCTGTTTCGGGGCTGTTCCAGTGCGATTTTGCTCTTTGGACCACCTTGGAATTAAAGAAAATTCTCCAAGCTTCGCGTGGACAGTAAGATCGTCAAATTCTGACTTCTGGAACTCAAGTTACGGCCCAAACAGTGTAGGCGGCCCGTATAACCCAATATTACGAATTTCTTCTAAAAAATCTCCAAATTCAGCTTTTTATTCTCCAATCCTTCCAAGTTTAGGATTCCTTGCTTCCTACAATAAAACATTATAATTTATTTAATAAAAATCCAATTAAATGCAAAATAGAATTAATATGAGGAATAAAATCATGTAAAATACATATAAATATATACTCTATCACTAGTGCCCTGCTAAACAGACCGGCAGGAACTCTTCCTAGTGACACTGAGGCTAACCCAGGAAAGAGAGATGGTAAAGAGCATGTGAAAGCTGTCACCTTGAGATCCGGTAAGGTGACAAGCAATTCGAAGCCAGTTGTTGAAGAAGAAGAAGAGGTACAAAAGCAATCGGATACAGCAGTTGAGCAGTTGGTTAGTGAGGTTGTGCAGCCGAAAAATCTGGACGAGACAGTTCTTGCAAAGAAGTCTACGGAGAATACGAAAATCTTTCCACCACCTCCATATCCAGGCAGATTGAAGAAGCAAAAAAATGATAGGCAGTTTGCCAGGTTTCTCGAGGTGTTTAAGAAACTTCAAATCAACATTCCTTTTGCGGAAGCACTGGAACAAATGCCCAGCTATGCGAGGTTTATGAAGGGAATTCTCTCTAGGAAGCTCAAACTCGAGGAGTTGGACACTGTAGCACTGACAGAAGAGTGTAGTGCCGTTCTGCAACAGAAATTGCCACCAAAGCTAAAAGATCCAGGGAGTTTCACTATTCCATGCACCATCGGAAATCTGTCTTTCGATAGATGTTTATGTGATTTGGGTGCCAACATTAATCTTATGCCCTTGTCGGTTTTCTTACAACTGGGTTTGCCGGAACCGAGACCTACCAATATGTCTTTGCAGTTGGCTGATCGTTCTATTACATACCCGAGGGGTGTAGTTGAAGATGTCTTGGTCAAGGTTGATAAGCTTATCTTTCCGGCCGATTTTGTGATTCTTGATTTTGAAGAAGACAAGAAGATTCCCATAATCTTGGGAAGGCCTTTTCTAGCGACCGGCCGTACTTTGATTGATGTACAAAAGGGAGAGCTTACAATGAGGGTTCAAGATCAGATTATCACCTTCAATGTGTTTAAGGCAATGAAACTGCCCTCAGACGAGGAAGAATGCTTTCAGATGGATTGGGTAGAATCTTCAGTAAAGACGGAAGTCGGTCAGTTGTTGATGTCTGATCCGTTGGAAAGAGTTTTGACAGGTGAGTCTACTATTGAAGACGAAGAAGGAAAAGAGCAGCTTCAATTGTTGAAGGCAACTCCGTGGAGGAAAAGCTTTAAGTTGCCTATCGAGTCTCTTGGGCTAGAAGAGTTAAAAAAATCACAAGCTCGTCTCAAACCATCTATTGAGGAAGCTCCGACACTTGAACTTAAGCCACTGCCGGACCACTTGAGGTATGCATTTTTAGGTGAAGCATCTTCTTTACCTGTTATTATTGCCTCTAACTTGTCAGGAAGTGAAGAGGAAAAGCTCTTAAGGATTTTGAGGGAGTTCAAAGCCGCCATTGGCTGGACCATAGCAGATATAAAGGGAATCAGTCCTTCTTATTGCATGCATAAAATTCTGCTAGAGGAAGGATATAAGCCAACGGTGGAACATCAGCGTCGTCTTAATCCGATAATGAAGGAGGTGGTGAAGAAAGAAATTCTGAAGTGGCTTGATGCGGGTATTATCTACTCGATTTCAGACAGTTCTTGGGTGAGCCCAATTCAATGTGTACCTAAGAAAGGGGGGATGACCGTGGTTACCAATGAGAAAAATGAGCTGATTCCAACGCGCACCGTCACTGGGTGGAGAGTCTATATGGATTATCGCAAGCTGAATAAGGCTACTCGCAAGGATCACTTCCCTCTGCCATTCATCGATCAGATGTTAGACAGGTTGGCTGGTCATGAGTACTATTGCCTCCTTGATGGGTATTCTGGTTACAATCAAATTTGCATCGCACCTGAAGATCAAGAGAAGACTACCTTCACATGTCCGTTCGGCACCTTTGCATTCAGACGAGTCTCCTTCGGACTTTGTGGTGCCCCAGCCACGTTTCAGAGATGTATGATGGCTATATTTTCCGACATCATTGGTATTAATGTCGAAGTCTTTATGGATGACTTTTCAGTATTTGGATCTTCATATGAAGCATGTTTGTACAATCTGAGTCTGGTATTGAAAAGATGTGTAGAGACTAATCTGGTGTTGAATTGGGAAAAATGTCATTTTATGGTGCAGGAAGGAATCATCCTGGGGCACAAGGTTTCTAATAAAGGACTTGAGGTGGATAGAGCAAAAATTTCTACTATTGAAAATCTACCTCCACCTATCTCTGTGAGGGGAATTCGCAGTTTTTTGGGACATGCTGGTTTCTATCGTCGCTTTATCAAAGATTTCTCGAAAATTTCTAAACCTCTGTGCAATCTGTTAGAAAAGGATGTTCCTTTCAAAATGGACGAAGCCTGTCTAGCTGCTTTTGAACTATTGAAGACAAAGTTGATTACTGCACCTGTGATCACTGCACCTGACTGGAGCCAGCCTTTTGAACTAATGTGTGATGCGAGTGACTTTGCCGTTGGTGCTGTTCTTGGGCAACGGAAGGAGAAAATGTTTCTTGTGGTTTATTATGCTAGTAAAACCCTCAATGACGCTCAATTGAATTACACCACGACAGAAAAGGAACTTTTGGCGGTGGTCTACGCTTTTGAGAAGTTTCGAGCCTATCTGCTTGGCACGAAGGTAATTGTATACACAGATCATGCAGCCATCCGGTATTTAATGTCAAAGAAGGATTCAAAGCCGAGATTGATCCGATGGATTCTATTGCTTCAAGAATTTGATGTGGAGATTAAAGACAGAAAAGGAACCGAGAACCAGGTGGCGGATCATCTTTCGAGGTTAGAGGAGCACGGTAAGAATGTACAGTCTGAATCTGTGATTAACGAATTTTTTCCCGATGAACAACTTTTCAGGATACAAGAAGAGGAGCCATGGTTTGCAGATTTTGTAAATTATCTTGTTAGTGGTATTATTCCTCCGGACTTGTCATATGCTCAGAAGAAGAAGTTCTTACATGATGTGAAAGGGTATCATTGGGATGAGCCGTATTTGTTTAAACAAGGCGTTGATCAGATTATCAGACGTTGTATTCCATATGGTGAAACAGAAGCTGTATTGACAGAGTGTCACTCCACTGTGTATGGGGGTCACTATGGAGGGGAGAAAACAGCAGCTCGTGTTCTTCAAGCAGGGTTCTATTGGCCTACAGTGTTTAAGGATGCTCACCAGTTCGTTTTGAGGTGTGATCGGTGTCAAAGAGTGGGGAATATCTCTCGGAGGAATGAGATGCCTCTTAACATGCTTCTCGAGGTAGAAATCTTTGATGTGTGGGGTATCGACTTCATGGGTCCATTTGTGTCTTCATGTAATAATCAGTACATCCTTCTAGCTGTAGACTATGTCTCGAAATGGGTTGAGGTGAAAGCCTTACCAACCAACGATGCTAAGGTTGTGTTGAATTTTCTTCATAAGCAAATCTTTACCCGTTTTGGAACTCCGCGAGCTATTATTAGTGATGAGGGAACTCATTTCTGCAATCGTCAGTTCACTGCATTGTTGGCTAAGTACAAGGTAACACATCGTGTTGCAACTGCTTATCATCCTCAGACAAACGGTCAAGCGGAGGTATCTAACCGTGAAATCAAGAGGATTCTAGAGAAGTTCGTGAATCCGTCAAGGAAAGACTGGTCGATAAAGTTAGACGAAGCTGTTTGGGCTTACAGAACGGCTTATAAAACACCGTTGGGAATGTCACCGTATCAGCTGGTGTTTGGCAAGGCATGTCATTTGCCGGTTGAGCTAGAGCATAAAGCACTTTGGGCAATAAAGAAGTTGAATCTTGATACTAAAGCTGCTGGTGATAAACGGTTACTACAGTTGAATGAGTTAGAAGAGTTCCGCTCGCAGGCCTACGAGAACCACAAGATTTATAAGGAGAAAGTTAAGAGGTGGCACGACAAAAGGTTGATTCAGAAGACTTTTGTTCCTGGTCAACTAGTCTTGCTGTACAATTCCCGTCTCAAACTCTTTCCGGGGAAGCTCAAGTCAAGGTGGTCGGGGTCGTTCACTGTGAAAACCGTATTCCCGCATGGAGCGGTTGAAATTTTTGAGACATCACCTGAGTTGGCGTTTAAGGTGAATGGACAGCGTTTGAAACATTATCATATCGGGGATCCATTGAACCGTGAAACGGAATCCGTCGTTTTGACGGAAACGTAACGTCCGCGAATCAAGTCAAGCTAGTGACGGTAAAAGAGCGCTTCGTGGGAGGCAACCCACGCGAGGATACGTTGTAGTATTATTCTTTTCTTCAAATAAAAAAAAAAAAAAAAATAGAAAATCAGTGCGCAGGCTGGGCGGGCGCGCGCCAGGCTGGGCGACCGCTCAAGGTTCCTACTGTCAGTTCTGGGCGGGCGCTCAAGCTTCTGGGCGGCCGCTCGAGCAACCCCCTGGTCAGTTTTTTTTTCCCCACGTTTTTGTGTTTTAAAACCTCTCCCAACCTCATAATTTAGGTCTAGGTTCATTCCCTACTCCCTATTGCCCTCATATATCTTCCCTAACCCTAATTCACCCCTAGATTACAATCCCATCTCATATCTCTCCATTTATCTTCCATATATATACATACACTCCACCCTATCTAAACTCATCTTGCTTAACCCTAACCCTAGCAACAAGGATTTTCACTCAAATTGGGGAAGTTTTTAAAGCAATTCACCTCTCGGATTCGTGTGGGTAACTTTCTTTTCTCATTATTGATTAATTTCATTACATACGAATTGTGAATTTTCCAATTGGGGGTTAGTTGTGGATTTGTTATCTTCATTGGTGATTGTGAAATAAAGAGTTATTTTGTTAATTGATCATGGCACCAAAGCGTCAAAGGGTTGTTGAGAGGAGTGCGGGGAGCAGTAGTAATCACCCCTCCTCGGGTTCAGATTCAAGTTTGGGGGAGGTTGAGAAGTTTATATCACCGGAGGCTCAAAGTGAATATAATAGGTTAATGACAAGGACGGTGATTAGAGAGAGGGGATTCTTGCCGTTTCAGGCAGGGGAGTTGCGTGCTTTGGTAGAGGAGTTGGGCTGGGCACCGTTTTGTGAATCTCCAACAGCAGCCCCGTTGAGCATAGTTCGAGAATTTTACGCTAATGCTAAGGGGGAGACGAATGGGTACTCAGTGGTTCGGGGGTTGACTGTTGATTATACTCCAGGTGCGATTCGTCAAGTCTTGCTGCAACCGAATAGAGGAAGACGGGTTGAGGATTGGACGCATAAGACCAAGGCCGATGTGGATCTTCAGGATATTGTGGAGCAGTTGTGTGTTCCGGGCACCGTTTGGAAGACTAGGGCCGGGACTAATGAGCCTCGTTCGTTTCCATCTTCGGCTTTGAACCGCTATGCTAGGGCTTGGAATCTGTTTGTATGTGCGTCTATCTCACCATCATCTCATTCTCATGATGTGATAGTTGAGAGGGCCATTCTGCTCTGGGCTATTATTAATGGACATTACATTGATTTGGGTCACATCATTCATCAGAATATTATCAGGTTTTTGCGTTCGGGGGCCACAATGTCGATTCCTCATCCTTCTCTAGTTACTGAGTTATGTCGGGCAGTTGGTGTGAGGTGGGATGAGGACGAGCCGGTGTTGATGCCGTTGGGGGCTATTGATGACGCCCTTATTGAGCGGATGGTGGAATGGCCAGGCGGCGTTCCCCATGGCCGTGGGTTAGGCTACATTATTACTGCGGCTGAGCGAGGCGGTATGCCACCACGAGTGCCGCAGGTTCCTAGGGTTCCGCGAGCTCGCGCTAGTTCGTCTCATGGTGATGCGTTGTCAGTTGGATTTATGGAAGCTCAGTTCCGTCGCTTGAATAGGCGCATTGACGCTATGCATGAGAGCAACCGTCAATATTCGGAGGATATGACTTCTGCTTTGATCTCAGCAGGTATTTCCGCTCAGTGGCCTGTTTATGGTGCTCGCACTGTCTACCCACCCCCTGATTCAGATGAGGAAGGGGATGATGATGATTCAGCTGAGTTCTAGGTATGTTTGCTAACCCTTGTACTTTCTTCCATGAGGGCATGGCAGATTTTAAGTTTGGGGGGAGATTTCAAGGTTAGTAATGTTGTCTGTTTTCATATAGAATGTCATATTGCATCATATTTGTATGTGTAGAAGTAGTAGCATGCATAATATCTGTCATATAAGAGCATTCTGTTGCATGTGTCGTATATTGTATGTGAGTCCACTTAGTTGCATTACATGCATTTTCATGATCCCTTAGGACGAGCTGATTCTGATTGATAGGTCGATGTTAATTTGAGTGTGGTATTGATGAATAGAGGGATGATTTATAGTCTCTATGAAATTGACTTGCATGCTTCAGGAAAAGGAATTTTACAAAAGTCTCATTAGGTTGCTCTTGGACTAGGTTGAAGTTATGCTGGTTCGTTTGTTTTGAGATTAATCAATTGTTTATGTCTAGAATTTTCTTTATTCCCTTGATGGCCTAGAACACCAAAGTCTAAGTTTGGGGGAACACAAGGATTTCATGCTTCATTGTATTTAGTGTTAATAAATGTTAGGTGTCAAAGGCGAAGCCGCTCATACTTGCTATGAGTAGTCTAGGGTTGGAGATGAGAATTCTCACTCCAGATGGCATAAAAAAAATAAAAAAAAAAAGAAAAAAAGAAAGGAAAGAAAAAAAAAAGAAAAGAAAAAAATTAAAAGAAAAAAAAAGTTATTTTAAATGCAAAATTAACCAGGGTGAGCTCTTTAATACTCGAGCTATTAAGTACGAGGGGACTTGTGCCTAGTGACCTAAGGCTTTTATAGTCTGGGATCCACTGACCTAACGCTCGCTACATGGGTATTATTGTATAAGCCTTTTGGGGTCTCATCCATTGCACGGTTAAATAAGCATGTCTGTATATTATGAGTCATAGTTAGAAATAAAAGCATGAATTCTTGTCTAGCTCAGATGAAGGTGGAGGTGTTTCGAAGTTATGAAGTGTTTAGCGCCTATTCTGTTTATAAACCTGCGATTGTCTTGACAAAGTATTAGTATGATTTTTTATCTTGTCTGGGAGTATAACTGATGAGCATAGCACACACGCACGTTTCTGATCATGTAGAGTTAATATACGGGGATTTAGTCGAGCTCTGTTTGGACGTATTGCACTTCTTGAGATGTTTGCCTGTTGGTTGGTTTTGGTTAGTCTAAAGGGGGTCCTTGCATTTTCATATTAGTTGCATTCATGCATTGCATTGTTGAGTCGTTTGTGTCAGTTGGATTTTGTGGGTACATTCACTATAGGCCCTCACGAGACCTTACTCGTCCACTAGGGCTGCCTAGGGGTTTAAAGGGCTTGTTGCATATGCCAAATGCAACCGTGATCACCTACGGAAGTGGTACTAGTTAGTTTGTATATTGTTTATGCTTGAGGGCAAGCATCGGTTCAAGTTTGGGGGTGTGATAAGTGGATTTTATATCTACTTAGAACGTCTTATGTCGGCTTGAGTTGGTAGTTTTGGCCTCAAGTATGTCGTGTTTTGATTAGTTTTTAGTGGAAATGTGCAGGATTTTTTATCTCAGGATCGGAGTCGGTAATTGAAGATGTTATGTTGGATATAGGCCCAAGGTGTGTGTTTAAGAAGGTTTCCAGAAGAGCGAGGGAAAACGAAGCAAGGAACGACAATTACCATGAAAATCAGAAATTTCAGGGGGAATTGTCCAGGCGGCAGCTCAAGATTCTAGGCGGCCGCTCAGCCTGAATTCTGGAAAATTTTACAGTTTTGCCCTTTTCGAATGTTAATGCAATTCTGAGTTGTTTCCTTGTATGATCTGGTTTTTAGGGCCTATAAAAACTCTGGTTATCATTGTAATCAGGACAGAGGGTTTTTTTTGTTAACATTAAGGAGTGAACGATCAATTGTTCGTGACAAGCAACGGATCAAGATCTACCTATCTTTTGTAACTTGGCATTCTTCGGATTTGTTCCTAAACCCTTATTAATTAATATTATTCTTTTCTTCATTCTACTCATGTTTATTAGCATATTTTCATCGAACCCCATGATGATGAACGGTTCAACTATGAACTAATCACCGTCATGGGGTCCTAACGAATTTATTTACAGAAATTAGTAGTGAATGCCTAATTGATATACATGTGGTGACTTGCGATATCCTTGCATGGTTGTGAATTAATTAAATAGATGCGTCGCGAACATCTATCTTGTTAATCTTTAGTGAAGCGACAGTGGATCTCTAGATTTAGAACTTACCATGCTAGCATATGTTCGTGATTGATTTCATGATTAGTGGTGTGATTTTAACCATCTCATACTATCTTATGTAATCCTTATGGATAACTTGATCTTCAACCTTTAGGTTTTCAAATTCTATAGACATATAGAGTCTAGACCTAATTGGTGCCTGCATGATTTCTATCTTTTGTGGATATTGTGTAGATTGGTGTGCGTGTACTGAAAGGTAGCGTATACTTATTCCGTGTTGTCCGATTAGTTATCGTAACCACCATACAAATCGAGTAAAGGCATGATCTCTAATGGACGTATTTAATGAAGTTAGGACCCTATGTTTCTATTCATAAATTAAATCATTCTCTTTTAGTAATTAGTAAATTTGATTAGCATAAAATAAAATCAAAACCCAATTTGTCTTTTGTCTTAGCATTGAATGATAATCAAACATTGTTGCTTAGACGCATAAACCGAAATATACAATTTCTGTGGGAACGAATCTTACTTGCTTTTATATTACTTGTTGTCCACGTGCGCTTGCGTGTATTTTGTGTGAACAATAGACGATCAATATTATATCATATTAAAAAGAAAATTATAATCTAAAAAGGATATAATTAAAAAGGTTGTATTAGAATTGAATTTTAAAAAGAAGTTATAATCTGAAAAGGATATAAAAGATTGTATTAGAACTGAATTTTATTTATTTATTTATTAATATTAAAAAAGATTCATATTTACTATTTAGGCTCTATCTCGAGATATAAAAATCAGATTTGGATGATTTTACAATCCACGCGAAACTCATAAAATTATCTTTAATTTAGTGATGATCTAACAATTTTATCCAAATGAAAATACTCAGAATCTCAAGAGAAAATATAATTACGAATTTTTACATTAATCTTATTTAGTGTAGAATACTTACATTGATAATCCTATTTAATATAGAAATCCTAATTATATATGATTTAAATCATTGACAAGCACTTTTTCGTATTTCAATATAAATACACTTTTTAGTTTACATGTTAAATTATTAAATATTTTTTATGCTAGATCCAATATTTTTTATCTAATTATTTTAAGATCTAACAGATTCTTATTTATTTTATCATATCGAGTATCAGACTACCTACTACCAAAGTTTTGGACAAAATTTCTCCTACACTTATTATTAAAACTGTATTTGATTGTTAGTACAACTATCGTCAAATAATAAGAAGGTTATTTTGATAATCAAAACAAAATATAAGTAGATTTACTAAATAGAATAGAATTTTCAATATAAAAAATCGTCAATTTCATCTCACTTTTGTTTCTTGGTAGTTTTAATTGGAGAAAATTGTTAAATCATCACTAAATTAAAGATTATTTTGTTAATTTCACGTAGGTTATAAAATCATCCAAATCAAGTTTTAAAAATTCAAGATAAAACACATAATAAATTGAACGTATAAAATCTTATATATGTATCAATTTCATAACAACAATTTGATGCGTAAACTAATAACAAATAAATAATAACAAAAATAATATAACAAATATTTGAAAAAGAGCGTGCAACGTTTTAAGCTAGTATAATTAATGGTAATTAGCGGAATGCCTTTTTCACATCTACTTTTAGTTGAAAATATTACATTTTATAAACACCTAAAAAACATCAATCGTCTAATTAAAACAAATATCGAACCATATCTTCTAATCACTAAAAAAATATATACAACAAATAATGACCGTTAATTTATCGGTTTGGTTTCCCTAATTATAAAAATAAATAATAACATAATATAATTAGTGGTAATTAACCGATTGTCTTTTTCACATCTACTTTATTTGAAGATATTACCTTTTATAAACACATAAAAACATCAAATATCATACCACATCTTCTAATCATTAACAAAATATATACAACGAATAATGATTGTTAGATTTTTAGTAAAAAAATTAGAACCGTTAGATCTAATGTTTAGATATATTGTAGGATCAAATTAATTTAATAAAATTTCAAGTTTCGAATTTCGTCAATGACATATATATTTTAGAATTTTATAATATAAATTTTAAACCATGCATATCATTAATTAAATTTATATTAAATTTATTTAAATTTAAATTAAAATAAATTCTTAAAAATTATGATTATATATAAATATAATTGTAACATAATATAAAATTTAGTACATATCAAAAAAATCCATGCATTACACGGGTTATAAGTTAGTAAGAATAATAAGATGTAATAATATTTTATCGTAGTGTGTTTAAGAAATAACTCGATTTTTTTTAATTTATTAAATAAAACTACGTCATTACGTGTGATGGTGTACATACTAGAGAATTGTGAGGGCAACTTGATTTGATTTAAATGCTTTCTAGAATAATAAGGAACAAAAAGTTAAAGGATCAATATTATTCTTGTTTATTATTAAAATTTAATTTAAATTCAATCGATCTCTCTCGTAGTTTGATCCTCATCGTATCTGTGGTATTGTTGTTGTAAATACAAGGAATCGAACCCACTAGTATGGGAAGGCCACCTAGCCATGGAGCTCCCGCCTTTCGCTTTAACAACGCTGAGGTTACACACACACACACATTTTGTTTATATCGAGTTTTGTTATGTTTTTGTTTTGTGATTTCTGTTATTTAATTTTATCTGTTTTTTTTTTTTTTGAGCCTGTATGTTTGTTGTTTTTTTTTCGAAATCGATACTATTGAGTTGTAGTTTGATAGCTAATTATAATGTAATGCTACTTGAGCTAGGGATTGATTAGACTGTTTGAATTGGATAAAAACAGTTAAATGCTATTCGTGTCGAAAACATTGTGGAAACTGAATTTCGAAAAACAGGATTGTTAGGGGAATGCGGTACTAGGTAAGACGATTTGAATAGGAATTGATTAGACCGTCTGAATTGAAAAATTGGTAGTTAAATGTTCTTTGTGTCAACAACGTAGTGTAAAACTAAATTTTGAACAAATTGAATCGTAAATAAAAGGAGAAAGCGGAACTAGGTAAGGTGATAGTAGAGCATGACAACGTGTGAATGCAGCGTGTTTATTGTTGATGACACCTCTCTCGCTGTTTAAGATATGTGTTAGTTAAAAGGCTAATCGGTTAATATTAGCAAGAACAAGTATATCATGTTACGGTGGTTACTGCTGCAGAAATGCATCAGCTGTAGAAATAACCAGGTTATTGGTTAATGATGGAAATATTTTTTATATGATTCTTTTTTGTGATGTAATGCGTTTCACTTGTAATTTAAAGGTTGCTGAAATGGAAGCTATGTTGCAAGCCAACAATGCAGTAGTGCCAGCACGCAAAGTTATCGAAGCGCTTGCTCATAAATTCAGGTAGTAAATTTGCAGTTTTTTTTTTGTTGATGTTTTCTTTGGTTTATTGTTAATTTAGATGCCTGATCGTGAGCTTGTCATCTTCTATGTAGTACTTCGCCGGAAAGATCGGGAAAGTTTGTAGTTCAAATGAAACAAGTGAGCCACTTCTCCTTAACGAGAATCTGATAGTACTCAATTCGCTCGAAAACTGCATATGCATTTTACTATGTTAACTATGTTGTGGTTCATTTCTGAATTTAGACTATTAATTAGCAGGAGGTTTGTAATAGTCCATTACCAACATTAAGTAGATTCAATATTATGACTTTGCTGGTGCTGTGATTCTAGATAGTGCAAGTATCTACATGGAAAGTTAACACAGTAATCAGTTTACAAATATATCTCTAGTCTCACGTGGTATATAGAATTTTATGGCTCATGTATTGGTTTTTGTCTTTATAGGTGTGGAATTGGTTCCAGAATAGGCGTTATGCTATTAGAGCAAGAACTTCTAAAACTCCTGTGAAACTGAATTCTCCATCATCTCGGGACGATTCAGCTGTGGCAAAAAATGTGGCTCAAGCTCCTCAGCCACAACATCAACAGCTACAACATCAACAACAACAACACCCTCAACCACAACATCCACAACCACAACACCATCAACCACAACATCCACAACCACAACACCCTCAACTACAACCTCCACAACCACATCACCCTCAACCACAACATTTACAACCACAACACCCTCAACCACAACCAGCTTCTCTAGGTTGACTTCATTTGGAAAATGCTTAAATTTTCAAGCATCGTGTTTGTTGTGCAATATTTATATAGTAACTTTAAAATTTTGATTTTTCCTGTCATTTTCAGTTACAGTGAGAAATGTGCCTCAAGGCCCTCCAAACCTGCCTCCTCCTGCAGGTGAGTGTAAATTCAGTCATCCTCATATACTGAAGTGCATCTAATTTGTTTTGGTGCTAAAACCTGTGTATGGCTGTATGCCTGATTGTTTATGAGTCTTTTCCTATTCTTTTTTCTTGGTAAAAGGTAAGAACTGATCTACCATGTCTCTTTCTATCCTTAACAAGAGGGATATGTTTTTTGGGGGGTATGGTAATACGGAAGCACGTCTTTGTAGTTGTAGAGTATATACCAAATTCTTGTTCTTCTATCATATATCTCCACGAAGATCACGAAAATTCATGAAATTTTCCTTTCTAGCATGCTCCGTTTAATATCATGATGACTTATATATGTCCAAAATCATGTTTAATTGTTGTTATAATTTTTTCGTTGTGTGTATGAGTTTAACAATAACTAGCTGAATATACTTGACAATTTGATGTTATTTTTCCGTATCCGGATACACATCTCACATGATTATATTTGTATGTTATTGCTGCTACTTTACTCTGTCTAGCATATTCACTTCGTATTCATACTTGTAAAACATGTAGAATCTCTCATAATATACAACTCTCATTATGATATCAACTCGTGGGTTATCAGGAATGTAAGCTAATGAAAAAGGTGTCATTTGGATGCAATTGCGTTATATATGTGCACTTGAAGCAGTACCCACCATAAAATATTATTAAAAGTTATCACAGTGTTCTGGCTTTTGCACAATATATTTCTACAATCATGAAGTGGTACTTGGTCTAATTCAGCAAGAGTACTTAAAATGGTGATGTTAAGTATACTTGCATATTATGTTTTCTTAATGTCCTCTATTATGGGATAGACTCTAATCCTGTATACTTCCACTAGATTGTGAGATCAACTTCATAGTAGCACCCATTTTTCCGGAGGCAGATGCTGCCGTGAAACATGCTCTATTTGAGCTCGTCATGCATAACACTGACTGCCTAACACAATTTTTCATGAAATATATTTTTAGTGGTTTTACTATTATGCTTTCATTTATTTTTGCTTTTGGACTATCATTTTCTAAGAATAAATCTTTTCACAATGCCTTTTTTTTTTTTTTAAATCGATGCTTCTATCTAATTTTCCCACATTCTTAACACGGTTCATGGTGTAGGCAAGAAAGCTGCAAAAAGTACTCCAATGGAGTTTGAAGCTAAATCTGCAAGAGATGGTGCATGGTTAGTATTGCGACATTTTTATGTAGGTGTTCTGAAGTCATTTGCTTACCATCATACTCCAATACTCCATTCTGATTATTAGCAGTTCATATTGAATTAATTATAATTTGGTCTTTTCTGCCTTAGGTATGACGTTGCTAGCTTTCTATCTCATAGGAATCTTGAGACGGGTAACCCGGTAATGACTGTAAACCGATTCAATCACAAAAGTTGTTGAAATAATTTTAATGCTACTTGGGTTAGTTGCTAAGCTTTTGTTATTATTATCATTTGTGAGAAATCTGTTGCATTTCTTATTGAATTTCAGTTATGCTTCCTTGTTACTGGGTATCAATTTCCTTTTGAAATTAGGTAGATCTGCACTGGATGCACTTTGCTTTTGTACCTCAGCGGATATATTGTTTGTCAGTTGTCACTGGACCTATGATTAGAACTGAGACGTGATCATTAACTCACACCCATTTGTGTACACATTAATTAAATGAATGCAGTTTGTCACCTGGGGTGGATTTTTTTTTTTGCATATTTGTAGATTCATTGGCTAATACTAAAGTTGTTCTGCACTTTAGTATCAATTTCCTTTTGAAATTAGGTAGATCTGCACTGGATGCACTTTGCTTTTGTACCTCAGCGGATATATTGTTTGTCAGTTGTCACTGGACCTATGATTAGAACTGAGACGTGATCATTAACTCACACCCATTTGTGTACACATTAATTAAATGAATGCAGTTTGTCACCTGGGGTGGATTTTTTTTTTTTTGCATATTTGTTGATTCATTGGCTAATACTAAAGTTGTTCCCAAACTTGAATTGAGCCTGCTGACAACTGGAACTTTTACTAATGTTTGTATGAATGTGCCCTAGCCCCTATATGTCAATTGTTCCATAGCATCGACCTCGAAATAAATGCTTCAATTACTTGCAAAAAGTATCCATTCGTCCCACCTATCTCTACTTTTGTATGTGAAAAAATACAGGATTGTGGGTTTCTTTTTTGCTAGTGAAATATTTGGATCAGTACCATTTTAGTGTTTGGTTATCATCTCATAAATATTGTTCAAAAATCTTATTTCTTAAGTTACTACTGACTAGACCCACAGATTTAAGAGTGGTATATAAGGAGGTTTGCTTTTGTCGACAAGTCAAATTAAGATTCTTATCAAAAATATTGTTGACTAATTGGGCATGGGTTTTCACTCCACTCCTGATTATTCTGACAGTGTTTGCCAGTCCGTTTTCCTCGTCTGTTGTTTATGCTGTAAATGTTTCAGGAAGTTCTGGTTCGGTTTGCTGGCTTTGGAGCAGAAGAGGATGAATGGGTTGATATCCGTAGGCATGTTAGACAAAGGTCTCTTCCATGTGAATCCTCAGAATGTGTAGCAGTTCTTCCAGGAGATCTTATACTCTGTTTTCAGGTTTGTTTTCCATATAAAATTTTCAGAAAGATTATATGATCAATGCAATTGTATGTACACTCTTATTGTGCAGAGAGTTACTCTCAAAGTTATTAAAATATCTCAGGAAGGCAAAGAGCAGGCTCTCTACTTTGATGCTCATGTCCTTGATTCACAAAGACGACGGCATGACATAAGAGGTTGCCGTTGTAGGTTTCTGGTGCGCTATGATCATGATCAGTCTGAGGTATAATTCATATGAAATTGCACAATTTTCCTTTGCATAGTCAAAGTAGTATGCATTTTGCTAATTTCTTCTTTTACATTCTAGTCTGGTTCTTTGCATGTCCCGTTATTTTGAGTTTATTATCTGCTGCATAGACTGCTTTTTTTTTCTTTGCAGATTTTTAAACTTTGTTCTATTTGACCCTGCAATCTATTTATAAAGGGTATATTGGGTTCGTCTCATCCCTGTAAGGCTGTAACTTCTGGTTGTGAGCTTAATGGATCACTTTAAGATCCATACATATACATACATGTATCGTAAAAGTAGTTTCACACACTCAGTCACTCACAGCTAGAGACGCATTTGTTGATTCGGATATCAGCGTTTGTTGTAAAATCAACTTCTAATCTGTTTGGAACAAAATTATTTCCCCATGACACACTCCTGAAAATTTTGGATATGCTTAAACTGCTCTTTTAGGTGTGAACTCTATTTTCTTAGAAGTTATTTGGTGATAAGCATGGAATGGGTCATTGGTTGTCTGCCTGCAGGCATAACCAATAAACTGCAAACTTACTATAACTCAGAGTAATAGGGTTTGAATTATTTTTTTTCCACTTCTTCTTCCCGGGATGTTTAGCAAGTTATATAAAAATTGCATTCTCGATTAATTTGCTGTCGCGGGCTTCTGTTTTCTGTTGCACTTGTGTTGAATATCACTGATTTGGTTCTTCATTTAAGCTAGGAAATTGTGCCATTGAGAAAGGTCTGCCGTCGACCTGAGACCGACCACAGGTTGCAGCTACTTCATGCTTTGAATGACTCTGCAACAGCAAAGCAGCCCAAAGCTGGTATTGAGTCTCGTACCACCAGCACATTGAGGGTCTATCCTCCTCCCGACGTAACAGAAACGCAGCTAAAAAAAGCGGAACCTGTAGCTGTTATTCACATGGTTCCTGCAACTTCCAATTCCAATTTGGTTGCAGGTAGTGAAACCAAAAATCAGCAACCAAATGTTTCTGAGATTGTGGATGCTGGTCCTGTAAAGATTCCAAATGCCCCACCAGGTAGTGGTATTCAGCTACTAGAAGCTCCTGGACTCATCAACCCTGTCAACCAGAAAGATCCGAATGAGCTGCCAGGAAACGATGCTGCAATTCAAGATTCAGCAGATAAAGCTGCTACAGCCATTGGAGATCCGAATGCGACACTAGAAAATGATGCTGTTTTAAATGAAGTTGATGTAAATAATGCTGATACAAACATTGAGGGAAATCCAAATGTGACACCTGAGACTGATGATGTGTTGAATGAAGCTGCTACAAATATTGAGGAAGATGTAAACAGGACTCCGGATAATCATGCTGTGTTAAATGAAGATGCTGCAAACACTGAGGAAGAGACGAATGGGTCGCCGGAAGATGAGGCTGTGTCAAATGAAAATAGTGGAAACATTGAGGGAGAAACAAATGGGATGCTGGAAGATGAGGCTGATTTAAATGAAGATGCTGCAAATATCGAGGGAGATACAAATGGGACGCCCGAAGATGTCGTCATGTTAAATGAAGATGTTACTGGAACTAGCAGTACTGCAGATCAATGATTGGTTAATATCTTCTCCGTCTATATATTGTGCTCTTAGGATCAACTCTAGCTTTTGTTATTGTTACATCAATTGAGTTTAGGCTGCATATACTGCCCGGAGCATATTGAAAGTGCTGTACAAGGGATTCTATGAATGGTTAGATATAAAGTTAAAAGAAGATTTCTTTCTTGCCTTCCTAGAGGTACTATACTATATTGTTTTCCTGAATACACCGAAGGTGGAGTATCGAATAAACTGAAGCGAAAATGTGTGCTGCAGTTTATCGCTATTTGTCCAGCTTCCCTTTTCAGTACTGCAGTTAATTTTCAATCTGAATCTGCAAAAAAGGCAGAAAGATCAACTGTTAATATTATTATGTTCTATCCTCCTAAGACCCCTCTTAGTGGCGAGAGATGCCATGTTATCTTTTTGTTTTGGTTTGGGTTACGAATAGGAAAAAAGTCGCAACTAGTTGGAAATTAACTTTCTCATTTTTCATGATAATAGCTGTTCTATGAAAAGTTGCAGATATACGTTGTTAAATTGTGTAAAAAAAAACATTTGTACATAAATGGAGATAGAGACGGGGAGGAGCAGAGTGGGGGAAATAAAATATAGGAAGCTGCAATTTAGTAGCAGGTATTATTAGAAAACTGTCATTTCTTTCATAATCAAATGCATCATGCAGCACCATTACACCAAAAACAAAGTTTAATATGTGTTCACCAATTCCACTTTTTCAACATTGTCTTGACCATCCTGTTCTTTTGGACTCGTTATCTTTCTTTCACCCGTGCCAAAAATGAACTGGAGATGGAAAGAAGAGTACTTGGATCTAATCTTGGTACCAATTGGACTTTTGATTATGTTCGGCTATCATCTCTTTCTTCTCTTCAGATACCTAAAATTTCCTCACACGACGGTTATTGGATGTGAGGATCATTACAAGAGAGTCTGGGTTGAGAAGACTATGCAGGTTACAAACTTCTAACTTGTTCTTCATGAGATTGCCTGATTGATCACAACTTATGTATTACGTACTTAATCAACATGTTTACACATAATCTCAGCTTGATGCCAAGGAAAGAGGGACAGCTATAGCCGTGATCAACAGCAATATAGTAGCATCAACCAACATGACCTCAGTCTCTCTGGTTTTGAGCTCTTTGATTGGAACGTGGATAGGAAGCTCATCCGGAAAAAGCATCCTCTCAAGCAGTGTTATTTACGGAGACACGAGGATGACAATCACTTCTTACAAGTACATCAGTCTTCTCTCTTGCTTCCTGGTGGCTTTTGCTTCTTTTGTACAAATGTTGAGGAACTATACACTAGCTGCTTTTCTCATTAGTATGCCACATTGTGAAATTCCTGTAAGCTATGTGCAGAAGCCAGTTATAAAAGGGAGTAACTACTGGGTGATTGGCATGCGCGCATTTTATTTTGCAACTATTTTGATAATGTGGATTTTTGGTCCAATCTCAATGTTCATTTCCTCGGTCATCATGGTAGCTGTTTTGCACAATCTGGACACTACTTCAACTGAGCCATACCTATTTCGGTCGCGATTTAGGCATCAAAATAACCTGATGGTATGTGAAGAACTTGTCACTGTCAACAGGACTTTTGGGCACCAAGAAAGAACAATGTAAACTGATAGTATAGGCAATACATTTGTGGAATATCATTGGAGTGAATAACTGGAACTTCCAGTTCGTTTGTAGGCTATTACTAACGAATGAGAATGACTTTTAAGTCATTTGTTTCATGATCTATCCCACTTGTCCTAGTAACCTGAGTCCTGCACTTTTATTCCCCGAATATGCGCACTTATTTTTACTTTTTTTAAAAAAATTAACAAGTCAAAAGGCTAAAATTGACGATTGTTAGCTCTCCAACAAGAATGATGGATTTAAAGTTATGGGCTCATTCACTATTTTAAAACGCATACTTATAATAATTTTCTTTTCAATTTTTTTTTTCTAAGTTAAACACACGCACACACACTGACTCCTCCCACTGGAATCGAACCCTCGACCTCTTCTTCCTAAACAAATTATGTACCTGACAAACAAGTGTCCTAATTGTTAAAAATATCCAGTACACCTGAAAATTGTAATTCTTATCAAATTTTTTAATATTTTTTTAAATTATTATTTGTCATTTTTTCCTTACCTTCATGGTATTGGATTAAGAGTACCATTTTTTACTTGCCGAGCAAGCTTGTCATGAGCAAATATCATGTATTTCCGTCACCTAAACATGGAACAAAACCAGAGTGTAGATCATATTCTTTTGTCTAAATATGACATTCATTTTATAAACTATTTGGAGTCGACTCTCAATACATCTCATTACTCTCTAGCATCTCTGCCCTTGTAAAAACCGAAGTACTATTTCGCTCCCTTTTCTATTCTAAAACTAGTTACTTCAGCTTGCTTAGCTAGAACATTACAAATTCAGGACTATATAGTCAATACAGACCCTTCTAGAAGCTTCTATACAGACCTTCTAGTAGCTTTCGTACGTTAGCATTTTCACTTGCTATCTATACTCCGCAGATGCAAAAGAATAGTACAAGCACCACTTAACAAATTTCAAGCATACAAATCCCGAAAGCAGAAAAAAATAATAGAAAGCGACTTAAATAGATTAACCGGATACTCATGAGTATTTGTAACAAAAAAAAAAAAAAAAGGATTAACGAGTGATCGTCTAAAGCATAAAAAACCAGAGTATTTGTAACCTCCCACTGCTCTTTGATGGAAGGCCAAAAAATAATCTTGCCTTATTTGAATCAAACATTTGAACAATAAACCGATACTCATGCAAAATTTCGATTTTTACAAGGAATCTAACACCTAAACTCCGCAGGCATACCAAAACTTGCCAAGACAAAGCTGCTACTAGTTAATCAGAAGGCTGCTTTGTCTATCCACGATATAAGTGAACAAAGGCATAAAGTCTCAAATTTACAGTGCCAAGAAACATCCTTTGTAGGATCTACAGAGATTAATACACCATCTTTGTAGATTAACTCTAATTCTGGTTCACGAGGATTCCAAGAACTTACTTCTGCTGTTGCACTCTTGATTCTTGGATGAGAAGTACATTCAACGGGCCTGATGAATTTATTTCCAGAATTTTTGCATCTACAAACTTTTGTTTTCTGACCTCCAACTAATTCGACGTGATCACAATGCTCCACATTTTCATCTAACAAACTTGTTGCATTCTCACTTAAACAAAAATTCCTAACCTCTGAATGGAGATGCACTGATGAAGATTTGACACAGTCGTGCACATCCTCCACTGTCCACGGGCTCTCTCTCAATCCCCGATGGTAATAAAGATTCTTCCGTACCAATTGCTGGAGCATGACAAGACACTTGGAACAACAGCGGTACAAACATTGAGAACTACTATCACCTGGATGATTAGTGATGCCGTCTAAAGAACAATTGTCGTCTACATTTCTTTTGGAAGAGACTGTGTTGCCATTTTCAGAAGTCGTGTCTATATCATCCGAGGACAAGACATTATCGCCTAAAGCACAAGGACCATCCTTCAAAGATCGGATGGAATCCGTACGTGTGTAACCATTAGAAATGGGTCCAAGCACTTCATTTACCTTCATGTCATTTCCAGAACTTTCTAATTCATGTGTTTGAGGATTGACACCATCCTCTTCATTTAAAAGTTCAACATTTATATCTATTGAGTTCTGAGATTGTAAGGATGTATAACGTGAAGGATCTTCTAAAGTTGCTTTTATGTTCCCGTTCTGCTGACCAGAATCCACATCCATGTTGAAAGGGATAGATCCTCCTGTATCTGTGATGTTTAAATTTAGGGGACTTCGAGCTTCTGCTTCATGCAAGCTTTTTTCAGTAGTTGGTTTATCTTCACAGATCTTGTGTTTATCATGTGGTCCTAGACAAGCAAGCCTAGGGTCTGCTTCAGTCACTTGACCATGGATCTCTAAGCTGTGAAAAAGAAGAAAGGGAACTGAACACACAAACTGCTGACCATAATCAAAGTTTAAAATACTACATAGATGTGGAACAGTACCTTTGTAGCAGGTAAGCCCAGCTATTCACCAAATCCTCAAGATAAGCCACTTGCGAAAGCAAACGACCAAAATTATATCTATCACTCCCAGCATCAATTTTAGCATGAACCTGTACAGCTAGAAGCTCTAGAACCTTCTGAACCTCAGATGATACTTCTCTAGGTGATGTGTACATGCCTCTGTAAGCCAATAAACCAATAGCAGTTAAGCCTCTAACTACACCGGATTTTTTGTTGAACTTTTTACTTGCAGAACTGGAAGCCACAACAAAATTCTCTCCCTCTAATGAATCCTTGGGACGAATGATGCAAGAGTTGAATGGCCAGCCTCTCCAAGGTCCGGATATGTCGGCACAGGGGCCTTCTTTAAGCTTGGATGTGGCCCAACAAAGCTCAGCAAAATGAGGGTATAGCAATATTTGATAGCCAAACGTTAATATTGCCTGCATCAAGTTTGATTTTCCCTTCATATTCTTTGTCACAGATGGAGGTGCATCCCCTATAATAGGACTTGCAGGAAATTGCTTTGGGCACACTGGATAACTGGATGAGAAAGGCTCATGATTCTGACATCCTGCATTTGCATCACTTTTAGAAGCACCCACAGCTTTGCCCTCGGTAGTATGAGTTTTGCAGTGAATCAACTGGAGAAAATATTTAGCTAAATCATTTGATAATTTTGCTGCAGAAAAATCAATCACCATATCACAATCAAAGTTCCCTCCAACCAGGACAGAAAATCGGGGTACGGCATCCTTCAATGGAGCAGAAAGACTGCAGTTCATGTTGTCACTTTCAAAGAATTGCCTTATTCCATGTGGAAGTAACGTAAATGGCATGTCTGATGTAGCCTGCCAGAAGTTATAAAAATCACTGCCTCGTAATTATTTATAATATATGTGTCCACTTAGCTTCCTCAACCAATTAATTTTCTGTCAGTTGGTTATAACAAAAGATATGTACTGTAGAAAGTAACTGTTCGATTAAAACCATGAATATGCATCATGATTAAACACAAAAGTAAACAGAGATACATAAAATTAATTTTAAGATTTCAACTCAGGAAGATCAAACAGATAGAACATCTGACTAGAAGCTACTCAACAGTGATGGAAGCCTATTATTCACATTTGCGACAATTGTGGTCCATAAGGTACATACGTTGATTTGATTCAGTTCACAATTCAATATTTCAATATACCAAAATACTAGGAGCTTCATCAGTCTTTTTATATATTAAAGCTTGCTTCTGAGTTTTTAAAAAAAGGGAAGTATGGGAACATCAACGAAAGTAGAGGGGAATGAAATGAGTTTTAATGACTTGCGCTCGAGTTATAATGAAAGCAAATTACAATTTAATACTTTCACATAGAAAAACAAAAAAAGGACATGTTCCTTCATGCAGTTACAGAGAATTAAGGTATGGAAGACATTAGTCATCACAGATTGGATGAAAGTTGACTCCTCTACAGAATATCACACTCTTAGAATCACAAACTGATGATATAAAGGCCTTGGGATTCACAAATGCACATTCTAACTATATTTTAACTGTATAAAAATACTGCAACCTTAATTTAACTTAATTAGTCATCATTACACGGTTGGATGATTAAAAGAGATAGTTAAAGATAGCGAACATGAAAAAGGTGAATACAAGGAACAAGACCGTATTATTTAATCAATATACTGGTTCTTAAGATCAATCAACAGGCCTTTTTTAAGTTGTAAAAATTGAACAAGACACTAAGAATTTTGTAATTAAGCAAAATTCACTGAAATTATACATGAGCATGATACAATGGAGGTGAAGAAGAGAAGCTTGGAAAATACAGAAGTAAAATTTTGGGCAAGAAGTGAAACAAATATATCCGATTAGGCAGGGTAATTTTAGGAATATTATATTTAATTTTAGACAGTCCTTGTGTTACTTCCCTTCCGTCAATGGTTTTGGAGTAAAGATTATGGCATGAAAGTGGGTATTTTTACTCCTCACCTTGCTTCCCTTCCTAGAAAATACTTGGGAGCTTGAATTAGAGTGAAACCTCTATAAATTTACTCACTCTTCATTTGCTTTCCTTCCTATTTAAAACTAGAAAACAGGTTATAAGATTCTTAGACTAAATGGCAGAGTAGATAGCAAGTAGCTATTTTCAGTAGGATGTATTCATGTTCCAAAACGAAGAAATAAAGCAGAATACATATGTACAAATACTTAACAAGGACAAGAATGTGTAGACATAAACTCGAGCAAATACTAAAAATGTTCATATACATAAACAATGATAAACAATCGTACCAAAATTATCAAGGATGTAGACACGCAAATGGATTCTACTTGCTCGATAAACGAGCACCAGAGGTGTGAAGCTTTTATAATAGGAATTTGAGGCTCTGCTGACTCTGCAGAGCTACCTTCATTCAGATTTTGTCTCCAATCAACATCGCTGTGTCCCAAGAAACTGCTCTCCTCAGAAAAATTAAATTTCGTTGCAGGTGAATGACACTCCTCTTCATAAGACGTCTCCACCGCCCATAAATCAATCCTTGGCATAAAAACAATGCATGAACCAAGACATGTACATCTACCTGCGTTCAAATTAAGGAGATGAGAACTGATGGGGAACAGAAGTGAAAAATATCTATTATCTTTTATTAATTATACATAATTAGTGTAGAGATAAATAAAATACATTATCTACATATATCATGTGCAGGGCCATTGGTTTATATAATAGAGGTTATTTATGATAAGCCCAAGTGTTAACGGGCCTTAGTCCATAAGGTATTATTTTTAGGGTTTCTATTCCTACATAAGTGATGTAATCCCCACATATTATCCAGACTTGATTATTGAAAATATCTTTGAATATTAAATTGGGTCTTTCACGGGTTGCGATCCATATTCTTCCGCGGTTTAATCACCCAAATTTTATCTTGTTCTTGTTTTTTATTCAATAATTACATCTCTTCAAAACTTGTCCTACATCAAGAACCATGTTTTCAATAATAAATACATAAACATAAATGACAACAAAACGGAAAACATAAACAACAAATTTTCATCCATTACAATTATTCATCTATATATATATGTACAGATTCTGCTTCAGCATTCAAAATGACAACAAACTAGACAAAAAGAGTGAACATTGTTAAACCTCAATCTGAAAAGAATATATTTGCCGCATACAAAAATGAATATAGATTTCCGTTCCTCTCTAACATGCTTTTTACAAAAGGTATTGTGCCCCTAGTTTTGAACTGCAAAATTTTAGTTTAGGAAAGAGGCCAATGCTGGAAATAATTGTATAAAGTCTACTTAGTCGACTTTATTTTAATTGATCAGTAAAAAAAAAATTTGTTATCATATTCCACCATATATGTAAGTAATGAATAGCATTTACTCAGCCCAAGACGAATAGATGATAAATGCAGAGGCTAGGAGCAAAGAAACTAAATCAAGCCACGACTAGAGAAGGAAGAGCATGTTCCCTATCTTAAAACCATATCCAAAAAAAGCCAAGTCATATACTCATACACTTCCACAAAAGTATAATATTCTCAAAAAATGAAACTCAATAACCACAACAACTACTATATCTATCAGGCCTAGTACAGACATAAGACATATCCAACTCCCAGGATTCAAGTTTTAAATTTCATCAGTTCCTTGTTGATTCAACCTATTTTCCCTATCCTTGGCCTTTTGGGGACAAGACATGGAGATCAGGAGTGGGCACATGTTGGCAAAGTAGCTAAAAAATCATATACTATGAGCAATATGTCAATTGCCAAATAAAATGCAAACCATCAGAATAGGTGACCATGCTACAACAGAATATTCTTACAAACTTATTGGCTACAGTTAGCAAGGGATCCCCAACTCCAAGCAAAAAAATAATACTAAAGGTTAAAATTAGAAATTTTGGCAATTTTATTCATCAAATTTGACTGGGTATAGACCGAAACTTAAATCTTATGAATAGCTCTGCATTCAAAAATTACGTCACTAAATAGAAATACCAAAGACAAGCTGCAAACTAATGCAAAGAGACTTAGTGCAGAGCCATAGTTATTATCAAATAGGACCAAACAAAATTTAGATAGTAGCAACTACTCACAAATTATTACAGCAAAAGTTGCAATAAACAAATTATAAAAGACGTACTTAGTATTTGTGTTACTCCGTGCATTAAATCTCCATGCCCTTCTTGTGTAATTGTAGCCAAATCAATCTTCCTAATTTCAACATTTCCGACGAAACAATGAAGAATGCAGGACGCTATATGTTTCTGACCACCACAGGGATTCCCAGAAATCAATACCCTGAAACCCGATTTCTTCCCTAAGAGAGAAACATTCTGCAGTAAAGTAGCACGAGTAACCAGTGGCTGAACGCCTGAAGCATCTTCATCACCAGCATCGTCATTCAATGCATCAACACCTAAAACACATGCATCTCCAACTAAAATGCTTTCACATGAAAGACTACTCGCTATTTCGCTCAAAACATCTGCTTCTTCAAGCAAACCATGAACATGGGACCACCAGCTTCCACCCCTAATATTCTTCTTGTTCAAGACAGACAGAATTACATCTTTTATTACTGTTGAGGCTTTGAAAAGAGGTGGCGGCAACCAGGTCCTTTCATCTAAATAAATAGAAAGAAGTAACGTGGACAGTGGCTGTATCAGACAAGGAATAAGATGGGCCGGAAGAGGCGACGATACCACATCATTTGCAGCCATTCCTGCTTCCCTGCGGGAGCATGGAGGTGGTGCACATGAAAGCGCCTCCAACCAATCCCTTTCTTCCACATTAAATGGGGGAAGAGCAGGCCTCTTACCATGACCAGACTTTCCTTCAGCTTCAGAAAGAATTTTATGTAAAGGGCAGCTCCTCTTGAGCGCGACCATAGCTGCTTGCGTACAAAGAGCCTGAATATCAGCACCAGCAAATCCTGCAGTTCTTCTAGCAATCCATTTAATTAATGATCCAGTAACAGCCTTTGGCCATTTTTTTGTGTGGAGGGAGAGAATAGATTCTCTATCCTTGAGCGAAGGCAGCGGAAAATAGATCTCCCTATCGAACCTCCCAGGTCTCCTTAAAGCTGGATCAACAGCATCAGGACGATTTGTCGCTCCAATTACTATAACGGAACCTCGTGATTTCAAACCATCCATTAGAGCAAGCAAAGTGGAAACAACTGAACTATGTGTTTGGTCTTGTTGTCTCGTGCGAGAAGGTGCCAAACCATCAATCTCATCAAAGAAAATTATAGATGGTTGTGATTTCTCTGCAACCTGAAACAGAAGTCTTAATTGTCGCTCCGCATCACCAACATATTTTCCGAGACAATCAGCACCTTTGCGCGCAAAATAGGCTATCCTTTTATCACCACGGGCACATGCACCGATTAGCGAACGCACCACTAAAGTTTTACCTGTTCCGGGATATCCATGCAAAAGAACTCCCCTAGGTGGAGTGAGCCCAATATTACTAAAAAACTCAGGATACAGTAGAGGCAATATAACAACCTCTTTTAGACAATGGATGACATTTTGAAGCCCTGCAACAGATTCCCATCCCCCAAACTGGATTTCGTTATCAGCTTTTGACCCTCCAATATATACGGGTGCAATTCTCAACAGATCTCTCTGAAGCCTCTTGTTTTCACGTTTCAAAAATTCTTCATCCTCCCCGCAATTCTCTAACCATTTTTCTTCTGCTTCAACATCTTTCCGCCAGGCATCACTTGATTGTTTTCTTATTTCCATTTTCATCTTTTTAGCTTTCATTCTCTTCAACCAGGAACTTTTTTTACTACCATGAGGTTGGAAGATATTTCGATGATCCGTGCAGGCTATGAGAAATTTGCGATGATTAAAGATGCAACCATTAGCTCGAGCACAAGGCTGCAAGACATAATGGTAAGTTAATAGCAATGACCAAACTAATGGTTGATTATCTCAACTGCAATATTGGAATAAGAAAACAAAACGAATAGAATGTAATACAAGATACCAAACAAATTTGAAACAAGGAAAGCTTGTTTAGTTAACCAACCAAGTGATAAGTTTTAGTGCACCGATCAACACGACATCCAACTGTTGCCCCACGCCTACTGCACCGGCTACATTTCAATAGTCTTCCTCTGCAAAGAGCTGCCCTTACATTTTTTAAACGTCCTAATCCCGCAAAATAAACCTGAAAGATAAACTTAATATAATGAGGGACACCTACACAATAATTAATGAACATGCACTAGATCCAAACTAGAGTTCCGTTAACAGCTTTTTGTAGCTGCTATAATTAGCACAAGTTTTTAGTAGCTATGCTGGGTTATAAAGCTTTAAAGATCAAGCAATTAGTATACATAGCTGCCCACTACCTTACTGTTATCGGAACTAAATTATTGCTTGTGAAACTATTAAAAAAAAGTGAAAAAGGGAGACAAAAAGATGGCTGGAATACAGACACGCTATATTACCATATTGGTACTTTACAGATAGATAGACCCAAACCCTTTTTGTGATAAAGAAGCTTCCACAAATTATCTTTATCCATAAAAAAACTACAAAAGACAGAAGGATACATAATTATGTTTTAAAGAACTATCTGCAGATAGGCACATATCAACCTCGAAACAAAGTAAAACTCTAGCAGCGAGTTTAATCAACATCTCCAGGAAAACACCTCCCAGCAAGTTTAAATAACAATCCCAAGAAACAGATACCAAGAAAGAAAAAAAGTTCGCATTTATCAATACATCTTTCCTTCCTCCAAGACCTTTAAAGTTTCCACTGTTTGAAAAAGCAAGATGACAACACTTGCAGAACCCTCAAAAGGACACATCATTGTACCAAAGTTATGCAACTGAGTTCATTTCACAAAATATACCTTCAGAATTTAGTTATTATAGTCTAGAACCTATGAAATACATAGAACAAGCTTAGCTTTAGATGATTAAGAACTCTGATACTAGTAGAAAAAAATTGAAATAAGCAAACCTTATTTTTAACTTGGAAGTACATTGTTACTACAGATTGCAGTTTGTGCAAGAAAAGGGAAGCACACAAAATTAGAAAAATACATTCAGCAAGGAAACCACACCTCTGGACTCCAAACGGCACAATTTTGATGAACCCATATTCCAGCAATACCAAAACGATCATTAATGGGACCCAAGAGGCGCCCCAGCCAGCCGGGCTCATTACCAAATCCATCCCACGTGTCATAAAGTGGTTCCTCGGCATCAGAAGACCCAGAGTATGTCTCATCATCACTCCCAAGCCCACGCTGCAATAAAATCTTTGGAGGTTTCCCATCGGTTCCTCCCCCACACAGGCCGCATCTTCTTCCCTTTTTTATTCGCGGTTTTCTCAGTTCATTCTTCAAAGGATAGTTCAGACCTTGCACATACTTAGAACTTTCACCTTCCAATGGTTTATCATTTGATATTCCATCTACTTGTTGACCAAAAGCACCACCTGCTGCTGACGTGTCTATTTGTTTTTCCATTTCGATCAGAGTACTCGGTTGTTCGTTCACCTCATCGCATTCCACGGATTGCAGATTACCATTCACCATGCACTGCTCTGAATGTACACTAGGTGGAATCTCATCCTCCTTTTCCTCTAGAAGTTCTGTGGAAGATACATTTTGCTTCGGTTCCCCCTCCTGTTCACCTATCTGTTCCCCCTCATGTACACCTACCAATTCACTATCCATGATCAAGGTATCCCCGCTATCCATGATCAAGGTATCCCCGCTATCCATGTTCAAGGTATCACCACTCTCCATGTGCACAGTATCCCCACTCTCCATAAGCACATTATCCCCACCTTTGTCTTCTGACAGCTCTACTTTGTTCTTGTCCTTGTGACCCTCCAAACCACTTCTAGAACAAGTCTCTTGATGCTCATTACTGGAAACGTTTAATACTCCAATATCAGCAAGTCTATGTGACTTTCTAGTTCTTGTTTCAAGCTTCCTGGCTCTAAATTTCTGATTATTCTCACTCAATCCCACACCCTCCAACTTATACTTAGACTGACATCCAAATCCATCCACATCTTCAAAAACCTTCCTTTTACCCTTCAGCGACGAATCCCCTCCTCCCCTCTCTCTAAAACTCCCACTATTACCCCTATCTCTCAACCTCGATTTCCACTCACCCGATTCCTCCTCCACCTTCTTCGAAGTCGAGCACGGAGACTCAGACTCACCCTTCACCCACTCTTTCCTCAACCTCTCATCCGAACCACTCCCAATCCCAATCCCAATCCCAATCCCTTTATCAAACTTCCGCCGCTTCTTCACCGGAAGCGGAGAAGCATCAAGCAAAACCGGAGCCTTCCTCGCCCTCGAGCTCCTCCTAACCTCCTTCTCACCACCACCAACATTTCCCTCCGTACTCCCCACTTCTACCACGCCATGATTCCTACTATAAACCTCTTCGCAAATCGCATCAAGCCTCTTATGCTTTTTCTTAACCCTAACTCCACTCCCCAAACCCTTACTCCTCTTCCTCCAATTCTTCGAAAACACCGCAGGCCTCGACAACCGCATCACAACTCCACTCAAATTAATCCAACACAAATATATATCCACCCAATCACACACTCCAAAACCTCACACAGACATAAATCACCAACACATATCTCAATTAAACATATAAACAATCCAATTCAGCATCAAACAAACTAATAATCAGATCAAATCAACAAACGCATTGAATCACAACTCACACACCTCATGAATTGAACAGTGTCTGTATATATAGATAGATAGATACAAAAATGAAACCCTAGAAAATATCGATAAAAAATAAGCAAATAAAAGATTCAATAATCGATACTTGTTGTAGCGTTACGACTCCGGAGCGCCGGCGATTGACTTGTTCATCGGAACTTTCTCTCTCTAGAACTTTCTCTCTCTAGATTATTTTGCGTGTATATTTTCTCAGCTACTCGGGTGATATATATAAAGATGAATTAGGGCGGAAATAAACAGAAGGGTTTCGGGTTTTTTGCGTCCAATTTATCCACGCGCAGTGTAAAAGAGTGTAAATGACGCGCTGAGGAAGTGATGTTTGTTGAGATTGTTGGAAACTAAAGATTTGTTTGGTAATGTCACGCGCTAGAGAAATATGTAGATTGTGTTGATTTTTGGCACCAAAGCGAACGTTACCGCCAAATATGTAATATTTTGTAAATTTGGAAGGAAATGAAATGCGAAATGTGAAGTGAACATAAATGGTTATTGTGCTTCCAAGAAAATACATTCGATATGTGTAACGGTTTTGACTTGTCACATTTTGATTTTATTGAGTTTCGGTTTGGATTGGAGGAAAGATCAGTGAGGATAATACTAACTTTCGAATACACACTAATTTGATTAATACATTTATTTTACGTTCCAAGATCAAAATTAGAAAATTAAATTTGTTACATGCTTTTTCTTTTTATAAAAACAAAGCCGTAAATATTGCAATTATTTTAGAAAGCACGCGGGATTCATATTACTAATTATATCATCAATTTATGATAAAAAAAAATTAGATGACATTTTATATATTTTGTTTGAACTTTTATTTAATTTTCTAACATTTTTTCTATTTAAAAACTAGAGTAATTAAGCTCTCGCAACTCACAAGATACTGATGATAAATTCAATCCTGCCTTTAAAGGCAAAACAAATGTCAGTCAAACCAACACTAGTGAACAACTAAGATCTACGGTAACAATCAATTTTAATTAATTTTGCCGTAATCTATAGCATCGCATATTTATCCCTTCAAAACAGAATTAGTTATACAAACAAACCGCACACATTTGCCAGATACTCTGTTTTGAACTTGCATTCTGCAAACTCTTTTCTAAAGAAAACAACCACAATACACTTTGGCTAAAAACTGTATCCAGAGTTTAAGGGAAGTATAATATTTGGCATGTTTAAAACGAGAGATACAAATGTACTTGAAAGCAACTAAAAGTTGAGGCGTAACTTGAGACCCAAGAGTTGAGATGTCCTTTAGATTGATCCATTGCATAAGGTAATATGTTGGAGGCCCATCGGCCCATTGGGTTTATATGAACGCCCACTACTGTACACATTGAAACGGATCAATAGCATAGAGATGCTTTGGTGGCTTCGGTTCTATCATCTCCTGACACATCAGAATGTGGGACATATCATTCTATCTTTTCCACCTCCAAGGACCATAATCATTCACTATAAAGAGAAGAAGCTGGTCAAGAGAAACAACACAACATTCATTATTATTACTCAAGTATTCTCTATTATAATCTCTTTATGTTACCCAAATTATATTATCAATCAGAAAACTTACTCTTACACCGGAGGTGAATCGAGGGTCGACACCCTCGCATTTTTTTGTCTTGCAGGTTCAACCGAAGGATTCATTCGGACAAATCTGGTTCCAACATTTGGCGCCGTCTGTGGGAACGTAGAGATACAATTGTGTTGAGATCTATCAGAAGCTATGACAGTTGAAGAAACGCCTAGAACTAACGACAGCACCGTGGCTGGAAACAGTCCCATTACTCCTGTCATCCAGAAAACAACCTCTGTCGTCCCGAGAATGCTGGTCTTCGACGATGAAGAAGATGTGCCTTCTGCCGAAGAGCAACAGGATATGCTTATAAAATGGAGAGAACATCAAAAAGCTAAGGGAAAGCAGAAGGAAATGGAGAAAGAAAAGAACAGCAGGGAAGCCGAAAGAATAGACAAAAAGAACGAGGCCAATCGGTTAAAGCTGCAGGCCCTTAAACTCCAAAGAGAAGAATGAGGACAAAAAGAACGAGGTCTTAGAAGTCAAAGATACGGAGCCCGAAGCCAAAAAAGAAAAAAGGATTAGAAACGATGAAGATGAGTCATGGCACTCTGAATCGCAATCCAGGAGAACCAAGTCAAAGACAGTAAATTCCTCCGATTCAGAAGAAGATGGTCCTCATACGAATGACCGGATCCGGAGACTGGAAAAAGTAATGTTCGGGGATAGAAAAATCAGCCATGAACCAGTGGTGACCGAAGACGTAGAACAATACCGACCACCGCCGGGAAGACAAATTCCCTAAGATGCACGAGTTCAATGGGAAGGGTGATCCCGAGGATCATTGTGAGAAATACGAATCTCTCATGACCGGCATGGGACATTGCGACATCATGTTATGCAAGATGTTTAAAACATACTTGAAAGGATCAGCATCCATGTGGTACCGTTCGTTAAGACCCAGCTCGATCGGTTCGTATGAACAGATTAAGAAAAAATTCTTAAGACATTACTCTCACCTTTGTCGAAGAGAGAGAGACACAGAGGCGCTGATCCACTGTCGACAGAGACCGAACGAAGAATTGGGTGATTATCTGGCTAGATTTAAAGAAGAGGCTGGGATGGTGACGAACTTGGACAAAGTCAAGGCCGCTGGATTCCTTTCAGCCGGACTTGACCACATCAAAGGAAAGAAACTTCGGTCTTCTCTTTACGATATGCCTCCCAAGTCTTTAAATGATATATGCCTACGAGGGGAGGCTATTAGAAGAAAGATAGAATCCATGGGCGGATACAAAGATGAGAAAAGAAGTAATTTCAGGAAGGATGACCGAAGGGATGATCGGAATGACGGACGAAGAGATCACCGAGACATCAGGAGTAAACCGGCAAATATCACGACAGACAAAAGAATCGAACGAATTAAAGGCAAGCCTGGATTCGTGCGACCGCCCAAGCTGAGAACTCCCGAATACCGAAGGAACGAAAATAAGTTTTGTGACTACCATCGTGACAAAGGTCACAACACAGATGAATGCTATCATTTGAAGAAACTGATCGAAAAGATGGTTAAGGATGGAAATCTAGCACAATTCACTGAAGATCTGAGGGAGAAGTTGGACAACAAAGAGAAGAAAAAAGACGCTGAAGTATCAGAAAAATACCGAGGCGAAGTAAGGACCATTTCCGGAGGAACAATCCTCGATCGGGATAGCAAAACAGCCCGAAAGAAGTATGCTAGACAGATCTACAACCTTTATCAATCAAACACAGCAAAGCAATCTCTGCCCATATCCTTCACCGAAGACGACTATGAAGACGTGATCTGGCCGCACGAAGACCCACTCGTCATAAACCCAATCATCGGAGAAAACAAGATTTGGAGAGTTTTTGTAGACGAAGGCAGTTCAGTAAACATTCTGTATCATCGAACATATTGTAAAATGAACCTGGGAGGTGAACAATGGGAGCCCTGTCATGAGGCACCATTATACGGTTTCGGAAACCAACCTGTGCCGATCGAGGGAACCCTCACTCTCTTTGTCTTATTAGGAAAAGCACCGTATACTGTGACTAAGGAAGCAAAATTCTACGTGATTCGGGTAGACAGCCCGTACAATGGGATTCTCGGGAGACCAGCCTTGTCTTCGTTTCAAGCTGTTTCTTCCATCCCTCATTTGAAGTTAAAATTCCCTACCGAACATGGGGTCGGAGAAATGCGTGGAGACCAGAGGGCCGCATGAATGATTATGCTGGAAGACCTGGAAAAAGACAAGGATGTAGAAATGACCGAGGCTGGAAAAAGAAGTGGAATCGAAAACGAAGCTGGAGTCAGCCACCAGCTGTTAAACATTGAGTTAGAAAAGTTCGGAGCTGACCTGTCCAACCCGATCACTGAACCAGCAGCCGAAATAGAGGAGGTCGAATTGTTTGTGGGCCAATCAGGAAAAATGATCCAAATAGGGAAGGACATGGAGCCCGAATTAAAGGAGAAGGTTATAAAAATCATCAGACAATTCCATGACGTATTTGCCTGGGGGCCGAAGAAATGCCTGGATTAGATCCCTCGATAGCCAAACACTGTCTCAACGTAAAGTCCGATGCGCAACCAGTGAAATAAAAGAAAAGAAATTTTGCCGTGGAATGGCAGAAGGTTATTCAGGCCGAAGTAGAAAAACTACTAGAAGCAAAGTTCATAGAGGAAATTGACTATCCCGACTGGTTGGCAAACGTCGTTGTGGTCAAAAAGTCAAATGGTAAGTGGAGAATGTGTGTAGATTACACAAATTTAAACAAAAACTGTCTGAAGGATCATTATCCCTTGCCGAACATTGACCAACTAATAGATGCTACTTCGGGACATCAAATACTCAGTTTCTTGGATGCCTTCTCCGGATATCATCAAATAGTAATGAATGCCAAGGACATTCATAAGACAACATTCATCACCCCAAATGGAACGTATGCCTACATCAAAATGCCCATCGGATTGAAAAACGCAGGAGCAACTTTCCAAAAGATGATCAACAAGGTCTTCAAGAATCAGATTGGCCGAAACATGGAATGCTACGTGACGACATGATAGTAAAATCCTTATCCAAAGATCATGCCGAAGACCTGAAAGAATGTTTTGAGACACTAAGGAAAAACAACATGAGAATCAATCCAACAAATGTACCTTCGGAATGAGCAGTGGCAAGTTTCTGGGATATTTGGTCAGTGCCCGAGGAATTGAGGCAAATCCTGAAAAGATCGAGGCTGTAATTGACATGGAAGCGCCGAAAACAATTAGGGACATTCAAAAGCTAACCGGACGAATGACAGCTCTGAGGAGGTTTATATCTAAGTCAGCCAAAAAAGCCCTACCCTTCTCTGAAGTGCTGCGAGGATCGAAGACTTTCGAATGGGGCTCGAAGTGTCAAAAGGCCTTCGACGAGGTAAAAGAATACATAATAAAAACTCCGCTCCTTATGAGACCTAGCCCGAACGAAACTCTTCAGTTATATTTAGCCGTGAATGACCGAACACTTGGAGCAGTGCTGGTCAAACAGCATGAAGGAAACCAGCATCCAGTGTTTTATGTCTCTCACATACTGAAGGAGGCAGAAACAAGGTACCCCAACGCAGAGAAATTTGCTTATGTGGTCGTCACGGCCTCTAGAAAGTTACGACATTACTTCCAAGGCCGAACGGTACAAGTTGTAACCGACCAACCGTTAAAGAAAATTATGCAAAGACCCGACGCTTTGGGCAGAATGGTCGCTTGGTCGGTCGAATTAGGAGAATTCGACCTAGAATTCGTCCTAAGAACAACAATCAAGGCTCAAGCCCTAGCCGATTTTATAGTAGAATGCTCTTTCTCTGGTCCGAAGGATGTGGATCCCGACGAAAAATAAATTCGTTCACCAGGAAAATGGAAACTTTTCGTTGATGGTTCAGTAGCCGGATTAAAATGTGGAGCTGGATTAATCCTAACTAGTCTTGAAGGCTTTGAGATATGCCAAAAGCGATCAGATTCACCTTCTCCTTGACCAACAATGAGGCCGAATATGAAGCGGTATTGGCAGGCATATATTTGGCAAAAAGTTTGGAGGTAAAACACATAAGAGTCTTCAGTGACTCGATGCTGGTTGTCAAACAGTTTTCAGGAGAATATGGACTGAAAGACCCACGAACGAAGGCCTACGCTACAAAAGTACGAGAAAAATCCATGTTATTTGAATCATTTGAGTTAAGCCAGGTAGCCAGAGATAACAACAGTCGAGCCGATGCTCTATCAAGGTTAGCTTCGGCAGATACACAATGCCTTACGGGCTCAATTTATCTGACTGTTAGCACAAAATTACGCAAGCGCACGTAGTCACAAGTAATATAATTAAAGTTCGTTCCACAGAGATCTGGTTAAGTTTAAATCAGTAAATATGCCTATGCAACAATGTTTAGTTTTAATCCACTGCTAAGACAAAAATCAAGAATGAGGTTTTAATTATCTAAATTAACTAGGATGCAAATTATTAAACTAAGAATAATTAACTAATGAGAATTAAATATGAATTACTTATATGAGATAAAACATGGAATCCTAATTTCATTATCTACTTCACTTAGAGTCGCAGCCTTTAATCAATACATGTGATGGTTTTGATATCTAATCGGATAACACGAAACAAGTAAAAGTTATTTCTCGGTATACTAGCACCAAACTACACATACATCCACAAAAGAGATAGAAGATGGGTAGACACCTATATGTTTAGACCCTATATCTCTATAGAATTTGAAAATATAGAGGTTTAAGCACAAGTTATATACATAGATCACATAGGGTAGCATAATATCTCTATTTACGCCACAAATCATGATGTTAAAACATCAACCTATCCTATGCTAGCATGGCAAGTTCTAAATCTCAAGATCCACTCTCGTTTAGCAAGAGATTAACATATTAGATGTTATATACGCATCTAAATTCATGAAGCACAACCATACAAGGATATCAAGAATTCACCACACATAAATCTTTAAAGCATATAAACTACTAAGCTACATAGATAAATCCATTAGGATCCCATGACAACGATTAGTTCATAGTTGAACCGTTCGTCACCATGTGATTAGATGAAAACATGATATTAAACAAGATATGAAAGAAAGTAATAATGATATTAATAAAAATAAGAGTTGAGAGAACAAATCTATTATCCAAAGTATACAAAAGATGAAGTAGATCTAGATCTTTGCTTGTCACCGAGCTTGAATCCTTCTCCACTCTTCTCTCTTGCAGTTCTACGTACAATAATAAAAATTTGATACAAATTACATGGTAAGATGTGTTTAAATAGACTCTAGAATTCTTGCCCAATAAGCAATTACCTTCTATTACAATTAGAATTCGATTAAGGTACCAAAAGCTGCCCAAAATACAATTAGAATTGGAAAAATGGCAAAACTGGAATTTTTCTGCATTGCTTCTCATAGAACACGCGCGCGATTTTATTCAGCACGTCCCCTACACCTGATATCTATCCTAGGTTGTAGAAAATCTCTTAAGCTTCGCGTGAGCTGTAAGATCGCTGAAAATGGACTTCTAGAACTCCAGATATGGCCAAAACAGTGTAGACTGTGCAACCTTCCCGGAAAATCCGAATTTTAATCAATTAATCCTCCAAACACGATAGAAGCATCACCCATAATCGACATTCTTGTAAGTCTGCACAACTAAGCAAAATACATCAAAACTACAATAAACTTGAGGCCAGGTCAATCAATTTAAGCCGAATTTAAGCGATCCAAGTGGATATAAAATCCACTTATCACACCCCCAAACTTAAACTGATGCTTGTCCTCAAGCATAAACAATTACAACTAACTAACTAACTAGTACCACTTCCGTAGGTGATCACGGTTGCATTTGGCATATGCAACAAGCCCTTTAAACCCCTAGGCAGCCCTAGTGGACGAGTAAGGTCTCGTGAGGGCCTATAGTGAATGTACCCACAAAATCCATTTAACCTAATGCAATGCAATGCATGAATGCAACTAATATGAAAAATGCAACGATCCCCTTCAAACTAACCAAAACCAACTAGGAAGCAAATATCTTAGAGAATGCAACTAAATCCAAATAGAGCTCGACCAAGTTCCCGTATACTAACAATACATGAACAGAAACGTGCGTGTGTGCAATGCTCATCAGAAATACTCCCAAAACTAGGTCAAAAATCATACATGCTCTTCGTCAAGACAATCACAGCTTTATAAATAGAATAAACGGTAAACACTTCATAACCTAGGAACACCTCCATCCTTATCCAAGGTAGACAGAAATTCATGCTTTATTACTAACTACTACGACACATATATACAAGCATGCTTATTTAACCGTGCAATGGATGAGACCCCGAAAGGCTTATACAATAATACCCATGTAGCGAGCGTTGGGTTAGTGGATCCCAGGCTATAAAAGCCTTAGGTCACTAGGCACAAAGTCCCCGCGAACTTAATTGCTCGAGTATTAAAGAGCTCACCCTAGTTAATTTTGCATAAAAACACTGGAATCTTTTGACTTTTTTTTTCTTTTTTTATCTTTTTTTTCCTGTTTTTTCCTGTTTTTTTTTTCTATGCAATCTGGAATGAGAATTCTCAATTCCAACCCTAGACTACTCATATAAATATGAGCCGGCTACTAGCCATTTGACGCCTAGCCACTATTGACAATTATTTACAATTTAAGCATGACATCCCTGTTTTCCCCCAAACTTAGACTTAAATGTTCCTACGCTATCAAGGGAATAACGAAAATTTTAAATATAAACAAGTGATTAAATCTCAAAACATCCAAACAAGCATGACCCTAACCTAGCCCAAAAGCACCCAATGAGACTGTGTAATTAGTTTTGTTTCTGAAACACATAAGTCAATTCATAGAAACTATAAGTCAACCCTCTATTCATCATTACCACACTCAATTAGACACCTACCTACCAATCAGAATTAGCTCGTTCTAAGGGATCATGAAATATGCATGCCATGAAATGCAACTAATATGAACTCACATGGTATACGAAACAAAAAAAAAACAGAATGTCCTATATGAAACAAACATAATTATTACAAACATACATGCATGATTTTCTACTACTAATATGCAAAACATGAAATCCTACATGAACACATAATACAACAACAACTACTAATCCCTCAAACCACCCCCAAACTTAAAATATTCAATGTCCGCATTGAATGGAAGTAATTACGAGGAATAGCAGAAAACATACCTACTCGTACTCATCCTCGGATGAATCAGTATCTGGCGGTGGATAAGGTGTACGAGCTCCATAGACAGGCCACCGGGCCTGAATACCCGCATCTCTCAAAGCTGTAGCCATATCCTCAGCATACTCCTGGTTACTAGCATGTATAGCATCCATACGCCTATACAAACGTCTAAAGTGAGCATCCAAAACCCTTGGTACTCTTGACACCCGTAGCTGAGCGCCCACTCCCTGACCACTAGTACCAGCACCACGAACATCATACCCGAGCCCCCTAGGATGTGGGATTCCACCTTGCCATTCTGGCCTCCGATCAATAGACACATCCACAATGGAAGGCAAAGGTGACTGCAACTCCTCATCCGCATCCCAAGTAACACCACTAACCATACACAACCCAACTATGATAGAAGCATGGGGCAACGATGACAGTGCACTAGACTTTAAACACCTGCGAATATTCTGCTGAACAATATGGGCGACATCAATGTATTTTCCCTTTAGAATGCCCCAAAGAATAATCGCTCTATTAGCTGTGACCTCACCCGTATGAGAAGTAGGCATAATATTGGCACAAAGAAATAGATACCATGCTCGTGCAAATTTATTCATAGCAGAAGACAGAAAAGAAAGAGGCTCATTAGTTCCCAATTTATACTTCTAACTTGTACCGGGAACACAAAGTTCACGAACAATCGCCTCCATATCCACATCATCACTAGTCTTCAGTGCCCAATTTTCATCCCCCACAAGCTTAGGTGGTTGTCCCAAAATCGGACGAATAGCATCTGATCTGTAATCCACCCGTTTACCACGAACCATACACACACCATTCTGCTCATCTTTAGCATTCGCATAAAACTCCCTAACCAAATTCACCGGAACCGGAGTAGGTGCCTTACAAATCTCTCCCCAACGTAACTCACTAATCACCTCAACCAACCCATAATGACGAGATGGCAAAAACCCCCTTTCCTTCGCCACCGGCCTTGACAGCAATCGATTATACTCAACCTCCGCCTCCGGAGAAGAAAATCTCTCCACCCTACTAGAACCACCCCTCATTCGTTTAGGAGCCATAATAATCAAAATCCCACTCAACAATAATTCCACCACCAAGCAAAAATCACACCAAAAAAACCCAAATAACAAGACTAATATAAAATCCCCAATTTACAAGAACACAAATTCATAGTAAAAATAAAATTAGAGAAGAGATATACCCATTATGAATCAAAAAGGTGAACTTGTATAACTTCCCCCAAACTTGAATCCTTCTTGAGCTTGAATTTTTAGAGATGTAGATATGGAGAGAGTGAATTGGGTTTGTATGTATAGGTGTATATATATAATGGAGTGATAGGATGAATTTAAATTTGATTGTGGAAAGGAGAAATTGGAATGGGTTTGAATTTGATGTAGGATAGAATTAAGAATTAAGAGAAAAAGAATTAGAAAAAAAATTGGGTGTAGAAATTTAGAAGAGATTTGGGAGGTTTTGGAATTGAAATAGGTTTAGGATTGATGTAGGGGTGGCAAAATCTGACACGACCCGAAACCCGACACGAACCCGACACGGAAAAATACGAATTAGGGTCGGGGTTTTTACGTTTCGGGTCGGGTTCGGGTTGGATAAATTTTTACCCGTTGGGTTCGGGTCGGGTTCGGGTTAACCCAGTGTACCCGAACCCGACCCGAAATTTTTTTATATATAATATATTATATATAAATATATATTTATATTACAAAATATTTACATTTGTCATCTATTTATATATTATTTAAATAATTTTATTCAAATATCATCTCATAAAGTTATTATTATAGATTTTTTTTAATATATTATAAAGAAAAATAATTTAATAAAATTATAATAATTAATTTTTAATAATTTTCGGGTCAAAACAGATCATTTTCGGGTTGATCGGGTACATAACAGGTCGGGTTCGGGTTGAAAATTTCAACCCGTTTCGGGTTCGGGTCGGGTTCGGGTTAACCCAAAAATAGGACCAGGTACAGCAAACCCGACACGAACCCGACATGTTACCCGAAATTGCCACCCCTAGATTGATGTAGGAGATGATAGTATAAAAGGAGAAAAGAAATTTGGCGAGAAGAATTTTTTTTTATAGGTACAACAGCTGAGAAATCGAGCAACACACTGCACTCCAAGCAGACTGAGCGCGCCAGGAGCAGACTGCGCCTAATGCAGTAACGCAGGCGCAACCCGCGCGACCAGTATTTTTTTTTTCACACTCTTTTTTTTTCACACACTCACAACACTCATTTTTTTTTTCTATACAACAAATACTACATCACTTGGGTTGCCTCCCAAGAAGCGCTCGTTTAATGTCATTAGCTTGACATTCTTCCGAAAAATCACGAACAAGATAAAACTGCGGCAACCTTCTCGCGGTTCACCGTTCCTCCATAATATGGCTTAAGTCTCTGTCCATTTACCTTGAAAGCATCATCAATAGAACCCCTAAATATCTCCACTGCTCCATGTGGAAACACGGTTTTGACTGTAAACGGACCCGACCACTTTGACTTGAGCTTACCCGGAAAAAGTTTAAGGCGAGAATTATAAAGCAAAACCTGTTGGCCCGGCACAAACGACTTATGCACCAACTTCCTATCATGCCACCTCTTCACTTTCTCCTTGTACATCTTAGCATTCTCGTAAGCATGCTCACGAAATTCTTCGAGCTCATTTAACTGAAGTAGACGTTTGTCACCCGTAGCTGAAATATCTAAGTTTAACTTCTTCAACGCCCAATAGGCCTTGTGCTCTAACTCTGCCGGCAAATGACAAGCCTTACCAAATACCAACTGATAAGGAGACATACCTAGGGGTGTCTTGTAAGCAGTTCTATACGCCCAAACCGCTTCGTCTAACTTCAAAGACCAATCCTTCCTTGATGGATTTACCACTTTCTCGACCTCACGATTCGAAACCTCCGCTTGACCATTAGTTTGAGGATGATAAGCTGTGGCAACACGATGAGTCACATTATACCTTGCCATCATAGCAGTAAATTGACGATTACAGAAGTGTGTCCCCTCATCACTGATTATAGCTCGTGGAGTTCCAAAATGCGTGAAAATCTGCTTGTGAAGAAAATTCAGCACCACCTTAGCATCATTGGTCGGTAAAGCCTTCACCTCGACCCATTTAGACACGTAATCCACTGCTAAGAGAATGTACTTATTGTTGCAAGACGAAACAAACGGACCCATGAAATCAATTCCCCACACATCAAAAATCTCAACTTCAAGAATCGTACTAAGAGGTATCTCATTCCTCTTAGAAATATTACCAACCCTTTGACATCGATCACAACTAATCACGAACCTATGAGAATCTTTAAACAGAGTTGGCCAATAGAATCCTGCTTGAAGTACTTTCTGAGCTGTTTTATCACCACCATAGTGGCCTCCATATGTGGTAGAATGACAATCATGCAAAATACCTTCCGTTTCACTATACGGAATGCACCTCCTCAAAATCTGATCCACACCAAGCTTGAACAAGAATGGCTCGTCCCAACGGTACCACTTCACATCATGCAGAAACTTCTTCTTTTGAGCATAAGAAAATTCCGGAGGAATAACATTGCTAACCAAATAGTTCACATAATATGCAAACCATGGCTCTTCACCTTGCACTCCAAAAAGCTGCTCATCTGGAAAAGATTCATTAATAAGAGATTTGTTATGCGAATCCTTACCGTGGTCCTCTAAGCGTGAGAGATGATCCGTGACTTAATTTTCCGTGCCTTTCCTATCCTTGATTTCCACATCAAATTCTTGCAAAAGAAGCACCCAACGAATCAATCTAGGCTTTGAATCCTTCTTCGACATGAGATATCAAATAGCAGCATGATCCGTATACACAATCACCTTCGTACCAAGCAAATAAGACCTGAATTTCTCGAAACCATAGACAACTGCTAGCAACTCCTTCTCCGTAGTAGTGTAGTTCAGCTGTGCATCATTGAGGGTTTTACTGGCATAGTAAACCACATGAAAAATTTTATCCTTCCTTTGACCAAGCACAGCTCCAACAGCATAGTCACCAGCATCACACATAAGTTCGAACGGTTCCTCCCAATTAGGTGCGGTAATGACTGGTGTAGTAGTTAGCTTCTTCTTCAAGAGCTCAAAAGCTGCAAGACACTCATAATCAAACTTGAAAGTAACAGGGTTTAGAGATTTTCGAGAAGTCTTTGATGAATCGCCGATAGAAACCCGCATGATCAAGAAAACTGCGAATTCCTTTAACAGAGATAGGTGGAGGAAGATTTTCGATTGTCTCCACCTTAGCCCTATCCACCTCAAGTCCTCTACCAGATACCTTGTGCCCAAGAATAATTCCCTCTCGCACCATGAAGTGACACTTCTCCCAATTAAGCACCAAGTTAGTCTCCACACAACGTTTCAAAACCAAGCCAAGATTATGCAAGCACTCGTCATATGAAGTACCAAAAACTGAGAAGTCATCCATAAAAACCTCCACATTCGAGCCAATCATGTCTGAGAAAATAGCCATCATGCACCTTTGAAAAGTGGCGGGAGCACCACAAAGTCCGAAAGAAACCCGTCGGAAAGCAAAGGTACCAAAAGGACATGTGAACATGGTCTTCTCTTGATCTTCCGGAGCAATGCAAATCTGATTGTAGCCTGAATAACCATCAAGGAGGCAATAGTACTCATGTCCCGCCAACCTGTCTAGCATCTGATCAATGAATGGCAGAGGAAAGTTATCTTTTCTCGTGGCTTTGTTGAGCTTCCTATAGTCCATGCAAACTCTCCACCCCGTGACTGTTCGAGTAGGGATGAGCTCATTCTTTTCATTAGCAACAACTGTCATGCCTCCTTTCTTTGGCACACATTGAACCGGGCTCACCCAAGAACTGTCTGAGATAGGATATATAATACCCGCATCAAGCCACTTTAGAATTTCCTTCTTCACCACCTCTTTCATAATCGGATTAAGTCTCTGCTGATGCTCAACAGTAGGCTTAGCTCCCTCCTCTAACAGAATTTTGTGCATGCAATAAGAAGGGCTGATTCCCTTGATATCTGCTATAGTCCAACCAATTGTTGACTTGAACTCCCTCAAAATTCGCAAAAGCTTTTCTTCCGCACTAGCTGACAAGTTAGAGGCAATAATAACAGGTAATGTAGACGCATCACCAAGAAAAACATACCTCAAGTGTTCCGGAAGTGGTTTGAGTTCAAGTGTAGGAGCTTCCTCAATAGATGGTTTCAGGAGCCCCTCCGAATTTTTAAGTTCTGCTAACCCAAGAGATTCAAAAGGCAAATCAAATCTCCTTTTCCAAGGAGCTGAATTTAGCTGCTGAAGTTGCTCGGCTATTTCCTCATCTTCAAAATCAGAGTCACCAACTAAAACTTTTTCCAAAGAATCTGACTTAAGCAACTGCTCCATTTCCATAGTAACTGCAGAATCAACCCAATCCACCTTCAAACATTCTTCTTCATCTGAGGGAAATTTCATTGCATTAAAGACATTAAAAGTGACATTCTGGTCTTGCACCCTCATGGTGAGTTCCCCTTTCTACACATCAATCAAAGTCTTTCCCGTAGCCAAGAATGGTCTTCCCAAGATTATGGGAATCTTCTTATCTTCCTCGAAATCCAAGATAACAAAATCAGCAGGAAATATGAGTTTGTCAATTTTCACCAACACATCCTCCACTATGCCTCTAGGATATGTAACTGAACGATCAGCCAACTGCAAAGAGATGTTGGTAGGCTTTGGTTCCGGTAGACCAAGTTGCATATAGACTGACAAGGGCATGAGATTGATGCTAGCTCCCAAGTCACACAAGCACTTCGCAAAAGACAAATTACCAATAGTGCATGGAATAGTAAAGCTACCAGGATCCTTTAGTTTTGGAGGCAATTTATGTTGCAGAACAACACTGCACTCTTCCGTTAGAGCAACGGTCTCTAATTCCTCGAGCTTCAACTTACGAGAAAGAATCCCCTTCATGAACTTGGCATAGCTCGGCATCTGTTCAAGAGCTTCGGCAAAGGGAATGTTGATCTGCAACTTCTTGAACACCTCTAAGAACTTAGCAAACTTCTTGTCCAACTGCTACTTCTGGAGTCTTCTAGGATAAGGAGGAGGAGGATAGATCTGAGTGTTCTTCGTAGACTGCTCCACAGAATTTTTAACAGGTTCCTTGCTCTTCTCTACTTCACTACCTTGCTGATCAGCCACCAAATCAGATTGAGCAATTTTGGGCACTGCAGATTTTTCAACCTGCTGATTCTGAATATCTTCATCTTCTTCAGCTGCTGATTTAGGGCCTGCTATAACTTTTCCCGATCTCAAAGTCACAGCCTTCACCTGTTCTTTGCCATCCCTCCTACCTAGATTTGCTTCCGTATCACTAGGAAGAGTTCCTTGTTGCCTAACAAGTAAGGCACTTGCAATCTGTCTCACCTGGGTTTCCAAGACCTTTTGAGAAGCTTGCAGGTTCTTCACCATCATCCACAAATCATCCCTTTCTGGTTTTTCATTAGATGATTGCCCCGCATGAGCCTGGGGCTGTTGCTGCTGAAATCCCGAAGGCTGATATGATTGCCTTGGAGCATACTGCTGCTGATAACCTTGATTGAATGGCCTTGCTTGCTGACCCTGAAACTGCTGATAGGGCTGCTGAGGTTGTTGAGCACCATGGTTGTTGCTCCAGCTGAAGTTAGGATGATTCCTGTTGTTTGGATGATAGGTGGCTGGAACTGGTGCAGCAGGTCTCTGAAAATTACTTACAAACTGTGCTGATTCAGAAGAGATAGCACACTGATTCGTCTCATGTGCGCCCGCACATAGCTCACAAATACTAGCAACCTGCTGAACTCCATAATTAGCAAGAGAATCCACCTTCATCGTAAGAGCCTTCAACTGAGCTGCAATAGCTGAAGCTGTGTCAACTTCAAGAACACCTGCTACCTTACCTTGAGAAAGCCTCTGTGTTGGATTCTGATATTCGTTAGCAGCCATCATCTCAATTAGATCATAAGCTTCCTCATAGCTCTTCGCCCACAGAGCTCCACCTGATGCTGCATCTAGCAAAGGCCTAGACTGTGCTCCCAACCCATTGTAGAAACCATTAATAACCATCCAATCAGGCATGCCATGATGAGGACACTTTCGTAGCATCTCCTTATAACGTTCCCAAGCCTCACACAAAGACTCGCCAGATTGCTGTTGAAATTAAGTTAACTGGTTCCTTATTGCTGCAGTTTTCGCCATAGGGAAGAATTTAGTAAGGAACTTCTGAGCAAGATCCACCCATGTAGTAATGGAACCAGCTGGTAGAGAGTGTAACCAGCCCTTAGCCTTATCCCTTAAGGAGAATGGGAAAAGCCTCAACTTGATAGCATCATCCGACACACCATTAAATTTAAAAGTGTCGCAGATCTCGATAAAGTCCCGAATATGCATGTTAGGATCCTTTGTCGAAGCACCCCCGAACTGAACCAAATTCTGCACCATCTGAATTGTGCTCGGCTTGATCTCAAAGTTATTCGCTGCAATAGCTGGCCTGACAATACTAGATTGTATGTCATTGATCTTTGGCTGCGAATAGTCCTTCAAAGCCTTGACTGCTGCTGGTAAATCTGCCATCTCGTTTACTGCTGCAAGTTCTTCTTCTGCCAGTTTTTCCTTACGAGCCTGCAAACGTGTTCGCATACACGTTCAAGTACCTGAAAACACCAAGAAACAAACAACTAAGTAAGAAATCTGAGTCAGTGAACGCTAACGACCACTGATGACAAGCACATAAACTAAACAAAACACCGATGATCCCCGGCAGCGGCGCCAAAAACTTGTTAGCGCAAAATTACGCAAGCGCACGTAGTCACAAGTAATATAATTAAAGTTCGTTCCGCAGAGATCTGGTTAAGTTTAAAGCAGTAAATATGCCTATGCAACAATGTTTAGTTTTAATCCACTGCTAAGACAAAAATCAAGAATGAGGTTTTAATTATCTAAATTAACTAGGATGCAAATTATTAAGCTAAGAATAACTAACTAATGAGAATTAAATAAGAATTACTTATATGAGATAAAACATGGAATCCTAATTTCATTATCTACTTCACTTAGAGTCGCAGCTTTAATCAATACATGTGATGGTTTTGATATCTAATCGGATAACACGAAACAAGTAAAAGTTACCTCTCGGTATACTAGCACCAAACTACACATACATCCACAAAAGAGATAGAAGATGAGTAGACACCTATTATGTTTAGACCCTATATCTCTATAGAATTTGAAAACATAGAGGTTTAAGCACAAGTTATCCACATAGATCACATAGGGTAGCATAATATCTCTATTTACGCCACAAATCATGATGTTAAAACATCAACCTATCCTATGCTAGCATGGCAAGTTCTAAATCTCAAGATCCACTCTCGTTTAGCAAGAGATTAACATATTAGATATTAGCTACGCATCTAAATTCATGAAGCACAACCATACAAGGATATCAAGAATTCACCACACATAAATCTTTAAAGCATATAAACTACTAAGCTACATAGATAAATCCATTAGGATCCCATGACAACGATTAGTTCATAGTTGAACCGTTCGTCACCATGTGATTAGATGAAAACATGATATTAAACAAGATATGAAAGAAAGTAATAATGATATTAATAAAAATAAGAGTTGAGAGAACAAATCTATTATCCAAAGTATACAAAAGATGAAGTAGATCTAGATCTTTGCTTGTCACCGAGCTTGAATCCTTCTCCACTCTTCTCTCTTGCAGTTCTACGTACAATAATAAAAATTTGATACAAATTACATGGTAAGATGTGTTTAAATAGACTCTAGAAGTCTTGCCCAATAAGCAATTACCTTCTATTACAATTAGAATTCGATTAAGGTACCAAAAGCTGCCCAAAATACAATTAGAATTAGAAAAAGGGCAAAACTGGAATTTTTCTGCATGGCTTCTCATAGAACACGTGCGCAATTTTATTCAGCACGTTCCGTGCACCTGCTATCTATCCCAGGTTGTAGAAAATCTCTCAAGCTTCGCGTGAGCTGTAAGATCGCTGAAAACGGACTTCTAGAACTCCAGATATGGCCAAAACAGTGTAGACTGCGCAACCTTCCCGGAAAATCCGAATTTTAATCAATTAATCCTCCAAACACGATAGAAGCATCACCCATAATCGAAATTCTTGTAAGTCTGCACAACTAAGCAAAATACATCAAAACTACAATAAACTTGAGGCCAAGTCAATCAATTTAAGCCGAATTTAAGCGATCCAAGTGGATATAAAATCCACTTATCACTGACCGAAGCAAAGATACCTTCGATAGACAAAAAACAATGCCTGGAAATACACCAGGGAATAAATTGGATGACACCAATCAGAGCCTTTTTAGAGAAGGATACCCTCCCACTTGATAAAAAACATGCCCAGAAAATTAAATAACGATCAGCCAGCTACTCCCTTATCGAAGGAAGGTTATTTTAGAGATCAGCAACCCAGCCTTTACTTCGGTGTTTGGATCCTGAAGAACAAAAGATAGCTTTAGAAAGTGTTCACGAAGGCATTTGCGGAGAACACCTCGCCGGACGATCGCTTGCCTTTAAAATCTTAAGACAGGGATTCTATTGGCCAACAATAAGAGAAGATGCTTCGAATTACGTGAAGAAATGCAGACAATGTCAATTGTTCAGCCATATTCCAAAGCAACCACCAGAAGAAATGACATCGGTGCTAAACCCTATTCCCTTCGCCATGTGGGCCGTAGACATCGTGGGTATCCTACCAACCAGCACCAAACAGGCTAAATACTGCATTGTGGCCATCGACTACATGACTAAATGGGTAGAAGCTAGACCCCTCTCAGCCATCACTGAAGAAGCAGCAAAAAAATTCATGTTGGAACAAATAATCCTAAGGTTCGGCATCCCGATGATATGCGTATTAGACAATTGGACACAATTTATTGGAAGCAAGTTCAGAAAATTCTTGTTTGAATTCGGGATTCAGCAAAAATTTAGTTCAGTCGGTCACCCTCAAGGAAATGGGGCGATTGAAGCAGCTAATAAGATTATCTTCGAAGGGATCAAGAAACGACAGGGAGATTCTAAGGGGCTGTGGGCCGAAGAATTACCATATGTCTTATGGCCTTACCGAACAACTCCAAGGTCGTCAATTGGAGAAACCCCATTTAAACTAGCCTTCCGTACAGATGCTCTGATGCCCACGGAAGTTGGTCTAGAATCATACCGGACACAAGTGTTTAATTTAGAAACAAACGTATTTGGGCTCCGAGCGAATGCTGACTTACTTGAAGAAGAAAGGGAAGCAGCACATCAAAAGAATTTAAGATACCAGCTTCAGGCAGCCCAATACTACGATTCGGGAATAAAGAAAAGATATTTTCATGTAGGAGACTTAGTCCTTCGGGAACTAGCTACCTGATGACGTGTATTTTATACACGTTTTGTCATTTATTCTCTTGCATTTTTGTTAGTTCCGAATGTTGTTTCATCGATATTAATTATGTTTTCATCTTTCAGTGCCTCATGCTTAATGGTTGAAAAGATGGATTGTTTTGGGCTTGAAAGCAAAGATTATTGAAGAGGGAAGTTAGAAGATGCAAGCTCGCGTTTCCGGGAGATTTTTATTGTGTTATCTTGAAGATTTTATCTCGCACGGGCTACTGCACGGCCGTGCAACAGGCCATGCTGAGTGTTCCAAGTAGTGCAGATTGTGCAGTTTTTCTCACGGGCAGTTGCACGGCCGTGCAAAAACCTGCTGTGTATTAAAAGAAGCCAAACCCTACATCTTATAACATCTTATCTTCACATCTCATTGTTGCCTATCTTCTTAGCCTCTTCAAGAACAAAAACCCAGGGTTAGTAGGAGTTAAGAAAACATTAATTACTCATAATCTAGCATTGATTATGAGTAACTAACTTCATACATTTCGCTCAAGGAGGATCTCTTGTATCAAAACCCATTTCATTTTAAGTAAGATCTATTTCACTCTATCTTGAATTCTTGAGTTGTATTGTTTATGATTTTGCTTGGAGAATTGTAAGTTGCTTCAATTTGCTTCTCTTGTGAATTCAATTGCTAATTGTTTGTGCTAATCCGTAATTGTTAGTACATTCATTGTAGTAGCACAAGGTTGTTTACCTAAATCCTCAAAATTCAAGTGCAAATACCTAGGTTGAGCTCCTCATCCTTGGATTTGTCCTAGCCTCTCTTTGTTTGATTCCTTGATTTGGTTAAACTAGTAGTGCTTCATTATTGGTTGCTATAATCAAGAGAACTAATTTATGTGCTTCACTAAATTAGTGTTTATAGAAGAGAATTAAGTGATTGTGTGCTTCATCAATTATCATGGTTAGGTAGAGTTGTTTATTTCTTGCTTATATGTGTGTGGTGAAGTGCTTGAGTTTCCATAATCCTTGGGTCAAATATCTCTTTATCTTGTTAATTTAAACATTGTGCCTTGTTGTGTTGGAAAATTTGGATGATTGAAAGTTAATTAATTATAATTCTCTAGCAATTTATTTCTTGTAGTCAAGGTGTTTGATAAAATACCACAACCAACTTAAAACCCCCCACCATTTTACTTCACTCTAGTATTGAACACTATTCCCTTGGGTTCGATCCCTACTTGCCACATTTGCTATATTTTATAGTTAAGTGCGAACATAGTAGAGCATAAACATTTATCTTTCAATTTGGCGCGTCGACGACGGGCGTGGCCACTACCTCAATGCCGACCAAACAAGGCAAACTTATGCCAAACTGGGAAGGTCCCTACATAGTGGTAGAAATAATTCATCGCGGCACATACAAACTAGCTCATTCGGATGCAAGCCTCATCAAAAACACATGGCATGCATCTCGTCTTCGCCGTTTCTACCAGTAAGATCTTTACATATTGTTGTACAATAAATTGCAACGAATGAACCCATACCTGGGGATAATCAAATAAAACATGTGTTATTAATCCTTGTTTTAGCATATAGTCGGTTCGACATAATTAAGTCCGGGAGGAAAATATTTTTCACCGACCGAATGAGAATTAATTACTTACAAACCCCACCGGGAAAAAGCTAGGTTACGACCGAAAATGCCTAATTATCACTTAATCGATAGGGACAGTTAGGCGTCCGAACGAACCCATGTTTGGATCCGACCGATAAATACATGCGTCCTTATAATATTTAAGCTACTATGAAATGATTAAGGCCTGGAGGAAACATTTTTTTTTCAATGTCTAAAGAGGACCTTAATCACTCTCAAGTCCCTTAAATATTAAGGGGCCAACTAGGTTACAATCTAAAAGATAAATTATGCTAGGTCGAATGAAGCCAAAGATGCATAAATCATGCTAGGCCAAGGCCGAAGACGCATAGCAATAAATCATGTCAGGCCGAAGCCGAAGAAGCATGTAAATACGACAAATTTGCCAAAGAAACATAAAGCTAAATTATGTTAAGGCAAATAAATTTCACTAAGGAAATATATGCTAGGCCGAGGCCGAAGACGCATAACAATAAATCATGTCATGCCGAAGCCGAAGAAGCATGTAAATACGACAAATTTGCCAAAGAAACATAAAGCTAAATTATGTTATGGCAAAGAAATTTCACTAAGGCAATATATGCTAGGCAGAGGTCGAAGACGCATAGCAATAAATCATGTCAGGCCGAAGCCGAAGAAGCATGTAAATACGACAAATTTGCAAAAGAAACATAAAGCTAAATTATGATAAGGCAAAGAAATTTCACTAAGGCAATATATGCTAGGCCGAGGCCGAAGACGCATAGCAATAAATCATGTCAGGCCGAAGCAGAAGAAGCATGTAAATACGACAAATTTGTCAAATAAACATAAATCTAAATTATGTTAAGGCAAAGAAATTTCACTAAGGCAATATATGCTAGGCCGAAGACTCATAGCAATAAATTATGTCAGGCCGAAGCCGAAGAAGCATGTAAATACGACAAATTTGCCAAAGAAAAATAAAGCTAAATTATGTTAAGGCAAAGAAATTTCACTAAGGCAATGTATGCTAGGCCGAGGTCGAAGACGCATAGCAATAAATCATGTCAGGCCGAAGCCGAAGAAGCATGTAAATATGACATATTTGCCAAAGAAACATAAAGCTAAATTATGTTAAGGCAAAGAAATTTCACTTAAGCAATATATGCTAGGCCGAGGCCGAAGACGCATAGCAATAAATCATGTCAGGCCGAAGCCGAAGAAGCATGTAAATATGATAAATTTGCCAAAGAAACATAAAGCTAAATTATGTTAAGGCAAAGAAATTTCACTAAGGCAAAATATGTTAAGGCCGAAGACGCACAACAGAAAATCATGTCAGGCAGAAGCCGAAGAAGCATGTATATACGACAAATTTGCCAAAAATACATAAAGTTAAATTATAGCGAAAAAATACGCTGAAGAAAATTGGGAAAGCATTAAAAAGAGTTATGAATGCCGAAGGCAAAGTTACAAAGGAATCAAAGTTATGCCCGAAGGCTTATATCATTTAATAAAAAGCTTCAGTCAGAAAGCTCAGACTCAGGGCCCGAACTAACTTCGAGGGGAAGATCAGGCTCTTCTGGGCAAAGAATTGGGTCTTCAAAGTAACCCAAAATCTGCTTGTAGTCCCAACCAAGCTGATGCACCCTAATCACCGCCTCATCGAAGCCAGCCTCGTAGCTCATATCTTTAGAACGAGTCAATTTCTTCTCAGCCTTCTTCAGAAGCCGGGGACTCCATTTAAATTGCTCGGCCTCCTGAGCATCACGTTCAGTCTCCAAATTATTCACTCGAAGCTGGAGATCATCAAACTTTCTCTGAAGAGCATCTGTCTCCTTCAGCTTCCTAGACATGATTTCGACTTTGTCCTTCACGGTCGCAGCCCAAGGAGCAGCCTAAAACAAACAAGGAAATAAACATAGAATAAACAAACGGAAATACACGAAAATATTACAAGGGGAAGTGAAAGGTACCATGGTCAAATGACCCAAAAGCTCGGCACATGCCGACACCGGATCAACAGAATCATAGATTGGACGATCAGGAGGCAGAATCATGGCCCGAAGGAAGTCCTCAGACACCTGTTTTGCCTCTTCAGGAGCAGGTGCAGCAAATTTGTCAGTAGACAAAATCGACCAAGAAGGACGATATGAACGAACAATTTCCTCCTCGTTACGAGACCTCTTGCTCGTATTGTCAATCGGCTCATTAGCCTGAGTAGCCGAAGACCCGTCGGGATGGCCCTGTTTGTTAATTACCTGCCGAGGGTTTGAAGTAGCCAGAGAGTCGGCAATCGACCGAAGCAACCTAGCCTCCTCTTCAGCCTTCTTCTTAGCAGCCTTCTCGGCCTGCCTCCTCGCCATATCTGCTTTGGAAGACACTACAAAAAATTTATAAGTCAACGGAACACAATAAAGGAATTAGATTCGAACAAAGAAAAATTTATACGTTACCGTTACTCCAACGCAAAGCCTCAAGGAACTCTTTACTTCGGCTCATAGAAAGAGGAATCTTATCGGGTTTCATCGGCCGACTTATTAGTAAATAATCTGATTTATCTTCATCACTCATCTCCGGAGCGACGATGGAATTAGGCTCCACTTCCTTCCATATTCTAAATTTGTCCAACCTCGGACCACTAATGTAAAACCAGTTACTATGCGTACCATGGTTACTGGAATTTGTGGCAGCCCAATCGCACTACTTGAAAAACTGGAATAGACATCACCCCTTTAACATCGATTTGAAAAGCCACTGATGTTAAAAAGTGTTTTAACATCGATTTGTCTAAAACCGATGTCTATTAGTTCTGTGACATCGTTTCTTTTAGAAACCGATGTTAAAAATACCTCTTTAAAAAAAATTATTTTCCCACCTCCCTTTCCCTCCCCCAGCCACCAACATTTCACCAAATTTTTTGTACTTAGAAATTTTTTCCCCCCACCCGACAATCAAAAATCACAACTTGATTCCCCCCCTTTTCTTACAACTTAATTTTCACCATCTATAATCAAATTAATTTAAATCAAAAAAACTAAAACTAAATCTAAACTAAAACATATGTACCCCTTTTCTCACTCTCATTCTAAACCTAAAACACCTCACTCTCTCTCTCTCCCCCGATCCCCCTTTTCTAAGAACCCTAAACCTAACCCGATTCCTTCTTTTCTCAAGCTTCAGAAGGCCAATTTATTCGTATAAGGTCGTTTTGTTCGAATTAAAAGCTCCAAAGCTTACATTAGTAAGTGGGTAAGCTTTAATCAGTATGTATGTAGCTTGTTCAAAGCCCTAATTTTTAATTTTATTTTTCTTATTTTGTTTACAAGAGTAGTTTTTAGAGGGATGGCTCGAATTAGCTCCATCTGTCTTCTTGCAATTAATAAATTGGTTTCGAATTTGCTCTGCCTTCTTCCAATTAGAGGTTATTTTGTACATTCGTTTTTGTTGTTGTGTTCAAGATGTTTGTGTATATTCCTTATTGAGTTTGTTATGTTTTTAAATTGAGTTTGTTCATTGTTCTTCTCACAATAAGATCTTAATCTTTATTGTTTGTTTGATGCAACTGACCAAATTATCTTTCAGGAAAATAAAGATAAAGATTAAGAGAATTTATAAGACTATAACTGATTGATGTTTCCTGATTCAGGCAGATGTAATTATTTGATTGTTATAACTTTAAAGAAACCTATGCTCTGTTCTTTATTATTTGATTGTTATAACTGCTAGATGCTTGTTTTTAGTTACTGTAGCATGGAGTTTATTGTCTTTCTATATGAGAATCTTGAAACAACATTTGCAGTGTTAATATTATATGTTGACGCTTCTTTCTACATTATATCTGTATGCAGTATTACCCATGCCTTTTACAGTATCCTCTTCTCTGGGTAAACGTGCATTCTTATAGGCTTTACTCTTATAGAATCACAATTTTACAGGTAGCTGAATTATCAGAGCCAACATTCCCTGAATTGAGAGAGACAACCCTTTCTCCGAAAGTGCATTCAAAGGCACCAAATTTAATGGACAATGCTTCAAGTGGAACTGCTAATGGTGGAATAAAGGAAGACTATGCCGATCTTGTTGAGAACACATCGTTTCAGTTTCATCCTTCAGTTTCATTGACCTGGGATTAGGGATTATCACTTCTACTATTTTGGTTAGATAGCTCTCTATCTCTTATAAATTCTATGAACCCAGTGCTGCACATTCTGTTTCTGTTATTGCTACTTTCAGAAGCCTCCATAGCAAATGCGTAGCTACTTCGCTGTATATTGATATTCCTGTACAATTGTGGTTGTGCTAAAAATACTAGAAATTTTTTTTTGAAGTTATTTCCATCGATGTGTTCAGAAAATATGTCATAGTCGTAGTATCCTAATTTAAAAATGAATCAAGAAATAATCTTTATCTTAATCTTTATTGTTTATTTCCACTAGGAGCAACACTTTTGCAACATTACAGGTACGTGACTACGTGGATTCAGTTATGTTTCTTTGTCATTCTTTCTTTCTTACAGTATCTATGTGAACATTCAACTACATTTACATTTATTATAGACTAAAGAACATAACAAATTGTAATGAATAAATTACAGAAATGCATAGAACTCCAATGACTAGAGAGACTGACCAAAATGAAATCACACAAATTGAGTCTGCTGATGATCGCGGAGAAATGACAAAAGTTGATGGAAGAAGAGTTAGAGGAGCTTGGTCCAAGAAAGAAGATGCAGTGTTGCGTGATCTTGTATGCAAGCTTGGACCAAGAAACTAGAATTTGATAGCTAAGGGAATTCCTCCCAGGCCTGGGAAATCGTATAGTCTTCGCTGGTGTAATCAGTTGAATCCTTGTCTTAAATGCAAGCCTTTTACTGGTAATCCATTTTTTTTTTCTTTTATGTTTGTTAATGTTTTTAGCTGAATATTTTTTGTTTGTTGTGTTGATTGGTTAGAACTGTTATTTTAAAGAGTGGGTTTTGGTTATGAAATGTTGTTTATTTAGTTGCGGCTTTTTGGTGTTGTAGTTTTTACCGTATTAGTTGGATTGGGCTGGATTGGTTTGGTTGGGGTTTTGGTGGTCTTAAGTCTCTATCTATGCACCCCTTCCATTTGTCTGGTTATTGAATGATATTGCCTCTTTTTTTCCCCTTCATCCCCCTTTAGAAGTGAGCTCTGTTCCTTTTTGTTATCTTTTTGTTATAATGAAAAATTCACATGTGAATGGGCCACTAACACATCTCTAACTGAGAATAGCAGGCAGTGTCTTGACAAAAAGGAACTACGTTATAATATAACTAGTCTGGGAAGGCTTAGTTGATTTCATTGGGTGGGAAGCAATAACCTGGTAAAGGGCAGTGGATAGAGGGCCTAAATAGCTGCTGTTGTGCTTTTTTCACTATTACTTCTCTTGCTAAGCTTACTCTTTGGAGCTCCTTGGTTCATTTATATGAGCACAACCGTGAATAATTTTTTCCCCAATTTATGGCCTTCTTTTCATGTGGAATAATCAGGACCGTTCTATAATCTCTTCTATTAGTTTAATTAATTGCACATGAAAAAGAAAAAAACAAAACAAATATTTGGTATAGCTGTCTTTTTAAATTCACATATGCGGTTTGAAAACTGCCCATGCCCATATGTATTTCCTAAAGCTCATACGATAAAAAATTTATTGTTGGATGATCTCTTAACAGATGAAGAAGATCAAATTATTATTGCTTCCAATGCAATCCATCCAAGCAAATGGGCATTAATTGCAAAGTTTCTGCCAGGGAGAACAGATATCAAGAACCACTGGAATTCTACACTTAGGCGTAAATACATGGGGCTCAGTAGCTTTGCATCACCTTCTTAAAACCCGCTTGAAGGTTACAGCCTTAGGATGACAAATGCGTCTTCTGAAGTGGAGAAAACAATCAGCCCGGTACCTCAGTTTTAGGTTTGGAATGTTTGGTAATTGGTTATTGAGGATGGTAACCTTGAATTGTAGCTCTTCATTATTGTGTGAATTCATTTTGAACACTGAATTTGGTAGTGATTAATATTAGTTATCAAGTGGTACATATTTGTTGAGTTTTTTGGTATAAATATCTATATAGTTATTGTTTTCGTAAGCAGGAACAATTCAAATTAACATTACATATAACTTAAAAACCGATGTGAAAATTAGATTAAACTAATGTTTATAGCAAGAAAGACATCAGTGTAGTTCATAAAATCGATGTTAATAAAGGCATACAACACTGTTATTTGTTAAAAATCGATGTTAATAAGGGTATATAACATTGCTCAAATTTGAAAACCGATATTAAAACAAACTTCAACAACGGGTACCGATAATAGACCGATGAAAAAAGTATCACTCTTAAAAAATTAAGTAGTAAAACCGATGTCTTTCAAATATTTTACATCGGATATTTTAATAAAGTGATGTCTTAGAGTATCTTTAACATCAGTTCTTGAATAGAACTGATGATAATTAACCTCTTAGACATCGTTACAGTTTTGGTTATCGATGTTAATGTCTATTTTTAACTTGTGTGTTACATGCTTAAGTGGCTCTAACCTTGATAATATAACAATAATGAAGTTGCCAATATTACAAAATATTATAAATTAGTAAAAGATTCAGGGCAAAGACATCATAAATACATTAAAAAGCGATGAGTAAATATGTATTAGACATCGGTGAAAAACCGTAGGGGTGAGTATTCGGTTCGGTTAACCGAATACCGAACCGAATAACCGAAATAATTCGGTTCGGTTAATCGAACCGAAATATTTCGGTTCGATATTCGGTTATGGTATTTCAGTTATTCGGTTATTCGGTTATTTCAACCGAAATATATAATAAATAATAATATATACATTTTATATGTATAATAATAATTTTTTATATATAAAATAATAATTTTTTATATGTAAAATAATAATTTTTTATATCTAAAAAAATAATATTTTATATCTAAAATGATAATATTTATATTTTATATGTAAAATAATAATTTTTTAAATGTAAAATAATATTTTTTTTTATTTTTTATATGTCAAATAATAATTTTTATATGTAAAATAATAATATTTATATTTTACATGTAAAATAATAATTTTTTATATGTAAAATAATAATTTTTATATGTAAAATAATAATAATAATATTTTTATATTTAATATGTAAAATAAAATATATAAATATATATAATTCGGTTATTTCGGTAAAATAACCGAAATAAATATTTCGAATCGTTTACCGAACCGAAATATTTCGGTTCGGTATTCGGTTATAATATTTGGCCTTATTCGGTAATTCGGTTCGGTTATTTTACCGAATTACCGAATACTCACCCCTAAAAAACCGATGTCTAAACTTCAGACTTTTAACATCACACGCGAAGACATCGGTTCGTTTTTCAGAATAGACATCGGTTTTTACTCGATTTCTATTGACATATTTCTAGTAGTGTCGGCCCGACCAGACCTTCGGGCCACGGAATAAAATCCTGCGAACTTAGGGTTCTTCCTAAAGTCATAGTGGTGGAAGAAAAGGGACAACCGTGGTTCGACCTCGGCCATCGCACAACGGGTTTGAAAGGCATTTAAATGAATAAAACTGTTCGGATCCAGTTGCCCGAGCGCTATCTGAGTACGAAGCAAAAATTTTCTAATAATAGGAAGAAGAGGCAGCCTCAGACCGTAATAAAAAGTACGTTCGGAGATACCTATCTTAAAACTCCCATTCGGACAAGGAGAAACAGGAGTATGATAAATTAGATCATCCTCTTCGGCCTGATATGCTTCGAATTGTTCGGGGAAATCGTATTTGCTATGCAATAATTAAACCTCCTCTTCGATCATTTCAGAAACTAGATTGGCCGCAGGAAATTTAAATTCATCGCCGAAATGAGCCATCGCAGAATACGAAGGAGTAGCGCCCGATCGATCCATCCCCTACGTTCGGAAACAGAGGAGTTAACCATGTACTCGGAAAAAAAGAAACAAAATTGGGGAAAAACCTATTCAGTCAGAAGCCGAGTACAGAGGGTTTGGATCGATCGACTAAAGCCTAAGGTACAAGACTAAAACATGAAAAGTAATGCCGACCGAAAGGTTTCCTTAGGTATTGAAGATACCGAAAGATGTTCTTATCCCCAAAATCCCAAAAACAAAACTAAAAACCCTAAAGAAAAGTCATGAGAAAACGAGAACTTAATATATCACTGGTTATTCATCAAAAACCATACCCAGAAACCTCCCATTTTACCAGAACCATTCTTACACATATATACACAAATACCCACAATACATACAATCCCAAAGAAAATCCAAAACATAAATTCATACTGTTTACAAATAAAGCAAAAGAAAGAGGAAGACTTACTGATTTTCCAGAAAGAAATGAGTTCATGTTCCTGTGGGTAATGCGTTTGAAGATGAACCACCACCGGGATCGGAAGACCGGAATTTACAGAAGTCGAGTTTCCAATTGTTGGTTTTGGAGAAAAACAAGTTTGCTTTGAGAGAATATAAGATGGTGAAGGTAAGAAAGTAAAAAATGAAAAGGTTTTGGGGTTTTTAAAGACACGACTCGTGTGGTAAAAGACATTACATCTTCAATGGTTGAGATTTCAACACAAATCTCGAGATGGAACAACTGTTATCATTAATGGACGCGCCTCCCCATAAGAATTCTTACAACTAATAGCAGGCATCTTTATCCGAGAACATCCTTTCAGAGAAGTATTCCGAAAATGAGCTTAAAGCTTTGGTCTTCGGCCTGAGGATTCCTCCGACCAAAGCCCAGGGACATGTTGGAGGCCCATCGGCCCAATGGGTTTATATGAAAGTCCATTACTGTACACATCGAAACGGATCAATAGCATAGAGATGCTTCGGTGGCTTCGGTCCTATCATCTCCTGACACATCAGAATGTGGGACATATCATTCTATCTTTTCCACCTCCAAGTGGACCATAATCATTCACTATAAAGAGAAGAAGCTGGTCAAGAGAAACAACACAACATTCATTATTACTACTCAAGTATTCTCTATCACAATCTCTTTACGTTACCCAAATTATATTATCAACCAGAAAACTTACTCTTACACCGGAGGTGAATCAAGGCCGAGACCCTCGCATTCTTTTGTCTTGCAGGTTCAACCGAAGGATTCATTTGGACAAATTTGGTTCCAACAGGTAAAAAGAAATCTTCAACCCTGCTACTTCATATTGCTCTAGGATTTTGGTTTTGATATCCCAATTGCCACTAGTACTGTACAGATAACAACAATATATCAGGGGTTGCACGTAGTGTTCATAAAGTCCACATATCACTTTCAAATTTATTAACACAGAGCCACTAATGCTCACTAATTTGCAAATAAAAGGATATCAATTCAGTAATCCAGGCACTTAATGCTACATTTGGTCACAACCATTGTGTACGGAAAGGACACGTTAAAAATGGAGGAGGTTCAGTCAGCACTTTTGTCAAATGCTGGAAGGAAGAACCAGGATGGTGACAAGGACGGAATGACAGTTTTGGGTTTGCGTAGTCAAAATAATAGAGGAAGGGGTGCTGTGAGAGGATCTACCAATAGCAGGGATAAATCCAAATATAGTGAAAAGGGCATGCAGTGCTTTGGTTGTAAGGAGTGGGGTCATATTAAGGTGAATTGTCCGCTTAATAAGAAGGATCCAGATGCATCATTGGCTGTGGTTACTCTCGATTGTGAAGATGTTTGCACCGTCTTCAATCGAGGCACTAGTTCTCCAGGAGAATGGATATTAGACTCAGGGTCATCTTACCATGTATGTTCCGAGAGGGGGCATTTTGACAAATTCCAAGATACAAAGAATGAAACAGTTTCTTTGGCTGATGGATCTACTTGTGAGATCAGGGGGATTGGAATTGTGAAAATCAAAATGTTCGATGGCATAGTTCGCACCTTGGACGGGGTAAGATATGTGCCTAAGCTGAGGAAGAATCTAATATCTATCGGTCGGTTAGCTTCAGAAGGCTACAGATGCTCTGTAGTAGGGGGAGCTATGAATATCAAAAGAGGCCGTGTGGTTCGGATGAAGGGAGAGCTACGTGGGAGAATATATCGTCTGATTAGTACGTGGCCAGAACGTACTGGAACTTCGAAAATCTGGTTATCTCGTGCACGAGGGAAGAGTGACTTGAAGGATACTGCTGCGGTTGTATTGCCTTCCAGTCTAGACGATGGTGCAAAGACTGCTGGGATGGATGCTTGGTCGAAGGGCTTCCACGGCATCAACGAGTAGTTGGTGTGTTGCAGCTGCATATGGGCATCGATCAACACGAATCAAGTGAGCAGTGAACCATGCAACAGATTGATTTGTTTGATATGCAGTTGGGGAGTAAATGAAAGATCGATGGTCACACTTGTGTGTGTGATGGTCATACTTGCTTGTGTGATGGACTACATAAGGGATTTACCGACGTGAATCAAGTGAGTATGTGTATATACAACAGTTTGCTTCACATGTATGTAGTTGGACAAATAGAGGTCAATGGTACACTTGTGCATATAACAAGTGGCATTCGAGAATGAATGTGCAAACTAGGGTATAGTTTGGAGTCTTGGACTCAGGGGGAGTTTTGTCGTAGGGAATGATACGGATCGAGGAAAAGTTGGAGTTGTGCCAACAGGGCGCAGATATGGAGTGCAAGTGAAGAGCTGTGAGTTTGGAAAGAGGGGGAGATTGTTAGGTAGCTTTCTTGCCAAACTCTCCTCTTCACCAACCATTCCACCAAACCCTTCACCAACCCCCACCTACTACACATCTAACTCCTATAAATAATCCTCTCCTCCTTCATTATCAAATACACCACAGTTCTCTCTTCTCTCTATATAGCTGCTAGATAGTCCGTCTAGTAGGGGAGCCGGTTTAGCCCGCTTTCAGGAAGTGTCGAGATAGAAGGTCCTCATGCCTAAACTATTCCTTAGGGTACTTGGGTCTGACTGCAGCCATCGGAGGTGGTCCCGCTGCAGGGGTCTTTCTATCAGGTTGTGTGGCACTGTTCAGGTTGGGAGAGGGAGAGAAGGAAAGGTTGTCGGGAAACAGTGATAGGGGGAGGTTTTGAGATAAATACTTCAGTGAGTTGGGGATATACATAATAGGTATTGTAGGGCTGAATTTTTGTATGAAATTCAGGGACCGAATACCCGGATATTGTAATCTCTTTTATCCAGTGTGAAGTTGTTGCTCTTGTAGATGTAGGCTGGGCCGAACCAAATTAAATCTCTTGTCTCTTTTACTGTATTGTTGGTTTGTTGCTTCATCACTATCACGTATATTTGTGGGATCTAAGCACACATATTTACCAAATCGCTTCTGCATTCGGCGGGAATCAGGCAGATTCCTAACAGTTGGCATCGGAGCTAGTTGTGTCTAAATTATTGGTGTCGAAGGAAAGTCGTTAAGAAAAGTGGTAGTCTAATAAGGTGCCGTTTTGACAAAAGTGCTCCCATTGTTTCTTACACTTAACTGGCAAATTGATTTAGTTGTTTGGATTGGTTTGTGTGTGCAAACGGAGAACATGGCAAGTATTGGAGGATTCAAGGTGACTCCATATGATGGTAAAAGAAGTTTTACTCTTTGGCAGAGAAGGGTAAAAGATATCCTAACCCAACAGAAGCTAGCAAGGGCTTTGAAGGGGAAGGAGGGAAAGCCAACAAAGATGAGCGATGAAGATTGGGAGGATGCTGAGTCGCAATGCATGAGTACCATCAGACTATGCATTGTTGATAACATTATCAATAATGTTGTTGACGAAAGCACGCCGAAGGAATTATGGTCAAAGTTGGAGACATTGTATCTCGGGAAGAACTTGATTACAAAGTTAAATCTGAAGCGCGAGTTATACAAGCTTAAGATGGCAGCTCAAGGCAATGTTATTGAGCACATGAATGTGTTTAATGATATTGTTGATCAACTTGAAAAGGTTGATGTAAAATTGGAGGAAGAAGATAAGGCCTTAATTCTTCTTACTTCGCTTCCGGAGTCATTCGATCATTTGGTCACAACCATTTTGTATGGAAAGGACACGTTAAAAATGGAGGAGGTTCAGTCAGCACTTTTGTCAAATGCTGGAAGGAAGAACCAGGATGGTGACAAGGACGGAATGACAGTTTTGGCTTTGCGTAGTCAAAATAATAGAGGAATGGGTGCTGTGAGAGGATCTACCAATAGCAGGGGTAAATCCAAATACAGTGAAAAGGGCATGCAGTGCTTTGGTTGCAAGGAGTGGGGTCATATTAAGGCGAATTGTCCGCTTAATAAGAAGGATCCAGATGTATCATTGGCTGTGGTTACTCTCGATTGTGAAGATGTTTGCACCGTCTTCAATCGAGGCACTAGTTCTCCAGGAGAATGGATATTAGACTCAGGGTCATCTTACCATGTATGTTCCGAGAGGGGGCATTTTGACAAATTCCAAGATACAAAGAATGAAACAGTTTCTTTGGCTGATGGATCTACTTGTGAGATCAAGGGGATTGGAATTGTGAAAATCAAAATGTTCGATGGCATAGTTCGCAGCTTGGACGGGGTAAGATATGTGCCTAAGCTGAGGAAGAATCTAATATCTATCGGTCGGTTAGCTTCAGAAGGCTACAGATGCTCTGTAGTAGGGGGAGCTATGAATATCAAAAGAGGCCGTGTGGTTCGGATGAAGGGAGAGCTACGTGGGGGAATATATCGTCTGATTAGTACGTGGCCAGAACGTACTGGAACTTCGAAAATCTGGTTATCTCGTGCACGAGGGAAGAGTGACTTGAAGGATACTGCTGCAGTTATATTGCCTTCCAGTCTAGACGATGGTGCAAATACTGCTGGGATGGATGCTTGGTCGAAGGGCTTCCACGACATCAACGAGTAGTTGGTGTGTTGCAGCTGCATATGGCATCGATCAACACGAATCAAGTGAGCAGTGAACCATGCAACAGATTGATTTGTTTGATATGCAGTTGGGGAGTAAATGAAAGATCGATGGTCACACTTGTGTGTGTGATGGTCACACGTGCGTGTGTGATGGACTACATATGAGATTGACCGACGTGAATCAAGTGAGTATGTGTATATACAACAGATTGCTTCACATGTATGTAGTTGGACAAATAGAGGTCAATGGTACACTTGTGCATATAGCAAGTGGGCATTCGAGAATGAATGTGGAAACTAGGGTATAGTTTGGAGTCTTGGACTCAGTGGGAATTTTGTCGTGGGGAATGATACGGATCGAGGAAAAGTTGGAGTTGTGCCAACAGGGCGCAGGTATGGAGTGCAAGTGAAGAGCTGTGAGTTTGGAAAGAGGGGGAGATTGTTAGGTAGCTTTCTTGCCAAACTCTCCTCTTCACCAACCATTCCACCAAACCATTCACCAACCATATCACCAACCCCCATCTACTACACATCTAACTCCTATAAATACTCCTCTCCTCCTTCATTATCAAATACACCATAGTTTTCTCTTCTCTCTATATAGCTGCTTGATAGTCCGTCTAGTAGGGGAGCCGGTTTAGCCCGCTTTCAGGAAGTGTCGGGATAGAAGGTCCTCGTGCCTAAACTATTCCTTAGGGTACTTGGGTCTGACTGCAGCCATCGGAGGTGGTCCCGCTGCAGGGGTCTTTCTATCAGGTTGTGTGGCAATGTCCGAGTTGGGAGAGGGAGAGAAGGAAAGGTTGTCAGGAAACAGTGATAGGGGATATACATAATAGGTATTGTAGGGCTGAATTTTTGTATGAAATTCAGGGACCGATTACCCGGATGTTGTAATCTCTTTTATCTAGTGTGAAATTATTGCTCTTGTGGATGTAGGTTGTGCCGATCTCTTTTACTGTATTGTTGGTTTGTTGCTTCATCACTATCATGTATATTTGTGGGATCTAAACACACATATTTACCAAATGGTTTCCGCATTCGCCGGGATTCCTAACAATTCAGCAGAGCTGCTCCCGGTCTTGCACATAAAAAATCATATAAGAATTGCCAGTTCGATGCACGATGTAATTTCTTCTTTCTCCCACTATGATAATTGAATATATATGTCAAGAACATATGACGAAAAATAATGAAGTGGTGCCTGGACAGGTGTGACTGATTCTGTGTATTGAAACAAGCGTATCACAAAAGGTCAAAATGTCAACAGACTTCTGTTAGAACATTACTACTCCAATATGTAGCGGAAACTTCCACATTAATAATGGAACCACTACTGCATTTTGTACAGAAAGAACACTTTTTGAAATGTTAACATTAACTAATATACCTACATGGAACCACTACTATATTCTGTGTGAAATTGAAGCACGATTCTATACCCTTCCTGTCAGGATAGCACTATTACTATTAGTATAATCTGTGAGTGAAGAATATGAAGGAGCCCCTAAATTTGATGAAGATCCTGATGATAATGGAGAAAATTGGAAGAATGATGAAATCTTGTTAACAGCTCTGGGAGGAGGAGAAAAGGTTAGCAGCCTCTGAATTTCAAAGGACTCTGCAACAGTAGATTAATCAAGATATTGGTGGATGGAGATAGCACACTTAATTTTGGTTGATGCTCAAATTTATGAGGATTTGAACTTGCAGATTGATAAAGTAGCTCATTGATAATTCCCACGGCCGATTAGAGGCTTCCGATCACCGTTCTGGGCACTTTACCGGAAGCACTTCACCTGAGTTTGGGGTATCTGCAAAACAATGCTTGCCCGGGGGTGGTGGCCATCAAGCACCTCTGGCGTGAGAATCAGTAATCGGAAATAATAATAACCAGGCTGGTGAAAATATATCGTATGTGAAGAATATGTAGAGAGCTTTTGTTTTTTAGGAGTTTTTATTCGTATGTAAGATTGTATATATCTTTTCTGTGTGTAGAATGGGGGTATTTATAGGTTGGGTTTCCCAATCACTGTTGCCCACTAGTTGTGCCGTTAAAGCTACAGTGAGCCACTATTGGAACAGTGATTGATGTCCCCTCAAACATACCTTGATTCTGCCACTTGAGCTACTTCAGTCAGTTTTTGTCTGTTGCAACTGGGTGTCTTTGAATATTATATTGCCTCTTTGTCTTATGGAGCAAGATACCTTTATGCAAGTGGGCAAGTGGGTGTGCAAATGGATAAAGCAAGATATTTTTGTGCAAGTGGATTAGTATAAGAGAGATGATGATTTGAAATACTTTTTGTGGATATTCTTTTGTATTTGTTGAAATAATACTTTTGAAATTAGATATACTTTGTCAAGTATTCCAGAATTATGTTTTTTAGGGAACTAGTATTTTGTTATTAGCGGGTGCCCGCTGATAGCTATCAGCGGGTACTTATCACTCATGTCCCTATCAATCTTTCTAATGGAGAGGTGTTACATGCTGATAGAAAATGTTCAGATTTCTCTTAGTTAAGTCATAAATTTCAAACTGAAGTGTGGGTTCAAGGGTTATTGCAACTTTTAACCTGATATTTAAAAAACTGCACTTTATGTTTTATTGTTTTGTAAATGTCAAGTTCATTAAATAATGAATGCCTTTTAATAGTCAAATTTATACATACTAAATTCAATAGGTATTTCAGGTGGATTTGTTGTTGAATCTCCTCCTGGTCATTCTATCATTGACAAAAAGTAAATTCCCTTCAGTCTTCAGTCTTAATTGTGATTTGTAAGCTCAACAACATCTGGCTGCAGTTCAACATCCAGCTCTTAAATTTGATTCAACAAGTTCTAAAAGTTCAGGAGACGGGCACAGTAGTGAACCTTTGCACTAATCTAGAAATCGGTTTTTTTGCAACAATCTAAACTGATCTTATTGGACAAAACAGGGATGAGGGAACTAAACAATCATTTGGTTCCATAGACTTGTGCTTAGGATACAAGGATTTACTGTTTGTTCAAAGGGAAAAATTCTAGTGCGGCACGAACCTTGGCCGAACAACATTTAATAACATGCATTCTGCCAAGTGCACACTGGCATTTCTGTTAAAAATAACCGCAAGAGGGTTTATTATTTTGTAAAAATGGCATGTGGACAACGGGAGATTCAGATGTACTTGAAGAGGACAAAAGTGAAGGTTTAACTAGAGAGCTAAGAGAATTTCCTCTATCCATCTGACGTTTGATGCGATTATTAAAGAGATATTCAACCTTTCCATCCCTCTCTTTCCATCCAGTCAACTGCAAAACTGCACCATCGATAATCAAGCGTTGCAAAACTCTTGCTATATTCCTCGTGTCATCAATTCCAACATGGTGAGTTCCCAGTACTTGCATCTTAAGCTGACGCAACATTGGGACCATACCTGTGGCCTGAATCCAGAAACAAAAGATGCTTTAAAAAAATCGAAATAGATAACAAAAACTCAAGGCTAACGATTTGGAGTGTGGTAAAGTAAGTTTATTAAACCAACTTAATAATTGTGGATTGTGATTGTTGCATTAACAGCAATAGCTTCATTTCTCACAAACTGAAGATAAATGATAGCATTCTCATATAACACCAATTCAGATATCCTCAGATGTAGTATATCATATCAGCCTCATACTCTGTATACAGGGACAGTAGTACGTAGATAAGATAAGGCATGTAACAGTACAGGATATTCATGCTCAAACACAACCCAACACTTAACTGAAAACTCATCTTAGGTCTTCAGTTTAAAAATAAACTTAATGTCAACGGTCAAACTAAAAAGCAGATGAAAGGAGGACAACAAAATGATCAAAACTATTTTTACATCCAAGAGTCGTAACACAGTGTTCTTATGGTCTTTTGAGATATTCATCTAAATCCAAACTCTAGTTGCACTTTAAACCTAATGAAAGTCTTTTACACAAAAAATCTTATTAACACAAGAAAGGAAAATAATTATAATTTCTAAATTTGAACTGAAAACATTCAACATACTAATCATGCTTACCTCTCTGTTGTAAAAGTTTAGGTAGATGTCCTTCAGATTAATCCATTCCATAAAGTATGGAGGAAGCTTCATCCCTGCTACTACATATTGCTCAGGAATTTTGGTTTTAATGTCCCAATTGCCACTAATACACACAAACAATATATCAGGATTAGTCTTATCAGAAAAATAATTGTTTGCACAGTGTACATGAAGTCCAATTTTCACTTTATATAAACTAATGCAGAAATTTGTTATCCACTGGATATATTCAACTAAAGAACTCAATATTATTTACAAGTCAGCTAACAATATAAGGAACTTACAATGTGTCCCATAGTTTAATGACCGGAAGAGGGAAGATATGGAAATTAAACATGTAAACAAAAGAAAAAATAAGCATGCTGCCAAGTTTTTATTAGAAGAGAGCATAAGGGAGCTTACCTTTTATTTCTCTTTTAATTCATTTTCTCCATGAAAGTTGGATAATTTAGAAGAAAATTTATAGGTTTACCTGATACCATAATTAATTGTATTATCTCAGCATTAGTGTGCCTTTTTATTTTCTTTTAACAATGTTTCTTCTCTTAGGCATAATCGTAAAACTATGATCATTTCTTCTAAACTCGGAACCTGTTGAGAGATCATACTGTATATAACTTCCGCTAAACTCTACAGAAGTTAATCTTTTAAATTTCCTATATGATTTAATACATACGACTTTATTCTTTTTGAACTCATGAACACTGTTGATCACATAAGAATCTAGAACAGATTTACATCATGTATATTTGTTTCATGCATCAAAATTACAACCATTAATGCTAATAAACGAATAATGAAATCAACGACTGTTAAATTTAAACTCACCAAGTTACGAATGCGCCTTTATCAAGATACCCCCTGGACTCCTTCGCCCACGCGTTATGTGTTGCCAGCCAATCTTCAAACTGTTTAATAACTTCCTTAAATGGAATAGCCGTCTCATGCCAGATACTGAAAAATTACACAAATAAATTGAGCATAGTCTTCACATGAGAACATGCAATTCGGCAGAGCTGCTCCAGGTTTTACAGAGAACAAAGCAAAAATAAATGTTCTCACACAATGTAATTTTCCTCTCCCCCATACTCAATTATAACTTCAAACATCAAGATACGTATTATACTTCTATAGTCATTAGTTTAATTAGAGCATCACTGAAGTATGTGAGAGAATTTGACAAAAAAATATGGCACTGATGTCTGGACATGGGTGATTGATTAGTTAGATAAAAATCTATATTACAAAAGGTCAATTTGGGAAGGAATCGGTTCCTTGATAAGAATTAGACTTCGATCAGAACAGTACTACTCCGATATGTACTGGAAAATTCCACATAATATGATGTATGAAGCCACTAATTAATTTTACACATTAGAAATTTGAACCCTGTGAACATTGACTATATACATTGGGATATCGTGAGTAAAAATCAAGTATAATATCTGTACAACTACATATACCCCTCTTATGTATGTTTTATTCCTTAAGTATGCAAATGCTGCTGTTCAATCTCTGAAACTAAGGTCATATCCGTGTATGCATAACTTAAAATCTTAACTACTAGTTCATCCCTAGAGAGTAGAGACCCAGGTTAAAGACGCATTATCAGCTTGCACTGCGTGTATAAGTCCAGAACATTTCACCCCCAATATGCATATAGGGAAAACTATATAAATATTAAACCACACCTGTTCACTCCAAATTGCCCATATTTTCCATCGACATACTGGGTTGTGTATTCCTTGCTCAATCCTGTGGGCCTCACAAATCTGTGAGGAAAAAAACATTAGTGACTAAAGACAATATTATTTCATTAATATCAAAACTACTAAATCTGGAGCATAAGGTATTAAACTGTCTTTCTTAAAAGAGGGAAAAAATGATACAGTATAAATAGAATCTGCAGGTATGAAACAAATGCATGTAGTACAGATTTCACCTGACACTTAAGGTAACTCCTACAGGAGGATATAGATATTACATTACTGTAAAATGATCTAACTGTTTAAGAGATTTTACTTGTTACCGCTAGTGATTATCGATTATACTTTATTTTACAAGTAACACGTTATATAAAGTTGAGTGAGGTTTGTCTGTGCATATAGGTGTCCAAGTGTCCATACCCATGACCGAGTGTCGAGTGTCCGACACGGGTACCTAAGGAAAATTGAAGAGTCGGGCTAACATAGATTACGTGTGAGCCGTGTGATAAAGCCGCTCTTACAAAAATATAGAACCAAGTAGTTGAACTGATCTCATAGCAAAAAGAAACATAACATATTATCAACAGAAATAAACAACCTGTGGAAGAAATCAACAAGCTTCAGGGTTTTAGCATCAATCATCAGTACAGGAAATTCAAGAATTTCAACTTTTCCTTCCAAATCAAGCACAAGGAAAATGTCAAACTCTTGAGGCTGGGCTTGCTTCAAGTCAAAACGCTTTGTGTCGAGCTCTGGAAAACTATGATTGAACGTCTTTAAGTGGGTTGGATCATCCATCTGCTTGATAGCAAAGATACACGATATAAAATCTCCGCGACAATGATAACCCCATGAACTCAAGTAACACGTTATATGCACAGACAAACCTCACTCAACTAACCCTCACTTTCAACACTCTGTTACTTTTAAGGCCTAATCATATCCTAACCTCCTATTACAATCATCTTCTATAGTCTCTAGGTAGATCAAAGATCCAAAATTAATAAAACAAGATCACAAGCATGCTACTACTACTACTTTTCTAATTGCAAATTCCATGCAGCAAATATGATCTGCTCATACATAAATAATTTCAACATATAGTTTATAATAAAAAGATTCAAACAGTTCTACCTATCGGAAATATCCAATGTATACTTGCTCTCTTTATTAACTAAGTTTGCCTGAGCAAAACAGTCCCCTAATAATTAATAATACAGTACAAAATCAAACGACATCCTCAACTTTGATACCAAATTTTATATATTTATATGAACGCCAACAGCATTTACTATAAAACTCTTATCCCTATAGAAAATATAATTACAGAGTAACTGATCATTCCCACACACACAGAGTAATAAATAGAATAAAAAATATACTGTAACTGAAGCGCAAAGTAAACATACCTTGTTGCAGCAACCTAGAGTGAAATATAAGCACAAAGGTCTAGAAATAGCATTTTGTGTGAGAGTTTTGAAATCCATCTTAAAAGAGGATCTTTCAGTAGAGAAAGAAGCCGATGCACCAGATACACCTGAGAAACGGATTCATCAGCATTCAGCATAGTAATTATACAAAACAAAATTGCATATAGAACAGACTAGATACACATACATAACAAGAACAGCGAATTGAGATACAAATATTCCTCTTCTTCAGTCTGTTTTTGCAATATTAGTAAGATTAATTATATAATCATACAGAACTACATATGTACGTGTGTACGATTTTATTATGATTACATACACATAAAATTACTTTTCAATTCCAGTAATCAATCAATACACATGTACTCATATTAATAAGAATTAATTAAAAATCTTATATGAATATAATGTATGTGCCGCGATTTACACATATATTCACAAAATCGGCATGATCACAGGAAGCCTACCCTGAATCGGTTTTCCAGTACCAGCCATCGCTTCCTGATTAGATCTGCCTGGTGCTGACAATGCAGCAGCAGCAGCAACAGCTCGTGGACCGGGACTTGCTTTTTGAGGCTGCTTACAATTACGAGACATGTGTCCAGCTTCTCCACAATTGTAACAAGTTCCCTTCGGTTTGCTACATCTCGAAGCATAATGTCCTTCTTGTCCACAATTGTAACAATTTTGCGAAAGTTTACGACAAATTCCAGAGTGTCTCCATCCACAAGTCTTACACTCTGGAACCGGACCTGTAACATTATAACAATATAGATGTAACAATTTACGAAATCGAGTATGTATTATATCAGAGAAATTGTTTACTAATTACACATACAAAAAAGCAAACACATATATGCATAAGATTATGAAGGACAGACCTGAAGTGGATTGTGACATTGTTGTGACTTGAAGAACACGGTAGAGAAAGATGAAGTCGGCTAGGTATTATGAATGTATGTATATATGAAAGCTTGTAATTAGCTAGGGTAAGTATAGGATGTGAAATTAAAATATGCGTAGCCGGCGTAGATATAGGGGGAGTTTTGGGATCAAGCTGACTTGAAGTCCAATCTGATGGTTCTGCGCACCGGACTGTTTTTGTTCGGGAAACTTTTCTAATCATTTTTAGAGTCAATAATATTATATTCAATTTGTTAAGCGATTTAAAAATAATGTGGTTATTTGTTTAAATTCGTTTATTCATTTTTCAACGAAATTACTGTATCAATTTTGTTCTGGTTGATTTTCAATTCAAAAAAAAAAATGACACCAAAATCAAATCAACTTTTGTTGTGTTATTACATCAATGCCCTAAGAGCCTCTCCAAGAGCCTCTTCATTTTGGCTCTTAAGTGAGATTTGAAGAGAGAGAAGAAAAATATGAGCTCCAAGAGACTCTTAGTCACTTCAAATTCACTAAAAATGTAATCTCTCCTCAATTGTAAGAGCTCCTATCCACTCCTAACTAATATTTTATACTAAATTTATAATATACATTCTCTCTCTTCCCCACTTTTCTTTTGTCTTTTCATGAATTCCATTTATTTTTAATAATATAAAATTAAATAAGGAGTGAATATAAATAGTATTGTTGGAGATGAATGTACATTAAGTTATTAAGAGCTAATATTTTATATTATATTTAAAAGTGAGTTAAGAGACTCTTGGATGCTCTAAGTATGAATTATTAATGTCATAATCGTCACAATTTCTACTTTTACAAAAATATCCTTCATGTATTCATAAGGTTACCTAGGAGTTGTGTTTTGAAATCCGGATCGGACCGGCCGGTTCGACCGGTCGGACCGCTAACTGGTGGCAGGTCCGGTTCGGTTCACCCCTAAAACCAGTCTTCCGATTTTCCTGTTCAGAACCGGCTAAAACCGGACCAGCCGCCGGTTTTCAGTTTAGTTTTTTTTTTTTTTTGAAATATTGTTTAGTTTAGTTTATTTAAGTATGTTGGACTTTAAATTTAAGCCTTTACTACTGAATACTAAACCCATAGTATTATTTGGCTATGATCCATAATCGGTGCTAACAAATTCATGTCTATAACTGCTCATTTTTCTCCTTGTAATATATATAATTATTTATATAATTATATATATAATTAAATATATATATATATATATATATATATATATATATATATTACATAATTATGACGTCACACCGGTTGAACCACTGGTCGAGCCGGTTGAACCAATCGAACCAATAACCAGTAGGGCTTCCGGTTCGATGCCCGGTTCGATTATGAGAACACAGCTTAGGAGTTAGGATCCTTAAACACTTACATCTTACATCAAATTTTTAATATATTCATTTTAATAATATAATATTAATCAGTTTTAAAAATATAATATAAAATGAATGGGATCGTATTGTATTTCATCCACGAACAAGCACGTTTCTGTTCAAATTCAACTTCAATTTTCTTTTATAAAAAAATGGATATTCTTCGAGTAAAGTGCACTTTGTGTACCTGGACTTTGACCAGGACACCACTTGAAATACCATGTTTTAAAATCTATCATTTGCAATACTGAACAAACATTTTACTTAAAGTTAGTGTATTGCCGTCTATTTGTTTGCAACGCCGTTAAATATTCAGGGGCAAAACAGTCTTTCAATAACTTTTCTTGTTTCAACTTTTCCAGATACAGAGTATAACTCAGCTCTAGATACACACAAACATATATATATATATATATATATATATATATATATATATATATATATATAGCTACTCAATTTTGTCGAGTTAATGACATTTCAGATCCTTCCATTCAGTTGGTATTGACAGAAGTGAAGCAGTTACTCAAAGCACAAGGTATCATACTCAACTCAACACGTTTGAACGCCTAGACAAAACTATACTCTCTCAAATTGGAATTCTCTGTCCGAACCTCTATGCTGTTGGTCCACTACATTCGCTCTACAATACAAAACTTGCAGCATCCATGAAATCTCCACAGCCTCATTCCACAAATAGTCTTTGGAAAGAAGACAGAAGCTGCCTAACTTGGCTCGATGCACAACCACCGAGAAGTGTAATATTTGTTAGCTTTGGGAGTCAAGTGGCCATGACAATAAACCAAAAGATGGAGTTATGGCATGGTTTAGTGAAAAGCGAAACCCGATTCTTGTGGATCATCCGTCAAGGATCTATAATTGGAGAAACAGCTGAGGATGTGGAACTCTTGGAGAGGTATACAAAAGAGAGGGGCTGTATTGTTAGTTGGGCACCACAGGAAGAGGTGCTAGGCCATGAAGCAATTGGGGGATTTTTCACACACAGTGGACCAACAAGTGATTAGTAGGTACACTGATGTGGTATGGAAAATTGGACTTGACATGAAAGATGTGTTTGGTAGGTAGAGGCATAATTGAGAAGATGGTAAGGGAACTTATGATATCGAGGAGAAATGAGTTCTTAAAATCAACTGAGGAAATTGCAAAATTGGCAAAAGAGAGTGTCACTGAAGGTGGGAGTTCATGTCATAATCTGGATAGGCTGATTGAGGACATAAGATTGTTGAGCTTACCAGCTCCGAAGGGCAGTAGCCATGCGGAAACTTATAAATTGATTGATATTGATTAGATGCATTTACTCTTGCAAGTGTACTGCACAATCAAATGACGACTTGCATTTCCTCGTATTGCAAAGTCTCGCGCATCCATTTTTAGTTGCTTCTGAAATTCATAATCATCAACAAACTAATGGAAATTCAAGAATATTACGAAAATTTTACTATTAACGAAAGACAAGTACGCAGACAATCCCCAGCGAACCAAAATCCATTCAGTAGCCCACTTAATGAAAGACTGTTTTGTCCCTGAATATTTAACGGCGTTGCAAACAAATAGACGGCAATACACTAACTTTAAGTAAAGTGTTTGTTCAGTATTGCAAATGATAGATTTTAAAACATGGTATTTCAAGTGGTGTCCTGGCCAAAGTCCAGGTACACAAAGTGCACTTTACTCGATATTCTTCCCAATTTTTCATATTTTCACTTTAGTCTTTCAAATGTAAAACATGTCAAGTTCAAAGTTCAATGATTCTTCCATCCTAATATTTAGAGCGACTTCAACGTCTCCACTGATTTGAAACTACAATTTAACAAAATATATCTTAGGATCATATAGACGAGCATAAGAGAATTTTACAGTGCATCCAGATGTACTGAAATTTTACTTGTGAACATATAAAATGCCACCAACAACTACTATATCATCAAAGTTCCTTTAGCCAGTTTGCCAGGTACAAATTCTACTTGAGCACACCAGAGACTTTCAGAGTTTCCGTCTGGTGTGTGCGTAAAGTGTAGAGATAGCTGACTTTCACTAAGAAATTAGGTTCCAGACACCGCTCTATTATATTCTGCTCGAGTTGCCTAGTTTTACAAGTAAAAAAAATAGGCTCTACAATTAACAATATATTGTCAAATGAACTGTGCTGCTAAGACCATAGAATTAAAGTAATTTCCATAATATGCATAATGCATAACAACACAGTGGGAGGTTGAGGTTAAACCGATCAAGTCATTGGTTTAGACTGTTTGAAACGGGACCGCCTGTATCGGTTTTGGATGCGATTTTCAAAGAGAAATTCAGCTTTTCCACCATTGTCTCTCCGTCCAGTGATCTGCAAAACTGCACCATCGATAATCAAGCGTTGCAAAATTCTTGCTATATTCGTCGTATCATCAATTCCAAGATGGTGATTTCCTACTAGTGGCACCTGAAGCTGCTTCATCATTGGGGCCATACCTGTGGCCTGAATCCAGAAACAATAAATGCATTAACAAGATTGAAATATAGAAACAAAAGACAAGTTTAAAAATCTGTTGCGTACTTCAGTGAGCTTGATGAACCACATTAATTTTTGTGCAGGTTGTTGCACTAGCAATCATCACTTTATTTCTCACTAATAGAAAGATAAGCAATAGCTTGTTTCTCTCATTAAACACCAGTTCAGATTGCCTCAGCTGTAACATATCAGCACCATGTTCCAAAACTGGTCCCCATATTACTGCCACTTACCCCTGAATCAGGGGTAAAGTTGGTTTTTTAGGAGTATATGAGCCTACAAGGTGCTGAATCAATCTAATTAAGATAAAAGCATGAATCTTAGGTCTGCTTGAAAGAGATTGACCGGGTGCACAAGGTATCACAGTTATGAATACATGTGCAGGATTTAAAGATTAGTTGCTATTATATTATAAGTGATTGATGAACCTGATAAATGCAGTGTACATGGTCAAACCAAAAGCACATGAGAGAGACCAACAAAATAAACACAGCTTTCTACGGGTAAAAAGTCCTAACATGCATTAGTATGGTGTTCAAGAGATTTATCTAAACTGAAACTCTACTGACCCTAGTGAAAAAGAAAATCTAGAAAAACAAGAGAGAAAATGATTTCAGAATTTGAACCCTAAAAGATCCAATGTACTGATCCTCCTGTTTACCTTCTTCTTATAGAAGTTCAAGTAGACGTCTTTCAGATTGATCCACTCCATAAAGTATAGAGGAAGCTTCATCCCTGCTACTTCGTATTGCTCCGGGATTTTGGATTTTATGTCCCAATTGCCACTAGCGCAGATAACAAAATATATCAGTGCTTGCACGAAGTGCCCATAAAGTCCACTTTTTACATAAAATGAATTAAATCTATAAAACTATCGTAGTTCAATTTTTACATATTAATTCCATAACCTTTATCAACAAAAAGTACTATCATTCAACAACAATTACATATAAGCTAGAGTTATACGGAACGTGAAAATTGTTTTATTAAAGAAAGAAGACAAATCAAGGATAATCGAGTATGGCAAAGACAGGATAAAACAAACATGATGCCAAATTTTTTAAGAAGAAATAAAGGAAACTTGCCCTTTACTTTCTCTTTCAACGTGTTCTCCATGAACAAGAGAGAACTTTTTTTTTTTTTTAGGAAAACGAGAGAGAACTTGAGTGGACCTTAAGTAATTTATAATTTCCTCAAAGTTGCCTCTCTTCCATGTCCAATCAGGTTTATTCTCTTATACACAAAAAGCAGAAAGCAGAATCGTAGAAGTATGATTCTTTTCCCCTTGTTTCCTTCTAAACTCGGAAACTCTTAAGCAAATGTGACATATAAAACTTTCACTTTTTCGCTTCTTCCTATATAAAATCTCACAAAAGTTAAACCATTTTATTTCTTTTATTAGTTAATACGTAAGACTTTTTCAACTTCTTTGTCTTTTAAACTCATAAACACAGTTTTGATAACAGACCTATGTCTAGCTTACTTTGCTTCAACCCAGAACAAGATTAACATATGCGAAGAACATATCTTGTTAATGTGTCAAGGTTGATACCATTAACGAAAAAATTTTCCAATGGAAGGAAAATGAAATCAATACTGCAGTCAGTGAATCATAGATTTGGACTCACCAAGTTATGAATGCGCCTTTATTCAGATGCCCCCTAGACTTCTTTGCCCACACCTTATGTTTTGTCAGCCAATTTTCAAACTGTTGTATAACTTGCTTGAATGGAATAGCTGTTTCATGCCAGACACTGACATATAACACGAACATTATTGCTTTGCACATGTAAAAACTAAAAACAGATTAGGACCAAAAGAAAGCAATAGCCTCATGTGAGAATATAAACAATTCAGCAGAGTTGCTCCAAGTTTTGCACATAACAAAATCGTATCATTTTTGACACAGGACGTTATTCATTTTGGGTTTTTGACATTATTTTAATTTATTTAGATTTTTGAGTATAGGAGAAGGGAGGAAGGAGGTAATAATCTAAGTATGTGATTCATTATGTGTTTCATATATAAACTTTGCAAATACAACAATCAATAAAGAAGCAAATGAGTTGTAGACTTCAGCCAAAATATTACGACGGTGCCAATGGAGTATTATGTAAGAAATATGGATTTCTAAAGTGGACATGCATACACAACAAACATGTAAAACAGGAACTTCACCAATTACTCCGATATGGCGATATGTGTCCATGCATGTATGAACCACTACTTTATTTTACACAAAATTTTATAGTGGGATTGTGTAACAATATACACTGGGAATATTTTGTACACAGCAACTTTGTGTACTTGCTTCGTATCGCTATTTTATCTATTATCTGCAAGAGCAAGACTGTACTTTGTAAATTGCTAACTAAATTGACCAAACTACGTGAGAAAGGGTTTATCAGTCATCTACCACAGATACAACAAATGTTAAATAATCTATCACAGATACAACAAATGTTGAATACAATAACGACTTACGACTACACTTCATCACTTGAGATTCAAGTTATAGACGTTTCATCAGCTTGTACATCGCATACGTAAATGCCAAGCATATCAAATTCTCAATCCAACTCAGTTGGGAAAACATGTATTAATTACATAGGAGCAGCAACACATTAAGTTCTCAAACATAAGAAACATATAGATTATACCTGCTCATTCCAAAATTTCCATAGTGCTGTTCAACATACTTTCGTAAGTGTTCCTTGCTCATGTCTGTTTCTGCAGGTCTTACAAATCTGTAAGGGCAAAAAATTATTAGTGGCTAGGAAGTGTGTTATTTCATCCTGATCAAAACTAGGACTGTAAGGGGACTGCACTAAATTGTCTTTCTTCAAAAGAATATGAAAAATGGTAAACAAGATAGATAGAAAGAAGCGAGTACTACATAATTTTATTTAACATTTAAGGTAACTCTAGGAGCAAATAATTTTTCCATAATCTGCTGTTTCTAGATTTTATTCTTCCAGACTCTGATAATTGATAAAATACTTTATCTCAAAACTTCAAGTAACAACTGAACCATCCGTTGATTGATATGCAATTGCTAATAATAAATTGTGAGTTGTATGATTAAGTAGCTGTTACAGAAATATAAGGCCAAGTCACTGAACAGCTATCTCACGGTAGAAATGGGGGAAAACATCTATCAACAAAAGAAAACAAACACAACCTGTGGAAGAAATCAACATGCTCCAAGGTTTTAGCATCAATCATAAGAACAGGGAATTCAAGAATTGAGATTGCTCCCTCCAAATCAAGCACAAGGAAAAAGTCAAACTGCTGAGGCTGTACATTCTCCAAATCAAAACTCTTCGTGTCGAGATCAGGAAAACCGTGATTATACGCCTTTAAGTGGGTTTTATCTTTCCTCTGCATGACAACAGAACACCCATTATGAAAATAATAATTCTCCATACATGTTCTTGATCAGACAATCATAGTTACAAGAGCTCAACGAACACATTATCTGCACCAACAAACTTCACTTACGTAAACCCTCACTGCTTCATTACTTCTCACACACCATCATATCCCAATCAATATTAGACCAAATTAAGGGGCTTAACTAACCTCAAGACCAGGAAAAAAAAAATCAAGATGGTCTCCAAAATCAATATAATTTTTTTCTTAAACCCCCGCAAGCCTAACTAGTAATAAGCTTTATCAACCCCGACTAGCCTAGCCCGACTCTCTCGAAATTCTGGTTCAACCACTGATCACTACTCATCTAAATCATCTACTATAGGTACTTACTAAAAACTCTAAACCTAAGAAACATATGGACCGGTAACACAAAACCGTACGAAACTTGCATGTTATATTATAGAACAGAACAATAAATTAAAAATATAATCATGAATAAAATTCTAACTGAAGCACATGAATGTAAATTCGTATATATACCTTATTGCAGCGACCCTGAGTGAAATACACACACACGCTCTTGGAAGAAGTATTCTTGACAGGCTTGAAGCGTGCCATTGTTGTCTTGACTGGAGGGTCACGGTGTAAAAAATAACCTAGGGTAACAAATATTGTCGAAATTAAAATAAGCATGTTTATGGAGAGAATAATTGGATCTAGGCTAGCTTTAAGGCCCGCTATTTATGAGGCCCGTTTGGTTCTAAAAATTACTCCGTCCGTTTTCTCTGGTCCAATTTCACCTTACCTACCTATTAGTAGTCCAATTTGGTCAAACTGGAAACTGGTTTTTTTTTTTTATAATTTTAAAAAAAATGAATTTTTTTAATAATATAATATTTATGCAAATGTTAGTCAAAATTAGTTAATTTGACCACAAAAAATTAAAGTTAAACAACTAATCTGAAATGGAGGAGTATGAGTAAGTATATTGATTAATTCTTTATTATAATACCTGAATCTATTACACGTCAGTTAACCAATCAGAATCGAGGAATTATTTTAGGACCAATCAGAGATGACCCATAAATTTTAGACCAATCACCTAATTAACCATGGTTAGTTAATAATTCTTATTTAAATATAGTTGTTACTTGATTTAACATATCCATATATTATAGATATTTTAATGTTGAGAAAACAATTATAATAAATTAATATAAAATTGAAATCAATCAAAATTATACAAAATATAATATTAATTGATTTTTGCAATTTAAATTTTTCACTCTTTTGATTTATAATTAATCACAATTACATTATTATATAATACAGATTAATTTTCTTAAATATATATAATAGCCATCAAAATTTAATATTGAAATTAAATTAATCATATCATTCTCATCCTAATTTACTTATCTTTGTTACTTAATAATTTTTTGAAATACAAAATTTATTTTATTTAGTACATGCATAAATTAGATATTTTTTAATATGATAAAATATCTACTAACTTATCAATCTTTTAATTTAAAGACAATCAAAATTATACTATTATATATTACGAGATAATTTTCATAAATATCAACTACAATCATACTAGAATATGTCATTATATATTACATATTAATTTTCATAAATACTTTTAACTAATTAATCACAATTTCTGATTTAAATTAATTACAATTATATCATTATATACTAACACATCTATTATTTTCACCCGTCTCTTTGGATAGAGCTATGTTCCAAAATTGTGTATTTATTAATTAATTTTTATATAAATATATTATTTTGACAATCAAAATTATACTATTATATATTACGAGCTAATTTTCATAAATATCAACTACAATCATACTATAATATGTAGTTATATATTACGGATTAATTTTCATAAATACTTTTAATTAATTAATCACAATTTTTTATTTAGATCAAGTACAATTATATCATTATATACTGACACATCTATTATTTGCACCCGTCTTTTTGGATAGAGTCATGTTCCAAAATTGTGTATTTATTAAATAAATTTAATATAAATATATTATTTTAATACCTAAGACTATTTTATCTATATTATATAATATAATATTTTAATATCTCAAACTCTCGATCTACAATCATAAGGTGCAATTAAATTTGAATAAATCTACTATTATTGAATTAAAAGTTTTAAAATTTGAAAAGTATTTGCCATACTATTTTAACAAAATTTAAATTATATTTTTAAAATTAATCAGTTATAAAGAAAACCTAACAACCAATTGAAATATTCAAATGTATTTAAAACTAATTATCTTTAATATTTTACTTATCGATTTTTAAGAGTTATGCAATAATTAATGAAACAAACAAATTGACCCGACAATACATTTGAATAATTCGAAATATTAAATATATTCTCAAATAGTATTAGACATTAGTTGGTGTAAAAATTATTACATCACAGAGTCAATCAATAATATTGTTAGTAGACCTGAAAATGATCCGGATAGAACCAGACACCCTTTGCTCAAGTATCGGATCATTTTACTTTTATCGTGTCCAGATTTAGGTCCGGGATCATTTTATTCGGATATAAATCGATCCCGAATACTGAGGCTTGGATCTGAACCGAAAATAAGCAGTATCGTATTATCTTTTTTCTAACCAAGTTGTTTGTGATCCATCGAATACGAGTCAAATATAATCCACTAACATTATGTATCATTTTTATTTGAATTATATAAATAGTCATTTAATCTAAAATAAATATAAAAACATAATAATCACGAATTGAAAACTTAAATAATTGATCTATTAAGTATTTGATGATAAATACTCGGGTGGATAACTCTTATTTTAAGAAAATTTAAATTTATAAATATTATTAAGAAATTATACTTTGCTATTTAGTTAGAAATTTAATGAAATAAATATATAATTCACATTCGGGTTTGAACCGAATATGGATCATTAAACATATTCGGGTAGGATCATTTTGATAAGTGATATGGGTTGAAAATAAGCCCTAAAAGACACATTTAATGTGGCATTAATTAGACCAAGAATGGTTCAAACGTGGGGCCCGCCAGATGGACCCAAAACCCCAATTATAATATTAATTTCATAATTAATATTGGGGGAAATAAACAGCTCAGCAATACGAGTTGGATAAGGATATTATCTCCGCCAGACTTAGCCACCAAGGCAACCAATTCAATATGGAAACTGATTCCTACAAGGAATAGATCTAGAACCTTCCTCAAGGAGGTGACTTGTCCACCAAGTCTCTGACTCCTACCATAATTCTAAGGCTTCTCAGCCTATATAAAGGGCCAGACCCCTCATCTCAGAACTACGTTTTTTGGCTTGATCTTTGATATTCATCAAAGTACGTAGGCATCTTGTGAAGGCTGATTCAGCTACGAGCACAAGAGCAGCCATTAAAGCACGAAGCTCACATACCTTTGCATTAAATACACAAACCCTAGCCGCAATACTCGTAACCTAATTTTTATTCCACAACATTTGGCGCCGTCTGTGGGAAGACAACATCAACCATGGTTCAAACACGAAGAACAACATCAACTGAGGCCGTACCCCTTAACTCTGCTCCACCAGCCACTTCTTATCCGCTTATCGCTACTGAGGAAGGACAAATACTCCCATCAACAGGGGCGGTCATTCAACCTCTGCTCACTCAACCCTCAGGGACGACTCCCCATGTCGAGGGGACCCTCCCGGTGATTGTCCATCAGAGCCAAGAAACTAACCCTCTTCAGATGGTGGTTTCTCCTCTTGGTAACGTTGATCGCACGCTACCCCCGGGGTACAGATCCATACTACAGATCTCCCCTTGAATACCAACCCGATGTATGGGCTGCCTAATTATCCCCCTCGACGAAGGGAACCTGGATCAAGCGGTCACGCCTTACAGATCCGGGATCGAGAATATGATGACTACTCTGGTCCCTATACTGATGATTCATCATCATCTGAGGATGATGATCGAGATGAAGCCCCGAGGAGGCGACGTGCTAGCAAAGAACCTCTAAGAAGGACACGAAGGATCCATGATGGACTCCCCTTGACAACTACTGAGAGAATCAAGGCTTATGAGGCTGAGATCTTAAAGTTGAAGGACGATATTGCAAGAGAACAAGATAGATTGAATCGAACTCAGCCTCCTCCAACTGCAGAGAGGATTCCCATTATAAATTTGGAGAGGCCTTCAAGGAGGCAAAGGAGGGCTGATACCCGAACCGAAAAATCGACAAGGGTGGAGACCCCCAGAAGCAACCCTAAAGATCTAATGCCACTTGGGGACCCTGATGACCCCACACCTCCGTTTACCGAGGAGGTGATGAATGTCCATATCTCAAGGAAATTTAAGATGCCGACTATTAAGGCCTATGATGGAACGGGCGATCCCGCAAACCATGTCAGGACATTCTCAAACGCACTGCTGCTGCAGCCTGCTAGTGACGCCTTAAAGTGTAGGGCGTTCCCTCAAACTCTGTCGGGCATGGCTCAAAGATGGTATAACCGTCTACCTGCAAACTCAATTGGCTCTTTGAAGGAGTTGAGCGCTGCATTTATCAGCCAATTCATTAGTGGGAGAATTCATGAGAAAAGTTCTGCATCCCTTATGTATGTGGTGCAGGGAAAGAATGAGAACTTGAGGGATTATCTCAAGCGATTCACCAAAGAGACGTTGAATATCACTGATCTGGAAAATAAGGTGGCCATGGTAGCCCTGGAACATGGAACCACTGACCTCTTCTTTAAAAGGTCCTTGGCAAAACACCCTCCTGAAAACATGGCCGAGCTCCAGAGAAGAGCCGATAAATATATCAAGGCTGAGGACAGTATGAAAAAGGAAACCGTGGGAGGCAATGGCAAGGGTTCTAATGACTCAAAGAAACGAAAGCCAGAGCAAGAGTACGATGCTAGGGACAAGTATCCCCGGGCTGGCAAGGACTCCGAGTCATCACCAAAGAAGGGTTTTGGACCGAGATTTTCTGATTATGTAAGGCTGAACGCTCCTAGGAGTCAAATTTTGTTAGATATTGAAAAGGATAAAGACGTTCGGTGGCCTAAGCCACTCAGGGGTGACCCCGAAAAGAGAAACAAAGATCTGTATTGTAGATTCCACAGGGATGTGGGACATGATACAGATGACTGCAGACAGTTAAAGGATGAAATTGAATTTTTAATCCGGAAGGGAAAGTTAAACAAGTTCACCAAGGTTGAAGATCGTGGAACCCAGAAAAGGGATTATGATAGAAGAGACAATGATAGGAGGGATAACGATCGTGATCGTAACCCACAGCCTCGAGGGCCAGTAATCAATATGATTTGGGGAGGACCAACAGCGGCCGGCACTACCCGAAACTCTCGAAAGGCCTATGCCAGAGAAGTGATGCACATCATAGGAGAAGCCCCGAAGCGTGCTAAGACCGAAATAGTAGTTGGTTTTGATGATTCGGACCTTGAAGAGGTGAAATTCCCCCATGACGACCTGTTGGTCATAACTCCTGTAATTGGAAACTCAGAAGTAAAGCGGGTCCTGATAGACAATGGAGCTTCTGTTGATATCTTGTTTCATGACGCTTTTGTAAAAATGGGGTACACTGACTCTCAATTGACCCCGACTAACATGCCTATCTACGGGTTTAACGGAGTTGAGTCCAAGGTTGAAGGGACCATTCAGCTGCCCGTGACAATAGGGCAAGAACCTAAGGAAGCCACCCAGATGTTGAATTTTCTAGTGATTAAGGCTACCTCGACGTACAATGCAATCATGGGGAGGACCGGACTTCATGTGTTCAAGGCTGTTGCCTCTACCTATCACATGAAGGTCAAATTTCCAACCAGGAATGGTGTTGGGGAACAGAGAGGAGATCAGAAAATGGCCAGGAGTTGCTATGTGGCAGCTTTGAGAGCTGATGGAGCCGGGGGGCAGGTACTCCCGATTGAAGACATGGATGTCCGTGGTGATGATGAACACCGAGGAAAGCCAGCAGAGGACTTAATACCTATTCCTCTGGAGCTAGGCGACCCTGAGAAGGTGACTTATATAGGAGCCTCTTTGAAGGAACCCTTGAAGGGCAAGTTGATAGCATTCTTACAAGAAAATAGTGATGTGTTTGCCTGGACAGCAGCTGATATGCCAGGGATTGATCCCCAACTCATAACTCACAGATTGAATGTCGATCCTAATCGGAAGATAATACAGCAGAAGAAGAGGAATTTTGCTCCAGAAAGGCAAGAGGCCATCAAGCAAGAGGTGGACAAACTCTTGGAAGCTGGGTTTATTGAAGAGATTCAGTTTCCAGAATGGTTGGCTAACCCTGTGATGGTCAAGAAAGCCAACGGTAAGTGGAGGATGTGTATTGACTTCACCGACTTGAATGACGCATGTCCTAAGGATTGTTTCCATTTACCAAGGATAGACATGTTAATAGATGCCACAGCAGGACATGAGATGTTGAGCTTCATGGATGGGTTCAGCGGCTACAATCAGATTAAGATGCACAAGGATGACATCCCAATGTATCTTTCATAACCAACTTTGGTGTTTTCTGCTATCTTGTTATGGCGTTTGGTCTAAAGAATGCAGGAGCTACTTACCAACGACTGGTGAATAAGATATTCGCCCATCTGATTGGAAAAACCATGGAGGTCTATGTTGATGATATGCTGGTTAAAAGCTTGGTCAAGGTGGACCATATTAAACACCTCAGAGAGGCATTCGAAGTGTTGAGGCACCACAAAATGATGTTGAATCCAGCCAAGTGTGCCTTTGGCGTTGGATCAGGCAAATTTTTGGGTCTGATGGTTTCCAAGAGAGGCATAGAGGCCAACCCTGACAAGATCAAGGCGATCTTAGATATGGAACCACCAAGCTCTATAAGAGATGTGCAGAAGTTGACAGGCCGGGTAGCGGCTTTAGGAAGATTCATCTCCAAGTCTGGTGACAAATGCTTGCCTTTCTTTCAAGCATTGAAGAAGGTGAAAAATTTTGAGTGGACATCTGAGAGCCAAGAGGCCTTTGAACAACTGAAGAAATACATGGTTGAAGCCCCGTTGTTGACCAAACCAAGCCCTGGGGAGACTCTTTATCTATACCTGGCGGTATCTGAACAAGCCCTGAGTGCTGTCCTTATTCGGGAAGAGGAGAAAGTCCAGAAACCTATCTACTATGTGAGCAAAGTGTTGCATGGGGCTGAGTTGAATTACTCACCCATAGAAAAGTTTGCTTTGGCATTAGTAACTGCCTCGAGGAAGTTGCGGCCTTACTTCCAGGCACATACTTGATCTTTGATATTCATCAAAGTACGTAGGCATCTTGTGAAGGCCGATTCAGCCACGAGCACAAGAGCAGCCATTAAAGCACGAAGCTCACATACCTTTGCATTAAATACACAAACCCTAGCCGCAATACTCGTAACCTAATTTTTATTCCACAACAATAAGAAAAATATAAGATTTAATCTGAGCGAGTATATGGATGCTCATATCCGGGATCATATTCTATCCGAGTTCAATTTTTCTGCCAGGTTTGGATCATTTATTAAACGAATATGAGACATGTATCATATTTTCGAACCAGATATAAGCCGAGATACCGGATAGTCCAGATCATTTTATAGCCCTAATTGTTAATGAATATTTTCATAGAAAATTGGTTAACTCAGCGCAACAATTCTTATAAATCACTATTTTTTTTATAGATACTTAATTTATCAATAAATGGACATACGACATCTACAAAAATAGTCAAAAAAATTTAATTTTCTTATAAATCGCATTTTTTATATGTAATTAATTCATCAATAAAGGTTATACAACATCTACAAAAATAATCAAGATTGGACAAACACATATTAAAATAGATCATATCAAGGTTTTTTTCATCCAAACTACGGTCGTTGATCAGATCTTAAATCGTGGTACATCACTCGCTTATATCGCTAAAATATATAGCTTTTTTGGCGAAATACTTCAATAATTTATTGCATTTGTGAGGAAATTATATATATGATATGTCAGAACGTATTCGAACAACCGATCATACCTACGATTCTATACCATACAAATCAATGAACCGATATAACAAAATCCTGATCTAATTCAAAATACTAAATTTACTCTCAAATAATATTAGACATTATTTGGTGTATAAATTATCACATTATAGAGTAAATGAAAATATTATTAGTGAATATTTTAATAGCAAATTGGTCAGCTCAGTGTAATAATTCTTATAAATCACTATTTTTTTATAGATACTTAATTTATCAATAAATGGACATACGACATCTACAAAAAATAGTCAAAAAAATATAATTTTCTTATAAATTGCTATTTTTTATAGGTAATTAATTGATCAATAAAGGTTATACAACATCTACAAAAATAATCAAGATTGGACAAACATATATTAAAATAGATCATATCAAGATTTTTTTCATCCAATCTACGATCGTTGATCAGATCTTAAATCGTGGTACATCACTCGCTTATATCACTAAAATGGATAGCTTTTTTGGCGAAATAATTCAACATTTTAATGTAATCGTGAGGAAAATATATATCTGATATGTCAGAACGTATTCGAACAACCGATCATAGCTACCATTCTATACTATCCAAATCAATGAACCAATATAACAAAATCCTAAGATCTATGATTCTGGATGCAAAATAAAAGAACCTACTCTTTCAAAAATAAAAAACAAAACCCAATATATGGGTAGACAAAATCCACTAACGGGGTACTAGACTCTTAATGAAGAGATATATTTATTGAAAAATAAAGTAAACTCAAGGAAAAAAACGAAAATTATCATTCACAAGGACAAAGTACAAAATCCAATATATTAGTAGATAAAACCCATCAACGGGGTACTAGACTCTTGATAAAGAGATATTTTTATTTAAAAAAATAAAGCAAAATCAAGGAAAACAATAAAAGGGGGGCTTATCATCAAGCAAATTGATGTCATCCCCTAAACTTTAGTTTAGTATTTTTTGGGGAACCTTCATTATAAACATCACTCTTATTGATAACTATATCGGTCAATATGTAAAATTATATATTATTCTAATAAAATGCGCCCTTTTTAATTTTGTATTCTTGAATTAAATTAATATTATTCAATTCCCATATCATAATCTAAGAACAGACATATTGAATTTGCATGATAGGTTGATAATATTTATTTTTAATGTCAACAGAAATTTAAATATAGGTAAAAAAATTAATAACTTGATAGATAAATTACAAACAAACAAAGATAGGAGTAGTTTTTTTTGTCTAAACAAAACTAATGTATCAGGTTTCCAGTTTCCATATTGGACTGGGTTTCGGATCGGATATCGATTCGGTATAACTGAAATCCAAATCCAAATCGAAACTATTTCAGGTTTAAAATTTAATTCCAAACTTGAATTCAAAAATTTGGGTTCGGCATATTTAAAATTTCAGGTCTTCGATCGGGTACCATTAGATCGAATTAATTTGTCACCCCTATTTATAAATAAAAGAAAACTAATATTTAATATACAATATTCTTATAGAAAAAAATCAACCTTCAAACTCCCAAAGTGAATATACACATTTTAAGTTGTCATTAAAAACATGTTGAGGGCAATCACCATAAACTCTAACAGTCATAGCTTACTCTAAGAACGGGATGTATTGAATACGTTTGGTTGATTGATAATATTTATTTTTCTATAGTAAATCAATTTACTAATAAAAGAACATACAATTTGTAATCCATTAAACGAACGTAGTTATGACAAAGGAAACTTTCTTCTAATCTAGTTTCATATGTGCTTGTTCGATATCATTTTTACAAATTGTATGTTCTTTTATTAGTAAATTGATTTACTATAGAAAAATAAATATTATCAATCAACCAAACGTATCCAAATACACATTTTTAGTTGTCATTAAAAACATGTTGAGGGCAATCACCATAAACTCTAACAGTCATAGCTTACTCTAAGAACGGGATATATTGGATACGTTTGGTTGATTGATAATATTTATTTTTCTATAGTAAATCAATTTACTAATAAAAGAACATACAATTTGTAAAAATGATATCGAACAAGCACATATGAAACTAGATTAGAAGAAAGTTTCGTTTGTCATAACTACGTTCGTTTAATGGATCATACACGATAGAGATCTTTTCTCACATTGCTGAAACATTCAACCTTTTTTTTGAGAAACAACATAATGATTTATAACGATCGTGAGAAACAAGTGTTTATGAATTTCCGATATGTATTCGAAAAATTGATCGCAATCCATACAAATTTTTGTATTGAATTGAAATGATAAAAATTCTAGAAACCCACAGTACTACACATTTAAATATATCAAATTTCAAAAAGAATAAAACTTAAAATATGGATAAAAAACTTATAAACTTGGTATGAAGATTCTGAAAAATGAGAAAAATCAAATAAAAATAAAATTAAGAAAAAACAATAAAGAACGGTTTAGAACATTTCAACGGGAATGTGCATGTTACGATAATTGTTTGATAATATTAATATTATTGCAATTGGTATTAAATGATGAATAAGTAATTCTATACTTAAATTAATTACATTTTCATGAAATTATCTTTTTTCCTAAATAATAATTAAAATAAAATGTTTATATTAATTAATTAATTTTATCGTTCGGTGTGTAGCGGGTACAACGTTAATAATGATAATAGGGTAGCCAACCAACTATGATTATCTATAAATTTTGCTAAGGAGCATTGGAGTCTGGAGAGATATTTTTTTACAGGCTAAATCATATGCCACCCAGGACATTATAGATAAGGGCTCTTCCCCATTGAAAATACTCTTACATGCCAAATTTGCAGAGCAGAGACATTGAAATTTTGGGTAAAACTTACAAAAAACTGGCAAAGAACTTGTGCGGCCAAAGAAAGAAATTGATTTTATGCATTGAGATGCAATTTAAGTTTTAGATCCTCTACTGGGAAGATAATTAGTAAATAATATGGCTTTAGAAAAGCTTCTTGAACTAGCACTACCATGTTCGACACCTCACAAAAAAATTGTTCAAAAATCGTCCACGGATGAGAAGGTTCGCAGAAATTCTATGGTGCATCCGCAAGGAGCGAGTAATATTTGGCTCCGACACATTTTAAAAATCATAAGAATGAACTGATTTAATTGATACAAATAATTCCATATAAACCAAGTCTTGCTGCTAAATACTCTCACCCTCTGCTTTCTCTCACATGAGAGTCTACCGCCGGTAAACAATTCATTCTCCATCTTCGCCAACCTTCCTTCCATTTTCAATCTCCATTCTCCGATCCTCCCCCACTCTTCCTTCCTTTCTCCAGTTTTCAATAAAAATCGAAGCAAAGCCAAACTTCTTAGAATTTATTTCTCAGATCTATCTTGGTTTTGAGTCCGATTCCGAAAATAAAAAATACCTTGAGATTCAATTTCTCCTCCTTAACATCATTCCAAAATTCGGTGTTATTCCGAGGTCGGTGAATTTCGGTTTTCGTCTCGTCTCTTGACGTATGTCTTCCCTTTTGGGTTGTTAATGTATGTTTTGTTGCTTGTATGGGTTTTGTTCCTGGCTCCTTTAAAAAGGATTTATGTGGTTTTGGGTGAGATCTATAATGCGTGCATTAGATTTGAGCTGGTGTCAGATATTGCAAGAGCTTACTTTTCACAACTAAAATTTGTTCATTTTATGAGATTTTTCACTTTCTGCATGTTTATAGCTGGTTTTCGGCATGTAGATAGTTGGGGTACTTTTGGCACGTCTATAGCTGGTTTTCGGCATGTAGATAGCTGGGGTGTTTCTGAACATTGGGCTACAGGTGGTGCGTATGTGAAGGTCATTTGCAATATTACTGGTTTCAAGACTGGTGCATGTTGGATTGATCGAGAAGCCACTCTAACCTTTTTTATTTCGAAGAATTTTAAAATTCATGATGTAAAACAGTCTGCAAACATAAACGGCTATTTGGTTAGCTCGTTTATTTGTTTCTTTTCAGATTGTAGTATCAGTTCAGGGACTTGTCCTGACTGTAATTTGGTTGTTTGAAGTTAATTCAATTGCTTTCGTCAAAAAAAAAAAATTGATACAAATTCTGGGTACTATAATACAATAAAAGATGCCCTCATCATTTACAAAGACTATTGTTGTATAATTAATTTCACTGGCTCATAAACTTCAGCTGCCCTAGAGGTGAAGAAATGATCTGCACTTCGGGTCTAACAATCTCCGGTTCTATTTACACATTTGCTTATCCATTTTTGTCCCTATTTCTACTATTCTCTCGAGAACAAATTTTGCCGCATTAGCTCATAGTCCAGAACAACATGTCTGTGATTTTCAACTGCCACCAGTTTTGCTTTTGAACAAAGGAAGAGAAAGGAGCAAGTGTATATGGAAATATGCCACATGCTGCAAATCAGTGCAGAAATTAAGTATGAAAAATGCAAGATCCTGCAGATCGGTGAGATATCAATAGATATAGAGAGCTCATGATACTCTACCTGTGCCAAATCCAGTAGTTTTCACTGGTTTCCAGTTGCCAACTTATGGCAGCCATTGACAAAGCGGTGAACCCTGCTAGTATAAATCCCCAACGGAAACGCTTTATAATTTTCTTTTACATCACGGGTCCACTCCTTAACACTCTGCCATCTATTATATATACAACAAATGTTTAGTATTATCATCATCAAAGGAGAAACACAATTTACTTTGTATATGCATGACATCCACAGTACGTTGGAAACACTATGTATCTTTACATTTTATAGGGTTTCTATTCGAAATTATCCAACTCAGTTCAAGTACAACAAGAAGTCCAACTCTAACATCATACTACAAATTGAGAAATCCCATGCAAGGAAGGAGTATTTTAGTCAACTAAAACAGCATGTTGAGACCGCTGTTTGTACATGCTGATTAAACATTTAAATCTACTTCTCAGTGCAGGATGACAAGCTTCATGAAGATATGATATGGCCACTCACCTACGAAAAATACATAGGGGAAAAAGAAAGTGTCCTATAATTGGTAGCCAACTCCATCAGCTGTTGGATATGTTTGTAATCTCAAACATATTTTTCTACAGTTGCTGTCATGTGGTGTGTTTCAGTTTGGTGTGTTTCTGATTCAGCAAGTTTGATGTTTGTTCTTTTTTTAGTGTTTGAATAAACAAGTGGTGCAAGCACATGGTACATCACATGGAGAGCAGTAGTTGTACTCATGTTGATCACACTTTGTAGGAGAGTTAATGGTGTGCATCATTGTTTGTAAGAGTTGCTGTGTAATGCGATCGATCTGGTTTAACATGTAGATCAGATCAAGTTCAAAGCACTATATATATGTGGTACTAGTCTAGCTTAGGAAATACAATCTTGTAAACCAGCCTTCAATCTTTCTTTGCTTCAGTTACATTGTTTGCCAATTGTGCTTGTCTGTTATTAAGTTTCAATATCTGCATTTTAACTACACTTGGTATCAGAGCAGGTTAAACAATGACAGGTAACACAGTGAAGACAAGTGTGGAGGCTGACAAGAATGTGAAGAGTGGGTCGATAGGTTTGAGTTACCCAATGCTTGATAGGAGCAACTATACAGCATGGGCTATGAAGATGAAGGTGTTCATAAAGGCACAAGGGGCGTGGAACGCCATAGAACCAAAAGACCCAAAGATTGCAGTCGACGATAAGACTGATCAGGTGGCATTAGCCATGATTTATCAAGGAATTCCAGAAGGAATGTTGCTGTCACTCGCAGATAAAGAAACAGCAAAGGATGCCTGGGAGGCAATCAAGACACTTTGCCAAGGATCAGACAAAGTGAAGAACGCCAGAATTCAAACTTTGAAATCTAAATTTGAAGCAATGACCATGAGAGAAGACGAGACAATTGATGACTTTCAGGAGAAAATGAACAGAGTTGTGAGTAATATCAGAGCTCTTGGAGAGAAAATGGACGAGTCCTACACTGTGAAGAAATTACTACGTGCTGTCCCATCAAAATTCCTACAAATCACTTCCACTATTGAGCAGTTTGGAGATCTCAACAAAATGACAATGGAGGAAGCTGTGGGCTCTTTAAAGGCTCATGAGGAACGAATGAAGGGAAAGGTAGAACAAAAGGAAAGTCGATTGTTGTTAACAGAGGAGGAGTGGACAAAGCAAGAGAAGACTGAAGGGAAATTGCTCTTGACACGTGAAGAATGGATCAAACGGAATAGCAGAAGAGGACCATCAAATTACAGAAACAAAGGGGGGCGTTTCGACAAAAACAATGTGAAATGCTACAACTGTAACATGTATGGCCACTTTGCCACAGAGTGTTCTAAACCTAAGAAGAACAGAGAGCCTAGGCAGGAGGCATACATGGCTCAAATAGACGACGACGAACCAACATTGTTGCTGGCAAAGTGTGTGAAAGAAAAGGAGATGGTGATGCCCACAGACGAGACGAAAGTCACACACTCAACTAACATGTGGTACCTTGACAACGGAGCAAGTAACCATATGACAGGTTCCAGAGGGAAATTTACTAATCTGGATGAAACTGTCACAGGTGTGGTCCATTTTGGAGATGGCTCAACTGTTAAAATTGAAGGCAAAGGAACTGTCACGATGCTGTGCAAGAATGGAGAACAGAGATGTTTGCATGATGTGTATTACATCCCTAGCTTATGCAACAATATCATAAGCTTAGGACAAATGTTTGAAGATGGAAATGAGGTAATGATAAAATGGGATTTACTGTGGATCTTTGATGAAAAGAAACGACCACTAATGAAGGTTAAACGATCATCGAATCGTTTGTACAAGCTGATCATTGAAACTATTGAGCAAACATGCTTGTTGGCTAAAAAGGACGAGACATCAAAGCTCTGGCATAAGCGCCTTGGACATGTGAATTACCAAGCAATGCATATGATGACAAAGGAACATATGGTGACTGGTATGCCAGAGATAAGCGAACCAGGAAATGTGTGTGATGGCTGTTTAATGTCCAAACAGGCAAGAAAGAAGTTTCCAACCAAAACTAGCTATGAAGCTGGAGGAATTCTCGAGTTGATCCATGGTGATCTATGTGGGCCAATTACTCCAGAAACAGCATCAGGCTGCAAGTATTTTTTCCTGCTAGTTGACGACTACAGTCGATTCATGTGGGTCTACTTTCTTAGAACTAAAGATGAAGCATTCAAGACTTTTAAAAACTTTCGTGCTCAAGTTGAAACTGGCACTGAAAAACGAATCAAGGTGTTCAGAACAGACAGGGGGGGTGAATTCACCTCGAATGACTTCAAGGAATATTGTGAAAATGTTGGAATTGAGAGGCATTACACAACTCCTTATACGCCACAACAGAATGGCGTAGTGGAGCGTCGTAATAGAACAATAGTAGAAATGGCCAGAAGTTGCATGAAAGAGACAAACCTACCAATGAAGATGTGGGGGGAAGCTGTTCGACATTCAGTGTACATTCTCAATAGAGTCCCTACAAGAGCACTCACAAATCAGACACCATATGAGGCAAGGTTTGAACGAAAACCAAATATGAACTACATTTGTGTTTTTGGTTGTTTAGCATACATGAAAACACCAGGCACAAATGTGAGAAAACTGAATGATCGTAGTAAACGAGTCATCAACCTTGGAAAAGAACCAGGTACCAAAGGGTATCGTCTTTATGATCCTGAAAATGATCAAGTGTATGTGAGTCGAGATGTCACTTTCGAGGAATCTGAATCTTGGCCCTGGAATGAAACAAACAGTGAAAAGGAAATGTCAGGGCATTTTACTGTGCATCTTGCAGATGAAGCTAATGGTGATAGTCAGACTCAGTCTATGGAGGAAATGGAAGAGAGTTTCTCACAAGGGGACACACTGCTCACACCAATTCATCATACAACTATGACTCGCCTTAATCCTGATGATTACGATGACAACACAGAGCCAAAGAAAACCAGATTTCTCAATGAAATATATGAGGAAACTGAAGAAATAAGAGATGAGCTAAACTTGATGGGAGTTGATGAGCCAATAAACTTCAAACAAGCTATCAAGGACGATAACTGGAAACAGGCTATGGAACAAGAGATGGTGTCTATCGAAGAAAATGAGACATGGGAATTGACAAAGCTACCACCTGGATAAAAAGTCATCGGACTGAAATGAATCTACAAACTAAAAAAGGATGCTGATGGAAGGATCATTAGATACAAGGCACGAATTGTGGCAAAGGGCTACACACAAGAACAAGGTATCGACTTCGATGAGGTGTATGCCCTAGTCACTAGGCTTGAAACAGTAAGACTATTACTGGCTTTGTCTGCAAAGAAAAACTGGGAGGTTCATCACCTCGATGTGAAAACAGCGTTTCTCAACGAAGACATCAAAGAAGACGTATATGTAGCTCAGCCAGAAGGTTTTGAAGTAGCTGGAATGGAAGGTTTCGTGTATAAACTGAAAAAGGCTTTATATGGCCTACGTCAAGCACCGCGCGCCTGGTACGCGAAGTTGAATTTCTGTCTTGAAAGGTTTGGTTTTGTTCGATGCCCCTACGAACCAGCAGTATATGTCAAAAAGGAGCAAGATGAAATGCTGATCATAGCAGTATATGTTGATGACTTGCTGGTCACAGGCTCAAGTACTGCTATGATCGACAAATTCAAAGGGGAAATGAGTCAAAAATTTCAGATGAATGACTTGGGGAAACTGAGTTACTACTTGGGTATTGAAGTAGAACAAAATTGTGGTCACATTGTTCTAAAACAATCTGGATATGCTCGTAAAATTCTTGAGAAAGCAGGTATGCTTGAATGCAATCCTACAACTTATCCTATGGATCCAAAGGTATTGATTACAAGTGATGAAAAGGGAGAAATGGTGGATGCAACAATGTTCAAGAGTATGGTGGGAGGACTTCGTTATTTACTACATACAAGGCCAGATATCTCTTTTAGTGTGGGAGTTGTCAGTTGTTACATGGAAAGGCCAACAAAGCTTCATCTGGAAGCTGTGAAACGAATTATGAGATACGTGAAGGGAACAATTCATTTTGGTTTGGTTTATTCTGAGGACAGCAAGAACAATGTGTTGAATTGTTTTTCTGACAGTGACTTGGCTGGTCATTTGGACGATAGAAGAAGTACCAGTGGGATGGTTTTCTACTTGAATGAGAGTGCTATAACTTGGGTTTCACAAAAGCAACGCTGCGTAGCACTGTCTTCATGTGAAGCAGAGTTTATGGCTGCCACTGCAGCAGCCTGTCAAGCCATATGGCTTCGAAATGTTCTCATTCAAATTACATCAGAAGTTATTGGTCCAGTGATAATATGCATTGACAACAGATCAGCTATCGACTTGGCAAAGAACCCAGTCTTCCATGGGCGCAGCAAGCGCATAGACGTGCGTTACCATTTCATTAGGGAATGCGTAGACAGGGGAGAAGTCATTTTGAAACATGTGAGTAGCAACGAACAACGAGCAGATATAATGACTAAGGCATTGATCAAGAACAAGTTCGAAGACATGAGGAAGCTTCTTGGAGTTAAAAGTCTGGCTGAACATGTTTGAGATTAAAGGGGGGAATGTTGGATATGTTTGTAATCTCAAACATATTTTTCTACAGTTGTTGTCATGTGGTGTGTTTCAGTTTGGTGTGTTTCTGATTCAGCAAGTTTGATGTTTGTTCTTTTTTTAGTGTTTGAATAAACAAGTGGTGCAAGCACATGGTACATCACATGGAGAGCAGTAGTTGTACTCATGTTGATCACACTTTGCAGGAGAGTTAATGGTGTGCATCATTGTTTGTAAGAGTTGCTGTGTAATGCGATCGATCTGGTTTAACATGTAGATCAGATCAAGTTCAAAGCACTATATATATGTGGTACTAGTCTAGCTTAGGAAATACAATCTTGTAAACCAGCCTTCAATCTTTCTTTGCTTCAGTTACATTGTTTGCCAATTGTGCTTGTCTGTTATTAAGTTTCAATATCTGCATTTTAACTACATCAGCCACCCCACAAGTAGACCCGCAGCCCCAATTGCTATTACAAGAACAATATTGGATGACCTGTGAATGTTGAGTATGGTCAAAACCAATCACTAACCTTGGGAAATCAATCATAAAAATAGATGAATACCTGGTGGCTCCTGTTTCAGCCATGAGAGCAGTAAGAATTGCAACCACTGTTTGAATTGTTCTCTTTGATGCTTCATCAATAGTAGCTAAGTAAACGAAAGTGCTCATCACAGCCATTAATGAAAGCCAGAAATCCATAAACTGAAAGAATGCTCCAACCATTCATGCAGTTATCATTCTAAAACAGCTGCCCCAAAGAAAAAAGGAAACAGGAGCTGCCAGGATATTCACAGATGTAAGTAACCAAGTTCACATTACAAAGCTGAAACTTCATACCTGTAAGACATGAAAAGATAGAGGGCACCAGGTGCCGACATCACATGCATGATACAGTCCACTTGAAATTCCACTGGATGTGTAGAGAACCCATTCTGTGATTGCCTACACATCAATGAAGAACCTTTATCAACGTATTGGTGGTCAAGTATTGCAGCGAAAGTTCAAGAAGGAAAAAGAACACCTTGCTGGGACACTATTTCACACAAAAAAAATACTACTGATCTGAATGAACTACTTTATAATACCCTCTGACGAAGAGCCCAGTAAGCAGGAAGCACGGCTGCAGCATTGGATGCTATAAGGGAAATTGATTGCCATATGTGTCCTACATGAAATTTAGAACTTCACCTTAGAAATAGGCAGACGTACAAGTGTACAACATTACATTGAAAGTGAAGCTAAGTTTGCTATGAATATGATTATATGACTACTACTGAAGTTGATCAAGCTTAATAGTTCAAATGAGACAACATGAAAAAAGTTTTAACATAATTTTTTTTTAAACTTGTAAAGACATTCATTGAACACAACATACCTTGATGTGATACAATTTCAACACTACAATCGAACCCACCGTGGTCATTATCACAATGACAGTAGCTGAAAAGAATCGTAGGAAATAAAATGAAACCAAGAGAAATAAGATTAATCATTAATTGCATATAGTAACTCCTCCGAGGCTCCGAATTTAACCAATATTAAATCAGAGATATCAATATAGCAAACATAGCACATAATTAGTGTACTGGGAAAACCTGTATAGTGTCAAGCCATTTGCATCCATCACAGTTTGACATGACCCATGAGGAGAGGAACATCTTCTCGGGCATCTTTCGATTGAAATGGACATCGTACTTTGGCTTTTGTTAGCACTACCAGGAGGCATCGGATTCCTTAATGCAATACTCCAAGTTCCTCCTCGAACATATAAAATGTAAAAACTAACAGCAACCTTAGTTGATTCATAGACCTTGAAGAACATGGAACTGCTGCTGCTACTTGTTGCATTTATATAGTAGTAATCCCAGTTATCAAGAGATGAAAATCCACCATATCTAGCATATATTTGATACTCAATTCTCACATCTGATGAAAGTCTAATATGCATATTTCCCCCAGCAGCAGTAGAAGGTATGTCCAGAAGGAAATAAGTCCAATCATCATCTAAGCTTCTTCCATAAGATGTGTTGGTCAACAGAGGTTCCAAAAGAAAATTAGCAGTCGCTGACAAGACCTTGTTACTGACTGGTAAATAATACGACTCAAAAGGTCCAAATGGATTTTTCCTGAGAACTGTCTGCAGAGAACCATTTGCAGCTTGTCAATAAATTACTCCTGCCATAAATTCTAAAAAATCAAAAGAAGAGTATGTGATATATACTGATTAAAACTTACAGCATAGTAGCCTTGGGCAGAAAAGTATCTCGTTTAACCGTGCAACCACAAAGGATGTATGCAATTAGGTAGTTTATAATTATTTTTGTTTGACTGAGATCTCTAGGTAAATCTTCATGAAAATTTACAGTTTATCCTATCTAGTAGTAAATGCTAAAGAAAAGGCATCTGCTACACCTCAAAACAATTTAAACATATGATATCACATGATTAGTTCATTTAAATATAGTTCAGTATTGTGCAGTGTGCAGGAGCAAAGATATCAATATGTGGATAGACCTTTCTTTGAGTCAATCATATTCAGTTGCTCTTTTGTAACTTTAACATCTGGTAATAGTATGTAAAACTTTCAAATAGAAGAGTAACCCACCTGAAGCACATATGCTTCTGATGAACAGCTTGATCCAGCCTTACCGAAAGGACATTGAAGCACTTGCCAGTCCAAGGAGTAGCCTGAACCCCCCCCCCCCCCCCCGAGTGCCTTTGAAATATTAACAGGTTGAATAGCAATATACCATCGACCAACTTTTGGTGCTTGTATAACCAAAGAAGCATTGTTGATATTACCAGAATAGTCGTGCAACGTTTCCACTGGCATTGATCCATGCCTTGCATTACACATTAGAACTATACTGCTGCTGTTCGTGGTGCCATTAGAAAATTGAGTTTGATTTAATTTGATACTATTTACATAATATAATTTTATATATTTATAAATATTTGAAAAGAACCGTGTGGGGCAAGTACAAAGAAAAGATCACAAAACTCTTAATCTGGATGACTACCATAATATAATTCTTTTGTTCAATACGTGATCGACACTTTAAAAGAAAATCATAATAAAACATACAAAGAAAAGAGCACAAAACTCTTAATCTGGATGGCTATGATAATGCAATTTTTATGTTCAGTCAGTACTTGGGCCATCAAATTACTTTGGTCACTTATACTAGAAGTAGCTACAGATAAAGTTGGCAATATATACCCAACCCTATTTGAACAAATATGAGAAGTGATGTTTAACAATGTCATCAGTCGTCTAATTTATTTCTAGATTAGAGATTAGAGGACTGATGATAAACTACTATTAGAATGACCCCGTATTCCTAACTTGTCAAAGGCATATACAAGATCTAAAGTACCGTTCTGTTCTGTATGCAACACTTCCACAAGCTTCCATTCCACGGTCTTGATGACTATCAAACACGTTCAGGTGCATCTCCAGTGATTCTTTTGGCACTTAGGTTTCCAGCATAAGACCATAGCTTCTCCAAGTCTGGCATTGGTATCTCTACTTTATGGTTTGGCACACGCTTGAGACCATTATTGTGTATCGGCATATGTACTCTACCAGGGCTATCAGCGATAGGAGGGGATGAACAGAACTTTGGAGTTGCAAATGGAGAAGTGTAAGGTGTTTTCCCAATTGAGAATGGACTAGGTAACAACTGCTTTTGAATGGGATTACTACTCAAACTACCCCGGTTTAAAAAGGACATTAATTCTGCAGTGGAACATCTCTTGGCAGTGTCATCTACGTAAAGGACATCATCAATCCTTGCCATTATGTTAAAAGCCAAGCTCTCCATTACCCTTGAGTAGCTTTCAAGGATTGACTTCCCTACATCCTGCAAATAGATTAAAGAAAGTAAAGTTAGTAAGTGAAGAAACTAACAACCGTTTCTCAATAAGTGAAAGTTAAACCTTTATCCAACTGCATAGTGCAGATAATGTATATTTACGTGAGTATGCCAATATCGCTTAATTTCTAAAATTTCACAATCCAAATAGCACAAAATTGATACTACTTGTTACACGTTCTAAATTTTAAGGCTGCCCCAAGTAGGGTGTACTGGGGCGAAATGTAAATCCTATGTGGCAGAGTTGCGAACCCTCTAACAATTTTGAGTACCTATACGATTGGGCAATGGTATAGACACTCGACATTGCATTTTAAGCCATTGAGATAAAAAATTTAAAAGAAATGCCTAGGCTAACACTTGGACATGTATTTATGCAGACACTTCTAGGTGAGTCCAAGTAACATAGTGTAAACCTTGTGTTAACTAGGGTATCACATATCCTAGCCCTTCACTAATAACTTCAGTAGCCCTCAAAGGATAGATATAATAGATATGCGTGAAAGCCAAGAGTAGGATACTGAGTTTCGAACAATGGCAGAATTCTCCCGATATCTGACATCTACAAGAGTTATTCTCGTTTATTATACATCAATATAAAGGGTTAAGAACATAACCTTGTTGTATTGAATTTTGTTCATGTCCAAAGCAGTTTGTGGGAGGCCAGGAAAGCGCATTTTCAGGCTGTGCAACAAAGTTTCTGCCCGTTGAGCTAAGACGTGATTCTTATCGCTGTCAGCATTTAGGCCCTTTACCTTCCTTGATGCATGCTTAGATTTTATGTAATTAGAGTGTTTCTTCTGATCTTTTAGCTTCCATACATGAAAAGCGGCCTCTATTTTGTTTGCTACTTCTACAGTTTGGTGCTCTGTAGTCAGATCTAAACAATCGAGAAGACATTCTGAAGACAACTGGTCGGCAGCAATGTAGCTATAGATCATATCACCTAAACAAGTTTTTCCGTTCTGCAATTGCATGAACACTATACTATTAGTTAAATAATCATAGATATAATTACTACACATGAGACTTGGCACATAAAAAGGAAGAGCAAAAAATTTAAAGTGTATTTGCCGTTCTACTACACCTAATATATCCAAAAACTGATGCTGAAATGACATAGCAATGAGTAGCAATAATAGTGCTTCTATATTTGATTGACAGATGAACTAACTCAGATGTAATCTCAGGAATCTGAACATTATGCCCATGTATACATGCTATGTAGGGCACATCTCTAATAACTGCTGTGAAAAACTTCAATTTGGAGGACCACACAATTAGTTTGAATTCTATATTCAGTCAACAATGTTTCTATCTGCAGTTTGTCACTTGTTCTAGAATTTCTAGGTAGTTATTACCACAATCATGTGACATAATTTCCTAAACACCAACTACATATATGAGCATGTCTCTCAAAAGCAATCTATGCATGTTGTGTTTAATAGAATGCGAATAAAAGCAATTGTAGTTTTGTTTTATGTAACTTTTTCTAGTATGGCTCAATATTAAGATTCTAAACGTTACACGTGTTTGTCATGAGAGGCGATGGTGTAAATTTAGATGAAAATGGGACTAGAAAAACAGATACTTAGAGAGTTGGAAGCCCTTTGCTCAACTATATTTATGATGTCCCTACTGTAAAAATAGATGCATAAAGCCCGACACCTTAGACTAGACTTGTGCGTTAACTTGTAATTATGTAAATATAACCAAAACTTCTTAATCACGCACCTTGGGCAATGTGTCCAGGTAAGCTCCTGGAATTTCCATTTCAGCAAGAACATTGCTGTTTATTGCTAGTGCTGCCTTGAGTATCTGGTTGGTGCAGTCCCTGCACTGCTCTAACCTCTTCCTAGCTTCCTCCGACAACCCTTTTGGTGGAACTTTAGGACATGGTAACCACCACTTCTGTTCCTGCCTAACTGAAGGCCTCCCACTTGAAAAAACAGATGGATGGGTATCACCATCAGCAGCTACAGCCACACCACGTTCAACATACCAAAATTCCAAATCGTGAAACCCATCAAGCACGCTGATTAACATAGCATCAAGTTTCTTTAGGGCAGGAAGATTAGCATTTAAATCTGATCGCGGTTGTGTTTCCATTACTTGAAAAGTCCCTCCTCCAGGGAACTGTTGAATACACGGAACAAGCTCTACAATTAAATCACTTGCGCATAGTAAATATCCCATCTCCTTGCACCACATTGCCTTCTTTTGCGGCGCCAAAGGCTCCAACCTCCACAATTCACCAAATACAGCAGCTAAAATTCCAAAATCAAACAAAATTGAATCAGGTACACACACATATATATATACAGTTATAAAAACGAGAACAATTAATTGGGTGAGTTTGCACAAACCGGAGAGATTTGTAATGGCATTGGAGATAGCAAGCGCGGAGCAAACACCTTTACCTCCTCCAGACATATCTTCTCCAAGTAGTAGTTTAGCGAATCTTTCTTTCATCATCTCAACTTCTACAAGTTCCATAATATTGAGAAATACACGAAACTAATACGAGCGAACTAGCTAGATTTCAATATAAAGACTGTACGACTGTATATATCTCATGCTTTTAAGCTGTTTTCAAATTATATTTATAATACAATAATCAAAACTCATTTGTATTAGAAATTGGTTTTTTTTAGTATATGTTATATTGTAATAATACTAAGTTAAAACCCGTATGACATACATTTTCTTTTTTAATTTGAATATGATTTCTACATTGAATAGGATTATCCATGCATGTCTTCTACACTGAATAGGATTATCGATGCATGTCTTCTACACTGAATAGGATTAATGTAAAAATTCGTAATTACATTCTCTATTGAGATTTTGAGTGTTTCCATTTCAATAATAATTGTTAAATCATTCCTAAATTAAAGATAATTTTATAATCTTCACGTGGGCTGTAAAATCATCCAAATCTGATTTTTAAATCTTGAGATAGAGCACAATAGCAAATATAAACTTTTTTTTAATATTAATAGAAAAATAAAGATAATTCAATTGTATCCTTTTTTAAATATATCCTTTTCATAATATAATTTTCTTTTCGAAATTCAATTATAACCTTTTTTAATAATATTCTTTTAGATTATAATTTTCTTTTTAATATGATATAATCTTGATCGTCTATTTTTAAAAAGATTTAATAGACGGTTGAGGTTAAATTGGTAGTACAGTGACGAAAATTATGGATAAAATCCCTCTTATGCTTATTATATATAAGGATATAATGATTCGCTAATAATTAGATAAATAAATTGATAAAAGTAATTTTTTGCAATTTTACCTTTGTTAAGAATAGTTATTTGCAAATTTATCATCTTAATTGCAAAAATATCTTTTTTTTTTAAATAACAATTTCTTAATAAGTAAAAAAAAAAAACCTGCGGGCCCCATTGCCACATCAGCTGACACATCGCCTGACCAGTCAACTATCACGTCAACTACGATCTGAAAACAAAATGGCTATTTGTTTAGCTCGTTTTTTATTTCACAATCTGGTTGTAATTGACATTTCAGGTGTTTGTCCCGGCTATTAATAAAATTTTATTATTCGTCAAAAAAAAATAATAATAATAACGTATGTATATTAAATTTTAAAATAATTAAAATATGAGTATTTTATCACGATTTTGAAAAGTTTTTCCAAAATTTTAAGATTTTCAATCAAAACTTTGTATTATCCCTAAAAATTTAATGGTATTCATTTAAGATAAATTAATTTTTCAAAATTTGATTACATTCATAAAATTATGGATTGTTTTGAATTTTATAAAATAAAAAAATTTTGTGATATTTTTATCGATTGGAATGAATGAAATTTTAAAGAATTTAAGATATATACTTAAGTCAACTAGATTTTACTAAATTTTGCATTAATTTTATTAAGCTTATCTATACTATATTATTATAAGCAAATTAAATATCTTTTGTAGTTTATAGTTTGATTAACCAAATTATTCATAACCGTTGGATCTTCATTTCAAGTAGATCATGACCGTTAGATACAACAATATTAAAACTTACTATATATAGAGGTCTATGGTTCGATTCCCATCAACAACATATTATTTTATATTTATTATTAAAAATTAATATATACAAAGATTTAATGTTCGAATTCTTCCAATAACATATTATACTATAAATAAATTATAAAAATTAAAAATAACCCGTGATTTGTACGGGCTATAAGTTATAATAACTAAAATCACAAACAAATTTTAAAAACTCGTGTATTACTATTAATCCATTTAAATTTATACTATTATATAATAAGCAAAGAGGGGTATAATTTGGTTATTTGGTTCAACTTGGTTCAACCATCTAAAAGAATAGTGACCGTTAGATATTTAATAAATAGATGATAGTCATTAGATCTAATAATAAAAAATATTCTATATTTAAATCTCTCTTCTAAAGATCCAAGGTTCGAATCCCGTTAACAACAAATTTACATTAAGATTTTATATTATTAGTTCTAATCAATACATATCATTTATTAAATAACTATTATTATTACTAATAATTTTATTAATTAATTACAAAGTTAAATTATATCCATAATAAATTATTATATTCTATTTTATTTAATCATATAATTTTAAAAGTATTTAAAAGTAACCCGTGCTTTGCACGTGCTATAAGCTAGTATTTATAAATTGAACGCACTCCACTAAGTAACAACCTGTGGTTTCCTCCACAAGAAGACCCCTTGATGCAAAGAAGTTGTAATATCTACTCGATTTACTCCACAAGAAACAGGGCACCATCTTTCTTAGCAGAATATGGTTTGAGGCACTGTTCAGGCCTGGTGAAAGTCACTGCCCCTTTGGCAATCTGATAGAAATTCTAGACCTAGATAATGGTTTGGGACCTCATCTGCCAGCCTTCAATATTCTGCCTAACTTTGGTTTTGGTGAAGTGGACCAAGGTGTTTCTCTTACCTCTGCCCTCCCTCAAGTGCAGTTTCTTCAAACTATTAGTTTGGCCTTTGACAACAATGAGCACATCTCCCATCTCTCTCCTGGAGAAGCTCTTCATATAGAGTTTAACATGCCTTGGCCATTGTTGTTGGAGGAATTTCGTAACAACACGAAATCGGAGGCTTGCTGGAATAATAGGGTGAATTTGTGAGTATGTGGCTGTTTTAGGGGTTTAGAGTTTATGAAAAAAGAGGGGATTGGACTCGGCAGGTGTCTGGATTTGTCTCGTGTATCGGTCATATCTTCTGCCAAGATGCCTACGTACCTATTTTTATATAGGATCAAGTCCACGTAGTTTTGTTAAATTGATTTGTGTCTATCCCTTAGAGACTTTAGGGATAAACTTCGTTAATATGGGTAATTACTGATTTTATTTGATTTAATCTTATCGTTGTGATATCTTCCTGATTTGAAGAATATCGTTTGGAGATATTTTCCGTTATTGATTGATTGAGATTGATTCTTTCCTCATTTCAGAGAGAGAATAAAACTTAGCGGTTAAGTAATAATTATTAATCTGAATTAATAATTAATAATTATTAGAAATTTGGGAGATTATTAAACATGCCAAAATTATGGCATAACAACTAGCCCCCAGTTCTTCAGTGTAGCTTGACGCAGTGGAGAACTAAGAATTCTTCAAGCTTTCGAATTTCTTAAATCGCTGAAAAAACTGAAAATAGACGATTAGAAAAACACATAGAGCACCACTGTGCTCGTTAGGCGTATGCGGATGCAAGTGTGATAGCATGCGATGACCACTATAAAGGTACATATTTGCCAAGGTTTTCAATTTGCAAGCATAAGTAATAATTTTGAAATCATTTGCGATCCATATTGTCTAGTTAGGACCTTGACGTTTGTATATATCCCGAATTGGCGTACACACTTTTCAATTGTCTGATGCAACCACATAAGGATGTGTCTTCGTTTCTGGCGGGACTGTTAATAAAAGATGTAGATGTAGTTCTGGAGAACTTCGCACGCGTCCCTTGTTGGGTTAGCTGTGCTATAAAGTCTTAAAGATAGTTTGCATAAGGATGCCTCCACCCATTCGATAGAGAGATCTCATGGGCCTTCAATAATCCAGAGGGTGCTGCACTTTACTAAGCATGTAGCCTTGCGAGATTTATAGCTTGTCTAGGCTACCCTACTTGACAATTTAGTTCGCAAGTTTGAAAATATTTTTGACATATATGTACTATCGCGACGATACATGAAAAATATTTTACAAATCCAAATGTAATAATAAATATGCTCTTTTAAGAATGTCGCGATATTTATTTGTTCGAAAATAATGCTCCTTTTCTTTGTATAAAATCTTTTACAAAATTATGCATCTCGCATATGTATTTTTGTTCAAAATATGCAGCTCGTACGAGATTGTAAAATAAACTCTCAATCAATCAGCATAAATATCCGCAATTTATCAACACAAATATCTCGTACGATATTTTTCAAATCACAAAATTTTACAAGCATAAAATATATTGCTCGCACGAATTTTCTGAATAATAAATATTTTCTTGTAAAAATATTTAAAAACACAATTTAATGCATGCATGAAATAATGATTAATTAATTGCAAAAAATTAAAAGATAAATCGAAGACTTATCTGCTCGTTGCAATTCACTGACGCATCACCGTGCTATGCGAACTCGCGTCCCTGTTGCTTATGTTGTTCGGGCAAATGTAACTTTACGGGCTCCATTTTTTTAGTTCCTATTGTCAATTGTCATGCTTCATGTCTTGCAACTTCATTGTTTTCTGTGGGTCCCACAAAAAATCACCTTCTTGGTCTTGTGTTTTGACTTTTGATCCTAATTCACTTATGTCCTGTTCTTTTTACTTCCTTCTTTTGCTGATGAAGCCGTTGACTCACGTGACTAGTTTTTTTTCTTTTTTTTCCTTTTTGTTTCCTGCTGCATCCTTCGTTCCTATGGCTATGTGCCATCTTTTGTTTTCCTCTGCTGTTGACTGCTAGATACCACCATCGTAGCCTCTTGTTGCAATATTTTTAATTCCTCGTAGCCGATAAGTGATGATTGCTTGACTGAATATCACTTTTTTCCGTCGTCGTGCATGTATGCATCGATGAAAATCCAAAACCCCGTTGTAATTATATAAAATTATTATTCCTCCACGAATAATAAAATTGATGCCCCTCCTTCTAGCGCCAAATGTTGTTGGAGGAATTTCGTAACAACACGAAATCGGAGGTTTGCTGGAATAATATGGTGAATTTGTGAGTATGTGGCTGTTTTAGGGGTTTAGGGTTTATGAAAAAAGAGGGAGCTGGGCTCGGTAGGTGTCTCGATTTGTCTCGTGTATCGGTCATATCTTCTGTCAAGATGCCTACGTACCTATGTTTATATAGGATCAAGCCCACGTAGTTCTGTTAAATTGATTTGTGTCTATCCCTTAGAGACTTTAAGGATAAACTTCGTTAATCTGGGTAATTACTGATTTTATTTGATTTAATCTTATCGTTGTGATATCTTCCTGATTTGAAGAATATCGTTTGGAGATATTTTCCGTTATTGATTGATTGAGATTGATTCTTTCCTCATTTCAGAGAGAGGATAAAACTTAGCAGTTAAGTAATAATTATTAATCTGAATTAATAATTAATAAATATTAGAAATTCGGGAGATTATTAAACATGCTAAAATTATGGCATAACAGCCATCAAATCATCTTAAAGGTATCTCTATCAATGAAGCAGCTCAATGGCCAGAACCAAAAGTTAGCGTGGAAAATCCTAGTGCCTCCGTTAAAGACAAAGGCAAGGGTACCTCTGCAGCTCAGGAGCATCTTCATCATCCACTAATATGGGTGGGTCATCACGGTTGGATAACGTGTTTGGCCAAAGGAAGTCCAATGATATCAATATGCTATGATAATTGGCACACTCATTGTCCCAGCTGTTTTGGCCATGTTTTCATTTCTAGTATTGTTGTCTTTCCTAGGCTTAGTGCTTTGATTGGTACTTTTCAGTGGTCCCGCTAGTGTGTCCCGTTAGTGCTTAGTTTGTTGCCGTGAGGGCTTTTTTTTTTTTTTTTTTGATAAAATCGTACTTGCATTAAAATTTCTCAAGGTTACAGATGATAAAATTTGGAGCAAAAACATTCCGCTCCGAAAGACCTGACATAGAATATGTCGCCCTAGCTAAGCAATGAGCTACAATATTCGCAGACCTATGTGTATAACACACTAACACTTCATCACAGTGTTTATCCATCTCCGTAGAAGCCTCCAAGATCATAAAATGAAGCACCAAAACTCAATACAAAAACAAACTGACACAATCGATCAGAGGAAAAAAACTCACACAAATGATGAGACAACAAGAAACAAACCGATCTTACAACAAACCAAAACAATCGGAAAAGGCTTTAAATCCTTAGATCTGAAAAAACAAACAAGGTTTATTGAATCGATTGGAATCTTCGAGGTTTAAACAACACTCGATTTTATTGAATTGAAAAAACAAGCGGAGAGCGTCGCAGGGCGGCGGAGGGGCGGCAGAGGGTGGGGCGGAGGAGGGAGGTTGAATTTAGAAGTACGGAGGAGATATGAAGAAGGGTAGGAGGGGCTTCGGGAGGGGGGAGGGGGGCGGCGGGTTACTGTCGGTAGACTCTCATGAGAGAGAGTAGGTTTTTTTTGTTGGAATCTTAATTATCTGCCGTGAGGGCTTTTTAATATATCTGCTGCTTATCAAAAAAAATGAATCAACTTATTCCGATTTATATTTAAAACATTATTATGAGCACTCATATACCCGTTCACATTAAAAGTCCATTTGGACAAAATTACCAAAATACTCATATTTGAGCATATCTGGTCCTATTTACTAACAAGACACGTTAAATCGTGTACCGTGATATGAGGGGTAATATGGTACTTCGTCTTTCGTAATAGTGCATGATACGGTACACGGTGTAACGTGTTCTGTGTAACACGGTGTACTGTGTCTCGTGTTAGGCGGGTGCGCAGCACAAACATGGTACACGCTCTTCTGTATCATGCATAACACGGAAGACCGTGTTCCGTATCCAGCTAATACGGTAGACCGTGTAACGTATTCAGCTAATATGGAGCCCGAAACATCGTATCCCGTCGATATTTTAGGCCATTTTTTCCAGAATCAGTATTTTGGGTCACTTGATCCCAAAAATGATTATTTTGGCCATCACCCATATTGATAAGTAAAAAATTTAAATTAAAATCTGTTTGGACAAATTTATTGTTTTTATAACTTAAGAAATATTAAAAGTGTATAATTTAGAATAAAATTAATAAATTAAACATTTGAATGATAAGATTAACTCTTATCAAATAAAATTGCAAAAATAAAAAAATAACTCAAAAAAGTATCTCCTACCAATTTATGATTTTAAGTTGTTTTTTCAGCTTTAAGTCATTTTCTGTCTTATTACACAAAAGACACTTTTCACCTTAAAGTCAAAAATTACTTAAAGCCCCCAGCTTAAAGTATTGCCAAACAGGCTCTAAGTCTCATATTTATTCTTAATAAAATGATCCTACCAGAATATGATTCATGATCCGTATTCAGTTCAAACCCAAATATGAAATATATTTTTAATTCATTTATAAACTTGTTTTTACTCAACTTTATGGCATCTAAATTATTTTCTTATAAACATGCACTATCTATTTCTATCTTATATTATTAAAATTTACAAAATTTAGTCGATATGATATCTATTTTTTAGTACGATACTTATTTAATAATTTTATTTCATTATTTTTAATTTCTTTTTTATAATTAATTATATTTACTTACTTATTTAATATTAAAGGTAAAACATTAAAAATTTGTTGACATGATTTATTTTCCATTATTATATTAAATTAAACAAAATTACAATATTATAATTAATAATAACCAATAAATTAACTTTTTCAGTTGAAATTTTCTTTTCCATCCATCCATTCTACTTATTTTAACTAAGTCTAAAATCCCTAGAGATGTTCAAAAAATCTGAATCCCGAAATCCGGCCCGATCCGATCCGTAAAAAAGCTCGAAAAGTCCGGCCCAATTCGGCCCGGCCCGTGGGCCTAAGATGGGTCTCTTATTTTTTATCAAGCCCGGCCCGACCCGAAACCCGAGAAGCCCGGTTAAAAGCGCGGGCTTTTGAAATTAACAGCATAAAACCAAACAAACCAAACCAAACAAAACATACCCAGTATATCCCGCTCAGAGCAGTGTCTGGGGAGGGTAGGTTGTACGCAGACCATACCCCCACTTTTAGAGCGGGGAGGCTGTTTCCGTGTAGACCCTCGGCTAAGTGCACGATATACAAAGAGTGTGATAAATACAAAGGAAACCAAATGATACGGAAATGCTCAATGCCATACCTGAGCCCATGGCGTTCTCCACATGGGGCATACCTACCTGCGAGGATTTATGATACTCATAACTTGAAGCGCTCCAACCACACGAAAATCCTGCACAGAGCCCAAGATCCCTGCAACTGCAAAACCAGAAAACAGAAGACACTAAAAACGCAAAGTGGGGACGCTAAAGCCGAACTTCTACAAAATCGCTAACCGAGACAACCTAACTCTGAGACTCTCGACAACCGAGCCGCACCTTAAAAGTGAATCCACCACTCTGATACGCCGCCTCCAAGCACACCTATCTGCAAACATGGTCTCATTTAAGTCTAAGGCCTTCAAATCCAGCCTGAGCTGCTCTTCCCACGACCTCCTCGGCCTGCCTCTCCTCCTCGCCCCAACAACCGAAAGACTCTCGACCCTCCTCACTGGGGCTTCAACCAACCTCCTACGGACGTGGCCGAACCATCTCAACCTTCCTTCCCTAAGTTTCGCAGAAAAAGGCGCCACTTCAAGCTCGCTCCTAAACACCGAATTCGGGATTCTGTCCAACATCGTGCGCCCACAAGACCACCGCAACATCCTCATTTCAGCCGCTTCCAACTTGCTTACGAGGGCCTTCTTCTCCGCCCAACACTCCGAACCATATAACATCGCAGGACGGATAGCCGCTCTATAGAATTTCCCTTTCAACTTTAAAGGGACTTTCTTATCGCACATCACCCCTGACGCTGCCCTCCACCTTAGCCACCCAGCCTTGATACGATGCGTGACATCGGCTTCAATCTCACCTTCCTTCTGGATGATCGAACCTAAATACTTGAACTTGTCCGTCTGCGGGACGATCTGGTCTTCAATCCTAACCTCCACCCCTTCTTCGCTGGCCTCACCACTGAAGTTATACCAGAGATACTCGGTTTTAGAACGGCTCATACGTAACCATTGGGACTCCAAAGTAGATCTCCAAAGCTCCAATTTCTCGTTCACCTCCCCCCTCGATTCCGCCACTAGCACGATATCATCCGCAAAGAGCATGCACCAAGGGACAGCATCTTGAATCCCTCGCGACATGACATCAAGGATAAGGGCGAAAAGAAAAGGACTTAGGGCCGACCCCTGATGTAGCCCCATCTCAACAGGGAAGAAACGGGAGTCCCCCACTGGGGTGCGAACGCAAGAACTAACTTGGGAGTACATGTCTTGAATCACCCTAACGTACGCCGACGACATTCCCCTCTCCTCAAGGCTCTTCCAGATAGCTTCACGGGGTATGCTATCATAAGCCTTCTCAAGATCAATGAACACCATATGGAGGTCTTTGCGACGTCCCTGAACTTCTCCATAAGGCGTCTAACGATATGAATAGCCTCGGTCGTCGATCTCCCAGGCATAAATCCAAATTGATTCTCTGAGATTTCAACTACCCTTCTAATCCGACTATCAACCACTCTCTCCCAAAGTTTCATAGTATGACTGAGTAATTTAATACCCCGGTAGTTACTACAACTCTGAGCATCGCCTTTATTCTTGAAAAAAGGGACCACAACACTACGCCTCCATTCAGCTGGTATCTTAGCCCCCAAGAGAAGAACATTGAACAGATCTGCTAGCCATTGGACGCCAACCTCACCAAGACAAAGCCAAACCTCGATTGGGATAAGATCCGGGCCAACCGCCTTCCCTGTAGCCATCTTTTTCAGGGCACCCTTGACTTCATCCTTGCTGATGCGCTCACAGGAATCGATAGAAAGCACAGGCGAAAGAGAGCCCTCTAGCTCCACCCCGGCACCACTCCTCCTAGCCTCGTTGAAAAGATTATGGAAATACGAACTCCACCTCTCCTTAATAGCATTTTCATTCAATAACACTTGGCCTGAATCATCCTTAACAAACTTAACAGAACCCAGGTCGCGCCGCCCTCTCTCCCTAGCTTTAGCTAGCTTAAAGATGGCATTCGCTCCTTCCTCGGTATCTAGGCGTTTGTACAGCCATTCATATGCCTCCTCTTTAGCTTTCGCCACTGCCTTTTTCGCCTCTCGTCTAGCCACCTTGTATGCTTCCATCTTCAGAATCCTCTCCGGCCCTGCGCAGATCGATAAAAGCTCTTTAAAGAGCGCAAGTTTAGCCTTAACTTTCTTTTGAACCTCCTCGTTCCACCACCACGACTCCTTATGACCGCTGAACCTACCTGAGGAAACCCCCACCACCTTCTCGCCCACACTCCGGATGGCCTTTGCCATGTTGGTCCACCTGAAGTTAGCATCTCCACCACTCACAAAACAACCTGCGTTGATCAAAGCCTCCCTGAATTCCGCCGCCTTCTCGCCCTTCAAGTCTTTCCAAAGGATTCTTGGTCTAAACTCCCTCTTCCTGCAAACAACTCGACCCTCCATGGATAGATCCATGGCCAACAGCCTGTGCTGGGAAGCGCACGCCTCACTCCTGAACACCTTGCAATCCACGCACGCTCTAGCGTCCCGGCTGCGCACAAGTAAGTAATCGATTTGAGTGCTGCGTCCCCCGCTACTAAAGGTGATGAGGTGCTCAGCCCTCTTCTGAAAAACAGAATTTACAATTACCAACTCCTGGGCCGTAGCAAACTCCAACAGTGCGGACCCACCGACATTCCTGGACCCGAAGCCAAAACCCCCATGTGCAATGGGAAAACCATCTGACCTCTTGCCAATGTGACCGTTGAAATCGCCACCCAACACTAAAAATTGGTCTGCAGGAATACTCCCTACCAGCCCGTCTAAACAGACCCAAAAAGCCTCCTTCTCAGAGTCGCCCAAACCGCCTTGCGGGGCGTACGCACACACCACATTCACCACAATCTCCCCCACCACCACCTTGACGGACATGATCCTGTCATTGCACCTATTCACTTTCACGACGTTGTCTTTTAGGTCTTCCGTCAAAAGAATACCCACTCCGTTCCTCGAGTTGGCAAGACCTGAATACCACAATTTATACCCGTTCGCTACTCTTGACCGCGCCCCTTTCCACCTCGTCTCTTGGATACACGCCACATCCACTCTTCGCTTCTTCAACACGTCCACTAGCTCCAGAAATTTGCCCGTCAAGGTACCTAAATTCAAACTCCCAACACGCAAATTACGCAACATCGACTAACCAAATGAACCAGCGCAAACAAAGAACCGAAGACAGCAAACGAGAAGTAAAGACCAGAAAGGCAAACAACACGGAACCGACCAAAACAGAAAGACAGGACTAATTTTAAAAAAAAAAAAAAGGGAAACCGAAATGTCTATGAACAAAATGTAAACTAATGCCCAAAACCACAAATATAAACGAAAAAAGATCCTGAATCATGAAGGAGAACAACAAAATAAAATTAATTATTTTAGGTAGAAAGACTTAACGCGGCGTTAGTGTGGTCTTTGGGAGATTCATCTAAATAGAAACTCTAGTAACACTTCAGTCATAGAGTAAATCTAGTTACAAAAGCTCAAAATTGAGATAAAAAAATTAAAAATGAAATCGAAATTAGAACATATAAACAACTGAATATACTGATCATGCTTACCCTCCTCTTATAAAAGTTCAAGTAGACGTCCTTCAGATTGATCCATTCCATAAAGTATGCAGGAAGTTCTATCCCCGGTACTTCATACTGCTCCGGAATTTTATTTTATTTTTTTTTATATCCCAGTTGCCACTAGTGCATGTAAACAACAATTTATCAGTACTTCGGATAGGGATCCTGAAGTCAGCTTTTCGAAAAAAATAAATTTAGGGCAGATAACTGTTGTAACGCAGGTTTAACTTGTTAATGTTGTAACTTATGCAATAGAAAATACAGTAATAGGTAACTTGTTATCCACCAAATGTATCCATATAAGGAACTCAACAACAATCATTTCAATCTCTATGAAGAGGGGGGGGGGGGGGGGTTTATCTTAAAAGAAAAGTTAGTTTCTTCCTCATACCTTAAATAATTTCATTATATCCTCATTTACGAAATGGAAGAGTGTTCTAATCCATATAATATTAGACCATACCCGTTAATTCTGAATTTTCCATCAACATACTTTTTGTGCTTTCCTCGCTCATTTCTGTAGGCCTTACAAATCTGCGAGAAAATCCACTATTAACTGGTAAATATCATTCAGTTCAAAAGTACTAAAACTAGGACCACAAGGTACTTAACTAAATAGTTTTTCTTCAAAGATAAATATAAAATATGTCGAATTAGATTAGTAGAATTTTTATTAGTATGATACTTAGAAATTATTAGTATCGTACAAGTTGATTCTTAGAAACTATCGATCTTCTAAACATAAGTTTGATTGTTTACAACTGACAAGTTTGTAATTAGTTAGCAAGGCTTATATCTAAAAAGAAAATAGTGGCAGGGATTGATGTATCGTTCACTAAAACAACTAAATATCAACCTAAATAATTACATCAACTGTTATATCCGTCAAAATATGCTTGAATTGCTTACGTGAGTTGTGTGAATTAAGTCTCTAACTTCCTGGTCATGTAGGCTTAATAACATTTACCAAATAATTCACCAATATAAAAACATTCTGCAATTCAATAATTAACTCCTAAGAATATGATTTAACAAGTTCTAAAGTTCAATAGTTCAGAATACAGATAGGAATGAAGCCCTTGGTCCAATTTTGAGAACTCTTAAAGATACAAATAACATGATGCTTGTTCAAAGTTTTATTCAGGACCTGATTTCTACAGACAATGGTACAGGAAAATGATACAAGGCATTCATAACCATTCACTCAGATCAGGGGAAACACCATTTTAACTGGTTTGTTACTCAGTAAGGGACTTTCAATCTTTGCGGTTCAGGACCTGCTACCATATCTTCCCACAGTAAGTCCGAGAGCGCCATTGTCAATTCTCCCACAGTTCCTGCACATGCAGTGTTATGTAAGCCTTCCACTACACAACCTAGTTGAAGTCATTAGGAAATAAACTTGAAAGGTTGGATCATTTTCTCTCTTAGTAGTATTAAGTCAAGTCCAGTAGCATGTTTACAAGTGTTAATAGCTTTATACATATAATGTATCAATGCTACTGGTCCCAAATATGTAATCGAGCTGTGAGAGTAATAGTTTCCACAGTATACTTTTAAGTAGCAAGTTCAAAGGGATGACTTTTTTTAATTACTGTCAGCTTACTGATTTGAAAATTTGTGATTTCGAAATCAGGTTGATAGAACTCTATTTATTCAAATTAGGAAATAAAGAACTAAGAAGAGTTATTTACCATCTCCAATTGGTTTGTCGTCCCATGTGATGATCGGCAGTACAGGAAGAGTGCTTCCTACATACATCATTTCAGCTGCTCCTTTAGCTTCCTCCAGAGTAAGATTAGCAGTTTTTACACTTTTCAGACGTCCTTGTTCAACCAATTTTGGTGCTAGTTCGAGAAGCCTAAGTGCAGTGCAACCACTAAGAATCTTGTCAAAGAAAGGCAAGATAAGCTCCTTCTCATGGGTTATAAACGCTACATTCACGTTCGGACCCTCTGCAATGTAACCCTCTTCATCGATCCATATGGATGCAAATGCCCCCTTCTCTTCTGCTTCCAGTTTTGAGAGTACATTTGGCAGGTAGTTCACATTCTTACTTGTTGCAAACATAGGTGACTTTATAGGAATGGTCGATGTTATTGCTTTCACTCCTTCTTTGCACTGGGAAAAGTTCTCATCAATTACTACAGCATAGAAGGCAGATGTTGGGCATCCTCCAGGTGTCAGTAAGAAGTCCCCAGGTCCAGCTGTCAACCAGTATCTTAAAGTTCCTTTCTTGCACTGTGATGCTGCAGCAAGCTGAATAAGAATGCTTCTGAGAATTGATCGAGGATAAGGAGATGTGATCTTAGCCTTTGCCGCTGAACTGAGGATACGATCAAGGTGGACATCCAGCTCGTAAAGGTGCCTGCCATAAAATATATACAAAATGTAATGCACATTATGCACCAGATTTGGCAATTAGTCTAAACGAAGTGGAAAAGAAATGCAGTTCTGGATCGCGAATCTACTGCCAAGCTCAGCAATGGGCATATACGAATCAGGGAGATTTCTTCTACAGATTTGAGTTACCACTCATGATTTTTGCAGAATATGATAATCTCATAACATTTTAGTGAAGATAGAAGTATATATTGATTCAAGACTAACGGGGCCATGACTGGGAACAATCTGTAAATTTTACTACAATATCAGTCAACTCCTTGTATTCTAGTTCGGTGGTAATGAAAAATTATTATAACAGGATTGAGGATAAGTTGTGTTTGATCATGCTTACCCATCGAGAATGATAGCTGTATCAAAGACACCATGGCCTCTATGAACCATATGATCATCAATCGGGATGACCATCATGGCTGGATCTAGAATAATTCCTCCATAGATGCTAGAATACATAGCGGGATATGGCTTCTTAACTGAATCCCATTTCTGATGCAGCTTTTCAAGCAACTAGATAATGCATTAGAAGTAAGGTTACCGTTTAGTAACAGAGCACAATGTGTTACAGAAAGTACTGTTTTATACTCCGCGACACAAACAGCATACGGTTTTTTTAAGAAAACATGTGCATATGATATGAACAAATAGTAATTTTAATTATTACAATTTCTAGAAAGCATAATGATTACAGTCATTATCTCTTAATCAACATTGAGAAAAATTCTATCTCGAATTGATATGTATTGAAAGTTAAATGATTTTGTATATCAATATAATTTTCCTGGTAATAATTACATTCTTGAAGAGTCACTTGCTAGGAATGAACTTTTCCTTCACCGGTAGTCAATCAATCGTGTGTATGCAAGTTTGAACATATAAATTATATAGACTAGCACGACCTAATCATCTAGGATTGCAAATTCAATTACGATGCCATATTAGAACTCTGCTAAATTCGGTCTTCAAACCTGTTTCAATTTTACATTTATATTTTCAATTTCCAGACATTTATGATGTAACCTCATCCAAAATCTACGATCGTGCTCAAGTTTATTACCATCCCGAATAATGATCTGAGTTATACTAGTTCACAAGGTTCTAAGTTCTGATTAATTTATACATAATTTCATATGAGTGAAGTGCCGAAAGCTTCTCAACATCCTAAATTCATTAAACAGTCACCTTTGAATTCAAACGGCAATCTAAAATATGAATGCAAAATCTAGTATAATCTGACTATCCAAAGTTTCATCTTCACATACTAAATGATGCATACGTAAATAACCAAAATTTGACTGAACAAACATCATAACCAAGCTAAATTAGAGAAAGAATAGTCATGTATACCTCTGAGGATGATGAGAAAATATGAACTTTGAATTCTTCATCATTCTTGATCTCTGCAGCAACCAATGCACAAAACAAAAATCAAACAGATAACCAACCAGTAACTAAAGTCACTAGACAATTATTGAAACCTTATCTAATAGATAGATAAAAGCGAGAAAAAATACCTGGAATTTGAGCCATAAAGCAAAATAGGTATGAGAACACAGTCAAATAAGGAGGTGTTAACTGTTTAAGGATTGGAGGTAGTAGTGGAGACTTTTGTAGGGGAAAATTTGATAAATAAGACAAAAGCAGTTTCTTGGCGACATTTTATTATAAGGGCATCATAATTGAAGAATCTATATCAAAATAAGGTTGTTAGCAAAGTTTTCAAATATGTAAAACAGGACAAAAGTGGCAGGTGACAAGTAATGCAAGTACAAGTGTATAATCCACTGGCATTGTGCTCAGTTTGATTGGTAAGTAAGAGTGAATGAATTTTTACAGCACGGTTGCACTTTTTGGATTTTGATTTTTTTTTTTAAAAATAAAAATTGTAATTGTCACTTTTTTTTCTATGTTGTTACGATTGTTTTGCACTTTATGTTCAAGCGTATAAAAATTCGACTTTGAAATTTCTCCGATTTCATCTCGAACTGGCCTAACTAACATGATTTGCATATACTTTCATGACAGTATATATGAACTGAAACCAAAACCAAACCCAAAGAGACCAAAGCCAACACTTAACGTTGTACATAACTTGAACAAAGAGAACATGAAATGAGACAAACTGATGACCCAAGAGAATGAGCTTTTCCCCTGACCTTACTAGAAGAGAGAGGAATATCCTGATTAATATAATATGTTCCGGGCCACCTCTAATGTACCAACTACCAATGGAGGAGTACTTTTATCTTGGTTGATTCCCTGAATTATTACTATTTGAACGAAAATTGGAAAACTACACACCTCTTTGGCATAGCAGACCAGGGAGGCACAACTGTTTTGCCCTCGTAAAACAACCCAAGTTGCCTACAAAATAATTTATACGTGAGTATAAGCCATTATGAACTATTCAATTAGCTGAAATGATGCGTTTCAGCATCAAGCCCGTCTAGCTCAGTTGGTAGAGCGCAAGGCTCTTAACCTTGTGGTCGTGGGTTCGAGCCCCACGGTGGGCGTTCTCTTTTTCTTTTTTTTTTTTTACATTTTCAATTTACACCTGGTTTAATATCCATTTATCTAAAAATGAATGCTTCTCTTTATTTCCTGACAAAATGAATGCTTCTCTTTATTTTTAATTTTAGGTTTTGGCAAAAGAACCGACCCCGGTTTCTGAATAGAAAAGATTAAAGAAAACTTTGTTGAGTTTGCATTAAGAAGTGTGTATGATGCTTAATCATTTGTAGGATGTAGAATTGTAGTCCGGTGCGAACCCTATTGTTAAAGGGGAAATAATTAATGCAGAAATGGAATCATTAAATGTAATATATGCGCAAGTGGGTCGGAAGTTCAATATATTTTATGTTATGTGATCGATTGACTTGATTTGACATATGTTGTTATCCTTGTGAGTGGATTGTGAAGTAATTTTACTTGAGCCTAGTGAGTGGATATTTTTACAAAAATTTATCAAACGTGTTGATTTATATATATATATATATATATATATATATATATATATATATATATATATATATATATATATATATATATATATGGAAATGGGTCACCAGCCACAGTTGGATATTTTGTAATATCCAACCAACCCATCTTATACCGTTAAAACATCCAATCAACGGTCAGGATGAGGGGACTTACGCTCTATTATATATAGTGTATACGCTATATAATAGAGCGTAAGTTAGAGTTTTCAAAACCCCCATTTAAATTGTGTCGAAATATATCAAATATGGTATGCAAAATGATCGTTGTGAGATGTAGAAAAATACAGTAAAGTCGGATTTCAAAAATATCTCACCAATTGACGGAAAAAATCAAATTAGAAACGGAGGGATTTTGGTATAAACTTACGCTATATTATATAGCGTAATACGCTATATTATATAGCGTAATACGCTATATAATGTAGCGTAAGCTTTTCAAATCCTAGCCGTGCATTAGCTTACTGGATGATCACAGATGGGTTGGTTGGATATTAGATTATATCCAACTTTGGGTGTAGAAGGCGTCCCTATATATATATATATATAGGTAAGTGCTCAAATACAAACCACTTTTAAAATACAAACCTACAAACCAACACTAAATTAATTATATTTCATTTATTCTAAGGTTCCCGCCAAGGGTACCTTCACAAAAAATGCTTAAAATAATTGGCTCTATCCATAAAAAAAAAAAAAAAAACTTGCCGTGGAAATGCGAAGCATTTAAGACAGTAAACGGATGAGCTAGGTAGTCATGAGGGCCGAAGGCTCTCGACACACCCGTCAATCGTCTATTGCTTTTACCATTGATTGCCATTCCTTACAACTTTAGAATGATAAAGGCGCGAAGCGCCGTACAAGAAGGTGCGAAGCACCGTTAACCAGTGAAATCCACTGCCACGTCATCACGTGAACAGTGATTTTTTTTTATTTTTTTATTTTTTATTTTTTTTGTTGGATAGAGCCAATTATTTTAAGCATTTTTTGTATTGGGGTACCCCTAGTTTGGTCATTAGATTAGCTTGAAATATTAGATTATGCTTGGTTTGTAGGTTTGTATTTTAAGGAGGTTTGTATTGGAGTAGCCCCATATATATATATATATATATATATATATATATATATATATATATATATATAAAGTTTGTGACTTAGTGCATATTATTCTCACAAATAATGGGAGTTAATAAAGAAATTTTTTGATAAACTTGGAAAATTGTAAACTTAAATAGTTATTTAGTACACCACTAGAAAAGCGGGAGTCAGGTAGATATTTATCAAATATGTCAAAGTGGGAGATGTTATATATTTGACGTATTTAATAAATACTCCCCCCGTCCCATTTTGTTTGACACTCTTCTTTTTGCACGCATTTCAATGTGCTTGGACGGGGTACTTATAAATAATATTTTTAAATTTTTTTTGTTTTGTATAAAAATATAGATTCAATATTTTTATACAAATAAAAAAAAATAAAAAATATAATTAACAGGTACCCGGTCCAAGCACATTGAAATACGTGAAAAAGTCAGAGGATCTTATAATTTGGGACGGAGGTAGTATATAAATAAAAGGAATATTAAATACATTGATTATTTGGAGTTATTATATATTGGGAGTTACAAATCAATATTTATTGTATTCATAAATTGGAGGTTACAAATAATATTGATTGTAGGAGTAGAGATGCACAAAAAGCCCTTCGGACCGGGCTTTATCCGGGCTTTAAAAAGCCCGGGCTTTTTAACAACCGGGCCGGGCCGGGCTTTTTCAAAAATCGGGCCGGGCCGGGCCGGGCTTTCTCTAAAATATGAGGCCCGTTTTAGGCCTTCGGGCCGGGCCGGGCCGGGCTTTTTTCGGGCTTTTTTTAAAAAAAATTATATATATGTAATTTCTATATTTTTACAAATATTTCTCGATGATCCAACCGTACGGATGATAAGATATATCTAATTAAATGATATAAACAAATTTTCAAAAAATAAAAAATTAATTTGGTTGGAGATCTTAATAGAACATTACTATATTGTCTAGTACTCGTAACTAGTGCTCATCCCAGATTATTGTTTCTATATTTTTAAAAATATTTCTCGACGATCCAACCGTACGGATGTCAAGATATATCTAATTAAATGATATTCCCAAATTTTCAAAAAATAAAAAATTAATTTGGTTGAAGATCTTAATAGAACACTACTATATTGTCTAGTACTCGTAACTAGTGCTTCATCCCAGATTATTGTTTCTATATTTTTAAAAATATTTCTCGACGATCCAACCGTACAGATGTCAAGATATATCTAATTAAATGATATTCCCAAATTTTCAAAAAATAAAAAATTAATTTGGTTGAAGATCTTAATAGAACACTACTATATTGTCTAGTACTCGTAACTAGTGCTTCATCCCAGATTATTGTTTCTATATTTTTAAAAATATTTCTCGACGATCCAACCGTACGGATGATAAGATATATCTAATTAAATGATATAACCAAATTTTCAAAAAATAAAAAATTAATTTGGTTGAAGATCTTAATAGAACACTACTATATTGTCTAGTACTCGTAACTAGTGCTTCATCCCAGATTATTGTTTCTATATTTTTAAAAATATTTTCGACGATCCAACCGTACGGATGATAAGATATATCTAATTAAATGATATAACCAAATTTTCAAAAAATAAAAAATTAATTTGGTTGGAGATCTTAATAGAACATTACTATATTGTCTAGTACTCCTAACTAGTGTTTCATCCCAGATTACTGTTTCTATATTTTTAAAAATATTTCTCGACGATCCAACCGTACAGATGTCAAGATATATCTAATTAAATGATATTCCCAAATTTTCAAAAAATAAAAAATTAATTTGGTTGAAGATTATAAGTTAAATTAATAAAATAAAAATTTTATCCGGGCTTTATCCGGGCTTTATCTGGGCTTCGGGCCGGGCTTTATCCGGGCCGGGCTTTAACCGAGCTTCGGACCGGGCTTTATCCGGGCTTTTTAAAAGCCCGGGCTTTATCCGGGCTTTTTAAAAACCCGGGCTTTTAACCGGGCTTTTCGGGCTTCGGGCCGGGCCGGGCTTCGTGAAAAATAGAGGGCCCATTTTAGGCCTCCGGGCCGGGCCGGGCTTTTTTCGGGCCGGGCTTTTCGGGCTTTTTTTCGGGCCGGATCGGGCCGGGCTTCGGGCTTCAGGCTTTTTGAACATCTCTATGTAGGAGTTACAAATATTATTTGTGTGGGAGTTACATATTTTAATTTGTTATGAATTTTTATGGGATAGTTACAAAAAGGTGGATATGAGGCTAAGAAAGTCTATAAATAGTGTATAAAATTCCAATGAAAAAGCACATAAAAGGATTGTTTGTTCTAGCTATCATCCAAACCCTTATCGTATACGAAATTTTCTATTAGTAAAATATATATACTATGTTTTATAGTACTTCAATTTTTGTAAATATTAAATTTTTATCCCTAATTTACATAAATATCCTTAAATTTATATTGAAATTGTTTTAACATCATATAGAATACTGACATTATCTTCAGTCACATAAAACCCTTATTTTTTTTATTAGCATTGTCTTACTTTTATTTTCTTCTCTCCATTTTTCAGCGGACCAAGTTTGAAACTGTTAAATTTCTTTGTTGTTCTGAGCTTAATAAACCAGTTGCTTTCAAGAAAGCCCGCAAATATTTGGGCCAAATATTATGTCAACCGCATTTGACGTTCTACATAAATCTTCAGCGGGGTAAGAGTTTGGGAAACAGTCGGCAGGACTAGATGTCTAGGTGAGGCCAACATCATCAAATTTTTTATACTTTTTATGGTGTTGACATCACCAAAACTTAAAGGTGGTTGATAAAAGGTTAACCAAAGGTGTCACGATCCAAACATGAAATATATGATTTAGTATAAAAACTAAAAATAAAAGAGTGAATGTTGTATATACGAGAGATTTGATTTTCGATCGTTCATCTCGAAATTTTTAAAAATTAGTTTATACTTTCTATTAATGTGAAAAATCAAACTTTAATGACACACAATAGTAACAAAATACTAAATTTAGTTAATAGAGTTTGATTTCTTACAACTACATAATTATACAAAATTTATTTACTTTAATTTTTTTAACTTCACATTCGTTTCGATTTTCTGTAACTACATAATTAGATTATGTTTATTAATTAAGTATTTTTATCATTCAATTCTCTACAAATACTTATTTAAATATCATTTATTAATAATATTTATTTTTAATAATTTATTAATATTAATATTTTAATCTTAACTCGTACACATGCTTCGTACAAATTATCAACTAATATTTATTACTCCCTCCGTCCCTCTCATTTCTTTACAGTTTCTATTTTGGGACGTCCCTCTCATTTCTTTACATACCATAAATAGTAACTTTTAACAATAAAATACATTATTACATCCACTACCTCATTCTACTTTTTCAACACTTTACACTATTACACCCACTATTTCACTTATTTTAACAATAAAATCACTATTACACCCACAACCACGAGGGACGGAGGGAGTATAAGGTATATAAGTCTAATTACTAAAAAAAATCACTACATTCAACTCTCAGGAACACGTTTCTTATAAATGTGTCTATTGTATTCAAAACAAATAAGATAAACAAATTAAATTATTGTACCTTTTCAGAAGATGAATAAAAATATTTATTGTACATCAACAAATATAAAAAAACAGTGTCAAACGGAGTAGAAAAGCAGCTGGCTTAATTATTTTTTTTTAAAAAGGGTGTCTGCAGAAACTTGTCCTACTAGTTTTACTGTTTGGAGTTATGGTGGCCTTGGGGGCAGTTTGTGACTTCACATAGCGATAACGGGGCGATCTTCTACATAAAGAATCAGTATCGATAATTGTGATTTCTTGTTTCTATTATGCCATCAAAGTACTCTTATTAATCCATCATTTACTTGATTTACCACTCTGCTGGTAAAATGTCAACCCCTCCTCGATCTTTAAACCAACCCACGTCAATCACCACAGTAACCACTTCTGAACCGCTGCCTGCTCCACCACCGGTTCACCATGCCTATTCTCCATCTTTAATCATCAAGGAAAGAAAACCCTATTCGGTTAGCAAAAAAAAACCCTATGCCCCATTTGATTTTTCGGAAATAAATAACTTATATCCAAGAAAAATTTATTTGATGGACACATTTTAGATCATGTTTTTATGGAAGTCGATTTACAAATTTGGTATTCATGTTTTCTCAACCTAAATCGGACGATATAAAGAGATAGATCATAAATCTTTTCATTTCAAAAAGAATGATTTTTGAAATATTTACTTGTAATATTTCTCTGCCTGGACGGAACGGTTTAAAGAGGTAGAAAGTAGCCAAAAATAGTGCAAGATCGGAGGAGATGTGGTGCTTTGTTTAGTAACAACTGTTACATGAACGTTTGACAAAAGACAGAAGAAGGGGCGCATGCAGTAAAATTAGTACTGTAATTTTTTACGAATAAACTGAATAAATAATGGAGCCTGGGGAGGCTGGACCTTACCTAGCATGCAGATTGATGAGATGATTTGATGTAAAGCCTGTCACTTCCCCCCATGGACAACAACTAAGGATTCAGATTTGGTTATGAGTTATTGAAGTACTCTTGTTAGGTTTCCCTTCTATCTTACTCCCTCCGTGTTTATAAAAACACGTTTGTCAACGTACCCTTTTAATTGTTAATATCTTGAATTTCTTATTAGTACTAAATATAAAAACTTCACTGTATTAAAATACTCATAAATACAAATCCAACAAGATCACTCAGGACTATATTTTATTTAATAAATTATGCGTTAATTAACAGTCAACCGCTTATAATGAACAATGTTCAAAGTCAAAATAGGAAACACATAGTGAGACGGAGGAGGGAGTACTACTTAATTATTTATTATACTCTCTTTTTTTATTACATACACATCAAAATCTGAGCATGACGCGTCAAAATATGAATGCATCAACCTCACTTTATGAATAGTGATGGATGGATGGATAGATGTTGATGCGATTGAGTGAACTGATGCATGCATGCATGGTAACATGTCTGTTCATCATATCCTTCGTTGATTTTAGTGATACACAGAAATGCATTCCACTACATTTATATATACCCTGATTTTAATTTTTAAACAAGAAATGGGAGGTGGTTTTGAAAACGTTAAGAAGGTGATGCTTAATTTAATTTGTCTTCATTTTGGTTTTGTACTCTTGTAATCAAAAAACCAACAAACCAATTTAACAACTCTTACCAGCTTTTCTCTTCTTTTACTCACTTTTTAGCAACATGCTCATTTTTAACCTTATTCTTTTGTAGTGTAATCACCATTAGCCATGTTCATTTTAAATTTCTTTTCAGCTATTATTTTAAAGAAATTCTTTTCAGCTATTACATTGTACAACTAATTCAATTACAAATTAAGAAGGCGACACAGAAGAGTATATGTATATCTATTTGTACCCGTGTTCTAAAAATTGGTAGCCTGAGCCGATTAATCGATCTCTAGATATTAGTTGGGACAAATATGTCTAAATCTTACGAAAATTAAATATTAAACATTTTCTGCAAAGACTAACAGGTCTAGGCAGGACTAACCAATCAGATAGTATGCAAAAATATTGGACCGAATTGTAAACTAGATTAACCGAGTCTGTATGCATAGAAACGCACTAAAATTGTTATACATGCATGTTAGTATTATTACTTATTTACTTTTACTTCAATAAAATGTAATGATGCACATGTATTCTGTTCTGGTTCAGCAACAAATAGACAACTGGATTTGTTTTATATATACACACAAAAAGTTAGAGAAGAACAGTAATGAGACTCGAGTGCAGCATGAAGCTTTACAAAATTATAATTAGGGTATACATAATGAGACTTTCACAATGTACACAGATGCAGTTTCCATTTGCAAACTTGTTGTTTTGCTAACTATATACATGAATATATGCAATAGTTGGATCAATTCTTTAAAGCTTTTTGGATAGGTTGCAACTTGGATTGGAGTGAAGGTAACAATATTCTATTACCTTTTTACCCATTTTTTCTACTTTAGTAGAGGAGGTAGTAAAAAAGTCAGCAGAATCATATCTGCCTCACAATTATTTCCCTTTTATGTGTTTTTACTAATTATCACACAAATAATCTTATTTCTTACTTTCATAGTTTCATGCATTGCTTCTCTCTCAATTATTTCTATTTTTGTTATGCTGAAAATATAGGGAAAATTAATAATTAAATTATTGAGCAAGGATAAAGAGGCCATTTGGCTAAGCTTAAAATTATTACTTATGACTTAAAGTTGCTTAAATTGATAAGTTTTAAGTTAATATATGTTTGGATAATACTTATGAATTATTAAAAATGTAAATATAAAAATAAATTTGATAAATTATCTACTTGAATGATGATATTAACTTTAGTCAAATAAAATCCTCAAAACAAAATAAGTCATTCAAAATACCTTCTATTAACTTTTAACTTTAAGTTATTTTTTTAATTTTAAATCAATTTCTCATTTATTATACAAACAAACATTTTTTAATTTAATATAGAAAAAGGCTTTAAGTGGAACTTAAAACCAAAAGTTTATAAAATGAGTACATGAGAGAGAGAGAGAGAACAAAAAGCCAAGAAGCAGCAGGTAATGATAAGTGAATCAAACAGTACAATAGATAGAAAAATGGATTTACTCTGTCTCTGTCAAGTATTATAGAGAAATGCAGATTACAGAGATACACACACAAAATGTGTGTAGTTAGTAAATATGAATTGTTGTATCTTGTAAAGTACTGTAACCCTGTGCTGACAAATAAGATATGGTACAGCTTTATTGATCTATTTATTGTAAAAGAAAAGTAACCAACCAATAATATTTCTCTTTCAGCCAACCCAAAATCCAGCCCCAAGCCATTACTGTACAAATACAAACCCAGCAAACCCGAGAAAACCCCATACTTATTTCTTGTGATTACAAGAGGAGTAAATGTAAATAATAAAACTACTCACTTTCTGTCTTGATTTTCTTCACTGACAACAGGAATACCTGCACACTTATTCACGCACGCACGCATACTCCAAACAGAACCTTATAGCCCATAGCCTCCCTTACCCCACCTCCCCCCTCCTCCTCATAAATACACACAGGTAATATGTAAGTAATTTTATTTATAAATAATCTTTAGCTTCTGTAGCCTATAGAGATACATAGTTGATATGATAAGGCTGCTGCTTAGAATGCAGAGTGATCAGAATTCTTTTATTTAATAATTTTATATTTTTGTGTCTTGATGTTTCAATTCCCAACCTTTATTATCATCACATCTTCTTGCAACTCCACTTCTATATATTGTCTATCAACAAACCCTTTCAAGTACCTTTCTTGTGTTTTCACTTTTTTTTCTTGTGGTAATTTATTCTTGAGTGTACTTTGCTATGGAGATGTTTTACCATCACTTCGACAACAATGAAACAAATTTACCACCAGGCTTCCGTTTTCACCCAACTGATGAAGAACTCATCACTTACTATCTGCTCAAGAAAGTTCTTGATCATACTTTCACTGGCCGTGCCATTGCTGAAGTTGATCTCAACAAATGCGAACCCTGGGAGCTCCCTGGTAACAATACTTGAATCTTTTCTGTTTCGATATAATTTATGAAATTTGCTGTTGTGCTTGTAAGTACTAACTATGTGTGTTTTGTGTGTGTAAATTTCAGAGAAAGCAAAGATGGGGGAAAAGGAGTGGTACTTTTACAGCCTGAGGGATAGGAAATACCCAACAGGGCTGAGGACAAACAGGGCAACAGAAGCTGGGTACTGGAAGGCCACTGGCAAAGACAGGGAGATTTACAGTTCAAAGACAAGTTCACTTGTTGGAATGAAGAAAACCCTAGTTTTTTACAGGGGTAGGGCTCCTAAAGGAGAGAAAAGCAATTGGGTCATGCATGAATATCGCCTTGAAGGCAAATTTGCTTACCACTATCTCTCCAGGACCTCCAAGGTACATTTACATACATACATGCATGATCAACTAGTAACCTGACTTTGTCTCATAATAAATGCACTTTTTGTACAACCAAGTTCCAAAAATATTCTAGCAATTTTACGAGTACAATAAATTCGGGATTATTTGTAACAACGCAATTTTTGTACAATTCTTAAAATATTCTTAGCGATTTTACGAGTATGATAAATTTGAGATTATATTTTTTGTGGGTACTTGTATGCAGGATGAGTGGGTGATTTCTCGTGTGTTTCAAAAGAGTCTCGCCGGCGCAACATTTCCCGGTGGAAAGAAAAGGCTCAACTCTTCCAGCGTCAACACTTACCCTGAAATGAGCTCTTCTTCATCAGTGTCTCTGCCACCACTTCTCGACTCGCTACCGTACGGCGCCACCGCCACGTCAGACCTAGACAGCTGCTCCTACGACGGCAGCGTAAGCACGGCTGCAACAAAAGAGCACGTGCCCTGTTTCTCCACTTCAGCTTCACCTAGCTGCTTCAATAACTACAGTTCTATCTACCACACTATTTCTCCAACGGCTGCGATGGCGGACCCCACCGTCGCAATGCCGCCGTCTTCGTTGTCTGGCTTTCATAGCAACGTTGGTGTCTCGGCGTTTCCTAGTTTGAGGTCATTGCAAGAAAACATGCAGTTGCCGTTCTTTTTCTCCCCGGTGGCTCCACCGCCGGTTTATGGTGGCGGGGAGGTGAGTAACTGGCCGGTGCCGGAGACTCAAAAGAGTGGGCCCACAGAGCTTGATTGCATTTGGAGCTTCTAAAGCACACATCACATATATTAGTAGTGATGAACCTAAGAAGAAGCATATTAGCTATGCTAAACTAAGTTTTATTATAATCTAGTTGGCTGTTAGATGTTTAAAGTAGTAGTTTAATGTTGTTAATCTTGCTGTTTAAGTTTAATTTCTTTGTTTAATGATGTTTAAATCCTAACATTTGGCTATGCTAATGCTATGTACTATGTACAATGTAGTAGCATCTGTCGCATGTAAGACTATATATGAGATTGTAACCTTTTATTCTAAACATATTAATCAAGTTTAGCTGTTGTAAATGTACATATATCCGGCATTTAGAATAGAGTAGTGCTAGGTAACTCAAATTGGATAAAAAAAAAGTTACAAAATGACATGGATGATTTGGCAGTATGGAAAGATTTAATTGGTGAAGTTAATGTATATAGGAGGGTTCCAGTTAATTATAACCAATAAAATTAAGACACATTCGGTAAATCTTTTTTAACTCAATTTGGGTTATCTAACATTTTTCTTTAAAATATGTGCGAATTTATCATATACATTTTACACTTGGAAGGGAGAAAACTAATGAAGTAAGCATTTGGGGGTGCCTGGAGATGCAATAATTGTACGGAGGGATGCAGAAAAGAAACTGAGAAATGAGAGGGACTAATCGGTGAAGTTGATAAGGCTTCTGATCGATTAATCATAAAATCTAAAAGTCAGGGTACGTTTGGTTGTTTGAGAAATTGCAAAGTTAATACGATTACTTGTGCAGTGATCTTTATTGTTTTGGGTTAGCTTCAGCTTTCTAACGCCCCATAACTGTTAATATCAGTTTTTTTTAGTTCAATTCAGGCTCTATGCCTTTTGGACCACTATCTGATTCTCACTTTAATTGTCGTGTGTTCCGTACTACTAGTTCCTACACTCAACTCATTATCTATCTAGATACTATAAAGTCTAGTTCATAAATTGATTATGCACATCATTAAACTCAAACCATTTTCAAAAACAGATGTTTTTTCAAATTATATTTTCGGAAAAATTTACTCGAAATTGTGTCAAAACAAACATTTTATTCTCGGAATATATATATATATATATATATATATATATATATATATATATATATATATATTATCACGTTACGACTATTTAATATACAAGAAAATGACTATTATTTAATTGACACATCACAATTTAAAAACCATTTTGAAAACGAATTTTAAAGTTCTAGCATTTTTATTTATTTTTAAGCTTTGCATATCACATGAAGTTAGTTTGGCATGGTAGTTATCGTTCCCTTGTTTTAGTTAAAACCTAAATGAAACGTTAGATGTTCAAAAAATATGCAGCCGACATATAGTAACATCGACGAAGCATTAAATTTGGAAAACATAGTAGTTGCACTGCACGAATTTCTTGTTATATAACTATTGAAATATAGTACTCGCACAGTATTATTACATGTTAATTTTTCACTATAGCTCCACATGATTTTCCTCAGCCTACCTAGGTTTATAGAGTTATCGTTTTTCGCATTGAATGTATTAATAACAACAATTCTGAGTTCACTCGGCCTGTAATAATCGAGTTCCAACTTGATCGGACATAATTAAATTCCCCTCATCGATCAATTTCAAGCTACGATGCTCGGAATTTTTCTTGCGAGATTGATAGAGCAACATATCTTGTTATGATGCAATAATCGCCTGTTGTAAATCAAAATTTGTATATGTATTGTCGAAACAAAGTTAACAAATTTTGCCGAGCAAAAAAAGAAAGGTGAACAAATGTAAAACTCCTATGATTCTATATAAGTTCACTTAATAAGATTGCCATAAATACGTGATGGTGTGGTCGGTCGTCTGTCCAAATGTAACATCATGCCCCTTGTGGTACCAAAGAATGTGAAATGCTGGTAATTTCGTTGCCTCATTTATTATAACACTTCTCGTTCTTCAACTAATGGGCCCATTTGATTGCAACGTCAGATTGCTTTTGGGCCCATGTGATATTTTACCCCTGCCAGTCCTCTTTTCTTTTCTGTATTATTACAATTTTCAAATGTTGAATTAAAATGGCCAATCATTTATAATTTACTCTTGCTCCTCCTAATTCTTAAAGACGCTGTGAAATTAACTATAACAATTAGTTGAGCATGATAAGAAAATTCAAATGATAAAAGCTTAATTATTATTGTCTCACTTTTTGAATTCGATTTGATACTCATTTATAAGTTTAATTATTTTAAAAATTATAATAATTAGTTTTTCGAAATCACAACACACATTATTCAATGAAAAATCTATATGAAATAGACAAGAGGGAGGGAGAGGGGGGGGTAATGAGTGGCGGGTACCACAAAGGTTGGGAAGATATGAGCCGCGTATGGGTTGATGCAGTGGATTAACGTCAGCAATTTCACCTGTTTGTTACTTATTGATTTCTTTTCTCATGGGTCGGAGTGCACGCTGCTACAATGAGGCTTTTAACTTGGGGGTATGGTCACGTATGGTTATGAAATTAATGAAACAGTTTGGGCCTGGCCAGTGACAAAGTGTACAATCATGAACTTGACTGGTTAGTTATTTGTAAACATAGTTCAGACTTCAGTAGTTCACATTTCACATTAATTATCTTGTGATGCATATTTCAATCAATGTGTTCGTTTTGTACGACTCGGAAATTTGTGTGATCTAAATAGTTGTCATGCTCTTTCAACTTGACAGGGTTTCCTGGTTTATGTTAGATTGTAGATATTGGACTGGAATGCTTGTACATTTATGTTGTAAATAGCCTGAAATTTAAATTTCTGTCGATTCACGGAGTTTTTTCACTTGCATTATGTTGGGGTCTGTTACGACTGGATTTCCACCGGGTCGGCCTTCGGGTTGACCCTGAAAAGTGAGAAGAATGCGAGGGATTGTCCCCCCGATTCACCTCCGGTGTGAGAGTAAGTAAATCGCGTTTTTAGAGTACTTTGAACGTAAAGAGAGTGTGTGTGTTAGTAAATTATGAGCATGTGTCTTCTCTTGTGGATTCAATCTATATTTATACCTTAGAAATTATGTCCGTTACCTTAAAAGGGCCCCATGGGCATCATTGTGTTTTCCACCACCGAAAGTAGATAAATACCGTTCAAGAAAAGAGGAGACCGTTAGCCATTTTGGGCTTCTTCTTGTTGGGCCTTCGGTTCGGCCCATCATGGGTATATGGCTTCCAACATGTCCCTAGGCTTCGTTCGGTAATGTTTTTAGGACGAAGGCTAAAGAACCCATATTTTTCATTTGACACGTTCCGTTCGGTCGCGTCTGTCGAATTTATCTGATCATTCGTTCGGTTGCACGGCGATGGACAAGAGTCGAGTTTTCTCTTGGGGAGTCGTGTTCCTTTATGAGGGACAGCTGTCTGATTTTGAGATTTGCGCCTCAATCTGGGCCGTTGGATTTCGAAAGATCTCCAAGCGTCACATATCTTTTGTTTAAAAAATTACGCGACCCACATCCCTCTCATTTTACACCATCTCACAAAAAGTTTCAAACACACCCTTCTTTAAAGAGAATCTATATCGACAATTGGAACCGTCGCTTCTTCCCCGGAAAACTTGAGTTCTCCGACTTCGTTGGAGTCCCACGTTCAAGCATTTTATCCTCAGGAATACGATCTTCTCGAGAATCTTCGAATAAGTAAGTTTTTCTTTGCCCCCTTTTTTGTGAAAATCGCTGTATATATACGTATGATTGTATGTATATGTATGCATCTTTTAATATGTTGAAATTGCCGTATGCTATTTCTAGACCATATTCTTTTTTCCTGCGTTTTTCTTGGACGAAAAGAAAGGGTCTTGAATCTTGTTGATCTTCGAAAAGCTTCCCATAGGATTTTAAGGGATTGATTAGGATTTCATTCAGGGTTAGGATGAGTTTTAGGGGATTGTATGGGATTGGTCTTCTAATTTTGTTTCGGGGCATGGGACATTCTCGATCGATCCTGGCCCACTGTACTCGGTTTTCTCTTTCTTGTTAAATGTTTTCTTACTCCGGCCCGAGTACACGGCTAATCTCTACATTTCCGAATGCAGGGATATGGATCGATCGACCGAAGGTGCGGGTCCTTCGGAAGTGTCCCCTTTCAGCAACGTCGAAGATTTTCCAGCAGCCAACCATCGGTCGAGATTGGCAGAAAGTACAATCGCTAGATTTTCTTCGGAATATGTCGTGGAGAAGCACGTTTGGTATTTTTATACTCCAAGGAAGAACGACAGGATTTGGCACAATCCCGAAGTGCCGGCGGCGTACGGAGGAGGTCTAGCTACGGGTATTTCTGAAGCTGCTTTCAAGTGTGGATTTCGCCTGCCGATGTTGTGCATTTTGAGGAGCATCCTCAAGCAGACAGGGGTAGCTATCGGTCAGTTGGACCCGAACAGCTTTATTCAGATTAACGTCTTCCAGGCTCGGTGCTTGGCCGTGAAGATGATACCAAGGACCAATCTTTTTTGGCATCATTTCGAATTTCGGCGGAATTCGAAGAGTAATGGTTTTTATACAATCGCTCGCCGGGTAGGTAGGGCGGATTGGGCGTTCACGAATTCCAGCAACAAAGAGACTCATTTGAAGTGGGCTTTCGTCTCTGGCCCGAGGATGGAGAAGTTTGGTGTCTGGAAGGATGTCGATCCTTCGATGTTGAAGTTTCGTACCCCGCTTTCGGAGGCGGATAAGCATGATTACCGCTTGCTCTGTGGCCTAGAGATGGATAAAGTCCCGTTGTCCCTCAGTCGGGATAACGACTGGTTGATCGGTCTTTGGGGTAGTGGTAACTTTCTCTTGTCTTTCCGTTTTCTTTGTGTCTTGTATTTGTTTTTCGCGATATGCTTGTGTCCATACTCCGTCAAAACATCTTTATGTATTTGTTCGGTTATTTATGCCTTAACCTTTCTCTTTGTTTTGTGCAGTGTCTTCCCATGATGAGATCATCGAGAGGAAGCGTAGAAAGGCGGCCGACCTTGTAGTCGCAGCTCTGGCGGCCGAAGCGAATAAGGAGGCCGAAGAGACGCGCGGTTCGGTCGGTGATGAAGGAGATAGGGCTTTGGTGAAGGTTAATCCAACCTCAAATCCGATTCAGAATTTGGATTTGGGGAATGATGTTGACCCTACTACTCCGAATGAACCAAGGAAGAGGATTCGGTCGGAAGATTCGGGCTTGAAGGTGTATGCACCCCAATGGGGCGTCCTGGAGACCGATAAGATTATTGTCCCTGCTCCTCCGGCCTCGACCATTATAGGCCCTGATCTGTGCAGAGGCCTCGTTCTTCCGGCCGATAGACCGACTTACGATCAGGCGACTAACCTTCAGGCTTGCACTGAGATGATGGCCCTCCTCTCCATGGTAATATAAATTTTGTCCGTCATTCGTCTTTTTGCCTTCAGCTTTTGATCTTTGCCTTTGTTTATTTACAGGGTGCTTCTTGGTCCGCCGTGGTGACTGAGAGGGTCGAAGCGATGCAGGAAAAGCTGAAAAGGGTCGACCAGCTGGAGTCGAGGGCGGTCAAGGCCGAGGAGGACCTTCGGAATTCGACGGTCGAGCTCGAAAGAGTTACGGGTCAGTCGGAATCCTTGAAGACGGTGAATGATCTGCTCCAGGAGAAGCTGGATGTTTTGCAGAAGCGCCTGGAATGGAGAAACAAGCAGCTGAAGACCACGAGAAAGGGTTCTCAGAAGTTGGTAAAGAAGCTCGAGCGTACCGAAGAGCGGTGTTATCAGATGGGTTATGATGATGCTGTCATTAAGGCAAATGCCTTAGGCTTCGATCATACCCAGCTGATTGATACCGAGCTTGGTATGACTAATCCAGTCGGCAGGGAGAAGTCCGATCAACCGCTGGATGTTTCTTCGGACGAAGATCAAGAGCTTTCTGATGATTAGTGTAGTTTGTCTTTTAGCAACTTTTGCTGTAACATTTAATGTTGCCTTCGGGCGTGATATTTGTGCCTTCGGGCCTTTTTATTGTATAAATATTGCAGTTTGATTCTGTCTTGTATTTTCGCCTTTTTGTTTTTGCCTTAGCATAATTTATATTTACGCATCTTCGGCGCTTTGTTTTTGCCATATTTTTCGCGTTTTTATGCATTTTCGGCCTTTCGGCCTAGCATCATAATTTTTTATTTTTATGCATCTTTGGCCTTTCGGCCTGGCATAATGCATTTTTGGCCTTCGGCCTAGCATAATTCTTTTTTATGCATCTTTGGCCTTTGGGCATAATTCTTTTTTATGCATCTCTGGCCTTCGGCCTAGCATAATTCTTTTTTATGCATCTCTGGCCTTCGGCCTAGCATAATTATTTTTTATGCATCTCTGGCCTTCGGCCTAGCATAATTCTTTTTTATGCATCTGTGGCCTTCGGCCTAGCATAATTCTTGTTTTTATGCATCTCTGGCCTTCGGCCTAGCATAATTCTTGTTTTTATGCATCTCTGGCCTTCGGCCTAGCATAATTCTTGTTTTTATGCATCTCTGGCCTTTGGCCTAGCATAATTCTTGTTTTTATGCATCTCTGGCTTTCGGCCTAGCATTTCCCCAGTATTTAAGGAGTTTGTGAATAATTAAGGTCCTTTGATTTGTTGGAAATGTATCCTCCCTCCTTAATTATGTCAAAGTATCTTAAATACTAAAAACATGAGTCCTCAATTCTGCTTATTTCAAGGGTAAAAAATAGTGGGGTATACATTGAAAATACATATATGGAAGCTTACTGATAAAAACGGCGAAGGCGTGAAGCATGCCATGTGTTCTTGATGTGGCTCCCGTCCGAATGAGCTAGCTTGTATGTTCCTGGACGGACCACTTCAACCACCACGTAAGGACCTTCCCAATTTGGCATAAGTTTGCCTTGTTTGGTCGGCATTGAAGTTGCTAACTCACGAAGTACTAGGTCCCCTACATGGAAAGATCTTTTCTTTATTCCAGAATCGTAGTATTGGGCTGCTCGAAGCTGATATCTCGAATTTCTTTGGTGGGCAGCCTCTCTTTCTTCTTCAACCAAATCTATATTTGCCCGAAGCCCATATTCATTCATTTCAATGTTGAACACCTGTGTTCGGTATGATTCTAGACCCACTTCGGTCGGCATGAGGGCGTCAGTGCCGAAGGCAAGCTTGAAAGGAGTTTCGCCGGTAGATGATCTCGGTGTCGTTCGGTAGGCCCAAAGGACGTATGGCAACTCTTCGGCCCAAAGGCCCTTGGAATCTCCCAATCTTTTCTTAATTCCGTCGAATATGATTTTGTTGGCTGCTTCGATCGCCCCGTTTGCCTGTGGGTGGCCGACCGAGCTGAATTTTTGTTGTATTCCGAACTCGAATAAGAATTTCCGAAATTTGCTTCCAATAAATTGGGTTCCGTTGTCTGAGATACATATCATCGGGATGCCGAACCTTAATATTATTTGTTCCAACACAAACTTCTTAGCTGTATCTTCGGTGATGGCGGAAAGTGGTCTGGCTTCTACCCGTTTAGTCATGTAGTCGATGGCTACGATGCAATATTTAGCCTGCTTAGTGCTTGTGGGTAAGATGCCGACAATATCTACTACCCACATGGCGAAGGGAATGGGATTGAGTACCGATGTCATTTCCTCTGGGGGGTTGTTTCGGAACGTTGCTGAATAACTGGCATTGTTTGCATTTTTTCGCGTAGTTCAAAGCATCCTCCCTTAATGTTGGCCAGAAGAATCCTTGCCTAAGGATTTTGAAGGAAAGTGACCGTCCGGCTAGATGTTCCCCGCAGATACCTTCGTGAATACTTTCCAATGCCATCAATTGTTCTTCAGGGTCCAAGCATCGCAGCATCGGTTGGGTGACCGACCTTCTATATAGCCTTCCTCCAACAATTGAGTAACTAGCGGATCGGTATTTTATCTTTTGAGCTTGTTTCTTGTCGAGTGGTAGGGTATCTTTTTCTAAGAAGGCTCTGATCGGTGTCATCCAATTGATTCCTTGGTGTATTTCCAGGCAGTGTTTTCTGTCTATCGAAGGCGATTTTACTTCGGTCAGGTAGATAGAACCTGTGAGGTTTTGGGTTTCTGCCGAAGCTAGCCTTGACAGGGCGTCGGCTCGGCTATTATCTTCCCTGGCTACTTGGCTTAGCTCGAATGACTCAAATAGCACGGAATTCTTGTGCACCTTGGTGGCGTATGCCTTCGTTCGCGGATCTTTCTGTCCGTATTCGCCGGAGAACTGTTTGACGACCAACATTGAATCGCTGAAGGCTCTTAAGTGTTTCACTTCCAAATTTCTTGCCAAGTTTAGGCCTGCTAGCAGGGCCTCATATTCGGCCTCGTTATTGGTTAAGGAGAAGGTGAACCTAATTGCCTGACATATTTCGAATCCTTCGGGGCTGGTTAGAATCAGGCCTGCTCCGCACTTGGATCCGGCCACAGAACCATCTACGAACAGTTTCCATTTACCTGGAGAACGGATCGGTTGTTCTTCGGCGACCAAATCCTTCGGACTGGAGAAAGAGCATTCCACCATGAAGTCGGTTAAAGCTTGTGCCTTAATTGCCGTTCTGGGAATGAACTCCAGATCGTATTCTCCCAATTCGACCGACCAGGCGATTATCCTTGTTGATGCCTCGGGCCTGCGCATGATTTTCTTCAGTGGTTGGTTGGTTACGACCTGAATCGTTCGGCCTTGGAAGTAGTGCCGTAATTTTCTCGATGCCATTACCAACCCATAGGCGAATTTTTCTGCATTTGGATATCTAGTTTCGGCGTCCTTCAGTATGTGAGATACGTAAAATACCGGGTGTTGGTTTCCTTCGTATTGTTTGACCAGTACAGCTCCAAGCGTTCGGTCGTTCACAGCCAGGTATAACTGTAGAGTTTCGTTTGGTCTCGGTCTCATCAAGAGAGGGGTGTTCACCAGATACTCCTTTATTTCTTCGAATGCCTTTTGACAATTTGGTCCCCAATCGAAAGTTTTTTTTCCTCGAAGCACCTCGAAGAATGGTAACGCTTTTTCAGCAGACCTGGAAATGAATCTCCGGAGAGCTGCCATTCGTCCAGTTAATTTCTGAATGTCTCTTATTGTCTTGGGTGCTTCTATATCCATGACGGCCTTGATTTTCTCTGGGTTTGCCTCAATCCCTCGGGCACTCACCATGTATCCAAGGAATTTTCCGCTGTTAACCCCGAACGTGCATTTGTTCGGGTTGATTCTCATATTGTTTTCCCTTAACATTTCGAAGCATTCCTTCAGGTCGTTTGCATGATCCTGGAAGGGTGACTTTACGATCATGTCGTCGACGTAACATTCCATGCTTCGTCCTATTTGCTTTTTGAAGAGCTTGTTAACCATTTTCTGGAAAGTTGCCCCCGCGTTCTTTAGCCCGAAGGGCATTTTTATGTATGCGTAAGTGCCGTTCGGGGTGATGAATGCTGTATTCGGAATGTCTTCGGCATTCATGGCGATTTGGTGATATCCTGAAAAAGCGTCCAAAAAACTGAGAATCTGATGTCCCGATGTGGCGTCTATTAGCTGATCGATGTTGGGTAGGGGATAGTGGTCTTTCGGACAGTGTTTATTTAGGTCAGTGTAATCGACGCACATTCTCCATTTGTCGTTTGACTTTTTGACGACAACTACGTTCGCCAACCATTCGGGGTAATCAATTTCTTCGATAAATTTGGCCTCTAGTAGTTTCTCAACTTCGGTCTGGATAACCCTTTGTCTTTCTATGGCAAAATTTCTCTTCTTCTGTTTTACAGGTTGGGCGTCGGGTTCGACGTTTAGACAGTGCTTCGCGACTGAAGGATCTAATCCAGGCATGTCTTCGGGATTCCAAGCGAATACGTCGTGGAATTCCCTGATGACGGCAATGACCCTCTCCTTCAGCTCTGGTTCCATCCCCTTGCCTATTTGGATCATTTTCCCGGATTGGCCCACATATAATTCGATTTCTTCGATTTCGGCTGCCGGTTCGGCAATTGGACAGGAGAGATCGGTCCCAAACTTCTCGATCTCTATGTTCAGCATTTGATGGTTTCCCCCGGCGTCTTCGTCTCTTTTCCTTTTCCCGGATTCGACCAATTCTGCGTCTTTATCTTTGTCAAAATCTTCTAACATGATGATTATTGCTGCTTTTTAATCGCCCTTCATTTCTCCAATCCCTTGCTCGGTAGGGAATTTTAGCTTCAAGTGCGGTATGGATGATACGGCTTGGAATAGGGATAAAACGGGTCTGCCCAGGATGCCGTTGTATGGGCTGTCTACCCGAACGACGTAAAATTTAGCTTCCTTTTCCACGGTATATGGCGCTTTTCCTAGGAGCACATTTAATCTGATGGTACCTTCGATCGGTACTGGTTGATTACCGAAGCCGTATAAGGGTGCCTCGTGGCATGGTTCGAGGTGTTCTCCTCCTAGGTTCATTTTAGAGTATGTCCTGTGGTATAGGATATTGACCGAGCTCCCTTCATCGACTAGCACCTTCCAGATTTTGTTATCTCCGATTACCGGATTGATAACCAGGGGATCTTCGTGTGGCCATATGACGTCCTCGTAATCATCCTCCGTGAAGCTGATCGGTAATGGTTGTTTGGCTGTTTTCGATTGGTAAAGACTGTATATTTGCCTGGTGTATTTCTTTCGGGCTGTCTTACTGTCCCGATCGAGTATTGTGCCGCCAAAGATCGTTCGGACCTCGCCTCTATACTTTTCTGGTCTTTCGGTTTCTCCGGGATCTCTTCTTTCCTTCGCATCGAGCTTTTCTCTTAAGTCGCCCACGAACTGGGATAACCCCCCGCCTTTGATCATCTTTTCGATCAACTTCTTTAGGTGGTAGCATTCATCTGTGTTGTGGCCCTTATCCCGATGATACTCGCAGTACTTGTTTTCGTTTCTTCTGGACTCAGGGGTTTTTATTCGAGGTGGTCGAACGAACCCTGGTTTTCCTTTGATTTCATGGAGGATCTTGGAGATGGGTGTGTTGAGGCGAGTGAACACAGTACTATCTTTGTCTTGTCTTTGTCCTGTTGTTTTTGGATCGTTCATCCTTCCTCGTGTGTTGCTATGATTCCTTCGGTCGTCCCTGCGCTCGCCTCTTCTATCGTCTCTGTCGTTCCTTCGACTTTCTTTGTACCCTCCAATTGTTTCCAACTTCCTTCGTATTGCTTCTCCCCGAACGTATATGTCGTTTAGTGATTTTGGGGGAACGTCATAGAGAGATGACCGGAGCTTCTTGCCTTTCACAGGGTCGAGACCTGCTGAAAGGAATCCAGCGGCTTTGATCTTATCGAGGCTTGTGACCATTCCGGCTTCCTCTTTGAATCTTGCTAGGTAGTCCCCTAATTCTTCGTTCGGTCTTTGTCCTTTTAGGTAAGTTTTGAACATTTTGCACAGCATGATGTCGCAATGCCCCATACCAGTCATGAGGGATTCGTACTTCTCACAATGGTCTTCGGGATCGCCTTTTCCGTTGAACTCGTGCATCTTCGGGAATTGCCTTCCTGGTGGTGGTCGGTATTGTTCTATCTCTTCGGTCACGACAGGCTCGTGGCTAATTGTCCTATCTCCGAACATAACCTTTTCCAGTCTGCGAATACGATCGTCTGTGTGCGGACCTTCTTCTTCCGAGTCCGAGGAATCTACAACCTTCGACTTGGTTTTCTTAGATTGTAATTCTGAGTTCCATGACTCATCTTCATCGTCCCTGACCCTTTTATCTTTTCGGTCATCTTTGGGTGTCCGGCCTTCGGCCTCCAGGGCTTCGCGCAATGTCTTCTCCTGTCGTTCGATTTCCTCTCTTTGGAGTTTCAAGGTTTGTAGCTTTACTCGGTCGGCTTCCCTTAGCTCGGCTTGCCTTGCTGCTTCGTTCTGGCTTTTCGCCTTCTCTGTTTCCTTTCCTTTGGCTTTCTCTTCTCTCCATTTCGCGAGCATTTCTTGTTGTTCTTCGGGGGAGGGCATGTCTTCATTGAAATCGAGCATTCCTTGGGCGGCCGGAGTCGTCCTTTGCGTGGCGGGACTGTCTCCGATCACGGTGCTTTCGTTATTCCTGGGTGTTTCTTCGATTGTCATAGTTTGCCAAAATTTTAACACAGATTGTATCTCTACGTTCCCACAGACGGCGCCAAATGTTACGACTGGATTTCCACCGGGTCGGCCTTCGGGTTGACCCTGAAAAGTGAGAAGAATGCGAGGGATTGTCCCCCCGATTCACCTCCGGTGTGAGAGTAAGTAAGTCGCGTTTTTAGAGTACTTTGAACGTAAAGAGAGTGTGTGTGTGTTAGTAAATTATGTGCATGTGTCTTCTCTTGTGGATTCAATCTATATTTATACCTTAGAAATTATGTCCGTTACCTTAAAAGGGCCCCATGGGCATCATTGTGTTTTCCACCACCGAAAGTAGATAAATACCGTTCAAGAAAAGAGGAGACCGTTAGCCATTTTGGGCTTCTTCTTGTTGGGCCTTCGGATCGGCCCATCATGGGTATATGGCTTCCAACAGGGTCCAAATTAGTGACGATACTAAGTATTTAGCTTAAATTCCGTCGTGTCTGTAGTTCTGAAAGCTGTTGTTGTGCAAGACTGTGTGTCTAAGAGTGTACAGTAGTATATTTTAATCACAAGACATTGTTCACGCCCTGGTTGCACATTGTTATGCATATATTTGGAACCTCTCTAGACTTTAAAGAAAAAATCTCCTCTACATGTTTGATGTACCTTCCTGACTTATTCTGCGCTATTCTCAGTCCCTTGCTTCATGTTCTGCATTCAAAGTGATTGCACTTTGGTTTATAGCTATATGGTAGGGTTTTCCATGCCTGATTGTAGATAGCTTGATCAAAGGCTTAGCTAGAACTCCTTCATTTTAACATCTTATTGAATAGAAGGCATACTGAAACACTGATGCAGTACACTTATGAACATTATTTCACTCTATATCTACAAGTGCTTAATTTGTGAAGTGTACTTGAACAATGAGACATGAGTGTATAGGTATTTAAATTCATGTATTTGCCCATTTTTCGGGGAAAAACATTTGTTCCTATGTTAGCTCGAAATTTCAACACTTCCAGTTTGAGTTCAACATTTCAACCTCTTGTCACGAACACATTTTTAGAAGTCTAGGGTTGATTATTACTGCTTAGAGAACTTACTTAACTTTCCATGCGTCTGAAGTTGTATTACCTTTAACTTTTTGCTAAAGTGTTTGGTGGAAAATAAGAATGAAGACAAAACAATGAGGAATGTGTTAGAAACCGTTTCACCCAAAACCTTAAGGTGTTGGGGAAGGCCCTTCCAAGGATCTTATACTCATATATATTTAACAGAATGTAAAAGAGGAAAAAAAATGTGTATCGCCTTATAGAGCAGGCCATCGTATTTGGCCATGATTTATATGAATCTGATAGGCTTACCGATGCAGAACTAGCTCCTTTGCTTTTCTAAAATGGTGAGCAAGTCTATCCCGCGTGGATGGATGTTATCAAGAGTTTGGTTGCTTCTCCAAGAGGCATGGTAAGATTTTAAAACCTACTTACTCTGTATATGAGGCCACTCTGGTTTTTACATGTGTTCTAATTTGAAGACATTGCAGTATTGGTATTACTTGCTGGTACCATCAGTCTGGATACTAATAAAAATAACATTAACCAATAATATATATTTCAATTGAATTAGTTTAACGACTGTGGCAGACATTGATCCTTAAGAGCTAAGTTCCTTCACTACATGTTCTTTTACCTACTCTGTTACTTGGGCGTCTAAATGTACATGCATTACTTGCATCTGTTTGGTGACATTGTTTTACACCTGATCCTATCAATGTATATGAGTTCGTTCTACTATCATGCTCTGGTGTTGATTTTATTTGCAGCTTTTTTTCCTTAGATAATGTGGGTAGAGAGAACATATATCCAAATTTATGGTAAATTTTGAGATTTTGAAAGTGAATCCTGATTGTTCTGGACTTGCAGAAAAAGATAGCATCTAACTGTGTTCCTGAATGAACTATATAGGAGTAAGTGTTTGTGCTCCTGGTCAAATCCAGATTTAGGAAAACCTGAATGAACTGGCTAAATTCTATAGAAACAACCGCAAAAGCTAATTCTATCATCTAATTGATTCAAGTACTTGTGAATAGCCTCAGCTTGTATTTCGATACCAAGTCCCAGTTTGCTTAGTTGTAACAACGGTTTAATTTGTTCCATTAATTTTTTACGTCTCTGTAGGCGTTCTATGTAATGAGAATTCAAATATCAGTGTCCATGAAAATCAGTCTACAACTATGCAAGTACCTAAATATTCAGGCATGGAAGCCAGATATTGTTGTTACATGGAAATATGCAAGGTCTTAGTGATCATTAGAGCCGGCAATTTGGAACACGACACGAATAAACGACATGAAAACGACACGAAAAATATGGATATGGGTTCACCTTTTCGATACACGAATATGAAAGTACACGAACACGAAAGAACACGATTTTCTGCCATCTTCCTTCGTTTTGTCCCATGCCTAACCAGACCCTATTAGTATAGTAGGGTTTTCTTGAGAAGATGGTGTCTTAGTGGACTTTTTGGTATTACTATTTATAGTTCTACCCTTTTTTCTCCCCTTTCGTGGATTTAATACGAAATCGGGTTTCCGGAACAAATTATTTATAAATCTCCTTTTGAATCAAGCCCATGCAATTAACTTTGATCCAACGGAGCCCGGAAGGGACTCACTGAATGGGGAAAGACCTGGTTTTCCCTTGTCGAAGCAAGGGGATGGAGAAGGTCTGCAAGCAGGACCTCCAAGCGTCCTTGTACAATACAAGTAAACTCTCTTCAAGAGTTATTAACACCAACCCGGTTAAATGGGTATGGATATAGGTTTACCCTTAGGTACACGACACGACACGAAAGTACACGAAATAAATAAATAAATATTTTAAAATTAAATAAATGTATATTGTAAACTCTTGGAACATGTTACCAATACACTTTGAACACTCATTTTGCCCAAGTTCTGACATGTTCCAAGATGACTATAATATAATATCAATGATCGATATATACAATCAAAGAGATGTAATTAATCAGTCCTAGAAGCCAAAAATGGTGTTATATGCAGCCAGACAGTGAATTTCTAGCAACTTTATGGTCCTAAAATAGTAGGTGGTGAGAAAGTAACTTGAATTCTAGCACTTCTGCAGCAAGAACCGTTAGTTTTTCCTGACACCCCCTATTTTAAAAAGTGTACAAAAGGAAACATATAGAATAAGCCGTGGCAATATAGTATACTTGTTTATGCTTATTAGAGCCGGTAATTTCGTACTCGACACGAATAAACGACACGAAATTACATGAACACGAAGGTACACGAACACGAAGGTACACGAACCTTAAATGGATATGGATTTACCCTTTCGATACACGAATACGAATGTACACGACACAAAAATACACGGAACGACCCGAATTGCCAGGTCTAGTGATCATTATTCCGTGACCCTCTGCTCGGGGTAGCTGCAAAGGTGTAAATGATAAGCGTAATTTTGAGGTAAACAAGTTTATCACTCTGTTTTCCGAATAAATTATGATTCTTTGAGGGAGTATGCACATGAAATCTTTGGAATATCAAGCAACGTAATTGCCTGACATGATGCCCGTCTATAAAATTAGAAACAAAACTAGGAGTCCCTTTTTGCTGAGATTTATCGTTTTGAACTATAAATCAAAGATATATTTGTAGCTAACAATTGAAGCAGTTTTTTTTTTGTCAGGGGTATCTATTTCATAGATGCATTGCAACGAGTACAATATTCATAAGAAGGTGTTCTTTCATTCAAGAAAGTTTATCATCCAACCAAAAGGCACGCATGTTGCCCCCGAACGCTTAGACAATATGATAAGTACCCGCTGATAGCCATCAGCGGGCACCCGCTAATAGTGAAACCATTAACTCTCTAAAAACACAATTCTGGAATACTTGACAAAGTATATCTAATTTCAAAAGCATTATTCCAAATACAAAAGAATATCCACAAAAAGTATTTCAAATCATCATACTAATCCACTTGCACAAAAATATCTTGTTTTATCCACTTGCATAAAGGTACACCCACTTGCCCACTTGCATAAAGGTATCTTACTCCATAAGGCAAAGAGACAATATAATATTCAAAGACACCCATGTGTAAAAGACATAATCTGATCAAAGTAGTCCAAGTGGCAGAATCAAGGTATGTTTAAGGGGACATCAATCACTGTTCCAATAGTGGCTCATTGTAGCTTTAACGGCACAACTAGTGGGGGACAGTGATTGAAAAACCCAACCTATAAATATCCCCATTCTACACACACACAGGAGGATCCGAAAAAACACACAAAAAAGATACAATCCTTTCAGACACAGAAAAAGCTCTCTACAATACTATTTCACATACGATATATTTTCACCAGCCCGATTATTATTATTTCCGATTACTGATTCTCACGCCGGAGGTGCTTGACGGCCACCACCCCCGGGCAAGCATTGTTTTGCAGGCACCCCAAACTCAGGTGAAGTACTTCCGGTAAAGTGCCCAGAATGGTGATCGGAAGCCTCTAATCGGCTGTGGGAATTATCATTTGGCGCTAGAAGGAGGGGCAGTTATTTTCTTGAAGAAAATTCCCTCACCTGCTCTAACCAACACAACAAAAATCCCAACACAAGAACCTCGCATTCGAGAGAAACCAAACACATACACATCGCCAAAATAGCCCCAAGTACCCGATCCAAAACCATGACAGATAACCAAGAAGAGCAGCAAAGAGAACTAAACAAAAACGTCCCCCCCTGATGTGTCAAATTATACCTAACCGCAAGCGCACGGTGTCTATTGCTAGTACAGATGGCAAGCGGGTCGAATCCACAAGGAGACAGGTTCTACTAATTCCTTTTCAGTTATCGCTAATTGTTTCAAGGGTCAGACGAATATGTGAAATTATTAATTAACTAATTAAACTAAATTAACACTAATTAAACAGGTGATAAACAAATTATTTAAAACCTAGGGCAATCAGGTCCACCATGCTTACACAATTGGCTCTTAAGCTAAAGCAATCAATGTGATCCTATAACTAGAGTATGTTAATCTCTTTCAAGCATTAACACTCTCGAAACATTCAACACAATTAACCACTTTTAGTAATTCAATCAATCAGGTAATTAGAGTCAAGTTAATCTCTTCCAAGCATTAACGCTCTCAGAAATCCAATGATGCTTCCGCACTCAAATTCAATTTTGCTAATCGTATGTGTGCCTCTAGTAAGTAAATCTTTCGATCCATACCCCTATTTGCATATAATTAATCCATGATATCGGCCGATTACACAAATTAATGATTAAAACATATCAATCAGAATTAACCATAACCAATCAAACCACTATGAAAATCATGCCAATATTAGTGCAAACATGGCTTCCCTTTAAGCCCTAGAAATAACTACTCGTTAATAATTAAACAAGTAAAACAACTAGTAAAACAAGAAAACATAATAAAACTAATAAGAACAAAGAAAAGATTAAGAGAACAAAACCTTCAAACTTCAATGTTATCACCCAAAAGAAGAGTCATCGTGTTTCTCTACCTCTCCAACTAATAATATTAATCTACTCTAACCTATATTATCTGATCTAATATTTTTACATCCTAATCCTCTTTTCATCATACCCTAGATGTGTTTATATAGGCTCTAAAAGTCTTGCCCAATAAAAGTATTTTAATACTCTAAATCAATTACAAGTAGGATTCCATAACTGAATAGGATTCCTTAATTAAAATTCGTAACTTCTTTTTCTCCTCTGTTTCCGGGCTCTTCCAGTTGGATTTTGCTTACTGGACCACCTCTGAATTAAAGATAATTCCACAAGCTTCGCGTGGACAGTAAGATCGTCAAATTCTGACTTCTGGAACTCAAGATATGGCCCAAACAGTGCAGGCAGCCCGTGCAGCCCAATAATACGAATTTTCTCCTATTTTATCTCCAAAATAGCTCTTTTTGCTCCAAATCCTTCCAAGTTATGAATTCTTTATTTCCTATAATAAAACAATAAAATCTATTAAATAAAAGTCCAGATCAATGCAAAACACAATAAATATGAGAATAAAATCATCTAAAATATATATAAAAACATATTCTATCAAACATCCCCACACTAAGCATTTGCACGTCCTCGGGCAAACAAGTGAAATAAAAACTAAGTCCTAACAAACATCACTTTCGTAGATGACACGATTGCATTGAGCATATGCAACAAGCCGTTAAACCCCTAGGCAGCCCTAGTAGGACGAGTGTTGTCTCGTGAGGGTTTATAGTGAATGTACCCACAAAATTCATCTAACCATGCAACAGATCAATGCTAACACAACACCACACACACAAGTCCTCTCATGCCACATCAACTTAAGAATCAAAGCAAACATACGATGTCTTGGTGTCGAAAGTGCAAGTATTCACGTAGTCTACTCAACCAACATGCAGAAGGTCATAAAAATTCATGTCAAGTGTAAAAATCGTTGGTAATCATGCTAAGCCCACAAGAAATACATCTTTAAGTCAAAACCCGGGATCTCCTATGCCAAAACAAGTAATAACTCACCTTTCACTCAAAAACGAATATTCACTCAAGAACAAGGTTAAGTGTATCACTCAATTCCAACAAAATCATAAACACAACTTGACACTCGCAATCAATCTCACTTTCAACACAACATACATCACTGATGACAATCAAAAGGTCTTTATTCGGGTTGTAACGTGGGCTAGGGACCAGGTATGTCAAGTAAAGCTAAAACAGGTTAAATGTCAAAAGCTAGTACCCAACAATAATCATTATTCAATTCCCTTTCTATTAAAACCACAAATACTTCCCCACACTTGGATTTTTCAATAACCCTTACATAATAACTTGACTAGTCGAATGAAGAAGGATCATACAAACATAAGAATGCTCTCAAATTTATTTATTTTTTTCTCTTTTTTTTTCTTTTTTCTTTTTTTCTTTTCTGAGAGCTAAGGAATAAGCACAATGATCCATAGATATTTTTATGAATTTCGACTAACAAGCATCAACCAAAATCAATATTCCCCAATGGTATGATCATCAATAAAACCCCTTTTATGAACACCTTATTACTCCCTCAAGCACGATACTAGCCTTTGACAATTTAGGTTCAAATTTAATATAAGGCCAATAGAATAAAAAGGATAATGGCAAGTAATGTGGTGTGTCACCGAAAGAATAGGATTAAGCTCAACGGGTTAACTAATTGATCATGTTTAAAAGGTGTGGAAATATAGGAAATACGAGGTTAAACCTAAGTGCCTTTATCATCTCATCATCAAGTAATGTCATGCATTTCAAGAAAGATCTTAAGTAAGTGCTAGCAATGTAAACAACATGTGGACACTCAAGCAAACGAAAAATCATGCAAAAGATATGCATATAGGCTCAAAACTCACTTGGTGTGACAAAACATAATCAATCCCAAGTAACAAGACTCTCTAACGCACCTACTTGTACTCAAAGCATGAAAACCAAGTCATCTTGCACATATTCATGTCATTCTAATCACTTACTACATCCAATTAAGTCTACCAGTTTCAACTTGCTAGTGAAAGTGTGTGCACAAGAACAAAGCACGTCACTTCTCATACAAAAGCGTCAAGAACACAAGAATTCTACGCATGCATGGGTGTATCAAGCAAAATACAACAACTAATCAAATTGCATGGCTAGAGTTATTTTTGGTATTTTTCAATTTTTTTAATTTTTTTTTTTTGAATTTTATAATATATAATTTTTTTTTTTTTGATTTTTTATCATTGAGAACTCATCCCCACACTTAAGTGGTTCATTGTCCTCAATGAGCAAATATATAAAAGAAAAGAAAAAAAATATATATACAAAAATAATAATAATAATAATAATAATAATAATAATAATAATAATAATAATAATAATAATAATAATAATAATAATAATAAGAAATAAGAATTAGAATAGAAATAGGTTTAGAATTTTTGGTGGAGAGATGGGAGGTTTTGGAATTGAAATAGGAAAAGAATTAGGTGTAAAGGGGGAGTATAAATAGAAAGGGAGGTTGACAAAAAAAATTTTTTTTTTTTTTTTTTTTATGCACACAGCAGACTGCCCGCGCCAAAAGCAACCTGCACAAAGACCAGATGCGCAGGAGCAGACTGCGCGACAGCCAGGCAGCCTGCGGAAGGGTCAGTAACGCAGGAGCAACCTGCGTTACAGGGGGGCAAACGGCGCGAAAGGCAGTAACGCAGGCGCAACCTGCGTTACAGGGGTGCTGCCTGCGAAAAAAACACTGTTCAATTATTATTATTATTTTTTTTTTTTATAAAGAATACAACACTCAATTTTTTTTTTTATTGTTATTTTTTTTTAAAGAAAAAGATGAAGGAATAATGTACACAATGAACAAATAACTAAGTAATTCTACTATATATGAAAGAGAAAAAAAAAAGTACTCCCCTATGCAAAAGCATGAAGTGCACCGATCCTCCATTGAAATCTTGGGTTGCCTCCCAAGCAGCGCTTATTTAGAGTCATTAGCTTGACCTCCTCAAAAATACTCCGGTAAAGGCGTAATATCCACTTTCTCGATCATAAACTCGCCACCACAAAAAGTATCAAGAGTGTTAGTGGTTGTCTTTATCCTGCAGAAAGTCTCCAAACAAGCATCAGTAAAATAAAATATGTCATTAATAAGCAATAGAGAGAGTGCTTGTGTAGTTTTGGAAAACTTTGTGATAAAACAGCGATAAAATTCAACACCACGAAAATATTGAACTCCCTTGACATAAGGTGGAGGTTCTGGTGGTGGTTTTTCTTCACTCCTCACTTTCACTGGGGCCATTCGGACATCTTGGCTTATCACATCATTGGTTAATAAGACACTTCCATCTTCTCCCTCTTCTCGAGCTTGAAACGTATGAGCCACTTTGTATGGATTCTCAACCAGAATTTGAGAAATATCATCTTGGACAATATTTGTTATCACATCAACCTTGAAATAAGTGTTCTTGAGCAAAGAAGCTGTTAGGCCGAATACACAAATAATAATCAACTTTGTATGAGAGATTAACAAGTAAAAGCGTTTATGCACTTAAAAAACTTCTGGTATTTCAAACCCTCTTTGTGATGTAAAATATCACAAAGAGCTGCTAGGTTACAATAATGATAATTCGTTATCGATACCCTTCTAGGGTTAACCTATCTGTATTTATATAACATACAGCTACGATACAATCTCTAATTGATATTCCTAATAATCAGCTATACAATGATATCAATTACAGATTGTCACACGTCTCCTATGTCAACTCGATCTCTTTGATAGCTATCCAATCTTCAAAGATATCGCTTCCATAAATAATCTTTAATCACTGTTGAACAGTAGACGCGCTTCCTCCAGACAGAGTTTAACAAACTCTGTCAAGCTTCCATCTGTCAGAGTTTACACAAACTCTGACTGCTTCCAGCTAAACTCTGATAACTCCCTGTAACACTTAAACACTGATCAAAACTCATCAATTATATTTAACAATCTCCCCCAACTTGTTCATTATCAAAAATGTACAAGTTAATAACAATAATTGATGATGTCAAAACAAATGATAAATACAGTGTTTATACAGATTCAGAGTTTAAGCTTAAAGACTATAGAGAATAAGAAAATTCTTACAGAACTTTAATCTCTAATCATTTCAAGATCTGGCATGGTTCTGAGATAATCAATCAGCAATCTTCTTTCTGCATTTTCAAGTTCAGTCATCATTGCTTCTTTGATTTCTCTGAGTTGAGGATCACTTTCATCTGTTTGGTAAATAGCAGCCCTAAGATCATAAATCTTGTTTCTTCTCATTTCATTACCCAGTCTGATAAATCTGTCTTTTTCTGCCTGAGTATTGAAGTCAAGTACTGTGATTCCCAAATCAGTTTTTAATTTTGCAGTACCTTTCTTCATTTCAATGAGATTGCCTTGATAATCCCTGTACTTAGGAATGTATCTGCTGTTATATTTCTGTCCTCTAATAGCCAAATTCTGAGTCATCTTCTGTCTTAGAACATTAGCAACAGATTGAGTCCTTTGACTATTCACCTTGAGAAGATATAGAACATACTCTAGTTCTTCCCAATATTTCAAGCTGATATCATTCTCACCAACTTTGAATACTGTCCCATCAGCCATGAAGTAAAGAAGAAAATCTTTATCTAAACTCTTCTGATGAACCAACTGCACTGATTCCAGTCTATCCAGACTCTCTTGAGGTACACCACGACCTGGAACAGCCAGTGAAGAAGGATCCCTAGGACCAGTATATTGCCTTCTGTCTCTAGATGAGCCTAATCCAGCCTTATTATTTCCAATCTTACCAGATAAAGCTTTTCCATCAGAAATATTCATTGAGACTCCAGATAACTCATTTGGATCAGAGATTGTTCCTTTGCCAAAAACAGATTTCAACTGAGAAGATAGAGGTTTAAACACAACTTGTGTAGCAACAGAGGTTGTATCTTTCTTCTTTGAATCTTCTCCTTCCATAGCAATGCCTTTCAGCTTGTGTTTAGTTTCAGCTTCTGTTGATTTCCTAGATAAATGTGATCTTTGATCAACATCAACATTTTCCTTGATCACAACGCCTTTAAGAACAGGCCTAGGAGCTTTTTCTTTTTGTACCTTGTCAGACTTTAAAGCTTTAAGATGTACTTCATGTAAACTCTTTTCCTCAGCTTCAATGTCTTCAATCGTTACTCCTTCCTCATTCTCTTCAATGAATAACTTAGCAGCCAACTCTTCATCAGTTTGTGGATTTGAAAACAACAGTAAACTCTTGGTCCTTGAAGTTCCTTGAGTATCAGTATTTCTCCCAACAGACTGTGATTTGGATGACTTACTAGTTCTCAGAGTTTGAACCTCCTCAGCCTTTTTCTTTCCTTTGTCTTTGTTACCTGCCCCTCCATCTCCAGAACTATCCCTTCTGACAACTCTCTCCCCCTTTTTGACATCATCAGGCATAAGGATAGAAGTAATTAACTCCAGAGAGGTAGCAATAGAATCAATTTTAGCAGATAAATCAGACTGATTCTCTTCAACTTTACTCAATCTGGCAAGGATATTGTCTTGAGCTTTAGAGAATTTTGTAGTCACTAGTTTTGAATGTGTTTCCATCTTCATCTCTCTAGCTACAACCTCATTTCTCAAAGAAGTGATTGCCAAATTAGTATCATCAAATCTTTAACCTTTCAGTCTCCCCTGTAAAATCACAAACCTTTCAAACCAAATACTCTTGAAAAACAATGGCTAACCTTACCATCAAAGAGAAAAACCTTCATCTTGTCGAAAACAGAGACATCTTCAGCTATACTCGTGAAGAGTTTGAAGCGTTTGAGTGGGAAAGGCAGCTTGAGACGCTGTGGCTGCAAATGGATGCTGGTCTGGAAGAGCTCGAGAAAGAGAAACCTGCAAGGGTGATCGACATCGATGCTGCCCTCCAAGCTACAATGGCATGGCTCTCTTCGAAGGCATCCTCATCCACCACCACCAACCATTGTTAATGAATATGTCAGCAAAAATAACCTTATCCCTTCAACTTCCACCCAAATAAAGTGGCAAAGATGGGATCTGGGAGTTTTTGCTAACAATGGAGTGGTGTGGACGGACCTTTTACTTTCCTGTTGAATAGATTAGCAGATAGAGAGAACAAAAATATGTAATATTTGCTTGTAATCTCTTTCTTATTATCAATGAAAATTTTGCTTTTCTAATCATATTCATTGTGTTCTGCAACTGTTATTTGAGTTATATGAACTGTTCTTCTAGAAAATACATCAAGAAAAGAATATGAAAACTAATTAAAGTAATCATATAAAGAACACATTCATCAACTATCCACTGATTAACAGTTGTCAAAAACCCTACTTACTCCAAGACTTTCAAATTGTCCAAGTGAAAATTTACCTTAGACTACAAATCACGAATCAACAGCGTTTGTCAATTCTCCAACTTTATCATCGAAACCCTTTCATAAATTGCACAGTTGTGAATATGTGTGTGTGTGAAGCAGAGTTTACTAAGTCAATTTTTAGAGCATCTAATTTTTCATAACATCCATAAAGTAAATCAATAAACACTGGATGCACAAACTGTCATAGTAAACACTGACTGTATGATGAAAGCTAAACTCTGAAGTATTCGAACTTTATACAGTAATTTTTATTTTATACCCTCTTTATATACACTTTTTTTTTTTTTTTTTCATTCCAGTAATCAGAGGTTGGAACCAGTCACCAAAAATTCAAAAATTTTAGCCCTTATCATTTTGATAAGTTCCTGGGTCATCCTAGTATATAACTAGTCACCAAAAATCAGAGAATTTTAGCACATATTATATACCAATAAGTTCCTGGGTCATCCTAGTATCCAACATAATCTCAAAGGAGTATTACAACCTATATACACTTTCTTTGGGGTATTGCAGTAAACATTTTATTTTATCAGAGTATGACTAACAGAGTTTAGAGTTCATCAACATCAGTAGTTTTTCATGAAAGGTAATGCACACAGTATTTATAGACTCAGAGTTTAGGACAAAATAAACTAAGAGATGCTATAAATATGAGCCAGTATCATGCTGTGTTAACTTTCTGCACAATCTAAGATTAGATCTCAATAACTCAGAAAGATTCATGATTAATTGCTGAGAATCATGCTTCATACATATTTCTTCATTGGTATTTTCATTCAGACAAAAATCAACTCAAAGTTCACAGAGTTTATCAAACTTATTAACAGTGTATGACATATATACATTCGACATCTCAAAGACTCAATATTCTATTCGATATCTCAGGGATTCGATATGTCAAAATGCTCTATTCGATATCTCAAGGAGTCGATATCTCAGAATGCTCTATTCGATATCTCAAGGAGTCGATATCTCAGAATGCTCTATTCGATATCTCAAGGAGTCCCAGAGAAAAGAGCTATTCGAGAAGTGATTCGATATGTCAAGATAACACTATTCGAGAACTCAGAGTTATCGATCAAGTCAACTCCAGTTCTCGAATCACTCACTTAGTCACTTCTCGAATACACTCTTGAGGACAAAATATGACAGAGTTTAACAGAGTATGCATAACAGAGTTTAATCAACAGAGTTCACTTAGTATTTAACCAATAAGGAAATATGATTAATACATCACATAAGTAAAGTTTGAATCTAACCAACATTTCTAGTCAGAACCAGAGATCATTCCTAGTTCATTAACCAGCCTTGTAAATGTAACTTCACTCAATGGTTTAGTGAAGATATCTGCAAGCTGTTGTTCTGTAGAGACAAAATGTAGTTCAATATTTCCTTCTTCCACATGTTCTCTGATGAAGTGGTACCTTATGCTGATGTGCTTGGTCATTGAATGCTGTACTGGATTACCTGTCATAGCAATAGCACTTTGGTTATCACAGTAAATAGGTATATTACTGTACCTCAATCCATAATCCAGCAATTGATTCTTCATCCATAAGATCTGTGCACAACAGCTACCAGCTGCAATATACTCTGCTTCAGCTGTAGATGTGGAGATTGATTTCTGTTTCTTGCTGTACCAGGAAACAAGTCTGTCACCAAGAAATTGACAACTTCCACTGGTGCTCTTTCTGTCTACCTTACAGCCTGCAAAGTCTGCATCGGAATACCCAAGTAGCTTAAAATCTGATTCTCTGGGGTACCACAGACCTAATGATATGGTGCCTTTGAGATACTTGAAGATTCTTTTCACAGCTGTCAGATGTGGCTCTCTAGGATCTGCCTGAAACCTTGCACAAAGACAGGTTGCATACATGATGTCAGGCCTACTAGCTGTCAAGTATAGAAGAGATCCTATCATGCCCCTGAAGTTTGTCATATCCACTGAAACTCCTGTGTCTTTGTCCAGTTTAGTTGCTGTTGCCATGGGAGTTGATGCAGATGAACAGTCAAGCATACCAAATTTCTTGAGAAGATTTCTGGTGTATTTTTCTTGATTAATGAAAATTCCATCTTCTGTTTGTTTCACCTGTAGGCCTAGAAAGTAACTAAGCTCTCCCATCATGCTCATTTGATATCTGGACTGCATGAGCTTGGCAAACTTCTTACAGAGTTTATCATTAGTAGACCCAAAGATGATGTCATCAACATAAATTTGAACTAAAAGGAGGTCACTTCCTTGATTGAAATAAAACAGAGTTTTGTCAATTGTACCTCTGTTGAATCCACTTTCTAGAAGAAACTGAGCAAGTGTCTCATACCATGCTCTTGGTGCCTGCTTAAGTCCATATAGTGCCTTATCTAGCCTGTAGACATAATCTGGATATTTGGGGTCCACAAATCCTGGTGGTTGTTCAACAAACACTTCTTCTTCAAGCTTTCCATTCAGAAAAGCACTTTTCACATCCATCTGGAACACTTTGAATTTCTTGTGAGAGGCATATGCTAGAAAAATTCTGATTGCCTCCAATCTTGCTACTGGAGCAAATGTTTCATCATAGTCTATTCCTTCCTGCTGTGAATAACCTTTTGCTACCAGTCTAGCCTTGTTCCTTGTGATAACACCTTCACTATCAGTGTTGTTTCTGAAAACCCATTTAGTACCAACAATAGATCTGTTCTTTGGTCTTGGTACAAGGGTCCAAACTTCATTTCTTTCAAATTCATTTAACTCTTCCTGCATTGCTGTTATCCAGTCTGCATCTTGAAGAGCTTCTTCCACTTTCTTTGGTTCATTTTTAGACAAGAATGCATGAAATAAACATTCACTAGCAGTAGCACTTCTTGTCTTCACTTTTGCATCTGGATCACCAATTATCAAATCAGGTGTATGTGATTTAGTCCATTTCCTAGCAGAAGGCAAATGACTTCTATCAACATGTGATCCTCCCCCTTGATCCATGCTCTCCTGATTCTGTTGTGATCTATTTTCGTTTTCTGAGACTCCCCCTGAACTTGACTGTCCAGAGTCAGAATTTGAATTTTCAGAGTTTGAAGCATCAGAGTTTGATCCAGATTTTTCAGTTGACTCAGTATCAGTATTTGATTCTTCATCTTGATCATGCTCCCCCTCAACTGGTTCTCCTCTTTGTTGTGACTGAGAAGTTTCTCCAGAATTTACCAGTAGAGGTTCAAAGTTTGTTTCAACAGAGTCTGTCAGAATTGTTTCATCAGTGTTTCCTTCATCAGAGTTTAAAACTTCATTTCCAAAGTTCAGTTGATCATATTCGTCTTTGTCTTCAAGTCCAGTTATCTTCTTATCATCAAAAGAAACATGTATTGATTCCATGATCACTTTAGTTCTCAGATTGTAAACTCTGAATGCCTTTGTTGACAGTGGATAGCCAACAAAAATTCCTTCATCTGCCTTTAACTCAAACTTGGTCAACTGTTCTGGATGAGTCTTCAAAACGAAACATTTGCACCCGAAAATATGAAAGTATTTCAGGTTAGGCTTCTTTTTCTTCACCATCTCATATGGTGTCTTTCCATGCATATTGATCAGTGTTGCATTTTGAGTAAAACAAGCAGTTTGAACAGCTTCTGCCCAGAAATAAGTTGGCAATTTTGCTTCATCAAGCATAGTTCTGGCAGCTTCAATTAATGTTCTATTTTTCCTCTCAACTACACCATTTTGTTGTGGTGTACCAGGTGCTGAAAATTCTTGTTTCACTCCATTGTCCTTGCAGAATTCTTCCATTGTTGCATTTCTGAACTCAGTTCCATTATCACTTCTGATGATTCTCACTTTGTTGCTTGATCCTTTGTCCAGAAGCTTCACATGCTCCATCAGAGTTGATGCAGTTTCATCCTTCTTTGCTAGAAAATACACCCAGGTGAATCTAGTGTATTCATCAACAATGACTAAAGCATATTTCTTCCTTGCAATAGACATAACATTTACTGGACCAAATAGATCAACATGAAGAAGATGATGAGGATCAGTGATAGAAGATTCTGTTTTGCTCTTGAAAGATGACTTCCTTTGTTTAGCCTTCTGACATGAGTCACATAGGCCATCAACATTTAACAGGGTCTTTGGAAGTCCTCTTACAAGATCCTTTCTGATCAATTCATTGATGTTGTTCAAGTTCAAATGTGAGAGTTTCTTGTGCCACTTCCAACTCTCTTCACTAGACATTCTTGTAGACAGGCAAACAGCTTTTCCAACAGAGTCTATCAAAAGCTTGATTTCATAAATGTTGTTTTGCCTGTGACCAACTAGAACAACCTTTCCTGTAGATTTGCTGATAACTTCACAATATTCAGGTTGAAAATCTACATGATATCCCTTGTCACAGATTTGACTCACAGATAGCAGGTCATGCTTGAGTCCTGGGACATGAGCTACATTGTTGATGATGACATTTCCAAGATTGATATTGCCATATCCCAATGTTCTTCCTATATTGCCATCACCATAGGAAACTTTTGGGCCAGCCTTCTCCTCATATTCTGATAGCAGGGCTTTATTTCCAGTCATGTGTCCTGAACATCCACTGTCCACGACTAGGGTTGCCTCCCTGTTACCCTGCAATCACAAACAATTACTGAGGATTAGTTTTAAGGATCCAGACTTGCTTGGATCCTTTGGCATTCTTAACTTTGTTAGCTTTTGCAGCGGAATTAACATTATCAGAGTTTGAGCTAACAGTATCAGTGTTTACACTTGCAGTATCAACTTTAACCCATTTTAGATTGGGTTTCAGTTCATAGTAATTATGATAGATAGCATGATATTTTCTGCAAGTATAGATGGAATGCCAAGTGCTTCCACAGTGTGTGCATAGAGTCTGTGGCTTAGTTCTAGCAGAATCCTTCTTTACCTCAGACTTTGAAGGTAAAGAATTTATATTTTTATTTTTCTTGCAGAAATTTGCAAGATGCTTAGTACTACCACAGTTATGACATGTCTTTCTTGGAGCATAACTAGCAAGCATTGGTTTATTTCCTGAAGTGATGCCTACTTTTCCATTTCTGTTCTTGTTTGACACTTTCTTTTTCTCAACAGATTTTAACTCCTTCAGTTTATGTTTGAGTTGTTTATCTGTCATTGAACCAATATTAACCTGATTAACACTAGTTTTTACTGGTTTTCTATTGACAGCTTCTTTTTCATTCTCAGACAAAAATTTACTGGTTCCATGAACAAATTTAGTTCTGACTTTAACTTGATTTTGAAATCTAAGTTCATCTTCCTCATTATAACCTAGACCAACAGTGTCTGTTTGAAAAATCTGTTGAGTGTCTGATAAGTGGATTTTATATCTACTTAGAACGTCTTATGTCGGCTTGAATTGATAGTTTTGGCCTCAAGTATGTCGTGTTTTGATTAGTTTTTAGTGGAAATGTGCAGGACTTTTATCTCAGGATCGGAGTTGGTAATTGAAGATGTTATGTTGGATATAGGCCCAAGGTGTTTGTTTAAGAAGGTTTCCAAAAGAGCGAGGGAAAACGAAGCAAGGAACGAAAATTATCATGAAAATCAGAATTTCCAGGAAGTTGTCCGGGCGGGCGCTCAAGCTTTCAGGCGGCCGCTCAGGGGGAAATTGTCCAGGCGGCCGCTCAAGATTCTAGGCGGCCGCTCAGCCTGAATTCTGGAAAATTTTACAGTTTTGCCCTTTTCGAATGTTAATGCAATTCTGAGTTGTTTCCTTGTATGATTTGGTTTTTAGGGCCTATAAAAACTCTGGTTATCATTGTAATCAGTAGAGAGGGTTTTATTTTGTTAACATTAAGGAGTGAATGATCGTTTGTTCGTGACAAGCAACGGATCAAGATCTACCTATCTTTTGTAACTTGGCATTCTTCGGATTTGTTCCTAAACCCTTATTAATTAATAATAATATTCTTTTCTTCATTCTAGTCATGTTTATTAGCATATTTTCATCGAACCCCATGATGATGAACGGTTCAACTATGAACTAATCACCGTCATGGGGTCCTAACGAATTTATTTACAGAAATTGGTAGTGAATGCCTAATTGATATATATGTGGTGACTTGCGATATCCTTGCATGGTTGTGAATTAATTAAATAGATGCGTCGCGAACATCTATCTTGTTAATCTTTAGTGAAGCGACAGTGGATCTCTAGATTTAGAACTTACCATGCTAGCATATGTTCGTGATTGATTTCATGATTAGTGGTGTGATTTTAACCATCTCATACTATCTTATGTAATCCTTATGGATAACTTGCTCTTCAACCTTTAGGTTTTCAAATTCTATAGACATATAGAGTCTAGACCTAATTGGTGCCTGCATGATTTCTATCTTTTGTGGATATTGTGTAGATTGGTGTGCGTGTACTGAAAGGTAGCGTATACTTACTCCGTGTTGTCCGATTAGTTATCGTAACCACCATACAAATCGAGTAAAGGCATGATCTCTAATGGACGTATTTAATGAAGTTAGGACCCTATGTTTCTATTCATAAATTAAATCATTCTCTTTTAGTAATTAGTAAATTTGATTAGCATAATATAAAATCAAAACCCAAATTGTCTTTTGTCTTAGCATTGAACGATAATCAAACATTGTTGCTTAGACGCATAAATCAAAGTATACAATTTCTGCGGGAACGAATCTTACTTGCTTTTATATTACTTGTTGTCCACGTGCGCTTGCGTGTATTTTTGTGCGAACAAGTTTTTGGCGCCGCTGCCGGGGAATTGTTATAGTTTATGTGTTTGACATCAGTGGTCGTTAAAGTTCACTGACTCGGATTGGTTACTAATTGTTTCCTTGTTGATTCTTTGAAATTCAGGTACTTGAGCGTGTATGCGAACGCGTTCGAAAACTCTCCAAGAAAAGCTGGAAAACAAAGATCGAGAAGAGGACCAAACAGAAGAAGAACTTGAAACTTTAGAGATGGCAGAGCCAAAGCCATTGAAAGACTTCTCTCAGCCTAAGATCAATGACATTGCATCTAGCATTGTCAGGCCGGCGATCGCAGCTAATACTTTTGAGATCAAACCAGGCACGATTCAGATGGTTCAGAACTCAGTGCAGTTTGGAGGTGCTCCTACTGAAGATCCAAACATGCACATTCGAAGTTTTATTGAAATCTGTGATACCTTCAAAACAAATGGTGTGTCAGAAGATGCTGTGAAGCTGAGGCTTTTCCCATTCTCTCTGAGGGATAAAGCTAAGAGCTGGTTACACTCTTTACCAGCAGGTTCTATCACTACATGGGAAGATCTTGCACAGAAATTTCTCACGAAATTCTTCCCTATGGCTAAAACAGCAGCTATCAGGAATGCCATTACTCAGTTTTCGCAACAATCTGGAGAATCTCTATGCGAGGCATGGGAAAGGTATAAGGAGATGCTCAGGAAGTTCCCACACCATGGGATGCCAGACTGGATGGTGATAAATTGCTTTTATAATGGGTTGGGTGCTCAGTCGAGACCCTTGTTAGACGCAGCATCTGGTGGAGCTCTATGGGCAAAGAGCTATGATGAGGCTTATGAACTTATTGAGATGATGGCTGCCAACGAATATCAAAATCCTACTCAGAGGTTGTCTCAAGGTAAGGTAGCTGGTGTTCTGGAAGTGGATGCAGCGACAGCTATTACAGCTCAATTGCAAGCCTTGGCTATGAAGGTGGATTCGTTGTCTAATTACGGCTTACAGCAGGTTGCTAGTGTATGTGAGTTGTGTGCGGGCGCACATGATACAACTCAATGTGCGATTTCTTCTGAATCAGCACAGTTCGTGAGTAATTATCAGAGGCCACAGCAGCCAGTGCCAGCTACTTATCATCCGAATAACCGCAATCATCCAAACTTTAGCTGGAGTAACAATCAGGGCGGTGTTCAACAACAACAACATTATCAGCAAAATCAAGGGCAACATCCTGCCTCTAGACCATTCAATCAAGGATTTCAGCAACAGTATCAGCAGTATCAGCCTAAGCAACAATTTCAGCCACCAGGTTTCCAACAGCAATCTCAGGGGAATAGTGGTCAATATCCTAATGAAAAAGCGGAACTGGAAGAATTGCGGATGGCAGTGAAGAGTCAAGGGGCATCTCTGAAGATAATGGAAAATCAGCTCGGTCAACTTGCTAGTGCCCTGCTAAATAGACCGGCAGGAACTCTTCCTAGTGACACTGAGGCTAACCCAGGAAAGAGAGATGGTAAAGAGCATGTGAAAGCTGTCACCTTGAGATCCGGTAAGGTGACAAGCAATTCGAAGCCAGTTGTTGAAGAAGAAGAAGAGGTACAAAAGCAATCGGATACAGCAGTTGAGCAGTTGGTTAGTGAGGTTGTGCAGCCGAAAAATCTGGACGAGACAGTTCTTGCAAAGAAGTCTACGGAGAATACGAAAATCTTTCCACCACCTCCATATCCAGGCAGATTGAAGAAGCAAAAAAATGATAGGCAGTTTGCCAGGTTTCTCGAGGTGTTTAAGAAACTTCAAATCAACATTCCTTTTGCGGAAGCACTGGAACAAATGCCCAGCTATGCGAGGTTTATGAAGGGAATTCTCTCTAGGAAGCTCAAACTCGAGGAGTTGGACACTGTAGCACTGACAGAAGAGTGTAGTGCCGTTCTGCAACAGAAATTGCCACCAAAGCTAAAAGATCCAGGGAGTTTCACTATTCCATGCACCATCGGAAATCTGTCTTTCGATAGATGTTTATGTGATTTGGGTGCCAGCATTAATCTTATGCCCTTGTCGGTTTTCTTACAACTGGGGTTGCCGGAACCGAGACCTACCAATATGTCTTTACAATTGGCTGATCGTTCTATTACATATCCGAGGGGTGTAGTTGAAGATGTCTTGGTCAAGGTTGATAAGCTTATCTTTCCGGCCGATTTTGTGATTCTTGACTTTGAAGAAGACAAGAAGATTCCCATAATCTTGGGAAGGCCTTTTCTAGCGACCGGCCGTACTTTGATTGATGTACAAAAGGGAGAGCTTACAATGAGGGTTCAAGATCAGATTATCACCTTCAATGTGTTTAAGGCAATGAAACTGCCCTCAGACGAGGAAGAATGCTTTCAGATGGATTGGGTAGAATCTTCAGTAAAGACGGAAGTCGGTCAGTTGTTGATGTCTGATCCGTTGGAAAGAGTTTTGACAGGTGAGTCTACTATGGAAGACGAAGAAGGAATAGAGCAGCTTCAATTGTTGAAGGCAACTCCGTGGAGGAAAAGCTTTAAGTTGCCAATCGAGTCTCTTGGGCTAGAAGAGTTAAAAAAATCACAAGCTCGTCTCAAACCATCTATTGAGGAAGCTCCGACACTTGAACTTAAGCCACTGCCGGACCATTTGAGGTATGCATTTTTAGGTGAAGCATCTTCTTTACCTGTTATTATTGCCTCTAACTTGACAGGAAGTGAAGAGGAAAAGCTCTTAAGGATTTTGAGGGAGTTCAAAGCCGCCATTGGCTGGACCATAGCAGATATAAAGGGAATCAGTCCTTCTTATTGCATGCATAAAATTCTGCTAGAGGAAGGATATAAGCCAACGGTGGAACATCAGCGTCGTCTTAATCCGATAATGAAGGAGGTGGTGAAGAAAGAAATTTTGAAGTGGCTTGATGCGGGTATTATCTACCCGATTTCAGACAGTTCTTGGGTGAGCCCAATTCAATGTGTACCTAAGAAAGGGGGGATGACCGTGGTTACCAATGAGAAAAATGAGCTGATTCCAACGCGCACCGTCACTGGGTGGAGAGTCTGTATGGATTATCGCAAGCTGAATAAGGCTACTCGCAAGGATCACTTCCCTCTGCCATTCATCGATCAGATGTTAGACAGGTTGGCTGGTCATGAGTACTATTGCCTCCTTGATGGGTATTCTGGTTACAATCAAATTTGCATCGCACCTGAAGATCAAGAGAAGACTACCTTCACATGTCCGTTCGGCACCTTTGCATTCAGACGAGTCTCCTTCGGACTTTGTGGTGCCCCAGCCACGTTTCAGAGATGTATGATGGCTATATTTTCCGACATGATTGGTATTAATGTCGAAGTCTTTATGGATGACTTTTCAGTATTTGGATCTTCATATGAAGCATGTTTGTATAATCTGAGTCTGGTGTTGAAAAGATGTGTAGAGACTAATCTGGTGTTGAATTGGGAAAAATGTCATTTTATGGTGCAGGAAGGAATCATCCTGGGGCACAAGGTTTCTAATAAAGGACTTGAGGTGGATAGAGCAAAAATTTCTACCATTGAAAATTTACCTCCACCTATCTCTGTGAGGGGGATTCGCAGCTTTTTGGGACATGCTGGTTTCTATCGTCGCTTTATCAAGGATTTCTCGAAAATTTCTAAACCTCTGTGCAATCTGTTAGAAAAGGATGTTCCTTTCAAAATGGACGAAGCCTGTCTAGCTGCTTTTGAGCTATTGAAGACAAAGTTGATTACTGCACCTGTGATCACTGCACCTGACTGGAGCCAGCCTTTTGAACTAATGTGTGATGCGAGTGACTTTGCCGTTGGTGCTGTTCTTGGGCAACGGAAGGAGAAAATGTTTCTTGTGGTGTATTATGCCAGTAAAACCCTCAATGATGCTCAATTGAATTACACCACGACAGAAAAGGAACTTTTGGCGGTGGTCTACGCTTTTGAGAAGTTTCGTGCCTATCTGCTTGGCACGAAGGTAATTGTATACACAGATCATGCAGCCATCCGGTATTTAATGTCAAAGAAGGATTCAAAGCCGAGATTGATCCGATGGATTCTATTGCTTCAAGAATTTGATGTGGAGATTAAAGACAGAAAAGGAACCGAGAACCAGGTGGCGGATCATCTTTCGAGGTTAGAGGAGCACGGTAAGAATGTACAGTCTGAATCTGTGATTAACGAATTTTTTCCCGATGAACAACTTTTCAGGATACAAGAAGAGGAGCCATGGTTTGCAGATTTTGTAAATTATCTTGTTAGTGGTATTATTCCTCCGGACTTGTCATATGCTCAGAAGAAGAAGTTCTTACATGATGTGAAAGGGTATCATTGGGATGAGCCGTATTTGTTTAAACAAGGCGTTGATCAGATTATCAGACGTTGTATTCCATATGGTGAAACAGAAGATGTATTGACACAGTGTCACTCCACTGTGTATGGGGGTCACTATGGAGGGGAGAAAACAGCAGCTCGTGTTCTTCAAGCAGGGTTCTATTGGCCTACAGTGTTTAAGGATGCTCACCAGTTCGTTTTGAGGTGTGATCGGTGTCAAAGAGTGGGGAATATCTCTCGGAGGAATGAGATGCCTCTCAACATGCTTCTCGAGGTAGAAATCTTTGATGTGTGGGGTATCGACTTCATGGGTCCATTTGTGTCTTCAGGTAATAATCAGTACATCCTTCTAGCTGTAGACTATGTCTCGAAATGGGTTGAGGTGAAAGCCTTACCAACCAATGATGCTAAGGTTGTGTTGAAATTTCTTCATAAGCAAATCTTTACCCGTTTTGGAACTCCGCGAGCTATTATTAGTGATGAGGGAACTCATTTCTGCAATCGTCAGTTCACTGCATTGTTGGCTAAGTACAAGGTAACACATCGTGTTGCAACTGCTTATCATCCTCAGACAAACGGTCAAGCGGAGGTATCTAACCGTGAAATCAAGAGGATTCTAGAGAAGGTCGTGAATCCGTCAAGGAAAGACTGGTCGATGAAGTTAGACGAAGCTGTTTGGGCTTACAGAACGGCTTATAAAACACCGTTGGGAATGTCACCGTATCAACTGGTGTTTGGCAAGGCATGTCATTTGCCGGTGGAGCTAGAGCATAAAGCACTTTGGGCGATAAAGAAGTTGAATCTTGATACTAAAGCTGCTGGTGATAAACGGTTACTACAGTTGAATGAGTTAGAAGAGTTCCGCTCGCAGGCCTACGAGAACCACAAGATTTATAAGGAGAAAGTTAAGAGGTGGCACGACAAAAGGTTGATTCAGAAGACTTTTGTTCCTGGTCAACTAGTCTTGCTGTACAATTCCCGTCTCAAACTCTTTCCGGGGAAGCTCAAGTCAAGGTGGTCGGGGCCGTTCACTGTGAAAACCGTATTCCCGCATGGAGCGGTTGAAATCTTTGAGACATCACCTGAGTTGGCGTTTAAGGTGAATGGACAGCGTTTGAAACATTATCATATCGGGGATCCATTGAACCGTGAAACGGAATCCGTCGTTTTGACGGAAACGTAACGTCCGCGAATCCAGTCAAGCTAGTGACGGTAAAAGAGCGCTTCGTGGGAGGCAACCCACGCGAGGATATGTTGTAGTATTATTCTTTTCTTCAAATAAACAAAAAAAAAAAAAAAAAAAAAAAAAAAAAGAGAAAAACAGTGAGCAGGCTGAGCGGGCGCGCGCCAGGCTGGGCGGCCGCTCAAGGATCCTTCTGTCAGTTCTGGGCGGGCGCTCAAGCTTCTGGGCGGCCGCTCGAGCAACCCCCTGACCAGTTTTTTTTCCCCCACGATTTTGTGTTTTAAAACCTCTCCCAACCTCATATTTTACATCTAGGTTCATTCTATACTCCCTATTGCCCTCATATATCTTCCCTAACCCTAATTCACCCCTAGATTACAATCCCATCTCATATCCCTCTATTTATCTCCCATATATATACATACACTCCACCCTATCTAAACTCATCTTACTTAAACCTAACCCTATCAACAAGGATTTTCACTCAAATTGGGGAAGTTTTTAAAGCAATTCACCTCTCGGATTCGTGTGGGTAACTTTCTTTTCTCATTATTGATTAATTTCATTGCATACGAATTGTGAATTTGCCAATTGGGGGTTAGTTGTGGATTTGTTATCGTCATTGGTGATTGTGAAATACAGAGTTATTTTGTTAATTGATCATGGCACCGAAGCGTCAAAGGGTTGTTGAGAGGAGTGCGGGGAGCAGTAGTAATCACCCCTCTTCGGGTTCAGATTCAAGTTTGGGGGAGGTTGAGAAGTTTATATCACCGGAGGCTCAAAGTGAATATAATAGGTTAATGACAAGGACGGTGATTAGAGAGAGGGGATTCTTGCCGTTTCAGGCAGGGGAGTTGCGTGCTTTGGTAGAGGAGTTGGGTTGGGCACCGTTTTGTGAATCTCCTACAGCAGCCCCGTTGAGCATAGTTCGAGAATTTTACGCTAATGCTAAGGGGGAGTCGAATGGGTACTCAGTGGTTCGGGGGTTGACTGTTGATTATACTCCAGATGCGATTCGTCGAGTCTTGCTGCAACCGAATAGAGGAAGACGGGTTGAGGATTGGACGCATAAGACCAAGGCCGATGTGGATCTTCAGGATATTGTGGAGCAGTTGTGTGTTCCGGGCACCGTTTGGAAGACTAGGGCCGGGACTAATGAGCCTCGTTCGTTTCCATCTTCGGCTTTGAACCGCTATGCTAGGGCGTGGAATCTGTTTGTATGTGCGTCTATTTCACCATCATCTCATGCTCATGATGTGATAGTTGAGAGGGCCATTCTGCTCTGGGCTATTATTAATGGACATTACATTGATTTGGGTCACATCATTCATCAGAATATTATGCGGTTTTTGCGTTCGGGGGCCACAATGTCGATTCCTCATCCTTCTTTAGTTACTGAGTTATGTCGGGCAGTTGGTGTGAGGTGGGATGAGGACGAGCCGCTGTTGATGCCGTTGGGGGCTATTGATGACGCCCTTATTGAGCGGATGGTGGAATGGCCAGGCGGCGTTCCCCATGGCCGTGGGTTAGGCTACATTATTACTGCGGCTGAGCGAGGCGGTATGCCACCACGAGTGCCGCAGGTTCCTAGGGTTCCGCGAGCTCGCGCTAGTTCATCTCATGGTGATGTGTTGTCAGTTGGATTTATGGAAGCTCAGTTCCGTCGCTTGAATAGGCGCATTGACGCTATGCATGAGAGCAACCGTCAATATGCGGAGGATATGACTTCTGCTTTGATCTCAGCAGGTATTTCCGCTCAGTGGCCTGTTTATGGTGCTCGCACTGTCTACCCACCCCCTGATTCGGATGAGGAGGGGGATGATGATGATTCAGCAGAGTAGTAGGTATGTTGCTAACCCTTGTAATTTCTTCCATGAGGGCATGGCAGATTTTAAGTTTGGGGGGAGATTTCAAGGTTACTAATGTTGTCTGTTTTCATGTAGGAATTCATATTGCATCATATTTGTATGTGTAGTTTAGTTTCATGCATGATACCTGTCATATAGAGCATTCTGTTTGCATTTCTGTTTGCATTTTTGTCGAGTTTTGTATGTGAGTTCATATAGTTGCATTACATGCATTTTTCATGATCCCTTATAATAAGCTGATGCCATAAGGTAGGTAGATGTTGATGTGGGTGTGAAAAGGATGAACAGAGGGCTGATTTTAAATTTTGTTGAAATTGACATGCATGTTTCATGAATAAAATTTTTACACAGTCTCGTCGTTTGCTCTTGGACTAGGTTGCGTCATGCTTGTTTGGATTTAGGATTTAATCACTTGTTTATCGATAGAATTTGCTTTATTCTCTTGATGATTAAGGAACACCAAAATACAAGTTTGGGGGAAAACAGAAATTTCATGCTAATATGTTTGTGTTTGTATTTGTTGGCTAGGCGTCAAATGGCTAGTAGCCGGCTCATGTTTATGAGTAGTCTAGGGTTGGAATTGAGAATTCTCATTCCAGATTCCATGTGAACGAAAAAAAAAAAGAAGGAAAAAAAAAATGCAAGAAAGAAAAAAAAAAAGAAAAAAAAAAAGAAAAAGAAGAAAAAATGTTGTGAGAGTCTGAGTATGCAGAATTGATCAGGGTGAGCTCTTTAATACTCGAGCAATTAAGTTCTTGGGGACTTTGTGCCTAGTGACCTAAGGCTTTTATAGTCTGGGATCCACTAACCCAACGCTCGCTACATGGGTATTATTGTATAAGCCTTTAGGGGTCTCATCCATTGCACGATCAAATAAGCATGTGTGTTGTGTACATATTGTGTTTGAGTCATAATAAAGCATGAATTTCTGTCTACTTTAGAGGAGTATAGAGGTGTATCTAAAGTGATCTTGAGTTTAACGTTCATTCTATTTATAACTCTGTGATTGTCTTGGAAAAGAATATGTATGATTTTGATCCGGTTTGGGAGTATATCTGTCGAGCATTGCACACACGCACGTTCTGATCATGTATTGTTAGTATACCGGAATTTAGTCGAGCTCTGTTTGGATTGATTGCATTCATGGAGATATTTGCTTGCTAAGTGGTGTTGGTTAGTTTGAGGGGATCCTTTGCATTCATATTTAGTTGCATTCATTCATGCATTGCATTGTTTGTGTCGTTTGTGTCAGTTGGATTTTGTGGGTACATTCACTATAGGCCCTCACGAGACCTTACTCGTCCACTAGGGCTGCCTAGGGGTTTAAAGGGCTTGTTGCATATGCCAAATGCAACCGTGATCACCTACGGAAGTGGTACTAGTTAGTTTGTATATTGTTTATGCTTGAGGGCAAGCATCGGTTCAAGTTTGGGGGTGTGATAAGTGGATTTTATATCTACTTAGAACGTCTTATGTCGGCTTGAATTGATAGTTTTGGCCTCAAGTATGTCGTGTTTTGATTAGTTTTTAGTGGAAATGTGCAGGACTTTTATCTCAGGATCGGAGTTGGTAATTGAAGATGTTATGTTGGATATAGGCCCAAGGTGTTTGTTTAAGAAGGTTTCCAAAAGAGCGAGGGAAAACGAAGCAAGGAACGAAAATTATCATGAAAATCAGAATTTCCAGGAAGTTGTCCGGGCGGGCGCTCAAGCTTTCAGGCGGCCGCTCAGGGGGAAATTGTCCAGGCGGCCGCTCAAGATTCTAGGCGGCCGCTCAGCCTGAATTCTGGAAAATTTTACAGTTTTGCCCTTTTCGAATGTTAATGCAATTCTGAGTTGTTTCCTTGTATGATTTGGTTTTTAGGGCCTATAAAAACTCTGGTTATCATTGTAATCAGTAGAGAGGGTTTTATTTTGTTAACATTAAGGAGTGAATGATCGTTTGTTCGTGACAAGCAACGGATCAAGATCTACCTATCTTTTGTAACTTGGCATTCTTCGGATTTGTTCCTAAACCCTTATTAATTAATAATAATATTCTTTTCTTCATTCTAGTCATGTTTATTAGCATATTTTCATCGAACCCCATGATGATGAACGGTTCAACTATGAACTAATCACCGTCATGGGGTCCTAACGAATTTATTTACAGAAATTGGTAGTGAATGCCTAATTGATATATATGTGGTGACTTGCGATATCCTTGCATGGTTGTGAATTAATTAAATAGATGCGTCGCGAACATCTATCTTGTTAATCTTTAGTGAAGCGACAGTGGATCTCTAGATTTAGAACTTACCATGCTAGCATATGTTCGTGATTGATTTCATGATTAGTGGTGTGATTTTAACCATCTCATACTATCTTATGTAATCCTTATGGATAACTTGCTCTTCAACCTTTAGGTTTTCAAATTCTATAGACATATAGAGTCTAGACCTAATTGGTGCCTGCATGATTTCTATCTTTTGTGGATATTGTGTAGATTGGTGTGCGTGTACTGAAAGGTAGCGTATACTTACTCCGTGTTGTCCGATTAGTTATCGTAACCACCATACAAATCGAGTAAAGGCATGATCTCTAATGGACGTATTTAATGAAGTTAGGACCCTATGTTTCTATTCATAAATTAAATCATTCTCTTTTAGTAATTAGTAAATTTGATTAGCATAATATAAAATCAAAACCCAAATTGTCTTTTGTCTTAGCATTGAACGATAATCAAACATTGTTGCTTAGACGCATAAATCAAAGTATACAATTTCTGCGGGAACGAATCTTACTTGCTTTTATATTACTTGTTGTCCACGTGCGCTTGCGTGTATTTTTGTGCGAACAGTGTCCTTTCCAGAATTAGTCCAAGTCCTAATTTTCTTATTTGCTTCCTCCAACTCAGATTCTAGTTGTTTATATTTCTGAAGCAAAATCTGTTCTTTGCAAACAGCATCATCTCTCTCTTTCTGAACTTGTTGCATGTTTTCAAGTTTCTCTTCAACAAGTTTATTTCTCTCTTTAAGTTCAGAATTTTCAGCTTTTATCCTCTCATTTTCTAAAGTCTGATCCCTATAACTTATATGCAATGACTTAAGAAAAATTCTTAATTGAGCAATGTCATCAATATTATAAGCATAGGTAGTTGGAGGTACCTGATTTTCAGAGGATTCTGATTCAGTTGTAGCCATGAGAGCATAGTTCACTTCTTCATCAGAATCTGAAGTATCTGCCCAATCTCTGCCTTTAGTGTAGAGTACCTTTCCAGTTTTACCCTTCTTGCACTCAGGAGCATAGTGACCCATCTCCTTACACTTGTAGCATTGAATTTCAGACTTATCCTTCTTCCCTTTAGAATCTCTCTTATCAGACTTCCTGTAGCTTTTCCTGTCTTCATTTGAATCCCTAGAAAACCTTTTTCCTTTCTTGAAATTCTTGAAGCCCATTTTCTTGAAAGTTTTCACCATCAGCACAGCCATTTTTCTCATTTCTTCTTCATCATCCTCAGAGTCAGATGATTCAGAAGAGTTTGAATCATAATCAGAGTTTGGTGAATCACTTTCTGAATGTATTACCAAAGCTTTTCCCTTCATTTTCCTTCTTGATGCCTCTTTCTTCTGAGGCTTCTCTTCAACATTAAGAGCAACTGACTTTCCTTTTCTACTTGATCTCCTGTTTCTTTGCTCCATTTCCAATTCATAAGTTTTGAGCAGTCCATAAATTTCATCAATCTCTGTTTCAGCAAGATCATAGTTGTCTCTAATAGTGGTTGTTTTCACATCCCACTTTTCAGGTAGAGAAAGAAGAAACTTGAGATTCGAGTCTTCTAGATCATACTCTTTGTTGACCAATGACAGATCATTAATCAGTTTACAGAATCTATCAAATGTTTTTGTCATGGTCTCTTCAGGTTTAGCCTCAAAATGCTCATACTCTTGTGTGAGTATGTTTCTTCTATTCTTCTTAATTGCTGCAGTTCCTTGACACCTGACTTCAAGTGCATCCCATATCTCTTTTGCAGTGGTGCAGTTAATGACTTTGTTAGACATGACATTGTCTAAGGCACTATGTAGTAAATGCCTAACTTTTGCATCCTTAGCAATTGATGATAGATCTTCAGGAGTCATGTCCTTCTTTTCCTTTGGAACCATTTTTGCTGCTTCACCAGCAACTGCAACAGATAGCTTTGTAGGATTGTGAGGACCTTCATAAATCCTGTCAAGATATTCTGGATCTGTAGCCTCCAGAAACATAGTCATCTTGACCTTCCACGTAGCATACTCTAATGGCCTCAGAATAGGAACCCTGATTGGTTCATAACGACTCACAGTAGTAGGAGCCTTTTCAGAAGCGGTAGGTGTTGGTGGAGGAATTTCTGACATGATTATTGTTGTGTTTGGATCTTAACCTGTAATAAAGTAACAGATTGGCTCTGATACCACTTGTTAGGCCGAATACACAAATAATAATCAACTTTGTATGAGAGATTAACAAGTAAAAGCGTTTATGCACTTAAAAAACTTCTGGTATTTCAAACCCTCTTTGTGATGTAAAATATCACAAAGAGCTGCTAGGTTACAATAATGATAATTCGTTATCGATACCCTTCTAGGGTTAACCTATCTGTATTTATATAACATACAGCTACGATACAATCTCTAATTGATATTCCTAATAATCAGCTATACAATGATATCAATTACAGATTGTCACACGTCTCCTATGTCAACTCGATCTCTTTGATAGCTATCCAATCTTCAAAGATATCGCTTCCATAAATAATCTTTAATCACTGTTGAACAGTAGACGCGCTTCCTCCAGACAGAGTTTAACAAACTCTGTCAAGCTTCCATCTGTCAGAGTTTACACAAACTCTGACTGCTTCCAGCTAAACTCTGATAACTCCCTGTAACACTTAAACACTGATCAAAACTCATCAATTATATTTAACAGAAGCCTTGTAAGTAGAGGCTAGATCGAGAGCAAATTTATCAATACATGGTAGCTTAGGCACAGATTGCGGAAGAGAAACAACAACCATCTCTGTATTGCTTTCCTTTGTAGCCTCATCATCAGTCACATTGTTCTCGGTAGCAGCAACATCATTGATCTCGTCATCGGTGGCATGCTCCTTCTCTTTATCAATGGCCTCATCATCAACATACATGGAGAAACTATCATATTCCTGATCGCTTGTGAGATTGATAGCAGTCAGGTCCTCTTCGGATCGGATAGATGATGATGGTAAATAGTCGAGCTGCCCAGTAGTAGAAGAGTTAGCCAACTGTGCAATTTGAGATTCAATCGCTAAACTTTGAGTTTCTAATTCTTCAGAACGCTTTAGCAATTTACTCAAGATATCCCACATCTCATTTGTCTGATCAGCTTGCACATCTACGCTGGATTGAGAAACATGTAGATCTTCTTGTAGAGGAGGATATTGATATTCTTGTTGTGGCGGCTGCTCATATGACTGATAATATTGTTGCTCAAACTGTTGCTGATTATGATATGAAAAATTTTGAGCACCATTGTCCTGGTAGTAGAAATCTGGTTGATTCACGCATTCTTGATCAAAAGTGTTTGAATACTGATTGTACCCATATCCTTCTTCAAAAGAATTCATTTGTCCCCACTGAGCACTCTGAGAATTATAGACATTGTAAGAACATTCAAAACCAAAGTGACCCTGCACACCGCAAATTTGACAGAAGTTGTAAGTTTTAGGGGCCACTTGTGACATCTCATTGATACTCATTGGATGCATAGTGGGCTCTATATAGTTGAATGAGGCAATTTCTTGAGTGCGTGCCTCCAACATGGAAGAGAGTAGTGCAAAAGTATCAACTTCACCCATTGCAAACCTGTAGACACACTCAACAAAGCCAAGAAAACGTAATAAAATCTGCCTCAATTGGAACAAAGGTTCCAACGAGACAATGGAAACAATCTAAACAACTAAATTAAAATCAATAGAAACTCGCCATCTCCCCGGCAGCGGCGCCAAAAACTTGATGTGTCAAATTATACCTAACCGCAAGCGCACGGTGTCTATTGCTAGTACAGATGGCAAGCGGGTCGAATCCACAAGGAGACAGGTTCTACTAATTCCTTTTCAGTTATCGCTAATTGTTTCAAGGGTCAGACGAATATGTGAAATTATTAATTAACTAATTAAACTAAATTAACACTAATTAAACAGGTGATAAACAAATTATTTAAAACCTAGGGCAATCAGGTCCACCATGCTTACACAATTGGCTCTTAAGCTAAAGCAATCAATGTGATCCTATAACTAGAGTATGTTAATCTCTTTCAAGCATTAACACTCTCGAAACATTCAACACAATTAACCACTTTTAGTAATTCAATCAATCAGGTAATTAGAGTCAAGTTAATCTCTTCCAAGCATTAACGCTCTCAGAAATCCAATGATGCTTCCGCACTCAAATTCAATTTTGCTAATCGTATGTGTGCCTCTAGTAAGTAAATCTTTCGATCCATACCCCTATTTGCATATAATTAATCCATGATATCGGCCGATTACACAAATTAATGATTAAAACATATCAATCAGAATTAACCATAACCAATCAAACCACTATGAAAATCATGCCAATATTAGTGCAAACATGGCTTCCCTTTAAGCCCTAGAAATAACTACTCGTTAATAATTAAACAAGTAAAACAACTAGTAAAACAAGAAAACATAATAAAACTAATAAGAACAAAGAAAAGATTAAGAGAACAAAACCTTCAAACTTCAATGTTATCACCCAAAAGAAGAGTCATCGTGTTTCTCTACCTCTCCAACTAATAATATTAATCTACTCTAACCTATATTATCTGATCTAATATTTTTACATCCTAATCCTCTTTTCATCATACCCTAGATGTGTTTATATAGGCTCTAAAAGTCTTGCCCAATAAAAGTATTTTAATACTCTAAATCAATTACAAGTAGGATTCCATAACTGAATAGGATTCCTTAATTAAAATTCGTAACTTCTTTTTCTCCTCTGTTTCCGGGCTCTTCCAGTTGGATTTTGCTTACTGGACCACCTCTGAATTAAAGATAATTCCACAAGCTTCGCGTGGACAGTAAGATCGTCAAATTCTGACTTCTGGAACTCAAGATATGGCCCAAACAGTGCAGGCAGCCCGTGCAGCCCAATAATACGAATTTTCTCCTATTTTATCTCCAAAATAGCTCTTTTTGCTCCAAATCCTTCCAAGTTATGAATTCTTTATTTCCTACAATAAAACAATAAAATCTATTAAATAAAAGTCCAGATCAATGCAAAACACAATAAATATGAGAATAAAATCATCTAAAATATATATAAAAACATATTCTATCAAACATCCCCACACTAAGCATTTGCACGTCCTCGGGCAAATAAGTGAAATAAAAACTAAGTCCTAACAAACATCACTTTCGTAGATGACACGATTGCATTGAGCATATGCAACAAGCCGTTAAACCCCTAGGCAGCCCTAGTAGGACGAGTGTTGTCTCGTGAGGGTTTATAGTGAATGTACCCACAAAATTCATCTAACCATGCAAAAGATCAATGCTAACACAACACCACACACACAAGTCCTCTCATGCCACATCAACTTAAGAATCAAAGCAAACATACGATGTCTTGGTGTCGAAAGTGCAAGTATTCACGTAGTCTACTCAACCAACATGCAGAAGGTCATAAAAATTCATGTCAAGTGTAAAAATCGTTGGTAATCATGCTAAGCCCACAAGAAATACATCTTTAAGTCAAAACCCGGGATCTCCTATGCCAAAACAAGTAATAACTCACCTTTCACTCAAAAACGAATATTCACTCAAGAACAAGGTTAAGTGTATCACTCAATTCCAACAAAATCATAAACACAACTTGACACTCGCAATCAATCTCACTTTCAACACAACATACATCACTGATGACAATCAAAAGGTCTTTATTCGGGTTGTAACGTGGGCTAGGGACCAGGTATGTCAAGTAAAGCTAAAACAGGTTAAATGTCAAAAGCTAGTACCCAACAATAATCATTATTCAATTCCCTTTCTATTAAAACCACAAATACTTCCCCACACTTGGATTTTTCAATAACCCTTACATAATAACTTGACTAGTCGAATGAAGAAGGATCATACAAACATAAGAATGCTCTCAAATTTATTTATTTTTTTCTCTTTTTTTTTCTTTTTTCTTTTTTTCTTTTCTGAGAGCTAAGGAATAAGCACAATGATCCATAGATATTTTTATGAATTTCGACTAACAAGCATCAACCAAAATCAATATTCCCCAATGGTATGATCATCAATAAAACCCCTTTTATGAACACCTTATTACTCCCTCAAGCACGATACTAGCCTTTGACAATTTAGGTTCAAATTTAATATAAGGCCAATAGAATAAAAAGGATAATGGCAAGTAATGTGGTGTGTCACCGAAAGAATAGGATTAAGCTCAACGGGTTAACTAATTGATCATGTATAAAAGGTGTGGAAATATGGGAAATACGAGGTTATACCTGATTGCCTTTATCATCTCATCATCAAGTAATGTCATGCATTTCAAAAAAGATCTCAAGTAAGTGCTAGCAATGCAAACAACATGTGGACACTCAAGCAAACGAAAAATCATGCAAAAGATATGCATATAGGCTCAAAACTCACTTGGTGTGACAAAACATAATCAATCCCAAGTAACAAGACTCTCTAACGCACCTACTTGTACTCAAAGCATGAAAACCAAGTCATCTTGCACATATTCATGTCATTCTAATCACTTACTACATCCAATTAAGTCTACCAGTTTCAACTTGCTAGTGAAAGTGTGTGCACAAGAACAAAGCACGTCACTTCTCATACAAAAGCGTCAAGAACACAAGAATTCTACGCATGCATGGGTGTATCAAGCAAAATACAACAACTAATCAAATTGCATGGCTAGAGTTATTTTTGGTATTTTTCAATTTTTTTAATTTTTTTTTTTGAATTTTATAATATATAATTTTTTTTTTTTTTTTTTTTTTACATCCTAATCCTCTTTTCATCATACCCTAGATGTGTTTATATAGGCTCTAAAAGTCTTGCCCAATAAAAGTATTTTAATACTCTAAATCAATTACAAGTAGGATTCCATAACTGAATAGGATTCCTTAATTAAAATTCGTAACTTCTTTTTCTCCTCTGTTTCCGGGTTCTTCCAGTTGGATTTTGCTTACTGGACCACCTCTGAATTAAAGATAATTCCACAAGCTTCGCGTGGACAGTAAGATCGTCAAATTCTGACTTCTGGAACTCAAGATATGGCCCAAACAGTGCAGGCAGCCCGTGCAGCCCAATAATACGAATTTTCTCCTATTTTATCTCCAAAATAGCTCTTTTTGCTCCAAATCCTTCCAAGTTATGAATTCTTTATTTCCTACAATAAAACAATAAAATCTATTAAATAAAAGTCCAGATCAATGCAAAACACAATAAATATGAGAATAAAATCATTTAAAATATATATAAAAACATATTCTATCACCCCCCCACAAACCCGCAAAATAATCAGTTAACAAATCACCCCCCCCCCAACAAAGATAACCAGGAACAACCGCTTAGCCTGAACCTCGCGGGATTCAACCAGCAACAAGTAGATTTAATCATGCAAATAGCTTCAGCTTTTCCGCATCAAGGGCAACCACTAGCACAGGGCTCCCAAGTCCACTCTCACAACGACCAAGACCAAGAGGTACACAGTCAGCCTAGGAAGGCTAACTCAGCTTTCTCTCGACTAGGCTCCTCCCAGAACACAAACCACAAAAAACACGGAAAAGGTCACCACAGACCGGAGACATGGGAACAAAATAGAAAAGAAAAAGACCTGAGAAAAATCATCAACGACAAGAAGGCCGCATATGAGAAAGTGTTAGTGGAATATGATAACCAAAGGCGGGGAGAACGGCCCCCCATTCGCCCGCACGAAACAGAGAATACCCAACCATCAAATGCAGACATGATGCACACCATCATGGAGCTAAAGAGAAGAATAGAGGGCACAAGCGAACCAGAAACAAACGGGTCACCCTTTACCGCAAGATTAGAAGCGGAGCCTAGACAAAAAGACATCAAGCACCATAGCTTCAATTCCTTCGACGGGCTAGGCGACCCGGAGGAATACCTCAGCTACTTCGACCAACTGGCCCTCCATTATGAGTATAATGATCTCACAAGGTGCCGTTTCTTCGCCGCGACTCTCCGCGGTAACGCCCAGAGATGGTTCTGTCGATTGACCGCCAGATCCATTGATACCTGGTTAGAATTCAAAAAAATTTTTCTAAACAAATTCAAAGCAAACCAGCAACACGAGGTGCATACCGTGTTTTTGGAAACAGTCGCGCAACGCAACGAAGAAACCTTGCAGAACTACATCGACCGCTTCAAAGAGGCCGTTAACAAGGTCGTTTGTGTAAATGAGACAGAAGCTTTGGTTCACCTAAGAAGAGGTCTCAACCCCTACGAATGTGAGAAGTATGTATGCAAACTCATGGAAGCTAAACCTACCACCTTGGCAAAAGCATATGACCTGGCTTCACAGGCCATCAATGAAGCGGAATCCTTGAATGTGCTTAGACAATCCAGGGCACCGCCCACTCAATCCTACTTCCAAAGAGAAAGATACACGCCCTATCAAAGGCAAACACCGGCCCTAAATCAGGTACAAACCACTCACGGGCCGCCACCTCCCGCCCAAAAGACACAGCCCGCGATCCCAGTAAGAGACCGTTTAGGGCCAACAAACCCGCCGCGGACAGATAGGCGTCCCGAGCCAAAATGGACGGACTTCACACTCCCCAGGGCGACCATTCTACGAGAAATCAGGGGAAAGCCTTTCTATCTACCACCAGCCCCAATGTACACACTACTTGAAGACAGACCAAAGGACAAGCACTGCGACTATCACGAAACACATGGCCACACTACGGAGAGCTGCTTGTCCCTCAAATATTTCCTGGAAAGGCAATTAAAAGCGGGCAACCTATCCCAATACTTGCCCAGACGAATACAAGGGGCAGCCACGCCTCAAGGGCAGGACAGAAACATCGTACATACCGTTTTCGGCGGACAATCCTCCCCGCCAAGAGAGGAGCGTGACATTTATGAGATATACGAAGGACCCCCGAATATCATTACTTTTACTGACGCGGACTATGAGGGTATTAACCCGAATCACACTGAGGCACTAGTTGTGTCGTTGGGCGTGGCCAACAACGAGGTAAAGAGAATCATCGTGGATAATGGATCCTCAGTCGACATCTGTTTCAAACACACATGGGACAGGCTCAAGTTAAATGGCGAGAAACTCGAACCCTGTCCCGATGAAACACCACTTTACGGTTTTGGCCACAACGCTGTCCCAATTGCGGGCATTGCTAGACTACCCGTTTATTTCGGCAAATCACCCAGGCAAGTATGTCGAGCGATCAAGTTCTATGTCATCAATACTGCATCTTCCTACAACATGATTCTAGGGAGGCCCACACTGAACACACTCAAAGCAGTCACCTCCACCCCGCATCTAAAGATCAAATTTCCTACTCTGAACGGGGTGGGAGAAATCAAGGGAGATTCTGAAACTTCCAAAAGATGCTACGGCATAGCACTCACCCTGGGTAAGACTGAACCCAGCAACCTCCGCAGAGAAAAGGCAAATAAGAGGAAAAGGGAAAAAAGACAAAGACACATTGAACATCAACAAAACAACCGCAAAAGAAAGAAAGAGGTACAGTTCATCGACGGGCCCGACCCACAACGAATAGATGCAAATCTCTTGAAGTGTCTCAAACGGGAAGAGAAACCGCCAATAAGCCCCGCGGTGCAGACAGAAAAGATAGAAGTTGTACCCGGAGACGCAAACAAAAGTGTGAGTGTGGGAACGGGCTTAGATTCAGTCTTTAAGGCTGGCCTCACAGACCTCCTGAGAAAATATGCCGATGTCTTTGCATGGAGCCCAAAAGACATGCCAGGTCTGGACGAGTCAGTAGCAATCCACAAACTGAATGTGGACCCGGAGAAGGCACCCAAAATACAGAAAAGAAGGAATTTTGCTCCTGAGCGACAACAGGCAATTGATATCGAAATTGATAAACTCTTAGACGCGGATTTGATCTGCGAAGTCACCTACCCAAAGTGGGTCGCGAATGTAGTACTGGTAAAAAAGGCCAACGACAAATGGAGAATGTGCGTGGATTACACTGACCTAAACAAAGCATGCCCAAAGACCCGTACCCCCTCCCCTCAATGGATCAACTCATCGATGCTACAGCGGGCCACCTAATGCTGAGTTTCATGGACGCATACTCCGGTTACAATCAGATCATAATGTCACCGGAAGACAGAGAGAAAACAGCCTTCATTACACACAGGGGGGTCTACTGCTACAAAGTCATGCCTTTTGGATTAATCAACGCGGGCGCCACATTCCAGAAAACAATGAACAAAATCTTCGGCAGTCAGATAGGCCGCAACATGGAGGTATATGTGGACGATCTCATAGTAAAGTCTCTCTTAACGACTTGTCATTTACAAGACTTGGAGGAATGTTTCTCAACCCTCAGAAAACACAACATGAAGCTCAACCCGGACAAATGTGCGTTCGCACTAGACGCGGGCAAATTCCTGGGATTTTTGGTATCTCACAGGGGCATTGAGGCCAATCCCGAAAAAATAAGAGCAATCATCGACATGCAACCGCTAAAGACCTTAAAGGAGATACAAAAGTTAACAGGGAGACTAGCAGCCCTCAGAAGGTTCATAGCAAAATTGGCCGACAGATGTCTTCCGTTCTTTGATACCCTGAATGGAGCAACAAAAACGAAGGCAATCTCCTGGACAGAGGAATGCCAGAAAGCCTTCGAGGATCTTAAAACCTATCTCTCCTCTGCTCCTCTACTAACGGTCGCGGCTCCTTCAGAACCACTATCACTATACTTATCTGCAACAGATAAGGCTGTGGGGGCCGTACTGATCAAAGAAGAAAAAGGCGAGCAAAAGCCCGTCTATTATGTCAGCCAAGTACTTAAAGACGCAGAAACTCGCTATCCTAATGTTCAAAAGTTTGCTCTGGCTCTGGTAATAGCAAGCAGAAAATTAAGACATTACTTCCAAGGCAGACAAATCCGGGTTATCACAGACCAACCGCTGAGAAAAATACTGCACAAACCGGACCTATCTGGTAGACTAATCAATTGGGCTGTAGAGCTTGGTCAATTCGATTTGAAATACAAGCCAAGAACCGCAATCAAAGCACAAGCATTGGCGGACTTTGTCACCGAATGTTCATTCGCCACAAGGGAAGAAACAATACTAGCGGAGAGCGGGGACATCACCGGTAACAATTGGCAGTTATATGTGGACGGTTCCTCCACCAACACCCGCTGTGGGGCAGGATTAATCCTTACCAGCCCCAACGGCTTCCAAGTCAAACAGGCCATACAGCTAAACTTTAAAGCGATAAATAACCAGGCAGAGTATGAGGCACTCCTCGCCGGTTTAGCGTTGGCTTCTAACTTACAAGTCAAAGAAATCACCATCTACAGCGACTCACAGCTCGTAGTCCGCCAGACAACGGGGGATTATTCTACCAAAGATACAATTCTCGGCAAGTACCAGGAAATGGTACAAGCTATGCTATCCCAATTTGAGAAACATACCCTCGAACAAATAGACAGAACGGATAATACAGTGGCGGACATGTTATCCAAACTAACAAAGGGGGAGAAAACGGGTAGCGACACGGTCTATTTCGAGGAATTGCAAACTTCCAGCATTAACAGTCTGCCTGTAATGGAGATAGGCCCGCCACAAGATACTTGGATGACTCCCTATATCCGGTACTTAAAAAATGGCACCCTGCCCGATGACAACATTAAAGCTAAGGTACTCAAATCTCAAGCGGTAAAGTACTTTACGCAAGAAGACACCCTGTACAAAAGAAGCTTTGATTCTCCTATACTCAAATGTGTTGATGAAGAAGAGGCTTTATACTGCATGAGAGAAGTCCAAGAAGGCATCTGTGGCGACCACATGGCTGGAAAGGCACTGGCACATAAAATACTCAGACAAGGCTATTACTGGCCCAAGATGCACAAAGAATGCAAAGCTTTCACAAAAAAGTGCCACCAATGCCAACTATTCAGCAACATGTCCCGGAAAGCGCCAGCCCTTCCAGCAGCAATCTTGTCCCCAATACCTTTTGCGGTTTGGGGCATCGACATAATGGGACCCTTCCCTAAAGCCAAGGGTGACCTACAGTACGTAATGGTCGCCATCGATTACATGACCAAGTGGGCCGAAGCAAAGGCACTCAAGAACGTCACACAGGATGAAGCAATCCGTTTTGTCACAGATCAAGTCATCACGAGATTAGGGATCCCGGTGGTACTCATATCCGACAACGGGACACAGTTTGTTGGATCGAAATTTACAAAATTCCTATCCGACCACGGTATCAAACACAAGAAAGCTTCTGTCTGCCACCCACAGAGCAACGGACAGGTTGAGGTGACTAACCGCACCATTGTTCGAGGCCTGGAAAAAAGGCTAACTACTTCCAAAAAGAAATGGCCTCATGAGTTGCCTAACGTCCTTTGGGCATACCGGACGTCAGCTAGGGCAAGTACAGGGGAAACCCCGTTCAAACTAGCTTTCGGCACGGAAGCTCTTGCTCCAATCGAGATTGGATCCCCATCCTACCGAGCTATCAACTTCGAAGAAGAGCCCAATAATCAAGGACTCAAAACAAACCTAGACTTACTAGATGAAGCAAGGGAAGCCGCTGTCGAAAAAATGACTGCTTACAAAGAAAAGACTAAGGAATTTTTCGGGAAAAGAGCCAGAATCAAGGCTTTTTTAGAAGGTGATCTAGTCAACAGGGCAACTGAGGCATCCGACCCTAGACACACCGGAAAGCTTATGCCAAAGTGGGAAGGCCCATACAAAATCATTCAGGTCTTAAGGCCGGGCTCTTACAAACTAGCACGCCTGGATGGCACCGAAGTCAACAACACTTGGCACGGGGATAAATTGAGGAAGTATTACCAATAGACAGTCAATCAATCTGTACTTTCTCTTTCTTGAACGCAACAGTCATGAATGGAATACTTTTTTACCAAAAAATTGTCTACAATAGCATCCTATTATTATCAAGTCCTCTAAACGGATAAGCATTCTATTACACAGTCCTCTACGCGGACAAGCATTCTATTACACAGTCCTCTACGCGGACAAGCATCCTATTATTATCAAGTCCTCTACGCGGACAAGCATCCTATTATTATCAAGTCCTCTAAACGGACAAGCATTCTATTACACAGTCCTCTATGCGGACAAGCATCCTATTATTGTCAAGTCCTCTAAACGGACAAGCATTCTATTACACAGTCCTCTACGCGGACAAGCATCCTATTATTATCAAGTCCTCTAAACGGACAAGCATTCTATTGTCAAGTCTTCTAAACGGTCAAGCATTCTACTACACAGTCCTCTCCGCGGACAAGCATCCTATTATTATCAAGTCCTCTACGCGGACAAGCATCCTATTATTATCAAGTCCTCTAAACGGACAAGCATTCTATTACACAGTCCTCTACGCGGACAAGCATCCTATTATTATCAAATCCTCTAAATGGACAAGCACTCTATTACACAGTCCTCTACGCGGACAAGCATCCTATTATTATCAAGTCCTCTACGCGGACAAGCATCCTATTATTATCAAGTCCTCTAAACGGACAAGCATTCTCTTACACAGTCCTCTACGCGGACAAGCATTCTATTGTCAAGTCCTCTAAACGGACAAGCATTCTATTACACAGTCCTCTACGCGGACAAGCATCCTATTATTATCAAGTCCTCTATGCGGACAAGCATCCTATTATTATCAAGTCCTCTAAACGGACAAGCATTCTATTACACAGTCCTCTACGCGGACAAGCATCCTATTATTATCAAGTCCTCTACGCGGACAAGCATCCTATTATTATCAAGTCCTCTAAACGGACAAGCATTCTATTACACAGTCCTCTACGCGGACAAGCATCCTATTATTATCAAGTCCTCTAAACGGACAAGCATTCTATTGTCAAGTCCTCTAAACGGTCAAGCATTCTACTACACAGTCCTCTCCGCGGACAAGCATCCTATTATTATCAAGTCCTCTAAACGGGCAAGCATTCTATCTCAAGGTCATTTACGCGGACAACCATCCTATTACTCAAAACAATCTATGCGGGCAATCAACCTATGGAATTCCCTCAACAAAAACAAATAGTACGTCCCTAAACGGGCAAAGACAGGAGGCAACAGTTATCAAGCGTTCAAGCGTGACGCTACATCAAAGATATACAAAAAACATGCAAAGAAGGAAAGATTGCAAACAAGTTCAAACGACAAAAGAAAAAGGGCAACTTTATTCATTTTCATTTTAATTATTACAAGGCTAGACGGTATACAAGATTTGAATCTTTAGTCTAGGCCTTGCAGCTTCCACCTTCTCCGCCACGGTCGTCTTTCTTTGGTGGGGGTGGGTTCTTGGCAGCTTCCCTCTTTTCCCGGCGCTTCGCCAGAGCTTCCTCGATTTTCCTGAACACTTCAGGAAAATCGGCCTCGGACTCCGGCCCATCGAAAACCATGCCATCGATTATGACCTTGTTGTTGTCATAATCGTACATCATCATGCGAGGATCCATGACCAGATATCAGTAACAAGAAGGAAGGAAGCTAGGAAATGAGAAAGATGCTCAGAATTGAGCACGCTAACCCTCTCTTATAGGGGGGTAAAAGCAAGTTAAAAGGTGCGCAGTTAATACTGCCATTTCCAAGCCACGGAATACTACGCGCACAGTCAAAAATATCCATCCTCATGCAGACTGCAGTAAAAGCACGGTCAAAACAACGTGATTTCCATGCAGCATTTAATGCTCGTGCCTAATCCCCACAGTCAAAACGCGCGATTTCTAGGTAACATTTCCCAAACGCATATTTATTTTCCCCTTTCACAAACAAACACAAATACACACAATACAAATATATTTCGCCAACAGAAATTCAAAAATAAATATTCACCAAACATAAAGTATTCCAGACTTTAAAGAAACAATTTACAAGTACGAGAAATAGAAGTCTTTTTCCAAGTCACAAAGCGGACGGACCCGCAGAGCAACTTCAAAAAACACATTAACAACGGGCGGCCAGAGTAAGGCTTCATCCCCAACGGGAAGCTCTCAGCGGGCTCGACATGCCTATTAAAGTTTCCTCTTCACCCGGATCCTCGCCATACACGGCCGCTATGGCAGACAACGGCGCTACGGCGTCCAACTCTTCCAACCCGGACACGCCTATCAACGGCTCCTTTTCATCCGGTTCCTCACCATAAACGGCTGCTATGGCCGACAACGGAGTGGCAACATCAACCTCATCTCCACCCGCTCCACGCTCAGAAATTGGCACATCAACTTCACCTGCCACAGCCTCTGTTTGACAGCCAACACTAACTCTGACCGTCTCTCCTAGACGGGTTTTCAATGCTTTCACCTTGCGCTTAGATTTCTTGGCCTTAGACTTCAGTTTAGCCATTTTGATTCTCAAACGGTCAATCTCTACACTGCCTTGCGATACCGTTACATGCATCTTCGCGGCTTCCTCTTTCACAATTCCGGCAAACTCGGCACTGTTTTTAAATTTCCTAACCGCGGCCTCTTCCGTCGGACGGGAGTCAAGGTGGCTTTCAACATCATTTGCACGGTCCCTCTCATACTTCAGTGAGGTACTTAAGTTCTTTACCTGCTCCGTCAAAGCAGCCTTCTCGGCCTCAAGCTCAATTTTATCCTCCGCCAAAAACCTTCGAAGCTCAGAACTGTAAGCATAGCTTGCCTTAATGTCAGTTTTCTCGGTCTCAATCTCAAACAAAGCCTTGGCAGCATTATCCTTCATTGTCCTCTCGGCGGCCAGTTCCCGCTCAAGCACCTTCACTCTCTCCTTTAAAGCTATATTGCTGCTGCGGTACATATTACCCCGGGCCATCAAACCCGTATACATGCACTGATTCTACAAAAAACAAATGCACAAAAAGTTAACAAGTCACCAACAAGCAAAAGTAAGAGAAAACACCAAACTACTGGACAAATGCATACCCGAGCAGCGTACTTCTGCGAAAGGCGACACATCCGCCCCCAACTCAGCTCATTCATCCTCAGCAGATCATCATCAGTCATAGATTCCGCTGTAAAAGTATTAGGCCCTGACTTGAAGAGAAAGCCATATCCGGGCCTACTGCCAAACTCAGCATCATTCACTTCATCATCACTACTTGTATAATGAACAATCTCTTCCGATGACTCTCCACTATCTCCAGCATCTTCTTCCCAAGTACCATCAGATGCGGTGCCTGCGCTTTCATCAACAACCACGTTGGGAGGAACGTAATCACTTACCCTGAAAGGCTCAACCCGTCTACGCTTAGACGGACCAACATCATCAATGGTTTTCCGTTTCAGACTTGGAGCCAGAACATCACCCGCCACATCAACATGTTCTTCCGCCCCAACATCGGCCTCCTTTGCGGCCCCCAAAGTCTCTTCAGAATCTAAATCAACGACTTCCTTCTCCCAGGGGCGCCAACCGCTTCAGGAATGTTAGACACACCCCGCTCAACTCCTCGAATGGACGCTCTATACTCCTTTGAAAGAATATCCGGTTCATGCTCACCAACTCCTAGGCTAGCAGCATATAACCTTGCCACAGTACTGGGACTATTGCCTCCACTTTCAGTAGCCATCTCCTCAGCATTAGCGGGCTCTTCACCCCCAGCTTCAACATCTCCCACACCGGCCCTGCCAACTTCCACTTCAACCTCATCCCTCTCACTCTCCCCTTGTGCAGGTTCTTCTCCCTCTAACTCCAACTCAATGTTCTCTTCAAATGCCTGACCTTCCCCACCCAAAAACTGCTCAGACTCACCTAGCAACTCCTCAGATAGCGATTCGGCTTTCGAATCAATGTCATCTTCATCCTCCTCCTCCTCCGCATCTTCCTCCACAACGGTTTCTGGATCTTCAAAAGGAACAGAAGGCCCACCCCCTCTGCCTTCACCTGACAAATCAAAGGCATCCAATATATTCGCAGCGGAAAAATGCCCGCCACGAAGACGGTTGGGTCTGGGGGGCACTGTCAATATAAACTTCGCATAGAACCTCGCTTCATTCAAACCCAAGGTCGGGTGCACATCTAGCTCCGGTTTACGAGGGTCCAACACTACACAAAACAAAAAATATGGTTAAAAGCAGATACAACGAAAACGACAGGCTACATAAAACAAAGACTTACAACAATGTTTTCTTAGATCGGCCGGATCAACAAAATTGGATTCCGTCCACACTTCCCCTAACGCCTTCACAAGCCTCACCAAGATATCAATCTCAGCACGGCTCAATCGATTACGGTTCACCTTATAAGAACACTCAACTTTCTTCGTAAAATTCTTCTGCCAAGCAAACTCACCGCCACCGATAACCAAAAACTCCTCAGCCAACCCGCCATACCCTTGGGAAATAACCACGGGCGAAACCCATCCAAGGCCTTCCCAATCACGCTATTTGGTTTCACAAATTGCAGCTCATAGAAAGGCTTTGAACGACTCGCTTTTACATCAAACAGACAGAAAAATGCCCTGAAAGTCGGCTGTTTGCCCATTGCTTCACTGCTGGCTATAAACCAATTAATAGCCCTTATGGAATTGGGACCGAACTGAGCTAACGGGCACTGAAAGTACACCCGGAATAAATCCATGATAAATTTATGCGGGGGAACCTGGAAACCAGCCTTCAAATGACTAACGGGGAGGCACACAGAACCGTCATCAAAACGGTGATACAGCCTCTCACCCGGCTCAGCCCGCCTCCAGAAATAGCCATCTTCTATCCGGAACATCCTACAAACATACGCTGACCACTCCTCACTCAGAAACGTACTGTCGTGTTGAAGGTGAGGAAATCTAGAAAAGACGGCATCCATCTGCGCCTTCGAATACGCTGTCGGGGACACATTGGTCGCCCGGAACAAACTCTCACTACTCTCAAAGTACCTGTACCGATTTCTCCGAAGAACCGCTGGATAGGTCAGTTGCCCAATGTCCGCCCACCGCCCGTACCCATTTATCAGCGACCGTTTCTCTCCGGTCCCAGGATCTGTAAATTCGTCACCCATCTACACAAATTCAAAAGTAAAATTCCTGTACCGCCGACACAAAAACCACTTACAACTATCAAGGTACACGTGGATTTTCACAGCAATTTCCTTTTTTCTAAAATATAAGAAAAACGATTCATATTCCATTTCCCTCCACAAACATCGAAGACACACCATCACAAAACCAATTTACACAACATTTACCACATATACGTACATATATATACACCATTACTGGCCTAAACATCCAAAGATTACATTATTCAAACTCAGAAACTATGAACAACAAACAATACACCACCGAAAATCTTGCCCAAAAACCTATCGAACACATAGATCGAACTCTTTTGCATAAAAGAGGAAATCGATAACAAATATCCACTTACCACCGAAACAAAAAACAAACACAAAACCACGATCAAAACCATCTACCTAAACAGACATCACCAAATTATAAATACATACATGGCACGATTATCTATGAAACAGATATCACAAAAGAAAAATGCAAGGAAAGAACAACAAATCTTACCGCAAAGCAGGAGATACGAACGGCTTTATAAACCTCGCCGATCACCGGAATAGCACAACCACCACAAAAAACAACCGAGTAAGCACTCAATGGCAAGAGATATGAAGGCAGTAAAAAGATGAGAGAAGTAACTGACCAAACCTCCCTTTTTATTACGTGAGGCGCGTGAAAAGGGGGAACCACTATCACACGCAACGTGGCAAATTCTGACTGGTCCACGCCAAAAGCACAATAGTAACCACCTCGGTACAAAACACCAACTACTCACTTGGTAATAACTCCCCACTTCTCCTTACATATTATTTCAAAGGTACACTCTCTCTCCACCCAAAGGTCACTTCACTCATTAATACGCACTGCCACTTATCATTTCTCTTATTATTGGCATTTAATATTATTCTTGCATTAATTGGCAATAATAAGCATTTATTCGCATACAGTTACGCATATCAAACAAAGAACTTTTCAACTCCACATACGTCAAGCACCGCAAACCTCCTAAGTGTTGCCCGCCAACACTTGGGGGGCACATTTTCACAAAAAAATCTAACTCCTAAGTGTTGCCCGCCAACACTTGGGGGGCACATTTTCACAAAAAAGTCTAAATCCTAAGTGTTGTCCGCCAACACTTGCGGGGTTTTATTTTTTCACAAAACTTTCTAACCACCTAAGTGTTGCCCGCCAACACTTGGGGGGCACAGACATTCCGTGATTTTGCATTTTTTCCGTTTACCATTTCCTTTTCCTCCCCCTACCCGCAAACGCGCCTAGAGGGAGTGGGGGCAATGATAAGTACCCGCTGATAGCCATCAGCGGGCACCCGCTAATAGTGAAACCATTAACTCTCTAAAAACACAATTCTGGAATACTTGACAAAGTATATCTAATTTCAAAAGTATTATTCCAAATACAAAAGAATATCCACAAAAAGTATTTCAAATCATCATACTAATCCACTTGCACAAAAATATCTTGCTTTATCCACTTGCATAAAGGTACACCCACTTGCCCACTTGCATAAAGGTATCTTACTCCATAAGGCAAAGAGACAATATAATATTCAAAGACACCCATGTGCAAAAGACAGAATCTGATCAAAGTAGTCCAAGTGGCAGAATCAAAGTATGTTTAAGGGGACATCAATCACTGTTCCAATAGTGGCTCACTGTAGCTTTAACGGCACAACTAGTGGGCGACAGTGATTGAAAAACCCAACCTATAAATATCCCCATTCTACACACACACAGGAGGATCCGAAAAAACACACAAAAAAGATACAATCCTTTCAGACACAGAAAAAGCTCTCTACAATACTATTTCACATACGATATATTTTCACCAGCCCGATTATTATTATTTCCGATTACTGATTCTCACGCCGGAGGTGCTTGACGGCCACCACCCCCGGGCAAGCATTGTTTTGCAGGCACCCCAAACTCAGGTGAAGTACTTCCGGTAAAGTCCCCAGAATGGTGATCGGAAGCCTCTAATCGGCTCTGAGAAGAAGCCACCCGTAAGGTAAGAACAATACAAAAATAAATAGTGGAACGAAAAAAGAAAACAAAACTACAAGACCAAACTCTAAGAGAGTAACATGTCCAATCTTCAAAAGTGTCAAACCCCGAAACCACTACGATCCCAGCTCTACCATCAAATGTCACCAGTAAAAACACGCCAATATGCTCAACAACCCGTTCAAAAGGGCACCAAGGGACTAAGGGCCTCGTTAAAAACCCACAAGAGCAAAAACCCTTTGGGAAAAAAACTCAAGTGGGAAAAGAGTGCCCTCTAAGAAACCCATGATCTTCGAAACACAAGAGATGCCTAAAAATAACGGTTAAGACCTTCTAATAGAGAAAATGCCCTCTTTATCACAATTTAAAGGTGAAATGCCCTAAATATCACAAACTGAAAAAATGACCCTTATTATCACAGGAAAACGCAATGGCGTGTGGCGTTTCTATTTTTCGGGGTGTAACGCAACTTCCAGTTGCGTTTTCTAATTTTTTGTAATTTTTTTTTGAGTCACGCATCTTGAAGATGCGTTTCCCTATTTTTTTAATTTTTTTTATTAGGTAACGCATCTTGAGGATGCGTGACTCAAATTTTTTTTTTAATAAAAAATAATTACGTTTTGAAAAATAAAAGGGGCAAAAACGCCACACGACAATGCGTTTTTAAGAAACCCAACATTAAGTTGCTTTTTTCTGTGATATAAAGGGCCATTTTTGTGGGTTGTGAGATTTATGGCCTTTTGACTCCAAATTGTGATAGTAAAGGCCAACACCCCTTCTAATAACTCTCGTTCCTTCCTGTTTTCATCATCTCTTCACATGTAACCAGTCCGCATATATTAATCAATGTCGGTTATAGAAGATCAATAGCCATGTCGGAAAATTCCTGCAAATTTAAACCAACGAGAGCAAAAATTACTCTAGCCAAAAGAATAATCCTTTGGCTAGATACTTTAGTCAATATTAAGAAAAAAATGGACATAAACACTTAGAATAAAGACCCATAATAACATTCCACACACATCCGACATAACAAAAATCAGGGACCGTATCTAAAAAGAAAGTGCAATAAGAGTTTAATAAAACCAAAATCGTCTAATGCGTAATATAAAACCGAAAATAAAATAACACTATTCTAAATCCCAACCAAAGGGAATACCTTTAGTTAGACACATCAAATAAACAAACTCCTCTTAATGTTGATAAAATATATATCTTCTTTAATTATAAAACATAATACATCTTTATAATATCTTATTCCTTCCCCTATTTTGTATTCCCACTATTCTATTAAATAATGCATTTGACTTTTTTCACGTAACTACACGTGCTTTGACTATATACTTAAAAATGTTATTTCCAAATTTTCTTTTATAAATAAAAATAAAATTTTAAAAAGTAATAATTTTAGCTACGTAATCAAAACAGCTAATAAAACGTGCATAACAATCAATCATCTATATAAGGACCAGAGAAAGTAATATTTAACTATTTGTTTAACCTTTAAATTTCAACAAAAAGTCTCATTTAGCCCTTTTTTAACATCAAATTACATATGGTATTTCATCGTATTATATTATTAAGTCACCTTAGTAAGAAAACAGCTTAAAATTAGCTATTGACATTGATTGGCGGTCTATATTCCATTTTAATAATTAGGAAAACAAAAGTATATATTTCCATGGTCTTTAATACATGGTCCTTAGAGCATCTCCAACCTTCACTCCTGTTAGCCATAAAAGTCTACGTGTCATCATTTATAGAAATCCTTCAAAAAAAACCACCACTCCAACCGATCAACCTGTTAGCTATAATTTTAGAAAACAAGATACAGATCCTCTATATTTGGAGGATTTCCAAAAATTTATACATAACATCTAAAAATATCATATCCACTTATATTGTGACACGTCGTCAATTTAGTTTAATCTTATATATATTTATTAATTGAAATAACAATAAAATACTTTTTTTAAATATAGCTAACAATTATAACTAACACCATTGAAGTACAACTCTTTACAGGTTCACTAAATTTTACATAATCATTATTTTATATTATTTTAGCTAACCATTTTAGCTAACACCGTTGGAGATGCTCTTAACAGAATCACCAATTAACTAATTATTATGCCTTACTATTCTGGACACTCTTTCACAAAGAATATAAACTTTATTACCTTTATCAAAGGCAAAAATGCCTCTCTAATTCTCTTTTAACCACCTCTACATTTACTTTTCTTTTTGTCTAAACATTAAACAATAGTTGTTTACTCCTATTTAAAAATAATTTCCAAGTAATAGAAAAAATAAAAAGATTTTTGTACTAAATTTCAGTGTTGTTTACCCTAAATTTGTATTTCTTTTTTTCTTTTTTTGGTACATAGCTCTGCCGTAATCTGTTTGTAATTCTTTATTTGATTAAGTTGTAAGGACTATGTTTAATTTTTTAATAAATATAAAATAAACGACGTCGTATAGAGGCAACTTCAGCCCTAAAACGAGATTCACTCAGTCTTATATCGTCACTCAATCACTCAGCCGCCACATCCAACAATGTGTTAATCTCACACATTCACACTCCTAGAATACCAAATGTTGGTTGTGTAAAAGGATAGCCAAATATGGGATTCTCTCTCTCTCTCTCTCTCTCTCTCTCTCTCTCTCTCCAGATCTAGTGAAGAATTAAAGAAGATAGTGGGAACTATTCAAGCGAAGGAATCTAATATCAATAAACGATATGGTCTTCTTTACTTGAACAGTTCCCAACTATCTTCTATCCCCCCCCCCTTTCTGTTCTTCACCTTCTTCTGTAGTACTAAATTTTATAATATGAGATGCTAACCATTTTTGTGTTTGTGTTTCTTTTCGATCCAATCACCCAAGCTCTATTAGTATTACTGCACTTTCCTTATCTGAATATATAGCAACTTGTTTTTATTACAACACCACTCCCAGACTTCCTATTCTAGCAACTCAATGTCGTACTGTAACTTTAAAAACATAATTTCATCTAAATTTCACGGTGTATATGTAATTGGTTAAAGTTCATTTTATTGATTTTGAATTTAGAGTTAAATGTACTTGATTACTTTTTCTTCTGTTTTGTAAGTTTTTATTTATACATTTATTAACTTAGCAAAATAAAAATTAGTCCGGCAGCTATTTTATTTCTTAAGGAGTAAATTGCACTTTGTGTTCAATTAATTTTCGAATGTTACATGGTTAATTGGTCTGAGTGTGTAAGAATGAGAAGGTTTTGGATACTATTAAAATTAATTAAACACGGTTTCATTTTTACAAGGATTTAAAGTAACCAACATCTTTTCGAATGTGTAATCCTAACCAAATATATTTCTCAAAAATTCCAATCGAATTTAATTTTAAAGGAAAAGGCCTGAATAATGTCTCTTTTCTTTCTTTTTCTTTTCCTCACGTAGTGTATGGGAACACATTGCTAACGAACATGAGGTTTGGGAATTGGGGCCAACCGTCCTTTGTTTTAGAGGTCTCGGCAGAGAAAGACAATAGATAGACAACATAACTATGGGCAAGAACTTAAAAGGCCCAAATAGTTTGTTTCTTAATTTAAGTTTGCTTTGCCAAATTTGAAGCCGCAAGTTAAGGGTTCATTCTCAATTTTAACAAGCCCATATGTAAGTTTGTTTTTCATCAACCCAAGTAGAGAGAAACCCATTTTTGCAGATAGCCAGATAGCTTCGTTTTTTCCTTTTTTCCTTTTGAAGTGGCCAGATAGCATTTCTATTTACAAGAAAAAAAATAATGACTCAAAGTTGATACTCGTCCCAAGTTTTACGAGCAGTACCGGTTTTTGGAGGAGTTTCCCCAGCTCATGCCTTGGGTCACATAATTTTAGAAGGTCATATTTTTCAATCATATATCATATATATTTATTATCACTAAATATTTATTTAGTCAATTTAAGATATTTTGATATTATGTTTGGACTCATTGTTATTTATTAATTCTCTTTAATTTAGAGAGCCATCCATTAATATTTTAAAACTCTAAATTTTATATAATAATAATGTTTAGAAGAACCCAATTTTTTATATAGCAGTGCGTGTGTACAAAGTTGCATACAATAACTTATATTTATTGAACAAAAAATCTAATTTAGTATAAAATTTTATATTTTTATAGTTTGATATCTTGCATATAAACAAAAGCATATTGAATTTTTCTAAATTCGAATCTCAAAAAATTTAGAATAACTTAGAGCATCTCCAAGGGTGTTATGTAAAATGGTTAGCTATAATCATTAGCTATAGTGATAATGTAAATTTTTTGCTAAGGGTGAACATATGTGCTTCAAGGGAATTATCTATAATTATGGTCATGTAAAATTATACATAAAAACTTTATTGATTCAACAAATATAGCTCACCAAATATCATTATCTATATTTTTTTGCTAAAGGATTAATGGTTGGAGTGCTCAAATTTTTACATATCATCTAAATAATGCCACTAGAAGCCAACTAGATGCCTTTTAGATAAAAACAAACCTAAACCTAACTTTTCCACCGAAAGGGAATTTTTTTCTCTCCAGACTTCCTCTTTCCTCTTCATCTTCAACAGCCTCTCCTCCTCCGGCGGTGGTTTATCCACCGACCGGAGACCCTTTTCCTGTCCAGTTTTTTATTTCCTTCAATAATCATCCTTCTTTTGTGAGGATTGTGAGTTTTTTTACTTGCTTTACCCATTAATTGGGTTTATTGGTCTCTCCTTGTGAGAGTTTGTTTGTCTCTCCTTGTGAGAGTTTGCTTGGTTTGTTGGTTTTAATGAAGATCTATAATAGATCAGATCCGCTGAGAATGATTTTGTCGATAGTTTGGGGGATCTGGAAAGTCCGTATCGAAACTGAGATGCTAACGTTTAATGCAAGAGCTCATCACTTACAACCAAAGATTGTTCAATATTATTTGTTGGGGGTTTTCACTTTCGGCATGTCTATAGCTGGTATCCGGCATGTAGATAGCTGGGGTATTATTCATCCATTGGGGAATTCCATTTCGGGCATGTCTATAGCTGGTATCCGGCATGTAGATAGCTGGAGGATCGTTCCTCGGACCTTAGTTTATACAACTGAGGATTCTGAACGTTGGGGTATCAACGGATCTTACGTGAAGTGGTCAATTGTAATAACGCGGCTTTCAGGGATGTTGGCACAATTTGGATCTTTTCGAATATCTTCGAATTCGTTTTTTAGCTTCAAGAACTTTTTAGTTCAGTTTGTTGCACGATCTGGAAACAATTTATTGTTTTTTCAACCTGGTCGTATCTACAGTCGGGGGTTTGTCCCGCTGTTTTATTGGCTTGTTTCAGTAATATAATCCTTTGCATTTTGTCAAAAAAAAAAAAGATGCCTTGTAGATAATTTAGCTAAGGATTTTACACCCTTGGAGATGCTCTTATAGACTGATGAGCACATATAAAAATATTGTTAGACATATGAGAACTAGGACCTCCAAAATAATAGAAACGATCGTGTTTAAGAAAACGATACTCATTGTAAATTTTCTTATTCAGAAAAAACTTACAATATTTGAAATAGACCCCATATAAGAGCAACTTCAACGTGATGCACCTGTTAGTTATAATCATATTCAAAATTGAGCTAACAACAAATTTTACCTAACAGGTAAGAAAATTTGGTCTCCAACGCACAAAGCTGTTAGCAATATTTTTAGATAACAAGATACATATCTTTGGAGGATATCCAAAAATTTATACATAACATTTAAAAATATCATATTCACTTATATTGTGACACATCATCAATTTAATTTAATCTTATATGTATTTATTAATTAAAATAACAATAAAAACTGTTTTTAAATATAGCTAATACCATTGGAGTACAACTCCTTACAGGTTCAATGAATTTTACATAACCATTATTTTATATTATTTTAACTAATCATTTTAGATAATTTTACATAATCATTATTTTATATTATTTTAATTAACCATTTTAACTAACACTCTCTTGGAGTTGTTGTAACTTGTAACCCACCGCCTTGACCGAGTTAGTTTAAGAAATCACCCAGCAAAAAGAATGCGAGGGGGGACATAAAGGCAGACAGTAGCCGCATATCACGTGATGAGCATTCACCGCTATTTACGGTCACGGCTAGGCGGCGCCACCCTACCCTTGCACGCATCTTCATTTTACTCCCTCTCCTCACGTGTGCCCGCCGCGTGTGTTTAATTAAATAAATACTCCCTCTGTCCCATTTTGTATGACACTCATTCCTTTTTGGGACGTCCCAAAAAGAATGAACCTACTAAACTTTCTATTTTTGAACACTACTTTTCACTATTACACCCACTACTTCTCTATTTTATATCCTTTTTTATTAAATAAACACTATTACCCCACTACTTTCCTACTTTACCCATTTTTTATACACCCACTTTCACACCCAACCAACCACATGTTACCACCTAGCAAGTCAAACAGAATTTTCTTAATCTCCGTGAAAGTCAAACAGGTTCTTACAAATTGGGACGGAGGGAGTACACATTATGAACTATACCTGAACCTGAGTATACTTGGTTTTGAATTTTTTTTTTCCTTGAAAATACTTAGTTTTGAGTTTTTAAATATATTATATGGGATTTTAGGAACCTAAATACGTAATTCATGTGAAAAATTTTATAATTTTTATAGTTATAAATAGGAAAATTTATAATTTTTTGTTCTTCGTACGTTAGACAAATAAATAATTTAAACTAGTGGAGTTAGCTATCGAAACTACATTAAATAATTAGCGAATGAAATAGATATGGACAAAAACAAACGAACTGGAGCCTGCCTCCATTATCCATCCACCTTAATTTTTTACCCAGATTTAGTTCGATAAAAACCAATATAAATTGGCCACGTGTGGGACAAAAGACGAAGATCACGTGAGAGCTGCCAGCTTTATCTATTTAAATCAAAATTAAACCGTCATTAATTAAATTAATTAATTAACACTAGAAAACCTACGATCTCGGCTGGACGGCCCCCTACGTCACACTTTCTCAGTCAAACCCCTCGTTGACTGCGCCGAATATGTTCTACCACCTCTTCGTTTCCCTCACCACCCCCATGCACTCCCCCACGTGTGCTGCGTGCCCTCACGCTCTTCCTGCTTTATACAAGAGCAACAGGTAACAGGTTGGTTGTTACAAATTTTCTCAATTGCCCGGTTATTCCAAAACCTATAAAATAAAAAATTACTATTTCACACAATTTTCTTGAATGAATTTTTTGTTATTATTATTATATTTTAATATAATTCATTTACGTGAAATTTTTTTATCAAAAAAATTATTATATATTTAAATTTATTCCTTTTCCTTTTCTCAATAAATACCATTAATCCTTTGTATGTTAAATATTCTAAATAACTAAATAATGAATCAATACCATTAATCTTTCGTATGTTAAATATTCGAAATAACTGAAAACTAAACCAACAGATATGAAATTAAAAACTTATCACCATTTAAGAAAATTTCTATCTGTCTCTATCTCTCTCCCAAATCCTATTTCTTCTTTTCATAGTAATCGAAGGGGGCATCCATCGATTTTTACCAGTGAAAAATCTCGAATCAATTAATTTTTTGTGTTTTGTTCTTATTTTCTCAATAATCCTCCTCTCTCAGTTAGGATTTCTACCTCTTTTTAAATTGCATGTTTGTTGGTGAGTTTTATTTCCAATTTATTTGAACTAGCATAATAACTTGTGCGAGACATAGGTCAATTTCTAGATATTTTTTGTTTAACATGTAACAATAACATTCTGATAGGTCCCGAATGTGGGTAAAATAAGCTAGAAGGGGGGGGTTGAATAGCTTATTACCTTTTTAAAATTTGAGCTTGGCGTTTTTAAATTTTCTTTGTCTTTTAAAATTAATTACTTATAAATAAGTAATGTAAAGTGCGGAAAATAAAAGAGATAAACAAGACACGATCGATTTATCCTGGTTCGCGATGCCGCAATCCCCTAACGGATTTGAACACCCCTATTCCAGTCCCCGAGCTCCTCCCCGGACTCTGGATTTCGTCCACTATAAGTAAAACTCCTTATAGCAGGTGGAGAAACCTTTACAAATACAACTATATATTTATCTTGAAGCGTAACTCCCCGTTATCTTCTCAAAATATAAGCTAAACCACTATACATTTATCTTGGAGCGTAACTCCCCGCTACCTCCTCAAAATATAGAGCAAACCCACCAATTATTTATCTTGGAGCGTAACTCCCCGTTACCTCCTCAAAATAATTAGTAAACCACTAAAATATTTATCTTAGAGCGTAACTCCAAGTTACCTCTTCAAAATATTTTAGCAACCCTACGTAGCCTTGATGCTACCTTTGTAGGTCTTGGATCTTAGGTCTTAGGTCTTGGGTCTTTCCTCCTCCTCACGGTGCGAAGACACCCAACTCCCCATCGGCATGTCTAAGACTTGGGTCTTAGAGCGAAGATCACCCCACTTCACTTCACCTCACTACAAATATACAACAACAAGCTACAAACAAACAATTAAGTGAGATATAATATAATAAGGGTTCGTGCTAACAACACACGCAACACGCACAACACACACAACGAAAATTTAACTAGTTTATGACCTTTGGGTTTATCCGACGGCTTGGTTGCCTACAGCAAAGAATTCTCAAATTAGAGGTATTCTCAAAGGATACGAATTAGGTGTTAGACAATCTGTGAAAATAGTACAAAATAGTAGATCGTGTGTGTGTGAATAACAGAATAATAAAACGAATAAAAAGGAGACAGGAACGTAAGAACCCGAGTCTAGTGCGTGACTGTCTCCTTAAAGCGTATTTGCCCTCACCGTAAGTACGAGCGAAACGCCTCCCAGGATAAAACGGATTGCAGTGAGGCTACAGTAGCGTCACTCTCAGCGAGCTTGAAACGAGCAAGAATATCACCGAAGGAAGAAGAGGCTGTTTAAGAGGAGAGGATGTGTTTTTCGAATGAATAATCGTAAGGCTCTACACGAGTATATCTAGGATAGGAAAACTTGTGCGCTACACAATTGCCCTAATTAATTAGCCGTGCTAATTAAAAAGTCGGTGGCAATTTTCCTTTATTAATTAACCGTGTTAATTAATTAAGGTAAGGCAGTGGCAAAAAATTCGTTATAAAAACGGAATTGATTTTACCACAATTAATTCCAAATTCGAATTAATTTAGTCAGATCTTTAAGCCCAAACCCAATGGAAATAATAATTAGCAAAACTAGTCCGGGATTATTCGGCCCAATTTTCTGCTACATTCGTGTCCGCAGGTCGCACACGCGGAAAGCCCGAAGGCTTGCGAAGCCTCGAATTTCCCCTCGAAATCCCATAATTCGCACCCCCCTGCGTGCCCACGTAGGAGATGGAGCAACACTTAACAAACACAAGTGAACACTCCTTTTGTGTTGTACTATATAAAGCAAAGGAAACTCCTTTGAAGTGGCCCCACTTCTCTCCCATATAGGTGATCTTTATACTTATAGAGTAACCCGCGTTTACTCAACTGAATTCCATGCGTTCAGATCTTGAACTCCATGTATTCACCGAAAGATCATTAAAAGCTTAATATCTTACCCTCGTACCTTACGGGTCTCACTGTTTCTCATCATAGGAACAGGCCAGGGGTTACCCCCACAGTGATTTGGTCATCATGATTTAGTTGGCCCATTGAACCAAGTTCTTGGGACCTCCAGTCAGCAATGGTTGGGTGTCCACTATGACGCCGTTAAGCAATAGGCTTAAGGCCCATTCTTCTCGATGATTTGTCAACCAGTTCTCTTGATAACCATTTGGTTAGCGGATCCGCAATATTATCCTTTGACGGTATAAAGTCAATAGTGATAATTCCGGTTGACATTAACTGTCTAATGGAACTATGTCGTCGTCGTATATGAGGGACTTTCCATTATACATTGTGCTCTGTGCTCTGCCAATAGCAGACTGAATATCACAGTGCAGTCCTATTGCAGTCACAGGCTTTTGCCATCTCGGAACATCCTCCAAAAATTGGCGTAAATATTCTGCCTCTTGTGCGCATTTATCTAATGCCACAAACTCAGCTTCCATTGTGGACTGAGTTATAACCGTTTGTTTAGAGGATTTCCATGACACTGCTGCTCCAGCTAGTGTAAACACATAACCACTCGTAGACTTTAGTGCCTTCTTGCTAGATATCCAGTTTGCGTCAGTATAGCCTTCTAGTACTGCTGGATAACTACCATAATGCAAACCATAGTCTCGAGTTCCCTCAAGTACTTTAGTACTCGTATGATCGCTTCCCAGTGATCAGCTCCCGGATTACTCGTAAATCTACTCAACTTGTTAATTGAGTATGCAATGTCTGGTCTTGTACAACTCATAAGGTACATCCAATTATCCGTGAGTATTCCAACTGCAAGACTCCTACACCTTTATTCTTGGATAGATGTAAAGTCAAATCCACGGGTGTTCTCGCTGTTTCAACATCATCCTTGAGAAATTTCTCAAGAATCTTGTCAACATAGGGCCTGTTTGGCTCACCTTATTTTAAGGACTTGTGGACTTATTTTCGGGTAAAAATTTTATATTTTGAAAATTTTCTTTTATGCAAGTATTTAATTTATCTTTGAGATTTAATAAGTTGTAAAAATAAGTTGGAAAATAAGTTGGAAAGTTAGGAATCTCTAACTTTGTCTTAAAATAAGTTGACTTATTCTGAAAAAAAGTTCCCCCAAACACCCCCATAATGTGGTTGACTTAAGGCAAGACCCTCCGAGGTTCTAGAAATTTGAATTCCTAGAATTACATTTGCTAGACCCATGTCTTTCATGTCAAATCTTGCCTTTAACATGTCCTTAGTAGATTTGATCACCTTATCATTGCTACCGGCAATAAGTAGATCATCTACGTACAAAGTCATCATAACATATCCGTTTTCGTTATCCTTGTAGTAGGCGCAACTATCACATTCATTGATCTTGAAACCACTGGCTAACACAACCTCATCAAATTTCTCATGCCATTTCATAGGCGCTTGCTTCAAGCCATACAGTGATTTCACCAATCTATAGACTTTTCTTTCTTGTCCAGGGACAACAAACCCTTCAGGTTGTTCCATATAGATTTCCTCATCTATATCCCCATTTAGAAAAGCTGTTTTCACATCCATTTGATGTACAGTCAACTTTCGCATTGCAGCGATAGCAAACATCATCCTTATAGATGTTATTCTCGATACTGGAGAATATGTATCAAAGTAATCAAGACCATGTTGCTGCTTGTATCCTTTGATTACAAGTCTGGCCTTGTACTTATCGATGGTCCAATCAGGTTTCAACTTCTTTTTGAAAACCCACTTGCTACCTAGTGTTTTACTACCGGCTGGTAAGTCCACTAACTCCCAAGTATGATTCTGTAAGATAGAATCTACTTCACTTTTGATGGCCTCTTTCCACATAGGTCCATCAGGTGATGTTACCGCTTCCCTATAGGTTTTCGGATCACCTTCTTCGAGCAAATAAGTCAAAAACTCTGACCCATAGGATTTCTCCTTCCTTTGTCTTTTGCTCCTTCTCACTACCCCCACATTTCCGTCTTCACTTTCATCATTCTCATTGTCGTCTACTATAGACTCATGAGGTCGTTTAGACGTCGTAGGGTGTTCGACTCCAGGATTACAAGGAAATACATTCTCAAAGAATGACGCATTCCTTGACTCCATAATCGTATTCTTTTGAATCTCAGGAATCTTCGATTCATATACAAGAAACCGATATGCAGTACTATGTGGTGGATATCCGATGAAGATACAAGACTGTGGACCATCTTCACCTTCTTAAGTGCAGGAATCAGTACCTTTGCAAGGCACCCCCAAACTTTTAGATTTTGGTAACTTGGTTTCTTTTCCTTCCACATATCATAAGGACTTTCATCCTTATTCTTGCGAATCATCATATTTAAAATATGAGTTGCACTTAAGATGGCTTCCCCCCACATCGACTGCGGAAGTCCAGAGCTTAACAATATCGCATTCATCATCTCCTTGAGAGTGCGATTCTTCCTCTCAGCCACTCCATTTGACTGAGGGGAATATGGTGCAGTGACCTCATGGATTATACCATATTGTGAACAGAATTCCCCAAAAGGTTCAACATATTCACCTCCACGATCACTTCGTATCGTTTTGATTTTCTCATTTTGTTGTGTCTCAACTTCTTCCTTATAGATTTTAAATTTATCTATAGCTTCGTCTTTGCTTTTAAGCAAATATACATAACAGTATTTTGTACAATCATCTATGAATGTAATAAAATACTTGTTTCCTCCTCTAGTTGGAGCGAATTTTAAATCACATATGTCGCTATGTATTAGGTCTAGCACCTTGGTGTTTCTTTGCACATGTTTAAACGATGCTCTTGTTCATTTTGCCTCAACACAAGTTTCACACTTATGTTTTGAATCAATATTCAATTTTGGTATGTAATCTTTTGCACTTAAACGTCGTAAAGTGTCAAAATTAACATGTCCTAATCTAGCATGCCATAAATTAGGAGACTCAAGCAAGTAAGCAGAAGAATTCTTTATTTCATTATTGTCCTTAACGGACATCACATTGAGCTTAAAAAGCCCATCGGTTACATAACCCTTGCCTACAAACATACCATTTTTAGACAAAATAACTTTATCTGACTCTATTACAATACAAAAGCCATGCTTATTCAACAAGGAACCAGATACAAGGTTCTTGCGAATATCAGGCACATAAAGTACATTTTTCAAAGTCAGATCCTTCCCAGAAGTCATCTTCAGAATCACCGTGCCTTCCCCTTCAATGGTAGGAGTTGCTGAATTCCCCATGTAAAGCTTCTCACCAGCATCAGAAGCTTTGTGGCTAGAGAAAACCGCCTTGTCCGAACAAACATGCCTTGTAGCTCCCGTATCAATCCACCATTCCCCCGGATTAGAGCCAACCAGGTTCACCTCAGAGACCATAGCACAGAGGTCTATGTCACCCATCTCCTTAGAGATATCATCGACCATGTTTGCTTCCTTCTTCTTGTTGGCCTTCTTAGGCTTCCTACACTCAGAAGACCTATGACCCACTTTATCGCAGTTAAAGCACTTCCCTTGAAACTTCATCTTCGAAATTCCTCCCTTAGGTGCCAACTTTGCCCCTTTACCAGAATTGTTCTTCTTGGGCTTATGTTCCACCATGTTTGCCTTTTCAGTGGCAACATTCATCTTCTTCTCGGATCCCCTGTTGTTTCTTCAATACGAAGTCTAACGATCAGATCCTCCATAGTCATCTCCTTTCGCTTATGCTTAAGGTAGTTCTTGAAATCTTTCCATCCAGGTGGCAGCTTCTCAATCACAGCAGGAACTTGGAAAGACTCACTTATGATCATCCCTTCAACATGAATATCATGGATGATCACTTGCAGTTCTTGCACCTGACTGACCACAGTCTTAGAATCCGCCATCTTATAATCAAGAAAGCGGCCAACAATCCACTTCTTAGCCCCAGCATCCTCGGTTTTGTACTTATGGTCAAGTGACTCCCATAAGACCTTAGCTGTTGGCTTTGTACTGTACACGTTATATAACGAGTCAGCCAAACCATTTAGCACGTAATTCCGACAAATATAATCGGCGTGCTTCCAAGCATCAACATCATAAACTGCTTGCGTGTTACTCTCAGCGGTGAGCAACGGTGGATCCTCCCTGAGGTAGCGATCCATATTCAACGTGGTCAGATAGAACAACATCTTTTGCTGCCACCGTTTGAAGTTCGTACCATTGAACTTCTCAGGTTTCTCAGCATGTGCAGCAGCCACTGTAGGAACCGTAGGCACAACAGGTGCAACATGTGTGGTAGCCACTCCAAATGCTGGTACTACCGTCGATCCAACCGGAACACTAAACTGTCCAATGACAGTATGTCTCACAGGCACATGTCCCGGAGGCACATGTCCAACCGGCGTTGCACCCACATCAGATGTTATAATCTGTGTAATAGGGTTTAACGGCGGCTGGTGATCCCCATCATATGTTACAATCTGTGTGTTGGGATCAACTACCTTGTTCGTGTTGTTCATAGTTTGATTCTCCATTGATTCTGTCACTCAAGCAAACAATTAAATACGTAAGCACAGATCACATATATAAAATAAATACGCTTTAAGATTGTTAGACAATCTGTGAAAATAGTACAAAATAGTAGATCGTGTGTGTGTGAATAACAGAATAATAAAATGAATAAAAAGGAGACAAGAACGTAAGAACCCGAGTCCAGTGCGTGACTGTCTCCTTAAAGCGTATTTGCCCTCACCGTATGTACGAGCGAAACGCCTCCCAGGATAAAATGGATTGCAGTGAGGCTACAGTAGCGTCACTCTCAGCGAGCTTGAAACGAGCAAGAATATCACCGAAGGAAGAAGAGGCTGTGTTTAAGAGGAGAGGATGTGTTTTACGAATGAATAATCCTAAGGCTCTACACGAGTATATATAGGATAAGAAAACTTGTGCGCTACACAATTGCCCTAATTAATTAGCTGTGCTAATTAAAAAGCCGATGGCAATTTTCCTTTATTATTTAACCGCGTTAATTAATTAAGGTAAGGCGGTGGCAAAAAATTCGTTATAAAAACGGAATTGATTTTACCACAATTAATTCCAAATTCGAATTAATTTAGTCAGATCTTTAAGCCCAAACCCAGTGGAAATAATAATTAGCAAAACTAGTCAGGGATTATTCGGCTAAATTTTCTGCTACATTCGTGTCCGCAGGTCGCACACGTGGAAAGCCCGAAGGCTTGCGAAGCCTCGAATTTTCCCTCGAAATCTCACAATTCGCACCCCCCCTGCGCGCTCGCGTAGGAGATGGAGCAACACTTAACCAACACAAGTGAACACTCCTCTTGTGTTGTACTATATAAAGCAAAGGAAACTCTTTTTCCTTATCAATGTGGGACTTCAAGTTTAACAACAAAATTTCCACTCTTAAGGGACCAACTTTGAGTAATCATAACTCATCCATCCCTTAGTCGTTTTGAGTGTTTAAATATGCATTGGAAAGCTCTCGCGTAGGAGAACACTCTCCAAGCATGACTTGTTGCAAACACGCACACAAGGCACACTCAAATCGGAGCTCAAAATGACTCGACAATGTGGATCTAAAACCCACATTTTCTAACACTAGGTTCCGGGACTAGTATGTGTAGATGTACACACACTAAACAAAAAGTAACTAACTTAGAATCACTTGAAGTCTAGAAAGAAATCAAGTAAAACAAGCTAGGATCGAAGCCTAAAAACACCACAAAACTAAGGCCGAAATGAGCACCAAATGAAGGATATTCAAGGGGTTATCTAAGGTGACTCAAGACACAAGAAAGAACACCTAAAGGGCAGTAGGATTCGAGGTAAGAGACTGCCTAAAGGGGTTTGGCCGAATGGTGTAGAGCTAGAGCAAGAAACACCCGAAAATCACCAAGAAATGAAACCAAAACAAGGCCACCAAGATCAATCAATGAAAGACAATTTAAGGGGGACACAAGGATCCTTAAACCTCTTCCAAAGCACTTCAAAAACTCACCTTAGCCGAGCTAAAGTTTTGTCTTCGAAGTGGTCTTGGATAGAATTGTTTTAGAGCAAGAAATGGTGATAAAAACACTACCTAAGTGACCTAGTTTGAGCACCAAATGAAAGGTATGCAAGGAGAGATTAATGGTGGCTCAAAGGCACAAGGAATAACACTTCAAGGGCTGATAAAAACGAGCTATAGCACTGCCCAAGAAGCTTTGGCCGAGAGGTAGGTTTTTGGTGAAGAAATGTGCTAAAAACAAGCTTAAAACATGTATAAAAGATGAAGATTGAAGCTTGTTTGCTAGATACTTTTTGGAGCAATTAAATCTGGGATATGGTGTGTATCTAGAGAGAAAATAGCAGCATTTCTTTGGCTCTTAGGCTTGGGGGAAATGGGTGTGTTTGCTTGGCTATTTATAGGCATTTTAAGGGGGGTAAAGACCAAAGAATGGAGCAAGCTACTAATGGACAAGAGGCTAAGAGGTTATTACTCAACTTGGTCCCCAAGTTGTTAAAATATTCAGTAGCACATGTTGAAATAACAATTATAAAATATTGGAAGCTTCTCTTGGTACGTAAATAGCCAATAAATACGATACTACGCGACAAACCCATTTCGTTTGATTTTATTCAAAATAATTTGGAAAAATATGAGACCAATGCCAAAAGTCTTCAAATATTATATGAAAATTATGGTCAAAGTCGACCCAAAAGTTTCCATATATTTGGACGACTTTTAGCGAACCCAAAATAAAAACCGAAGTGATTTTAGGGGGTTCTGGAAAAATGTTCTCATAAAATCATGAAACTTTTTCTAAAATTCTTTTTAAGTATTCTAGTCACATTACCAAAGTTTCAAGTCAAAATAACATGTGGAGGTATTTTATTCAAAAATAATTTGGTTAAATGTCCTTACGCGACGGAATAAAATACATTAGTCGTTTGTCGTAACTTGTCGACATTTTGGCTAAAGTTTTGACTTGAAATATATTCAAATATAATATTTCTCAAATAATAATGACCATGAAGTCCTCGGAATATTTATTTTGAATATTTTACGATTTTATCCATTTAAATGAAAAACTGTTAGGGGTTCGGGATAAAATTTGTTTTTGACCTTTTTGGAAAGTCAATAAACAAGGCACTTTTGAAAATAATCTTTTGAAAAATATATCAAATATATTTGAGGATAAAACATTTGAAATGAACACTGTTTTGAATAAAACTCTCGTTTTTAGTGCGTAAAATCAGTGTTCGGGAATATATCGATATTTGTGCCGACTTGACTTTGCCTTTAAAATGTACCAAATAGAATCTAGATTAGGATATATCATAGCACGGATATACCTTATCTAAATCAAATAATTAGGTACGAGAAAACGTTTTTGTCAAATTGACTCATTATTCGGAAAAGTCACATCGAATAATCCTAGGGGAGGAATTACTATATTAGCTAGTAACTTCCTAGACCTAATTTAATTTTCATTTTCGTACTTTGACAATTCACCAAAACCTAAAAGAAAAACACTGCCTGTCACATTCTTAATTATTCGTTTATTGAGAATATGTATAATGTTTTAGATATATTAAATATAAGTTGAATAAGTATCAATGCTTCTGATTTGTACGTAAAACGTTACTAACTTGCCCTACATTGGTAATTTAGCTCATAAAATGAATGATACACTTTATTGTTTGTGACATGTAATCTACATGTATTGAATATGCACAAATTATGTAGTTAGTGATAAACATTGGGTCATCACGTGATCGTGGAGTGATACCCCCGATCTTGAATCCGAATGTGATTTCTGAACACGTCCCGATCCAGAAATAAAAATTATTTTGCTACCTAATCCTCGTCCCAGATGGAAAACGGGGATCTCTCGAGAAATTGAGAATTCTTATTTTTTCTTAAAATAAAATTTTATATATTTTAGAACTTATACGAGTGACGAGCTATTTTCTAGAAATAAACTTATATATATTTGTACTAATGTCGTTCGAGCATACTTTTGATCGTGATTGAGTTTCATAAATTAATTTAATAACGTTGTATGTAATCCACAACCTATATATTTTTAAGACATGTGATATTTGAAATTAATGGATTTATATGTGATTGTCAATTTGCATTGATAGGTGAAAAATCTTGTTAATTAATGACAAATAGTTTAACTTTTATTCTAAATTCGCATTAAATATTAAATCAAGACCATAAATGACCTTTTTTTAAAACAATTCATCATTATTAAAATTGACATAAACTAATATTTTAAATTGTGATATTAACTCAAACTTTTTATAAAATTGTGAAATGTGATAAATGAGTTGCTTAAGTTTGATTGTAACAATTCGGTCAAATTCGAAGTATTTTAAAATCATATCAAGTTCTTGACCTGAAAACCCACCACATACTAAGATAGTAATTTTGATGTGCATTATATTAACTTGCTCTATCGTAGTTGGATGATGATCTTGTCTATCCCATCAACAAACAAACATACTAAATCTTGTAAATGACGATGCAGTTCTAATCGGATAGGGCTAATATCAAATGTATAAAATGATGAAGTTTTGAGTACTTTTAAAATATCAAGTCATGCTCTAATTTTGAATCTGAAATATGTCGAAGTACATTGGTTCAATGACTTGCATTTAAAAGTTCTGATTATCACGTTTTCATTAACAATTTTTTGAAAAAATATGCATTTAAATTTAATGAAAAATTATAAAATAATATGATACAAATTTGTTAATGTAACACCAAAAAAAAAAATTAAAAAATTTAGTAATCAAAATGTTAAATATTCTTAATTCATCAACACACTCGCACACAGAGAATGTGTATGTGATAAGTGGATTTTATATCCACTTGGAGCGTTCCATATCGGCTTAAATTGATTGTTTTGGACTCAAGTTTGTGGTGGTTTTGATGTGTTTTGCTTAGTTGTGCAGAATTACGAGAATGTTGACTAAGGTGGATGCTTCTATAATTTTTGGGGAATTAATTGATTAAAATTCGAATTTCTGAGAAGGGTTGCGGAGTCTACACTGTTGTGGCCATATCTTGAGTTCTAGAAGTCCGTTTGAGGCCCGTAAGCAGTCCACGCGAAGATAACGAGATTCTCTATCATTCTAAGGTAGTCCAGAGTTCCAATTACGTTGGGAACGTTCTAGAAAATCTGAAGAAAAGTCAGCCACGAATTTTCCTTGAAAACATAATCAATTTAGGAAACGTATCTTGCAGAAATTCTATTATAATTCTGTTTTTGTATTTTCTTGCTGGGGAAGACTTTTAGAGCTTATTTAAACACATCATACCATTGTAATAGAGATAGACATATTATTAGTTATTAATATTGTATCATAGCTTAGATCTGCAAGGGAGAAAAGGAGAGAACGATTCAACGCTCGTGACAAGCAACGGATCTAGATCTACTTCATCCTTTGTGTTATTCTGCATTCTAGATTTGTTTTCTTAACTCTTTGTTTATTAATATAATTACTTCTTTTATTCATATCTTGTTTTATATCATGTTTTCATCAAAACCCATGACGATGAACGGTTCAATTATGAGCTAATCGTTGTCATGGGATTCTAACGGATTTATCTATGTAGCTTAGTAGTTTGTATGCCTTAAAAATTTATGTGTGGTGAATTTTTGATATCCTCGTATGGTTGTATTTCATGTATTTAGATGCGTCACGAACATCTAATTTGTTAATCTCTTGTGAAGTGAAAGTGGATCTTGAGATATAGAACTTGCCATGCTAGCATAGGTTCATGATTGTTTATCAACATGATTCGTAGTATGAGATGAGAATACTTATATTGCCCTGTGTGATCTTTATGGATAACTTGTTCTTCAACCGTTATGTTTTCAAATTCTATAGACATATAGGATCTAAGCATAATTGGTGTCTATTCATCTTCTATCTCTTTTGTGGATGTATGGGTAGTTTGGTATACGTATACTGAGAAGTAGCGTGTACTTGTTTCGTGTTGTCCGATCAGATATCAAAACCATCACATGTATTGATTAAAGGCTGCGACTCTAAGTGAAGTAGATAATGAAGTTAGGATCCCATGTTTTTATTCTTATAAGTAATTCAGATTTAATTCTCATTAGTTAATTAGTTTTTACTTTGCATCTTAGTTTAATTTAGATAATTAAAACCCATATTTGTTAATTATCTTAGCAGTGAATTAAGATCATACATTGTTGAATAGGTGCATTTACTGAAAAGAACCATAACTTGATCCCTGTGGGAACGAATTTGGACTTAACCTTATATATTACTTGTGACCACGTACGCTTGCGTAATTTTGTGTTAACAGTATGATTAATAACACATATCATTGAGTGGTGTAGTGGTGGGATGGTGTTCACACAAAATCACGCAAGCGTACGCGGTCACAAGTAATATACAATAAAGTTAAGTTCGTTCCCACAGAGACTGGTATATTTCAGAATATGCACCTATGCAACAATGTTTGATTATTATTCACTGCTAAGACAATAAGAATTTGGGTTTTAATTATATAATTTAACTAAGAAGCAATTTAGAAAAATTAAGGTCTAATTAACTAACGTGGTTTAAACTGATTTAATAATGGGAGAATAAACATGGGATCCTAACTTCATTAAATACTTCATTTAGATTTGATGCCTTTAATCAAAGTATGTGATGGTTATGATAACTGATCGGACAGCACGAAACAAGTACACGCTACCTGTCAGTATACGTATACCAAACTACTCAAACATCCACAAAAGAGATAGAAGTTAAGCAGACACCAATTATGTTTAGACCCTATATGTCTATAAGATTTGAAAACATAACGGTTTAAGAACAAGTTATCCATTAAGATCACATAGGGCAACGTAAGATGGTTAAAATTACACTACGAATCATGCATGTCAAAACATCCATAAACCTATGCTAGCATGGCAAGTTTTAAATCTATATATCCACTTTCGCTTCAATAGAGATTAACAATTCAATTTAGATGTTAGCTACGCATCCAAAAGCATTAAGTATAACCACACTGGGAAATCAATAAGTCATCACACACAAATCTTTTAAGCAATCAAACTACTAAACTCCATAAATAAATCCGTTAGAATCCCATGACAACGATTAGTTCATAATCGAACGGCTCATCATCATGGGATCTAATGATAACATGATAATAAACAAGGTCTGAATAAAAACAATAGTGCTAGAGTAATAAGGTTTAGAAAACAAATCCAAAAACGAAGATCCAAAAGTATCGCCTAATTAGAAAAAAAGAAAAGATGAAGTAGGTCTAGATCTATGTTGCTTATCACGAGCGTTGAGAATCCTTTTCCAAATTGTCTCCCTTGATTCTCCGTAAAAAACGTCTCTGATGATGTCTACATGTGTTTATATAGCCCCAGGCGTCATGGACAGCAAGAAAATACAAAAAGAGTTGAAATCGAATTTCTAGACAGCTCCGACCAGCGCGCCCGTGCCACTTTCAAGCGTGCCCACGCCCTAGTTGCTGGAACACTTTCTACAAACAGACTCGTCTTCTTCCGAGCTTTTCAACAACTGCTTACGGGCCTCAAACGGACTTGTAGAACTCCAGATATGGCCAAAACAGTGGAGACTACGCAACCTACCCGGAAAATCCGAATTTTAATCAAATTAGCCTCCAACTCTTGCTATTTAAACTCCAAGCCCTCCTTTATTATATTTCCATGATACTTCTTTTCTTGACGTATCTCTGGCCAGCTTCTAGCCTCCTACTCCCGAGCTAAATTCCACCACAATTATGTCATTAAACACTACCAATGCCTCAAGCTATTAGTTCTGCAAAACTAAATGCAAACACATCAAAAACACCACATACTTGAGGTCAAGTTAATCAATTTAAACCGATATGAAGTGTTCTAAGTGGATTTGAAATCCACTTATCACACCCCCAAACTTAAACTGATGCTTGTCCTCAAGCATAAACAGACTCAACACATAGAAATGCAATGCATGAATGCAACTAAATGAAAATGCGAAGATCCCCTCGGATTAACCATAACCAATTCAGCAAGCAAATATCTCAAAGAATGCAATAACTCCAAACAGAGCTCGACTAAATCCCCGTATACTAACATTACATGAACAGAAACGTGCGTGTGTGCGACGCTCATCAGATATACTCCCAACACTAGATCAAAACCATACCTATTCTTCGCCAAGACAATCACAGGTTTATAAATAGAATGAACGCTAAACACTTCATAACTCAGAGACACCTCCATCATCATTTGAGTTAGACAAGGATTCATGCTTAATTACCAAACAAATAACGACACATAACACAACACACGTGCTTATTTGACCGTGTAATGGATGAGACCCCTAGAGGCTTATACAATAATTCCCATGTAGCGAGCGTTAGGTTAGTGGATCTCAGACCGGAAAAGCCTTAGGTCACTAGGCACAAAGTCCCCTAGAACATAATTACTTGAGTATTAAAGAGCTCACCTGTGGCCAATTCTGCACTTACACATTCATATAACTCCTTTTTTCCAATTTTTTTTCTTTTTCCCTTTTTTTCTGATTTTTTTTTCTTTTTTTTCATACACAATTAACTTGGAATGAGTGCGTTTCGCTCCATCTCATCCAACCCTAGACTACTCATAAAATATGAGCGGCTACTAGCCTTTTGACGCCTAACCTTTATTAACACTAGCACGAAATCCCTGGTTTCCCCCAAACTTATATTTTAGTGCTCCTACGCCATCAAGGGAATAAAGAACATTCTAAATATAAACAAGTGATTAAATCCCAACAACTGAACAAGATATGACATGAATAGCCCAAAAGCAAACGATGAGACTGTGTAAAGATTTTGTTTCTGAAACATGCAAGTCAATTCATAAGAACTTAAATCAACCCTCTATTCATCATTACCACACTCAAATCAACATCGACCTACCAAACGGAAATAACCAAGACCTACGAGATCATGAAATATGCTATGCAAATGTAACTAAATGGACTCACATGGAATACATAAACAAATATGCAAACAAATATGCTCTACATGAAACAAACATGCAATAATATGAATGAAACTACTACTACACATGCAATATGATTTCTACATGAACAAAGACTCTACTACTACTAATCCTCAAATCACCCCCAAACTTGAAATATTCAATGTCCTCATTGAAGGTAAGATTCAAGGATAAAGAAAACTCTCCCAACTGTCAGTAGGGCCACCCTCCTCGGGTGGTAATGGCTTGAGTTCAAGTGCAAAAGCTTCCTCACTTGACAACTTACGTAGCACCTGAAAATTATTAGAATCATCTAGCCCACGAGACTTATGTAGAATGTCAACTCTTCTTTCCCATGGAGTTGCATCCAACTACTGAAATAGCCCCTTTCTTTCTTCATTCTCAATGCCAGAAATCCATCTTGAAGCTTTTTCCACGGAATCTGATTTTTTAGCTGTTCCATCTCCTTCTTCACAATCTTATCAACAACGTCCACCTTGAAACACTCCGCTGAATCTGACGGATATTTTGTTGCCTTGAACACCTTGAAAGTGACTTTCTGATCATGCACTCTCATGGTAAGCTCTCCTTTTTGCACATCGATCAAAGTTCGGCCTGTAGCCAGAAATGGCCTTCCCAAGATGATGGGAATCCTCTTATCCTCCTCGAAGTCTAGAATAACAAAATCAGCAGGGAAGATTAGCTTATCTACTTTAAGCAAGACATCCTCCACTATAGCTCTCGAATATGTGATCGACCGATCAACCAGCTGTAAGGAGATGTTTGTAGATTTTGGATCAGGCAGACCAAGTTTCAAGAAGAAAGACAAAGGCATGAGATTGATACTAGCTCCCAAGTCACACAAACACTTGTCGAAAGATAAGTTGCAAATAATGCACGGTATGGTGAAACTTCCCGGATCTTTATGTTTAGGAGGCAACTTTTGCTGCAGAATAGCACTGCATTCTTCCGTCAAAGCAACGGTTTCCAATTCTTCGAGTTTCAACTTCCTTGATAGAATACCCTTCATGAACTTAGCATAGCTCGTCATCTGTTCTTGAGCTTCCGCAAAAGGTATGTTGATCTGCAACTTCTTAAAAACCTCAAGAAACTTGGCAAGCTGCTTATCTAACTTCTGCTTCTGGAGTCTTTTTGGATATGGAGGAGGAGGGTAGATCTGATTACTCACTGTAGACTTCTCCGTCGTAGGTTTTTCAGCAGAATTTTTGCTCTTTTCCAGTTCACCGTCCAACTGATCTGCCGCCACATCAGATTTTTCAATTTCTGGTCCGTAAGCGGGCGCGCTCCATGTGGCGCGGGTGCTTGAAGTTCTCCGTCTTCCTAAGTCGCTAATTTCTGATCATTCGTGACTTTTCCAGATCTAAAAGTAACTGCTTTCACCTGTTCCTTGACTTCCCACTTGCCTGGATTAGCTTCTATATCACTAGGAAGAGTTCCTTGTGGCCTATTCAACAATGCATTAGCAATTTGACCAATATGATTTTCCAAGATCTTGAGCGAGACAGCTTGACTTTTGCACATCAATCTCAATTCCTCTAGTTCTGATTTTTCAGAAGTGGAATGCCCAAGACCTGCATGTGAATGTTGTTGCTGAAAACCCGGAGGTTGAGATTGCCTAGGGGCATACTGTTGCTGAAAATTCTGCCCTTGCTGCTGCTAAAAAATCTGGTTCTGCTGCTGTTGAAAATTTTGAGGATTGTAAGACCTTGCTCCATATTGTTGACCTTGAAACTACTGATTTTGTTGCTGGGATGGTAGCATGTCACCCTGATAATTGCTCCAACTATAATTCAGATGATTTCTGTTGCTCGGATGATAATTATTCGGGTCTGGCTGTTGCTGATTCTGAAAGTTGTTCACAAACTGCACTGATTCATTAGAAATGACACATTGATTCGTCTCATGTGCGCCTACACATAGCTCACAAACACTAGATACCAAAGAATATATTTTCATATTCAATGCCTCTAGCTGAGCTGCTAGAGCTGTGGCTTCATTAACATCAAGAAGTCCTGCCACCTTTTGTTGTGGCATTCTCTGAGTTGAATTCAGATATTCATTTGCTCCCATCATCTCGATAAGATCATAGGCTGCCTCATAGTTCTTAGCCCATAGTGCTCCTCCTGAAGCTGCATCCACCATCGGTCTTGACTGCCATCCCAATCCATTGTAAAAACAAATGATTATCATCCAGTTCGGCATGCCATGATGAGGGCATGATCTAAGCATCTCTTTGTATCTCTCCCACGCTTCACATAAAAATTCACCCGACTTCTGAGAGAATTGAATAAGAACGTTCCTGATTGATGCAGTTTTTGCCATAGGAAAGAATTTAGTGAGAAATTTCTGAGCAAGATCCTCTCATGTCATAATAGAACCTGCTGGTAGAGAGAGTAACCAGCCCTTAGCTTTATCCCTCAGAGAAAATGGGAAAAGTCTCAATTTCACAGCATCTTCCGACACACCGTTGAATTTGAAAGTGTCACAGATCTCGATGAAGTTCCGGATGTGCATATTGGGATCTTCCGTTGGAGCACCCCCAAACTGAACTGAAATTTGTACCATTTGAATCGTGCTAGGCTTGATTTCAAATGTATTAGCTGCAATGGCTGGTCTGACAATGCTAGATTGAATGTCATTGATTTTTCGTTGAGAATAGTCCTTCAAAGCCTCCGCTGTTGCTGTTGGTTCTCCCATCTCTACTGTTGTTTCACGTTCTTCCACTACCAGTTTACGCGATTGAGAACGTGTTCGCATACACACTCAAGTACCTGAAACACATAGAACAAATCAAACTAAGTAAGAAAATAATCCGAGTCAGTGAACTTTAATGACCACTAATGACAAGCACATAAACTATAATAAACACCGAGTCCCCGGCGACGGCGCCAAAAACTAGTTCACACAAAATCATGCAAGCGTACGCGGTCACAAGTAATATAAGATAAAGTTAAGTTCGTTCCCACAAAGACTGGTATATTTCAGAATATGCAACTATCAAACAATGTTTGATTATTATTCACTGCTATGACAATAACAATTTGGGTTTTAATTATCTAATTTAAATAAGAAGCAATTTAGCAAAATTAAGGTCTAATTAACTAACGTGGTTTAAACTGATTTAATAATGGGAGAATAAACATGGGATCCTAACTTCATTAAATACTTCGTTTAGAGTTGATGCCTTTAATCAAAGTATGTGATGGTTATGATAACTGATCGGACAACACGAAACAAGTACACGCTACCTGTCAGTATACGTATACCAAACTACTCAAACATTCACAAAAAAGATAGAAGTTAAGCAGACACCAATTATGTTTAAACCCTATGTGTCTATAAGATTTGAAAACATAACGGTTTAAGAACAAGTTATCCATTAAGATCACATAGGGCAGCGTAAGATGGTTAATATTACACTACGAATCATGCATGTCAAAACATCCATAAACCTATGCTAGCATGGCAAGTTCTAAATCTCTATATCCACTTTCACTTCAATAGAGATTAACAATTCAATTTAGATGTTAGCTACGCATCCAAAAGCATTAAGTATAACCACACTAGGAAATCAATAAGTCATCACACACAAATCTTTTAAGCAATCAAACTACTAAACTCCATAAATAAATCCGTTAGAATCCCATGACAACTATTAGTTCATAATCGAATGGCTCATCATCATGGGATCTAATGATAACATGATAATAAACAAGGTCTGAATAAAAACAATAGTGTTAGAGTAATAAGGTTTAGAAAACAAATCCAAAAACGAAGATCCAAAAGTATCGCCTAATTAGAAAAATAGAAAAGATGAAGTAGATCTAGATCTCCGTTGCTTGTCACGAGCGTTGAGAATCCTTTTCCAACTTGTCTCCCTTGATTCTCCATACAAAAACGTCTCTGATGATGTCTACATGTGTTTATATAGCCCCAGGCGTCTTGGACAACAAGAAAATACAAACAGAGTTGAAATCGAATTTCTGGAAAGCTCCGACCAGCGCGCCCGTGCCACTTTCAAGCGCGCCCGTGCCCTAGTTGCTGGAACACTTTGCTACAAACAGATTCGTCTTCTTTTGAGCTTTCCAACGACTGCTTACGGGCCTGAAACGGACTTGTAGAACTCCAGATATGGCCAAAACAGTGGAGATTGCATAACCTACCCGAAAAATCCGAATTTTGATCAAATTAGCCTCCAACTCTTGCTATTTAAACTCCAAGCCCTAATGACGAAAATCTAAGCAAGTCTTGCTTTTATGCAAGTTTATTAGTCTTGCTTTTATGCAAGTTTATTAGTTCATCTCTTCATCTTTTATCATTTTATTCCTCTAATGGCGACCAGTAACCAGCACCTAGAAGAGCTATATTCGAAGCTTTCGATTGAGGATGAGGGAATTGGTGGAATCGTACTTGGAGAGGAAGAGGAAGCTGGAAGAAAGTCGACGAAATTTCCATTAGTTGGACGGTTTCTAACAGAGAAAAACATAAACTTCAATGAAATGCAGAACGTGCTCGCAGCCCTGTGGAGACCAAAGCAAGGGCTAGAGGTGCACGACCTCGGACAACAAAGGTATGCATTTATATTCTTTCATATCTTGGATGTAAAGAAGGTACTGGAGGGGGGACCTTGGTCGTTTGAACATAACTTGCTGGTATGTCAACAATACTTGGAAGGGGAAGATCCTCTTTTAGTAACACTGGAAGAAAGCGATATATGGATTCAAGTTTATGACTTACCAAAGGGGTTTGCGACTGAAAATGTGCTGAAAAGTGTGGGGAATTATATTGGTAAGTTTGTTAAATCAGACCCAAATAATTTCATAAGTAGTTGGAAATCCTTTTACCGCATTAGGGTTACAATACAAGTAACCAAACCATTGAAGCGGCGTATGCAGATTAAAAGAGAGGGAGGAAACTGGGGTTGGATAAACTTCAAGTACGAGCGCCTCAGTACTTATTGCTTTGTGTGCGGTATCTTGGGTCATTCCGATAGAGACTGTGCTGTGGTGTATGCAAATCCGGATAAGGAAGTGGAAAGAGCATATGGTCCATGGTTGCGAGCCCCAACGAGAAACGCTATGGCTAACACGGGAGCAAAATGGCTCCGAAATCCAGGATTGGATGGTTCAAGCTCACTGGGACATGGTGGTAGTCACGGTTTCCGATCAACTGACCAACGGGCAAATTTGGGATCGGATTTTGTGCTGATTGATGGAAGTGTGCGCGAAAAAAGCGGAACCCCACCAGGAATTATGGTCACATCCCGAAAACAGGGGGAAAAAGACGACTGCACAAGTCAAAAAGTTTATGTGGAGGCGGGAATGGAAAGTAATGTGGAGGCGGGAATGGAAAGTACTGTGATGGAATTAAAAAGAAAACGTATGAAGGGAAATATAGAATACAGTAATGGGCCTAGTTTAATGATAATGGATGGGCCGACTGAGAACACGATGGTAACAGCTGACTTAACAAAATTGGAAGACAATTCAAAAAACTTGATTGGGGTGGGCTCTGTGGATCAGGCCCGCCGAGTCCAATTAGCATCCTAGCTTGGAACTGTCATGGGCTGGCCAACCCACGAGCAGTAAGGTTCTTAAAAGAATTGGTAAAACAATTCAGGCCAGGGTTAGTTTTTCTTTCAGAAATTTTTGTAGATAAAGCGAAAGTTAACATTGTGTGCAAGCAGGTGGGTTTTACGAATTGCTGTGTTGTGGATACTAATCGCCATGGAGGCGGTGTTGCTCTTTTTTGGAAAGGAGAAGATTCAGTTGTAGTGAGGGATGCTGGTGAGAACTTTATAGACGTGGAGATAGTTGTGGAGCAGGTGGGTAGATGGAGGTTTACCGGTTTTTATGGCTATCCGGAGAGACAGCGGAGGTATGATTCTTGGTGTTTGCTGAGAAATTTAGCACAGCGGTCCGACCTCCCGTGGTGTGTGATGGGCGACTTCAACGACCTAATGTATGCAATGGAAAAAGATGGAGGCCGACAGTACCCACGTAGTTTACTAGATGGTTTTTGTAATGTAATTGAGGAGTGTGCTCTTCATGATTTGGGGTTCACTGGATATCGATTTACCTGGGAAAGAGGAAGGGGTACTAGTGAATGGATTCAAGAACGCCTCGACAGGGGACTGACTAATAATCAATGGAGGAATCTATTTCCGGATGCGGAAGTAAAAGTAATTGATGTATCTACATCTGATCATCTCCCGTTGTGTTTACAGCTGAACAAGAAGATTTACGTTCCCAAGAGTAGAAGGTTCAAATTCGAAAACCTATGGCTCCGGGAGAAAGACTGTAAAGAAATTGTCGAAATCAGTTGGAATGAAGAAAGGGATGCTAATATTCTGTGGAAGATTCATAACTGTGGTAATAAATTAGAAGAGTGGGGTGGGGGAATTGTGAAGGAGTTCAAGCAAAGAATTCGGAATGCAGAAAATGAGATGAAGAGGTTTCGAGCTCGTACGGACAATTATGGAGTGTGCAAATATGACATTGCGAGACAGGAGTACCATGAATTGTTAAAGAGGCAGGAGGTCTATTGGCAACAAAGGGCGAAGCAATTCTGGCTTCGCGAAGGGGATACTAATTCTCGATTTTTTCACAAGTACGCGGCCAGCCGTCGAAGAAATAATACAGTTACCAGATTGAAAGACAAGCATGGGGACTGGAAAGAGGATGTTCAAGAGGTGCAACATGTTATCAGTGACTACTTTGGTGAGCTCTTTAGAGCATCGGGTATCACAGAATGTCTTACAGAAAGGGAGATTGTAAATCAAATTACGGACGAGCAAAATGATTCTCTTATGCAACCAGTCACAGACGCAGAGGCCAAACAAGCAGTATTTTCTATGCATTCAGATAAGTCCCCTGGTCCGGATGGATTAAATCCAATGTTTTATCAGATTTTTTGGCATTTGGTTTGTGAGGATGTTGTTAATTTCTGTAATAAATTCATCAACGAAGGCTTTCTACCGGAGGGAGTAAATAATACGCTGATTTGCCTTATACCAAAAGTTAAAGCGCCAGAGCAAATGACAGATATGCGTCCAATTTCCTTGTGTAATGTGGTGTTTCGTGTTTTGTCTAAGGTCATGGCAAACAGGCTAAAGCCTTGTCTTCACCAACTGATCTCTGATAAGCAAAGCGCCTTTGTTGAGGGCCGTTTATTGACGGACAATGCCCTTATTGCATTTGAGCTGAACCATTACATTAAGCGGAAAACTCAAGGAAAAACGGGGGTTGTTGGATTAAAGTTGGATGTCTCAAAGGCCTACGATAGGCTCGAATGGAGTTTTTTGAAGCAAATGTTAAGCAAATTTGGGTTTAGAGAGGACTGGGTGAAGCGAGTGATGTTGTGCACTACTTCGGTCTCGTATATGTTTACACATAATGGGAGTATCTTTGGAGAGGTGAAGTCGGAGCGAGGATTGCGCCAAGGGGACCCTATATCCCCCTACTTGTATATTCTCTGTGTGGAGGGACTAAGCTCAATGATTAGAAGAAACGAGGCAGTTTGGTTAATCCATGGCTGTGTAATTGCTAGGGGGGCACCTGCTATCTCACATTTGCTCTTTGCCGACGACTGTTACTTATTCTTTCGAGCTTCAAATGGGGAAGCAAACCAGATGAAGAACATCTTGAATAGGTACGAAAGGATGTCAGGCCAAACAATAAACTTTCATAAGTCTAGTGTAAACTTCAGTCCAAATACAGAAACTTTAGTTCGCCAGGAAATCTGCCAGAAATTGGGTGTTCGAGAAGTTCATGATCCTGGAAAGTATCTAGGAATGCCAATGAAAGTGGGTAGGAAGAAGGCGGAGGTTTTTCAGTTTTTGAAGGATAGGGTTAAACAGAAGCTTCAGGGGTGGGGAAACAAAAGTATTTCGAAGGCAGGAAAGTTGGTATTGCTTAAAAACGCAGGGCAGGCCGTTCTGAACTTTTGGATGAACTTGTTTTTAATCCCAGAAACGACCTGTGATGAGATTGAAAGAATCATGAATTCGTTTTGGTGGGGTAACGGGTCTTCAACAAATAAAGGAATTAAGTGGATGGCTTGGAAGCGCTTATGTGTAGTCAAGGAAGGAGGTGGCTTAGGAATGAAAGAGTTGCATAAGTTTAATATTGCTATGCTAGCAAAGCAAGGTTGGAGGTTGGTAAACAATGATAACCCACTGGTCTCTAGATTAATGCAGGCGCGGTATTATCCAAAGGGAGACTTCTTAAATGCTACGATGGGAACAAACCCAAGCTTTATGTGGAGGAGTATCATGGCCTCCCAAGATCTTGTAAAACGGGGGTGTCGTAAACGCATAGGAAATGGGTTGAGTACTCGTATTTGGAAGGTACCTTGGTTACCAGATTCGACGAACGGTTGCTTATCTACAATGATGCCAAAGGAGTTGGAGGAAGGAATGGTAGCTGGCTTGATGGATGAAACAGCCTCGAAGTGGGATGCAGATATTTTAAGCGATTTGTGTAATGAGCGAGATAAAGAATTGATCCTACAAATTCCTATCCCTGTGCGAAACAGGGAGGATGATTGGTTCTGGTTGTTTGATCCAAAGGGGGATTTCTCAGTAAGAAGTGGGTATAGACAGCTTCAAGGTGAAACTCCAAAACCGAATGCGAAATTTTGGTCTAAACTATGGAATTTGCAACTCCCTGGGAAGGTCTTAAACTTGTATGGAGGGCCTGTCGTGCGTGCCTCCCAACTAAGGTCGCCCTCGTAAAGAAACAGGTAGCTACAGACCAAGTATGTCCATGGTGTCTAGATGCGGACGACACAGATGTGCATGTGCTGTTTGATTGCAACTTTGCCCGTGCAGTATGGGGGGCTTTTGGTCTGCAAAACAGTTTTCACCTAGGCAGTACTGATGCAGTTTTTGACGTGATATTAAGGGCATTTGAGTCTCTTTATTTAGAGAAGAGTGTATTGTTCGGTTTGGCCTGTTGGAGTATATGGAAGAGACGAAATGACTGGGTATGGAACAAGGTTAAGGGGTCGGTGCAGGGAGTCAAAACTGGGGCAACAATTATGCTGCAAGACTGGAAGAATGCAAAAAAGATTGATGTCCAGAAACGGCAGATTCAAACGCAGGCAGAAAACAATGGTAAAGGTAAAAAATGGTGCAAGCCTCCGGTTGGTTGGGTCAAGATCAACACAGATGCAGCCATCTTTGTAGAGATGCGAAGTGTAGGTTTGGCCTGCGTTGCTCGAGGAGAGACAGGAGAGTTTCTGATGGCTAGATCGAGTAGATATCGAGGGTTGTTGACTCCGAGGGATGCTGAGGTGTTGAGCCTAAAGGAGGCAATCTGCTGGGCCATCGAAAAGGATTTTAAACGATGTATCTTTGAAACGGATGCGAAGTTGGTGGTTGATGCGATTCATGGTGGGCATGGGAGAGATCCTTTTCACATGATGATTAATGATTGTATTAGTTTTCTTAAGCACTTTGACGAGGTGCTAGTTGTTCATGTTAGTAGATCTGCGAATGACGTGGCGCATTTGTTAGCAAGAGCCAATCGTTCTATGTCAGATTCGTTGCAGGAGTGGGCTATAAACGCTCCTCCTTTTATTTTGGATGTAATTGCTAGGGATTCTCTTTGATTTATAAAATTTCCCATTCCAAAAAAAAAAAAACTCCAAGCCCTCCTTTATTATATTTCATTGATACTTCTTTTCTTGACATATCTCTGGCCTGCTTCTGGCCTCCTACTCCCGAGCTAAATTCCACCACAATTATGTCATTAAATACTACCAATGCCTCCAGCTATTAGTTCTGCAAAACTCAATGCAAACACATCAAAAACACCACAAACTTGAGGTCAAGTTAATCAATTTAAGCTGATACGAAGCGTTCTAAGTGGATATGAAATCCACTTATCAGATGGTGTGCATATCAATTGTGAGCCTTAGGTTCGATTCCCACCTACCACAATTTTTCAGAAATGAAAAATAGAAGGGCAATTTAGACAATTCAAATTGAATAAAATGCCTCACCATTTAAGTTGATTAAAATATCTTATTAATTTAAGCCACTTGTTGGGCTATTATATATATAATAGATTTATGGGATTGCAATTACGGTCGATAGCTCAAACTGATTGTGGCGAAATTTGCTTAATTGTCTTTCAATGAAGACTGGATTAATCAGCGATATGATCTGTTTTATGTTTGTTCGACTTGATTGTTGTTGTAAATGCTGTATGAATTTTCATTATTGAATTAATTCCTCCATATATATATATATATATATATATATATATATATATATATATATATATATATATATATATATATATATATATATGGGTCTTACTCTAATAAAAACCATTCTTAAACTAAAATCTAGAAACTAAATTGTGAGACAGTCTTTTTCTTTTAGGTTTTGGTGATTTGTTAAAGTACGAAAATGAAAATTAAATTAGGTCTAGGAAGTTACTAGCTAACACAGTAATTCCTCCCTAGGATTATTCGATATGACATTAACGAATAACGAGTCAATTTGACAAAAACGTTTTCTCGTACCTAATCATTTAATTTGGATAAGGTATATCCGTGCAATGATATATCCTAGTCTGATTCTATATGGTACATTTTAAAGGCAAAGTCAAGTCGGCACAAAAATCGATATATTCCCGAACACTGATTTTATACACTAAAAATGAGAGATTTATTCAAAACAGTGTTTATTTCAATGCTTTATCCTCAAATATATTAGTTATATTTTCCAAAATATTATTTTCAAAAGTGCCTTATTTATTGATTTGCCGTAAGGTCAAAAACAGATTTCATCCCGAACCCCTAACAGTTTTTCATTTAATTGGATAAAATCTTAAAATATTCAAAATAAATATTCCGAGGACTCCTTGGTCATTATTATTTGAGGAATATTATGTTTGAATATATTTCAAGCCAAAACGTCGACAAGTTACGACAAACGGCTAAAGTATTTTATTCCGTCGCGTAAGAGCTCTTAATCAAAATATTTTCGAATAAAATACCTCCACACGTTATTTTGACTTGAAACTTTGGGAATGTCACTATAATATTTAAAAATAATTTTAGAAAAAGATTCATGATTTAATGAGAACATTTTTTGGAACCCCCTAAAATCGCTTCGATTTTTATTTCGGGGTTCGCGAAAAGTCGTCCAAATATATGGAAACCTATGGGTTGACCTTGACCATAATTTTCATATAATATTTGAAGACTTTTTGCTTTGGTCTCATATTTTTCCAAATTGTTTTAAAGAAAATGAAACGAAATGGGTTTGTCGCGTACTTACGTATTTATCGACTATTTTCGTACCAATAGAACCTTCCTATATTTTATAATTGTTGTTCCCACATGTGTATATCTGATTACTATATGTAACTTGGTGACCAAGTTGGATAAAATATCATTTCCTAAGTGTTCAATGGTTGTTGCTCTTGTTTAGTGGTCATTATCCCCACTTTATGCCTATAAATACCAAGCTAATTCCCACCCATTTCCTCAAGCCTTTAGAGCCAAAGAAATGCTGGAGTTTTCTGATAAGTGGATTTTATATCCACTTGGAGCGTTCCATATCGGCTTAAATTGATTGACTTGGTCTCAAGTTTGTTGTATTTTTGATGTGTTTTGTGTAGTTGTGCAGGGTTGTAGCTATCGGTTAGTGTTGGTGTTTCTAATCGATATTAGAGTGGAATTAAGCATTGGAATGAAGATTGGACACTTGTGTTATGCTACCAAGGGGTTACATGTGTCATGGTATTGAAGATGTTAGCTAATGCAAAAGAAACGGAGGAGAAAGGAGCAATTTGTGTAAAATTCGGATTTTCTGGGTAGATTGCGCAGTCTTCACTGTTTTGGCCATATCTGGAGTTCTAGAAGTCCATTTTCAGCGATCTTACAACTCACGCGAAGCCTGGGAGATTTTCTACAATCTTGTACAGATAGCATGCGCGCTGCGGCCTGGGAAGGGCGGTGCGTCGCAGAAACCCTTCTGGAAATTATGAATTTTTATCCAGAAAATCCTTATTCACTGTTTGGGCCATATCTTAAGTTCTACAAGTCCGTTTTGGACGATCTTATAGTCCACGCGAAGATAACGGAATTCTATTTCATTCTAAAGTGGTTAAGATGTCTAAATACAACTGGAACGGCCCAGAAATACTAAAGAAAAGTTAGGTTTGAATTTTCCTTCAAAACCGAATCAGTTTAGGAAACGTATTATGTGCGAACTGCAGAAATTCAACTTTGACAAGGAAATTGCTATAATTCCTACTTCTAATAAGTATGGTAATTGCTCTGGGCGGCTAGAACATTCCAGAATCAGATCTACACACGGAATTTGCAATTCTATTCTCATTCAAGAACGAAAATTGCCATACTCCTATTCCAACTCTAAAACGGCAATTGCTTGATGGAGAGGCAAATTGGGGCTATAAATACACATCTTGGGGGACAGAAAAAAACACATCAATTACTTAGGTTTATTTGTATCTTTTCATACTTTGTTTTTATCATGATTTCATCAGATCCCATGATGACGAGAGGTTCGATTATGAACTAATCGTTGTCATGGGATTCTAACGGATTTATTTATGGAGCTTTAGTATTTTGATGCTTTAAAGATCTGTGTGTGATGTATATTTGATATCCTCGTATGGTTATGCTTAATTGATAGATGCGTCGTGAACATCTAATTTGTTAATCTCTTGTGAAGCGAGAGTGAATCTTGAGATTTAGAACTTGCCATACTAGCGTAGGATAGGTTGATGTTTAACATCATGATTTGTGGCGTAAATAGAGATATTATGCTGCCCTATGTGATCAATATGGATAACTTGTGCTTAAACCGTTATGTTTTCAAATCTTATAGAGATATAGGGTCTAAACATAATTGGTGTCTATTCATCTTCTATCTCTTTTGTGGATGTATGTTTACTTTGGTATTCGTATACTGAGAAGTAGCGTATACTTGCTTCGTGTTGTCCGATCAGATATCATAACCATTGCATATAGTGATTAAAGGCGTCAGATCTAAACAAAATATTTAATGAAGTTAGGATTCCATGTCTTCCCTAGCATTAGTACTTCGATTTTATTTCTCGTTAGTTAATTAATTCTTAGTTTGTTAATTTGTTTCTTAGTTAATTTAGATAATTACAAACCCAAATTTGTTACTTGTCTAAGCAATTGAATTTGATCATACATTGTTGCTTGAGCATATTTACATAGAAATAGTCAGTCTCTGTGGGAACGAACTTAACTTATCGAATATTACTTGTGACCACGTGCACTTGCGTGATTTTGTGTTAACAAGTTTTTGGCGCCGCTGCCGGGGACTCGGTGTTATTTTGGTGTTTATATGCTTGACATCAGTGGAAGTTACAATTATTTGACTTGGACACTTCTTTTCTTATCACTTTTCTTTTTTATTTGTTTCTTTTTGTTGGTTTCAAATGGCAGGCGAGGAGTTGCCATGGTGGGCATATTCGAGGACATCCATGCCTCAGCAATGTGAGCTATGTTCGGGCATTCATGAGACCTCACAATATTGTTACTACGAAGGAGTTGATCCATATGTCACTTATGAGGAACAACCATATTTTCAGTACCATCCTCAACAGTACCAGCAAAATGTTCCAAATATGTCATATTTTTTGGGTAGTGAAGGGTTTCAACATCAGCAACCTACTCCTACTTTTCAATCAGATGAGGTTGATGCTATGGAGGAGCTTAGGAGGCTTGTAAAGAGTAACGAGGAGTCTTTAAAATCCGTGGAGACATTAGTTGCTCAAGCTGTGAGATCACTGGAACAAGAGACTCTGGAGGAGATTAGGATGCTTGTAAAGAGTAACAAGGCATCTATCAAATCTTTGGAAACAATAGTTGCTCAAGTTAGGAGTGCCTTGGAACAAGAGAATCAGCAATTCATACCAGAGGCAATTCCAGAAAATAATGGTGAATTGGAGCAAGGTACTACATGCATTATTGAGGAAGACAAATTCCAAGGAGAGGTGAGCATTTGCAACCCATGTGAGGAATTTGATCATGCTGGTGAGGTGGATGCTTTGGAAAGGGCACTATTTGGGACAGACACTGGTGAGCTTCACAAATTTCGAGAATTGGTATGTGCGTACCAAGAGGCTGATGACCATGGGAAAGATTCAGGTCTTCTACTTGTCTCAGATTATAAAGATGGAGGTAGCGCATTAGAGCCAATGGAGGAAGTTCTCGTCGAGGAACCAAAGGCTTCAGCAACTTACATTTACCCTCCTCCATTATATTCAAGCAAAGCTCGCGAATGTGTGTTGTTCTACAAATTGACAGATTTTGGGTAAACCGAGGAAGGCATTGGAACAGGACATAGTTGGTATACGAATAGGCCAAGCGAGGAGAAGGGGCAGAAAGTGTGCCACCGTGATGATGATGAAGTCTCACGAAGAGAAGACTAGGCCAACTATTATCATCCTTAATGGAAGCATGGCGTAGTCAAGCTAATTGACTCTAAACAAGCACTTCGTGGGAGGCAACCCACGCATTTGTGTTGCATTTTGTTTGCATATTCCAACAAGTAGGTATGTTTTTCTACTTTTCCTTATATTACCTTCCATTCAATGGGGACATTGAATATTTTAAGTTTGGGGGTGGTTTGGGGATAAGTAGTATATGGTAGTTGTTTGTGTCATTGTGTTCATTTAGATATCATGTTTTGCATGCTTAGTAGTAATTCATTCATGTTATGTTCGTATTAATTATGTATGTTTCATGTAGGGCATTCTATTTTTGTTTCGTATACCATGTGAGTTCATTTAGTTGCATTTGCATAGAATTCATTTAGTTGCATTTGCATAGCATGCATATTTCATGATCCCTTAGAATGAGCTAATTCTGATTGGTAGGTAGGTGTCTAATTGAGTGTAGTAATGATGAATAGAGGGTTGATTTATAGTTCTTATGAAATTGACTTACATGCTTCAGAAACAAAATTTTTACACAGTCTCATCGTTTGCTTTTGGGCTAGGTTGAGGTTATGCTTGTTTGGTTGTTTGAGATTTAATCATTTATTTATATTTAGAATTTTCGTTATTCCCTTGATGGCGTAGGATCACTAAAGTCTAAGTTTGGGGGAAACTAGGAATTTCATGCTAGTTGTCAATAATGGCTAGGCGTCAAATGGCTAGTAGCCGGCTCATATTTATATGAGTAGTCTAGGGTTGGAATTGAGAATTCTCATTCCAGATTGCATGAAAAAAAAAAGAAAAAAAAACAGAAAACGAAGAAAAAAAAAGGAAAAAAAAGAGTCATGTAAATAGTTAAATGTTTAAATGTAAAATTAACCAGGGTGAGCTCTTTAATACTCGAGCTATTAAGTTCGCGGGGACTTTATGACTATTGACCTAAGGCTTTTATAGTCTGGGATCCACTAACCTAACGCTCGCTACATGGGTATTATTGTATAAGCCTTTCGGGGTCTCATCCATTGCACGGTTAAATAACCATGCTTGTATATATGTGTCATAGTAGTTAGTAATAAAGCATGAATTTCTGTCTACCTTCGATAAGGATGGAGGTGTTTCTAGGTTATGGAGTGTTTATTGTCTATTCTAGTTATAAACTTGTGATTGTCTTGGCAAAGAACATGTATGATTTTGATCTAGTTTTGGAAGTATTTCTGAAGAGCATCGCACACACCCACATTTCTATTAATGTATTGTTAGTATACGGGGACTTGGTCGAGCTCTATTTGGACGTATTGCATTGTTTGAGATATTTGCTTGCTAGTTGGTTTTGGTTAGTTTGAGGGGATCGTTGCATTTTCATATTAGTTGCATTCATGCATTGCATTGTATTGGATTTTGTGGGTACATTCACTATAGGCCCTCACGAGACCTTACTCGTCCACTAGGGCTGCCTAGGGGTTTAAAGGGCTTGTTGCATATGCCAAATGCAACCGTGATCACCTACGGAAGTAGTACTAATTAGGTAGTGTTAGTTGTTTATGCTTGAGGACAAGCATCGGTTTAAGTTTGGGGGTGTGATAAGTGGATTTATATCCACTTGGAGCGTTCCATATCGGCTTAAATTTATTGACTTGGTCTCAAGTTTGTTGTATTTTTGATGTGTTTTGTGTAGTTGTGCAGGGTTGTAGCTATCGGTTAGGGTTGGTGTTTCTAATCGATATTAGAGTGGAATTAAGCATTGGAATGAAGATTGGACACTTGTGTTATGCTACCAAGGGATTACATGTGTCATGGTATTGAAGATGTTAGCTAATGCAAAAGAAACGGAGGAGAAAGGAGCAATTTGTGTAAAATTCGGATTTTCTGGGTAGGTTGCGCAGTCTTCACTGTTTTGGCCATATCTGGAGTTCTAGAAGTTCGTTTTCAGCGATCTTATAGCTCACGCGAAGCCTGGGAGATTTTCTACAATCTTGGATAGAAAGCATGGCACGCTGCGGCCTGGGAAAGGCGCTGCGGCGCGGGAACCCTTCTGGAAATTATGAATTTTTATCCAGAAAATCCTTATTCACTGTTTGGGCCATATCTTAAGTTCTACATGTCCGTTTTGGATGATCTTACAGTCCACGCGAAGATAACGGAATTCTATTTCATTCTAAAGTGGTTCAGATGTCCAAATACAACTGGAACGGCCCAGAAATACTGAAGAAAAGTTAGTTACGAATTTTCCTTCAAAACCGAATCAGTTTAGGAAACGTATTATGTGCCGAACTGCAGAAATTCAACTTTGACAAGGAAATTGCTATAATTCCTACTTCTAATAAGTATGGTAATTGCTCTGGGCGGCTAGAACATTCCAGAATCAGATCTACACATGGAATTTACAATTATATTCTCATTCAAGAACGGAAATTACCATACTCCTATTCCAACTCTAAAACGGCAATTGCTTGATGGAGAGGCAAATTGGGGCTATAAATACACATCTTGGGGGTCAGAAAAAAACACATCATTACATATCAATTACTAGGTTTATTTGTATCTTTTCATACTTTGTTTTTATCATGGTTTCATCAGATCCCATGATGACGAGAGGTTCGATTATGAACTAATCGTTGTCATGGGATTCTAACGGATTTATTTATGGAGCTTTAGTATTTTGATGCTTTAAAGATCTGTGTGTGATGTATATTTGATATCCTCGTATGGTTATGCTTAATTGATAGATGCGTCGCGAACATCTAATTTGTTAATCTCTTGTGAAGCGAGAGTGAATCTTGAGATTTAGAACTTGCCATGCTAGCATAGGATAGGTTGATGTTTAACATCATGATTTGTGGCCTAAATAGAGATATTATGCTGCCCTATGTGATCAATATGGATAACTTGTGCTTAAACCGTTATGTTTTCAAATCTTATAGAGATATAGGGTCTAAACATAATTGGTGTCTATTCATCTTCTATCTCTTTTGTGGATGTATGTTTAGTTTGGTATTCGTATACTGAGAAGTAGCGTATACTTGTTTCGTGTTGTCCGATCAGATATCATAACCATTGCATATAGTGATTAAAGGCGTCAGATCTAAGCAAAATATTTAATGAAGTTAGGATTTCATGTCTTCCCTAGCATTAGTACTTCGATTTTATTTCTCGTTAGTTAATTAATTCTTAGTTTGTTAATTTGTTTCTTAGTTAATTTAGATTATTACAAACCCAAATTTGTTACTTGTCTAAGCAATTGAATTTGATCATACATTGTTGCTTGAGCATATTTACATAGAAATAGTCAGTCTCTGTGGGAACGAACTTAACTTATCGAATATTACTTGTGAACACGTGCACTTGCGTGATTTTGTGTTAACATTTTCTCCCTAGATACACACTATATCCCAGATTTTAATTTCCTCAAAAGGTATCTAGCAAACAAGCTTCAATTTTCATCTTTTATTCATCTTTTAAGCTTTTTTTCTCCCCCATTTCTTCACCATAATCACTCCTCTCGGCCATACCTTCTTGGGCAGCTCTTTAGCACGTTTTCTTCAGTCTTTGAAGTGTTCTTGCAAGTGTTTTTGAGTCACCTTTAATTCCTCCTTGAATATCATTCATTTGGTGCTCAAACTAGGTCACTTAGGTAGTACTTTTATCACCATTTCTTGCTCTAAAACCATTATAACCAAGACCACTTCGAAGACAAAGCTTTTGCTCGAATAAAGTGGGTTATTGAAGTACTTTGGAAGAGGTTTAAGGATCCTTGTATCCCCCTTAAATTATCTTTCATTGATTGATCTTGGTGGCCTTGTTTTGGTTACATTTTTTGGTCATTTCTTGCTCTTCCTTACACCATTCCGCCAGACCCATTTTAGGAAGCCCCTTAGCTCGAATACCTACGGCCCTTAAGTGGTTTTTCTTTTGTCTTTGAGTTACCATTGATATCTCCTTGCATATCCATCAATTGGTACTCTTTTGGCCTTAGTTTGGTGGTGTTTTTAGTCTTCGAACCTAGCTTGTTCTTCTTGATTTCTTTCTTGACTTCAAGTGGTTCTAAGTTAGTTATATTTTTGTTTAGTGTGTGTACCTCTACACATACTAGTCCCGGATCCTAGTTCGTATCATTTGAGAATACCTCTTATTTGAGAATTCTTTGCTTTAGGCAACCAAGCCATCGGCTAAAGCCAAAGGTCATAAACTAGTTAATTTTTGTTGTGTGTGTTGTGCGTGTTGCGTGTGTTGTATGTGTTGCATTCACGGATATAATTGTTGCACGTTTAATTTATTGTCTTGCATCACCGCTCGTGTGACAAGTCCCTCGTGTGACTTATCCCGTGCCGTTATTTACTATTTTCCGCACTACGTAAATAGCTAACGTGTAATCGCGTTCTTTTATGGTCCTCACACTTGTGAGTTGAATAATTAGTTAAGCACTCTTGCACACACCACTAAAGTTCCGTAGCTCGTCCGATTGACGTCGTGACTCGCTCGACTTTAATTAATAACGAATTAATTATTTTAACGCATAATAGCGTCCCCGTGGCTAGTACCGTAACATACTAGTTTTGCACGACCTTTATTATATATCTCACATATTGTTTGTTTGTAGCTTGTTGTTTTATCTTTGTAGTGAGATGAAGTGAAGTGAGGTGATCTTCGCTCTAAGACCCAAGTCTTAGACACGCCGGCGGGGAGTTGGATGTCTTCGCACCGTGAGGAGGAGGAAAGACCCAAGACCTAAGATCCAAGACCTACAAAGGTAGCACCAAGGCTACTTAGGTTTGCTAAAATATTTTGAAGAGGTAACTTGAAGTTACGCTTTAAGATAAATATTTTAGTGTTTACTAATTATTTTGAGGAGGTAACGGGGAGTTACGCTCCAAGATAAATAATTAGTGGTTTGCTCTATATTTTTGAGGAGGTAGCGGGTAGTTACGCTCCAAGATAAATATATAGCGAGTCTAGCTTATATTTTGAGAAGGTAACAGGGAGTTACGCTTTAAGATAAATATATAGTTGTATTTTGTAAAGGTTTCTCCACCTGCTATAAGGAGTTTACTTATAGTGGACGAAATCCCGAGTCCGGGGAGGAGCTCGGGGACTGGAGTAGGGGTGTTCGAATTTGTTAGGGGATTGCGGCATCGCGAACTAGGATAAATCGATCGTGTCATCTTTCTCTCTCTTATTTTCCGCACGTTACATTACTGTTACAGACAAATAATAGTTGCAAGCATGGCCTACTGCAGATTTGCTTCGCTCAAGTTCATAATGGTATACATAGGAACAAGAAATCGTGAATCAAAGAAAGTGAAGTAAACATTAAAATCCATGGATTATTATCAATCCATCAAAATTCATTAAAATGCCATATGGAATTAAAATTGTTATCTTTAATTGATATATAGATATTATAAAATAAAAAATTAAGAAATCAATCTCGTTGAATATGTGAGATTTTGTTTAATTTATAAAAATCTAGATAAATCAATCCATCAAAATCTGTAGGGAATTAAAATAATCAGTGTAGAGTCTATAATAGATTTTAAACAATCCATGGATTTAAACATTTCATTAAAATGCATGGATTATTATCAATTCAGTTGAATACACCCCTCTAAGAGGTTGTTCGACTAAGATTAAAATTATTACTTATGACTTAAAGTTGCTTAAAGTGATAAGTGGGAAATGAAAATTTTAATTTAATATCTGTGTGAGTAATTTTATATTCATAGGTAACTTATGGATTATTAAAAATGTAAAGTTAAAAATTAATTTGATAAATTATTTATTTGAATGATGACATTAACTTTTATCAAATAAAATTTTAAAAATAAAATAAGTCGTTTGAAAAAGTATTTCCTACTAATTTTTGATTTTAAACTATTTTCTTAATTTTAAATAGTTTAGGCTTATTACATAAACACAAATTTTTTAACTTAAATTCAAAAATTATTTTAAGCCCTGCTTTTAAACAGGAGCCAAAGGACCTCTAAATCAAGATCGGAACCAACACAACCGCTCAAGTCCCATATTAAAGTTAATAAAAATACTAAATAAGTAATGAGAGGTAACAAATATAGCAGATTGGAAGAGGTGATTAAAGGACGATAGAGGCTAGGTGAGAGAGGAGAGGGCTGATTATTCGGTTATAATCGAACCGAATTATCGAATATCGAATAATCGAAATATCGAGTAAGGTTAAATATTATAATCGAATAAGGAACCGAAATATTTCGGTTCGGTTATTTCGATTATTTTACCGAAATAACCGAATTATATATATTTATATATTTATTTTACATATTAAATATAAAAATATTATTGTTGTGGAATAAAAAGTAGGGTTATCGAATTGCGGCTGGGGTTCGTGAGCTTCGTGCTTTAGTGGCTGCGCTTGTGTTATCGTGACCTAATTCGGGTCCTCACAAGATGCCTACGTATCTCAGAGTTGAGAATCAAGCCAACGTAGTTCTGAGATGAGGGGTCAGGCCCTTTATATAGGCTGTGGAAGCCTTAGAATTATAGTAGGTTTTAGAGACTTGATGGATAAGTCACCGTAATTGAGGAAGGTTCTGACTCCTTCCTTTTAGGAATTAGTTTCCATGTCGAATTTGGTGCCTTGGAGGCTACACAATATCCTGGGGATATTCTAGGACGTTCTTAGCTTCTAGAACGTTCCTGGTTTGTGGATCAGACCCATGTTAGAGATAGGCTTTTACCGGGCGTCCCCAGTTTGGGCCGTTCTTTTGGGCCTGACCATTAATTACGAATTTAGTGCCCAACTAGGGTTTCGGGCCATATTTACGGGCCAATAAATGTCACATTAATTGTGTCTTTAAGGGTTACTTTTCACCCATATCATTTGCCCCCGAACTTCTAGGAAAACTTGATTTCGTAGAAGTTTAAGGTCATACCGGCCCTACCAGGGTATCGTCTTACAGTGAAGTGTGGAGCGACCTACACATTCACAATGACTAAAATTCTCTCCCAAGTTAATACTTAAGAAAGTTAAACGTTCCTTGGCCTCTCGAACCTTTTTTCTTAAGGTTTCTGGGCCTTTCGGGAATAGGATTAGTGCCGTTTTGAGCTCGTAGACACTAATCCAAGTGCAAGTCGTGCATAGGATCCTTTATCACTAATTCATTAGTGCTTTATTTCCCTCAACTTATCTAAGTTAGGGTCAATATCAGGCAGTCATTGCTCATAAGCTTTGATCAGGGCTAATTTTTAAGCAGAAGACGCTATTTTGGCCCTAATCGGGGCTAAACAACCCTAAACGGGGTTATAAAGGTCTTGATTTAGGCCAACAAGTTCATACTTGATGTAATTACTATTAGGATATCCACTTTTAACCTTTGGATAGGTTAATTCTTGAGTGGAAGTCCTTAAACGTTGATAATTGAGGCTAATCACCCCCTAATTGCGATTAGCGAAGTCCTAACCCCAAATTTTGGAGTCAATTTAGTTAAGTAGAGCTTCTTATAACCTCCTGGTTGCAAAAAGAATCGCGTGAAAATTCTCATTTTTGAGTTGTCTAGGGAAGAAATACTACCCCCTAGAAGGTGTTTCACGGTCTTTCAATATCCCTGGTTTTCTAAACACCCCTGGCATCACCAAACCCAAACTTTGAAGTTGAGCTTATATGATGGGGATTCTTATAATCTCCTGGTATAAAGAAGAATCACATGAAAACATGCATTTTTGAACGTTCTGGAGGCGAAATACCCCATTTTTAGCTGATTTTCAGACCTGGTCTCGCACGTGATCATAACACCTTCCAAATTTCATGGAAACACTTGGCCACCTGCATAGGCTTGTAGAGGGCCTCACAAGGTTCTTGAATCTCAAATTTGAGCTCAAACGGAGCGTTTTTGAGCGTTCTGGAGGGTCATGAAAACACCCTAAAAAACAGGTCCCCCGAAAGCCTTCCGAACACCCTACCAAGGTGGCCTGGTCGGCTCACCCTGGTCGGCCATTCGGCCCATGGAGCCTGGTCGGCTAGGGCTGGTCGGCTGGGCCCCCCTCAAAATTTTTTTTTTTTTTGAATTTTGGCCATTTTTTGGCTAGTTGACTTTGACTTTTGACTTTGACTTTTGACTTTGACTTTGACCAAAATCAAAACTTGTCTTAAACTCCCTTCCTTGTTCCTAGAAAGGATTTGGTGATACCTTGGTTGGTTTGATGACCCTTGGCCTCAAACAACCTACTTCTTGGTTTTCAGGACCTTCCGGGTCTAAACCTTTCCTGAACTCTTGATATCAAATAACCTTTGGTTAAACTATATCCCTTAGCTTCCAGGCATTCTCATGTACCTATGATAGAGTGTTTTAAACAACCTTAGCCTTGCCCCCCTTGTGTTGAGGGTCTTTACTTCTTTATTTGAAGATGTGGGGACTTCCCTTGTTTTCAACACTTGACTTCGAGTCTAGGATATCGTAGTTAGTTTCTCATCCTAGGTTTTAAACTTAAGGTCTTCACATCTCCTTCCTTGTTTGTAGGATCTTGTCCTATCTTAAGCTCATCATCCTTAGGCTAGCCTCAGGCCTTAGGCTTAAGCAATCAGCTTGATTCAGGACAATCAACCTCGTTGGCCATCTAGGCTTATATTTTGTGCTGGGATCCAAAACCCACATTCCATACTCCAGAGTAGGTCTTCTCATATCCTTAAAGATGTTAGCCTTTTAGCTAATCATCCTGCTTAGTGGCTCTAATCATGGTTTTTAGGTTAATCCCCTGTTTAGGCTTGATAAGCATATATTAATCAACCTGGGAGGTTGTTAACTATATTGTTGCTCCTGCCTGTATTTCCATTCGTTTCTTTCACATATTTTACGAATTAGATCGTTTATTTGACCCAATTCCGGGTTCACAGAGCCCTTTTCCTGCTATTTTCGGCTATTTAACCTGTAAACGCGGGTCGTTGGAAAGACGACCTGCTATTGAGGGTCATCATTTTCCTTATAAAAGAGTGTGAATTGAAGTCATTCTTCACACTTCCTTCTTCTTTCAAAGAAAATTTCTTTCTGTGAGCTCTCAAGTTTCAAGCACTTCTTTCAGTTTCAGACAAGGCTGTAATGGCAAGTGAGGGTGGTCAGAACGCCTTAATTCCTTCCAAGGGCCTTCTTCAAGCGATTAACAGGAGAACCAAAGACAAGAACAGAAAAGGTAAGGTCTTTCCTCCTCGTTATCAATTATCTTTATCTGAGCTCTTAGATGAGCCCGGGGATGTGTTTCCGAACAACGCGGAATTCGACTCTTTTATGTTCCCTAGTACTTTGGATGCGGGAGATATCAGGAACTTACTCAAATATGAATTCCCTGCTGAGATGAAGCTTAGAATTCCCACACCAGGGGACAAAACTTGTAACTGGCATCCTGAGAACTTGTTTGTGTACAAAGGTGCCATTGATGCTGGCCTTAGGTTTCCAATTCACCCATGGCTTGTTAGGTTATTAGCTGAGGTTAAAATCAACCCCTGTCAACTATACCCCAACTCCTGGAAATTCATCTTCATTTTCATGGTTGAATGCATCAGAGGAGGCATCCGCCTTAGCATCCCGTTGTTTAGGCATCTATTTGCTTTTAAGAATAGCCCTATCACTAGGAAAGGATGGGTGAGCATCCAACACCGCATAAAATCTAGGATGATTATTGACGCTTCTTCTGTGCCTGATTCTTGTCATAACTGGAGGCACGAATTTTTCATCCTTAGATGGAAAGGAGGTGATTGGGGTAACTTTTTCAGGTTTAAATTCAATCACGTGACTGATGAGGGTGTTAGTGAGCTTCAACTCACAACTGAAGAAATATCCCAACGGGATTGGCTTATTTCAGTCTTTCAGAAAACCCACTATCGTGAAGTTGTGACTGAACGTGCCTTGTTGGAGGCCGGGCTTAGTTATATCCCTCTCGAGGGTAATTCTTACTTTAACTTCTTTTCTTTCGTCGTACTTGTTCTTATTCCAACATCGTTTCCTTTGCTTTGTTTGCAGTTGCTGAGGAGATTGACAACCATCCGAGCCGACTTCCCCATATCACCAAAAGGATGATTAAGAAACTGAGAAAGAAGCTAATCCTGAAGACGTACCGGCCCCTGAGTTCCTTCAGCATTGTTCGAAGGCGGGGAAGAGAATTAGGAGTTCAGATGGGAGCATGAAGACATCATTCATGCCTGATTGGGGGATATGTGAGCAGGATGCTATCAGGGACAGCCACCTCCTTGCTCGAGAGTGGTCTCGGAACGCCATAGCCCCGGCCGACAAGGTCCATTTTGCAACAGCAACAGATTTAGAGGAAAATGAAAGCATGGGGGCATATCATGCCTATAACGTAAGTCGATCTCCTCCTCCTTTTCATTGTTATGGTTGTATATTGGCCGTCATGGCTTAACACATTTTCTTATGGCGTTTTTGTTTTGGTAGCTAAATGCTCACTTCCAGAATGTTATCCAACTCGGGAGATCTTACAAGGACAAGGAGAGAACTGCCCTTAAGGCTGTAGAGAAGCTTCAGAAGGAGTCTGAAGAGTGGGAGGCTAAGTATTTCACCTCGGAGGACCAACTCTCATCCCTTAGGGGAAAGTATGCGGCTCTGGAAAACAGGACCCAGAATAATGAGAACTCCATCATTCAGAACTACTTAGGTTCAGACACTTTTCTTGCCTTCATTGATGAGCATGACAGGGAGGTCCAGCCGGACAGCATGACCATAGGTTGGGAGAAGGCTGTGAACAGGATTAGCCAAGATCATAAGGGAGTTGTCTTTCCTTCCTTTTATCCGAGTCCATGGAAGGTGACAGAAGACGATGACCTTGTTGAAGGTGTTGGGACCTCCCCTGTGAGCAAACGTGCTTCTGGTTCTGGGACAAAAGGCATTCCTCAACAAGCAGGGTCTAGTTCTGGGAGACGTCCCTCAAGATCCCATCAGAGCGGGAGTTCAGAATGCCCCTTAGCGGGACGAATCCGTGAACCCAAGTCGGTTAGTATCAGTAGCTCCTCAACCTCAACTTCCCGGAGCGAAGAAGAGGGTGAAGAAGAAGTCCCTGCTCAGACTGCTCCTCCAAAAACCAAGAAGCGGTTGGTGAAGACTGCTTCTATCAAGAAGTGATTGAGCCTTGCATGGCCTGTGTTAGCCTCGTGTGGCTTTAGTTCTTTTAATATCCCGTCTTCGATTATGGTCTTTCATGAACTTGTACTTTTATTCGTATGTGTGTAACTTAAACTTTGATTGTGCCCTCCTGGGTATTTTATCTACGTGCTTGTTTTCTATGTTCCATATGTTCTTTTATTTTCGGTACTTGGTCATCTTAGACTTACACACATCTGGTGCTTGATACATCACAAGGATTTACAGAATCATAGAACAGAAAACAAGCTTGTATTGATAACGCAAAATGGGCTCAGCCCTTACATAGAATATTATGTCCTACTAGGAGCAACATGCTCTGCAATGGTTTCATATGAACCTTATTTCTACTTCTATTAGATAGGCTAAAAGCTAAGTCCTTAATAGGAGAGCTTTAAACATAGTAAACCTTGAGATTCGAGGCGTGCCAGGAGCGGGGTACCTCGTTTCCATCCACGGTTTCCAGCTTATAAGAGCCTCTTCCCAACGTCTTTCTCACTCTATATGGTCCTTCCCAATTAGGGGCCAACTTTCCTGTCTGTCCAACTCCAGAGGCTTCAATTTTTCTCAAAACCAAGTCGCCTTGTTTGAAGAACCTTCCTTTAACCCTATGGTTGTAGTGAAAGGCTGCTCTTTTTTGGTGCTCAACATTACGGGCATTTGCTTCATCTCTGACCTCATCGATTAAATCAAGAGCAAGTCTCATGCCTTCCTCATTGGTTTCTTGCTCATATGCTTCCACCCTTGGAGATACGTGCGAAATTTCCAAAGGGACAACTGCTTCTGCCCCGTAGGCTAGCAAAAATGGAGTAGCTTCTGTTGTTACCTTGCAGGTAGTACGATACGCCCACAGTATAGGCAGTAATTCATCAACCCACGTGTTTCGAGATCGTTCGACCCTCTTCTTAAGTCCATCAAGGATAATTCGATTTGCTACCTCAGCTTGGCCATTAGCCTGGGGGTGAGCTACTGAAGTAAAACGAAGTTCAATGGCGTTCTCCTCACAGTATTTCTTAAATTCCTCATTGTTGAATTGGCGTTCGTTGTCCGTCACTAGGATTCGTGGGATCCCATATCTACAAATTATGTTCTCCCAGAAGAACTGGGCAACTTGTTGGGTGGTTATTTTTGCTAGCGGCTTGGCTTCAATCCACTTGGTAAAATAATCGATAGCCACTATTAGGAACTTCCTTTGCGCTGAGGCCACGGGAAAAGGACCAAGTATGTCCATCCCCCACATGGCAAACGGAATGAGAGAGTTAATTGACGTTAGCATCTCTGGTGGCTGCCTAACAATTGGAGCGTGTTTCTGGCATCTGTCACACTTTTTAACATAGCTTTTGGCGTCAGCCAACATTCCTGGCCAATAAAATCCCAGGCGGGTGATCTTATGAGCTAGGGCCCTGCCCCCCAGGTGCTGCCCACAGATCCCTTCATGAACTTCCCTTAATGCCTCTTCCGCCTCTTGAGGCCTCAAGCATTTCAGGTATGGGATAACAAAAGACCTCTTATAAAGGATGCCTTCAATCAAAGCATATCTCAATGCCCTCACCGATAGTTTTCGTGCCTCCGAGGCATCTTCGGGGAGCCAACCAGTTTCCAGATGAGCCTTGATAGGATCAATCCAACAGCTTCCTACTTCAATAGGTGCCACCAATTTTGAGTTGATGGTAGGGGCCTTCAGGACCTGATAATAGACGTTCTCTGCATAATTCTCTATTTCAGAAGAGGCGAACTTTGATAAGGCATCGGCCTTGACATTCTCCTCCCTTGGGATATGCTCTATACAACATTCATCAAACTGAGTCATAACAGCTTTCACAACCCTTAGGTATTTTGCCATAGTTTCATCCTTGGCTTCAAATTCACCATTCACTTGTGATACTACGAGCCTCGAGTCCCCGCAGACTTTAAGGTTCTTGACTCTCAGTATTCTGGCCAAGCCTAATCCGGCTATCAAGGCTTCATATTCAGCTTCATTGTTGGTCGTTGGAAAGTCCAACTTCAGAGCATATTCTACTAAGAACCCATCATGGCTTTGCAAGACTAAGCCTGCACCACTAGACTTTGTTTTTGATGCTCCATCAAAATAGAGCACCCAATACTCCTTCTGATCAGGTTCAAGCTCCTTAGCTTTATCTTCATCTTCCTTGTTTAATACTACCTCTTGCCCCCCGACTTCTTGGTTGATGGTACATTCAACCACGAAGTCAGCTAAAACCTGAGCCTTAATGGCTGACCTAGGCTTATACGTGATATCAAACTCCCCGAGTTCGATTGCCCACTTGATTAGCCTTCCACTGGCCTTCGGGCTATGAAATATACTTCGTAACTGTTGGTCCGTCAGGACTTCAATCTTGTGTGCCTGGAAATAAGGTCGTAGTTTCCTTGAGGCTGTCACTAGTGCGAGAGCAAATTTTTCAATGGTCGAGTAATTCAATTCAGCTCCATGCAGCACCTTGCTCACGTAGTAGATGGGTTTCTGAACCTTGTTCTCCTCTCGAATGAGGACGGCACTCAGTGCTTGTTCAGATACCGCCAGATACAGGTATAGGGTCTCTCCAGAACTAGGTTTGGCCAACAACGGGGCCTTGGTCATGTATTCCTTCAATTGTTCAAAGGCCTCTTGGCTTTCTGATGTCCACTCAAAATTTTTTACTTTCTTCAAGGCCTGAAAGAAAGGTAAACATTTATCGCCAGACTTTGAGATGAATCTTCCCAAGGCAGCTATTCTACCAGTTAATTTCTGCACGTCTTTCACGGAACGTGGTGGCTCCATGTCGAGAATTGCTTTGATTTTATCTGGGTTGGCTTCAATGCCTCTTTTTGAGACCATCAGGCCCAAGAACTTCCCTGACCCAACGCCAAAAGCACATTTGGCTGGGTTCAGCATCATCTTATGGTGCCTCAGCACTTCAAACGCCTCCCTTAGGTGTTCAATATGGTCAGCTGTAAGCAAGCTTTTGACCAACATATCATCAACATATACCTCCATGGTTTTCCCAATCAGGTGGGCAAATATCTTATTCACCAGTCGTTGATAAGTAGCTCCTGCATTCTTTAGTCCAAAAGCCATGACAAGGTAACAAAAAACACCAAAGTCAGTTATGAAAGATACCTTTGGGATGTCATCCTTGTGCATCTTAATCTGGTTGTAACCACTGAAACCATCCATGAAGCTTAGCATCTCATGTCCTGCCGTAGCGTCTATTAGCGTGTCGATCCTTGGTAGAGGGAAGCAGTCCTTAGGACACGCATCATTTAAATCAGTGAAGTCTATGCACATCCTCCACTTACCGTTAGCTTTCTTGACCATCACAGGGTTAGCCAACCATTCAGGAAACTGAATCTCCTCAACAAAACCAGCCTCCAAGAGTTTGTCCACCTCTTGTTTAATGGCCTCTTGCCTTTCTGGAGCAAAGTTCCTCTTTTTCTGCTTAACGGTCTTCCGCTTAGGGTCGACATTCAACCTGTGAGTTATGAGTTGGGGATCAATCCCTGGCATATCAGCTGCTGTCCAAGCGAACACATCCTTATTTTCTTGTAGGAATTCAATTAACCTGCCCTTCATGGGTTCTTTCAGCGACGCTCCTATGTACGTGACCTTTTCAGGGTCCTTACTGTCCAGGGGTACAGGAACCAAATCATCTGCTGGTTTCCCCCGGTGTTCGTCATCCCGAATATCCATGTCCTCAATCGGGAGGACCTGCCCCCCGACTCCATCAGCTCTTAACGCGGCCACATAACAACTTCGGGCCATCCTTTGATCACCCTTCTGTTCTCCAACACCATTCCTGGTTGGAAACTTGACTTTCATGTGATAACTAGAGGCAACAGCCTTGAACGCGTGGAGTCCGGTCCTTCCGAGGATCGCGTTATATGTGGAGGCGGCCTTAATTACCAAGAAGTTCAACATCTGTGTGGCCTCCTTAGGCTCCTTTCCAATAGTAACCGGGAGTTGGATAGTTCCTTCAACGCTAGATTCGACTCCATTGAACCCATATATGGGGCATGTTATTTGGGGTCAGCTGGGAATCATTGTATCCCATCTTCACAAACGCATCATGAAACAGGATGTCAACAGAAGCACCATTGTCTATCAAGACTCGCTTCACCTCCGAATTTCCAATTACAGGAGTTATGACCAACGGGTCGTCATGGGGGAACTTTACCCCTTCTAAGTCCGAGTCATCAAATCCGATCACTACTTCAGTCTTTGCCCTTTTCGGGGCTTCTCCCACGATATGCATCACCTCCCTGGCATATGCCTTTCGAGAGTTCCTTGTTGTTCCGGCCGCAGTAGGACCTCCCCAAATCATGTTGATGACAGGCCCTCGTGGCTGGGGGTTGCGATCACGATCGTTATCCTTTCTATCATTATAATCTCTTCTATCATAATCTCTTTTTTGGTTCCCACGACCTTCACCCTTTGTGAATTTGCTCAGCTTTCCCTTGCGGATCAAGAATTCAATCTCGTCCTTGAGCTGTCTACAGTCATCAGTGTCATGTCCAACGTCCTTATGGAACCTGCAGTATTGATCTTTGTTTCTCCTTGCGGGATCACCCCTAAGTGGCTTCGGCCATCGGAAATCCGCATCTTTTTCAATATCCATAAGGATTTGACTTCGAGGAGCATTCAACCTTGCATATTCAGAGAACCTTGGCCCCAAATTCTTCTTGGAAGCAGAATCGGAGTCCTTGCTTGTTCGGGGGTATTTGTCCCTTGTGTCATACTCCTGTTCTTGCCTTCGTTTCCGGGAGTTTCCGTTTCCTCCATTAGTGGTGGGAGCTTCCGTCTTCTTCATGCTTTCTTCTGCTTTTATGTATTTACTTGCCCTCCTTTGGAGCTCAGTCATGCTCTCAGGGGGATGTTTTGCCAACGACATCTGAAAGTAGGGGTTCGTCGTTCCATTCTCCAAGGCTATCATAGCTACTTTGTTCTCCAGATCCGGGACATTCAACGTCTCTTTAGTGAAACGCTTGAGGTAATCCCTCAGGTTCTCGTTCTTTCCTTGTTTTACTTGCATGAGAGAAGCAGAGCTTTTTTCGTGGACCTTTCCACTAACAAATTGATTGATAAAGGCAGTACTCAACTCCTTAAAAGAACCAATCGAGTTTGCGGGCAATCGGCTGTACCATCTTTGAGCCATGCCTGCCAAGGTTTGAGGAAACGCCCTACACTTAAGAGCGTCACTAGCGGGTTGTAACAGTAGAGCGTTCGAGAATGTCCTAACGTGATTCGAAGGATCACCCGTCCCATCATATGCTTTTATCGTGGGCATCTTGAATTTTCGGGAAACATGAGCGTTCATCACTTCGTCCGTGAATGGAGGTGTGGGGTCGTCAGGGTCCCCAAGTGGCATCAGGTCTTTGGGATCACTCCTAGGGGTTTCTACCCTCGTAATTCCTCCAGTTGGGGCATCAGCCCTTCTCGGTCTTCTTAAGGACCCTTCCAAATCAATGAAGGGGATCTCCCTTGAGATTGGAGGAGGCCTATTCAGATTTTGCCTTGCTTGTTCTCTGGTTATATCATCCTTCAGCTTTTGGATCTCGGCTTCAAAAGCCTTGATTCTCTCAGCAGCTGTTTGAACGGGTCTATCATTGATCCTTTGAGTCCTCCTCATGGGTTCTTTGCTTGTACGTCGCCTCCTCGGGGCTATATCACGTTCATCATCCTCGGATGATGAATCATCGGAGTAAGGTCCAGAATAATCGTAATATCCTTGCTCAGGGGGGGCTAGACCCCTAATATAAGGTGGCTGATACGACTCGGGTATCCGTAGAGCGTGTCCACTTGGTCCAGGATCCCTTCGATTTGGGGGATAGTTTGGCAACCCGTATAACGGATCGGTATTCACGGGGAGTGTAGTGGTGGAGATCTGAACTCCTGAGGGCGGTGGACGGCTAGTCAATGGAGCAACCACCATCTGAAGTTGGTTAGTCTCTTGTCCCGGGTGATCAATCACCGGTAAGGTTCTCTCAGCATGGGGATTCGTCCCTGTAGTCTGAGAAACTTGAGGTTGTGTAATAGTCTCAGTCGATGGGGGCACAAGCCCCTGCTCCGTAACAACGGGTAGTGTAGAGGAGACGATTGGTGGGTCAGATGTAACAGGAACGTTCTCGGTTGACGTTCTTCGTGTGTTAACCATGGTTGATATCCTGGTCCCACAGACGGCGCCAAATGTTGTGGAATAAAAAGTAGGGTTATCGAATTGCGGCTGGGGTTCGTGAGCTTCATGCTTTAGTGGCTGCGCTTGTGTTATCGTGACCTAATTCGGGTCCTCACAAGATGCCTACGTATCTCAGAGTTGAGAATCAAGCCAACGTAGTTCTGAGATGAGGGGTCAGGCCCTTTATATAGGCTGTGGAAGCCTTAGAATTATAGTAGGTTTTGGAGACTTGATGGATAAGTCACCGTAATTGAGGAAGGTTCTGACTCCTTCCTTTTAGGAATTAGTTTCCATGTCGAATTTGGTGCCTTGGAGGCTACACAATATCCTGGGGATATTCTAGGACGTTCTTAGCTTCTAGAACGTTCCTGGTTTGTGGATCAGACCCATGTTAGAGATAGGCTTTTACCGGGCGTCCCCAGTTTGGGCCGTTCTTTTGGGCCTGACCATTAATTACGAATTTAGTGCCCAACTAGGGTTTCGGGCCATATTTACGGGCCAATAAATGTCACATTAATTGTGTCTTTAAGGGTTACTTTTCACCCATATCAATTATTATTATTATTTTACATATAAAAATTATTATTTTACATATTAAAAATTATTATTTTACATATGAAATATAAATATTATTATTTTACATATAAAATATTGAAAAAGGAATTAAGAAATAAGAAGAGATAATATTAATATAAATATTTTATTACCGAATAACTGAAAATACCATAACCGAAAACTGAAATATTTCGGTTTGGTACTAAAATATTTCGATTCGGTTAACCGAACCGAATTATTTCGATTATTTCGGTTCAGTAATCGGTTAACAGATCTGAATACTCAGCCCTAACACATGATAGAAAATGTTAATACTCGTAATCTAACTTTCTTTCAATAAATACATTTGCAAATGTAATGATGAATGGACCTGAACTCTCTACGTTTCTAAAAGAACAATTACTCGACAGTCGACATGGTATGTTTATTATTCGAAATCGAGATTAAAAAGAAAACATATCCTCTGAAAAAGAATGAGATTGAATCGAGTTTTGTACATGTCTAGCTCAAATTCGATTTGTTTCAGTCAAAATTGTTCACATTTGTTTATTTTAATTTAAAACTTAGATATGATAAATATTAATATTTTGAACAATTTAAATATATAAATTTAACCGAAATTATGGTTCATCGTTTTCATCATCACGACAATTGAACCATATCTATACTAATATATTAAAGCCAAAAGATTAAAAGTTTGGTCGGTTTGGTTATCCTAATTATTAAAATAAATAATGACATAATATAATTAATGGTAATTAGCCATTGCCATTTTCACATTTACTTTTAATTAAACATATTACCTTTTGTAAAAACATCAATCGGACCATATCTTCAAATCATTAATATTTTATTTCTAATTAAAATACTTTACCTTTTTTAAAAAAAAACTAATCTTACAATCATTAATATATACCCAAAAATATCACACCATAATTTCAATTATTAATAAAATATATTAAAAATTCCTATACGTTGTTTATAATAAGAAAATATTAGTATAATACGTAAATATGAGTATATTAAATTATATTAAATTAAAATTTAAAAAAATATTAAATTGATAATTATATAAAAACACAATTTTACAATTAACTAAAATTTAATAAATACCTAAAATATCTTATCTTTCAATCAATTTAAAAGACGTTTAGTTTTATTTGAACATATTACCCTTTATACACACCTAAAATATCGTATCTTTCAATCATTAATATTTCTTTCTAATTGAAATACGTTACCTTTTAATTTAAAACATAAGTTTGCAAAAATAATCTTCCATTTAATATTTATTTTGTTATTAAATACCCTATCTTTAATTTAAAACATAAATGTTCAATCATTAATGTATATCAAAAAATATGACACCGTATTACAATTAGATTTTTAGTAATTAATAAGAACTGTTGGATGTAATTATAAAGTATATTAAATGATTAAATTACTTTACTAAATATTCAAGGTTCGAATCCCGTCAACGACATGTTTAATTTAAAATTTTATTATGTAAATTTTAAATCATGTAAATCATTTATTAAATTTACTATAAATTTTATTAAATTAATATTAAAATAATTTTAAAATTAATGATTATATAAAAATATAATTATAGAATAAAATAAAATTTATAACATATCAAAAGAAACCCGTGGGATTATAAACTAGTAAATTTTTATTACCGTAGTCCATAATAATACAATATAATTAGTTTACACATGTTCAAATGCAAATACAAAGTTGAAAGAAAAAAAGAATCTAAAATACATTTCAAGTAATTTTTTGAAAATATGAATACAATTAGTGTGATTTGATATATACAATCTTATACGTATAATTTTTTTTATATAATATTTTAATATGCATAACTTTTTGTAATATAAATTAATTTTATTTACAATCTCAGAAAGTTTACGTGAGAGGTATTTTACTCTTTCCGTATCAAAATACATGTTTTTTTTTTGATCGATTGAATTGACTAAAGTTTGACTGAAACTTACATATATTATATAATTGAGAAAAATAAAAAAAATCATATCATTAAAAAATTTCAATTTTCAAAAATTTTAATTAGATAATTTTTAATATTTAATTAAAAATTGGTTAATTTGACCACAAAAAAGTCAAAAGAAATATATAAAATGGGACGGAAGATTTCAAAGCTTTTATTCAGCATCCAGTTACAAATACTTTTTCCTCTAAAATTGAAGGGTGCAGGGAAATTTCTGTCGATCATTTGTATAAAAATTAAAAAGAATAGCTGGAGCAATCACTAGCTACTCCCTCACACACACATGTACAGATTATCTCTAAAAATAAGATGAGGTATCTGGATATGGGAAAAGAGAACAAAGTTTATTACATTTTCCATATCTTAAGCATTAAGTGATTCTTTCCATATTAACATATTGTTCATATATTATTTAAGTTAGTCCGAAATTAGAAGCCTCTAATTATCTATATTTAAATTTCCGACTCACTAACATACACAGTAATTAATTAAAGAGTAAAATTAAAATATACCTATTTCTCAAAACATGAAAAGTAAAACATAAATAAAATGTACCTGTATTTTAATTTTTGCATATACATACAGGCATATGTATGTATAGGCAGTAAAAATGAGAAAAATAGGCAGTAAAATGACGTGTATGGGTTAAGAAGACAGTAAAAGTTCTTAAACGTAGGCCTAGCACCCGGATAAGGAGCCGAATTAACGCCCAGCACAATTGACTCCCTCACTCTCCTTCACCTTCGCGTGTACTCACTCTCCTTTTCTTCCTATAAAACTAAGCTCCATTGAGGCCTCTTATTCTTAACATAATAACATTACATACACGTATACATACAAATAACAAACCTAACTTTCACCAACAAACACCATGCCTCCTAGAGATAAACTCTCCTCCTCCGCCGCCGCAATTCACAACGCCGCCAGAGAGACACGCTATCGCGGCGTGCGTAAAAGGCCGTGGGGCCGTTACGCTGCCGAGATAAGAGATCCGGCTAAGAAGAGCCGCGTTTGGTTAGGTACTTTTGATACGGCTGAAGAGGCGGCGCGTGCTTACGACGCTGCGGCTCGCGAGTTTAGAGGAATTAAAGCGAAGACGAATTTCCCGACGTCGATGGAGATCATCGCCGCCGCGAATCCGGTTAAAGCTGCCGGAAATAATACTCGGAGTCCGAGTCAGAGCAGTACAGTTGAATCGTCGACGTCAATTGCCGCCGGAGCTCCGCCGTCGCTCGATCTCTCCCTCGCGCCAGGACATGTCGGCGGCGTTGTGAATTATCCGACGATCTTTCCGGCGGCGCGTCCTGTTTATTTCTACCACGCGCTGTCGAGATCAGACGCCGTCAACAATTTCAACAGTTACAGTTCGGAGAAACGACCGATCGGCGGCGTGCTCGCCGGATGTGTGCAAAGCGACTCCGATTCATCGTCCGTCGTTGATAACAATTACAGTGACCGGAGAAAGGCTCTCGATCTGGATCTGAACCTTCCTCCGCCGTCGGAAGTTGTTTAATTTCCGATCTATAATTTTTAAAATTTTCCGCTAATTTTAAAATTAGAAAACAGATTAAAAAAGAGAGGAATGGAATATTATTATTAGTTGAAGAAGAAGAAGAATGAAGAATGAATGTAATGAAAAATCTCAGCCTGACAATATTTTTCGAAAGTGCTGATATGTAATTACATATTATAGTTATGTTAATTGTTCTTCATAATCATCATTAAGCCTTGTAATGTATATATATCAAGAACAAAATCTCCTCTTGTTTTAAGATATATGAAATTGTTTAATATTGTTTTGTTTTTTATTTGTTGGATTTAAATAAAAGATTATTTGTGATATGAAAAGTGATGCACACTAATTGGGAATTTGAAAAATGAGAATGGTGGAGTTGAAGGAGCATGGCATCCGACTGTCGGATGAGGGGAGGAGAGACTATCGAGATTCGATACTAGTGTTTTGAATGTTTTTTGTCGTATTCAAACACGCATACCTAAAATTATGTACTTTAGTTTAGTTCATGCGGCTGGCTGGCTGGCTGGCTGTTCAGGATATTTGAATACATGTAGTACAGTACTGTTTTGTAATTTTACTTTATGTGTTGCTTAAATAATGAGTTAGAATAAAAATAAAAAATAAAAAAAAAAGGTAGGACGGCACCGACGGCGTGGGTGTATTTGTTGGACGAATAAAAAGGTGACATAGAATCAGCAGATCGGCCGCTGGGTATTTAATATAGGCCCTGTTTGGCAATTAGCTGTTAGCGGATTGAATTACCTGTTTTAACTAATGGATTGAGTTAGTTGTTTTGATTAGCGAATTGAATTAGCTGTTTTACATCAAATTGTTTGGTAATTAGCTGTTTGAATTCGTTTTTATATATTAACTACACACACAATAAACATCTAATTGAAAAAACTCTTCTAAGTAGCTTTTTGAAAATTAACTTTTCGAGTACAAAAAGCTATTTCAATCCACTAACTATCAAACACTAATATTAGATGTTTCAAATAGTCAAACCTCTAATATTTTCTCAAACTTTTAACTTCCAAACATTCCATAATAAAAACTAGTACTATACTACTCCCTTCGTTTTAAAAAACTTTTTCGGTTTATTCTGGAAACGAAACAAGTACTATACTACTCCCTCCATTTCAAAAAACTTTTCCTATTTATTTTGGAAACGGTTGCCAACGTATGCTTTTAATCGTTAATATCTTTAATTTCATATTAGTATTTGATATAAAAACTTCACTGTATTAAAGTACTCACAAATACGAATCAAACAAAATCACTCATGAATATATTTTATCTTATAAATTATGCGTAAATTAGTAGGTAATCGCTTATTATATCATTATATATAATAAGCACAAGAGGGATCTTATCCAAATTTTTGGTCTTGTCGCTGTACTACCAAAATCAAATGATCCGTTGGATTAAAAATAGACGACCAAGATTAGATCATATTAAAATATATATATATATATATATATATATATATATATATATATATATATATACACACACACACAATCTAAAAAGGATATTATTAGAAATGGTTGCATTAGAATTGAATTTTAAAAAGAAAATTATAATCTAAAAAGGATACAATTAAAAAAGTTTGTATTAGGATTGAATTTTAAAAAAAAATTATAATCTGAAAAGGATATAATTAAAATAACTTGCATTAGAATTGAATTTTATTTATTTTATTAGTATTAAAAAATTCATATTTATTATTTGGGCTATATTTTGAGATCTATAAATCAAATTTGGATAATTTTATAATTCCCACAAAATACATAAAATTATTTTTAATTTAGTAATGATTTAATAATTATTATTTAAATGAAAATACACAGAATCTCAAACAAACGAAAATATAATTACGAATTTTTACATTAATCCTATGTAATGTATAAATCCTACATTGATAATGTTATTCAATATAGAAAATCTAATTATACATGATTTAAATAATTGACATATACATTTTCGTACTTCAATATAAATACACTTTTATTTTATAACATATTAAAATATAAAATATTTTTTAATGCTAGAAACAAACGAAAATATAATTACAAATTTTTACATTAATTCTATTTAATGTAGAAATCCTACATTGATAATGCTATTCAATGTAGAAAACCTAATTATATATGATTTAAGTAATTGACATATACATTTTCGTACTTCAATATAAATACACTTTTTATTTTTTAACATATTAAAATATAAAATATTTTTTTAATGCTAGATCCAACGATTTTCATCTATTCACTTTAAGATTTTTGTCGTACGGAGGACCAGACTACTGATTATCAACAATATGGACAAAATCCCTCTTACACTTATTATTAAAATTGTATTTAGTTGTTGTTAGAATTATCTTCAAATAATTATAAGGATATTTTGATAATCAAAATGAATTATAAGTAGAATTCATAAATAAAATAGAATTTTCAGCGTAAAAAATTGTCAATTTCTTTTCTTTTTTGTTTCTGTGTAGATTTAATTAGAAAACAATTATTGAACCATCAATAAATTAAAAATTATTTTGTTAATTTCACGTGAGTTGTAATCATCCAAATTAAATTTTAAGAATTCAAGATAGAGTATAAATATTAAATCGAACGTGTGAAATCTTATATATATATATATATATATATATATATATATATATATATATATATATCAATTTTTTTAACAATAATTTGATATGTAAATTAATAACACTTAAATTTTTTAAAAATTAATATATTTACAGATATTAAAAAAGGAGTCATGCGTTGCACGAGTTATGAATTATTATATCCTTATATATAATAAGCATAAGAGAGATTTTATCCATAAATTTTCGTCACTGTACTACAAAAATAATCTCAACTGTCGAATCTAATATCTTTAAAAATAGACGATCAAGATTATATCATATTAAAAGAGGAAATTATAATCTAAAAAGGATATGATTAGAAAAGGTTGCCTTAGAAGTAAATTTTAAAAATATAATTATAATTTGAAAAGGATAAAATTAAAAAGGCTGTATGAGAATTGAATTTTAAAAAAGAAATTATAATCTTGAAAGGATATAATTAAAAAAGGTTGTATTACAATTGATTTTTATATATTTATTTATTAGTAGTTAAACAAATTCATATTTATTATTTGGGCTCTATCTTGAGATCTAGAAATCTAATTTGTATGATTTTACAATTCAAGTGAAACTCATAATACTACCAAAATAATCTCAACCGTCGAATCTAATATATTTAAAAATAGACGATCAAGATTATATCATATTAAAAGAGGAAATTATAATCTAAAAAGGATGTGATTAGAAATGGTTGTCTTGGAAGTAAATTTTAAAAATAAAGTTATAATCTAAAAAAGATACAATTAAAAAAGTTGTATTAGAATTGAATTTTAAAAAGAAAATTATAATCTTTAAAAGATATAATTAAAAAAGGTTGTATTACAATTGAATTTTATTTATTTATTTATTAGTATTTAAACAAATTCACATTTATTATTTGGGTTCTATCTTGAGATCTAGATATCTGATTTGGATGATTTTACAATTCAAGCGAAACTCATAAAATTATCTTTAATTTAATTATGATTTAATAATTATTATTCAAATAAAGATACTTAGAATCTCATGAGAAAATATAATTAAGAATTTTTGCATTAATCCTACTCAATGTAGAAGACTTACATTGATAATGTTATTCAATGTAAAAAACCTAATTATATATAATTTAAATCATTGACATACACCTTTTCATATTTCAATATAAATACACTTTTTAGTTTATAACATATTAAATTATAAAATATTTCTTTTTTGATAGATCAAATGGTTCTCTTCTATTTATTTTAAGATCTTACGTTTCTTATTTATTTTGTTCTACAAAGGACGAGACTACCGATTATCAAAATTTTGGACAAAATCTCTCATACACTTATTATTAAAATTATTTTGGTTGTTAGTAAAACTATCTTCAAATAATAACAAGGGTATTTTGATAATCAAAACGAATTATACGTAGAATTCATAAATCGAATAGAATTTCCAACATAAAAAATCGTCGATTTTCTTCTCTCTTTTGTTTCTGTGTAGGTTTAATTGCAAAATAATTGTTAAAAAATCACTAAATTGAAGATTATTTTGTTAATTTTACGTGGGCTGTAAATCGTCCAAATCAAATTTTAAGAATTCAAGATAGAGTACAAATATTAAACCGAATGTGTAAAATCTCATATGTATCAATTTTTTAACAAAATTTGATATGTAAATTAATAGAATATAAAATTAAAAAAATTAATATAATTATAAATATTAAAAAAGAAACCGTGCATTGTACGGGTTATAAGCTAGTAATAAACAATATTCAAAGTCAAAACCGGTAAAGTATTACTCCCTCTGTATCATAATACATTTCTTGTATTGACTTTGATCACTGTTCATTGTAAGCGGTTGACTACTAATTTACATATCTATACTATTATATAAATTCCGAAACATTGAAAGTTTTGGTACCTATTTTTTGGTACTGAGTGAATTTACTTATATACCCTTCATTATAAAAAAACATAAATACACCTAAAATAAATAATAACATAATATAATTAATGGTAATTAGTCGAGATAATACCTTTTATAATCACCTAAAAACATCAATCGTATCATATCTTTCCATCATTAATATTTTCTTTCCAATTAAAACACGTTATAATTAATGATAATTAGTCGATTAAGATAATAAAATTAATGGTAATTAGTCGATTGCCTTTTTCGAATTAATATAATAAAATTAATGGTAATTAGTGATTGCCTTTTTCACATTTACTTTTAGTTGAACATATTACCTTTTATAAACAGCTAAAAACATCAATTTTATCATATCTTTCAATCATTAATATTATTACGTTACCTTTTTAATTTACAACAAATCTTACAATCATTAATATATACATGAAAATATCACATCATATTTCTCAATTATTAATAAAATATATTACAAATCGTATACATTGTTTATAATAATGAAACATGAATATTAAAAATCGTATACATTGTTTATTATATAAAATGTATCACCTTTGCTATTTTTTCTAATTAAATTTCCTTTTTTTCTAGAAATATTATGGGCAACATTAATTTCTCATTTTCTAAAAACTATGAGCAATTTTATATACTAAAATAACATAATTAAATTATAATTATTATAAACTAATCAATTACCATTTTCACATTAAATCATGTCATTTTTTTAATTTTCACATTACCATTCTATTTTCTCTAACTAAAATCTCTCTTTTTTCCAATTTATATCACGGACGGTTCTATTTAATACAAATAACTAATAATATTATAATGTTTATTCAAAAAAAAAATTAATATTATAATGTTAATAATTAACCGATGTTCTTTTTCAGCTAAAACGTATCATCTTTTCCAATATTTTCTAACTAAAATACGGTAGATAAAATCCATCCTACTAACTAACCAATTTCCTTTTTTTCGGTTAAACATATTATCTTTTCTATTTTTCAATAACTAAATAATTTTAACTAAAGTCTCTCTTTTTCCAATTATATCATGGACGGTTACTTTTTTCAGCCAAAAGAAGTTACCTTTTTTATTTTCTCTTACTAAAACCTCTCTTTTTTTCAAGTTAAACATATTATATTTTCTATTTTTCAATAACTAAATAATTTCCTTTTTCAAGTAAAATACAATATCTTTGATATTTTATATAACTAAAATTTCTCCTTTATTAATCAATTTCCTTTTTCATGTTAAACATATTACTTTTTCTGTTTTTCAATAACTAAATAATTTATTTTTTCAGGTAAAATCCAATATCTTTTACATTTTATCTAACTAAAATTTCTCTTTTTTTAAAAACACAACGAGCAATTTTGTTTAATAAAATAACATAATTATATTATAATTACTATTAACCAATCGATTACCTTTTTCAGCCAAAACATGTTACATTTTCTCTTTTCTCTATCTAAAGTCTCTCTTTTTCCATTATATCATGGTCGGTTACCTTTTTCAGCCAACACAAGTTACCTTTTTTCTTTTCTCTTACTAAAACCTCTGTTTTTTCAATTATATCACGAGCGTTTCTATTTAATAAAAATAAAATAATAATATTATAATCTATACTATTATATAAATTCCGAAACATTGAAAGTTTTGGTACCTGTTTTTTGGTACTGAGTGAATTTACTTATATACCCTTCATTATAAATAAACATAAATACACCTAAAATAAATAATAGCATAATATAATTAATGGTAATTAGTCGAGATAATACCTTTTATAAACACCTAAAAACATCAATCGTATCATATCTTTCCATCATTAATATTTTCTTTTCAATTAAAACACGTTATAATTAATGATAATTATTCGATTAAGATAATAAAATTAATGGTAATTAGTCGATTGCCTTTTTCAAATTAATATAATAAAATTAATGGTAATTAGTGATTGCGTTTTTCACATTTACTTTTAGTTGAACATATTACCTTTTATAAACACCTAAAAACATCAATTTTATCATATCTTTCAATCATTGATATTATTACGTTACCTTTTTAATTTACAACAAATCTTACAATCATTAATATATACATGAAAATATCACATCATATTTCTCAATTATTAATAAAATATATTAAAAATCGTATACATTGTTTATAATAATGATACATGAAAATGTATCATCTTTGCTATTTTTTCTAATTAAATTTACTTTTTTTCTAGAAATATCACGGGCAACATTAATTTCTCATTTTCTAAAAACTATGAACAATTTTATTTATTAAAATAACATAATTAAATTATAATTATTATAAACTAATCAATTACCATTTTCACATTAAATCACGTCATTTTTTTAATTTTCACATTACCTTTTTATTTTCTCTAACTAAAATCTCTCTTTTTCCAATTTATATCACGGACGGTTATATTTAATACAAATAACTAATAATATTATAATGTTAATAATTAACCAATGTCCTTTTTCAGCTAAAACGTATTATCTTTTCTATATTTTCTAACTAAAATACGGTAGATAAAATCCATCCTACTAACTAACCAATTTCCTTTTTTCCGGTTAAACATATTATCTTTTCTATTTTTCAATAACTAAATAATTTTCCTTTTTAGGTAAAATACAATATCTTTTATATTTTATCTAACTAAAATTTCTACTTTATTAATCAATTTCCTTTTTAAGGTTAAACATATTACCTTTTCTGTTTTTCAATACTAAATTATTTCATGTTTTAGGTAAAATACAATATTTTTTACATTTTATTTAACTAAAATTTCTTTTTTAAAAAAAACCATACGAGCAATTTTGTTTAATAAAATAACATAATTATATTAGAATTACTATTAACTAATCAATTATCTTTTTCAAGCAAAACACGTTACCATTTCTCTTTTCTCTAGCAAAATTCTTCCTTTTTCCAAATATATCATGGATGGTTACCTTTTTCAGCCAAAACACGTTACCTTTTTTATTTTCTCTTACTAAAACCTCGCTTTTTCCAATTATATTACGGGCATTTCTATTTAATAAAAATTAAATTATAAAATTATAATATTAATAATTAACTGATTACCTTTTCAGCTAAAATGTATCATCTTTTCTATTTTTTCTAATTAAATTCCTTTTTTTTAGAAAATATTACGGGCAACATTAATTTCTCATTTCTAAAAATTATGAGCAATTTTATTTAGTAAAATAACATAATTAAATTATAATTACTATAAACTTATCAATTAACATTTTCACATAAATCAAGTCATCTTTTTAATTTTCACATTACCCTTCTATTTTCTCTAACTAAAATATCTCTTTTTCCAATTGTATCACGGACGGTTCTATTTAATAAAATAAACTAATAATATTATAATATTAATAATTAACCGATTATCTTTTTCAGCTAAAACGTATCATCTTTTCTATATTTTCTAACTAAAATCCCTCTTTTAATAGAAATATCACGGATAATATTAATTTCTCCTTTTCTAAAAACATTGTATTTAGTAAAAAAAACATAATTAAATTATAATTACTATAAACTAATCAATTACCTTTTCACCTAGAACATGTTACCTTTTTAATTTTCTGTAACTAAATCCTCTCTTTTTCTAATCATATCATGGGCATTCTATTTAATGAAATAAAATAATAATTTTATAATCACTAATAATTAACCGATTACCTTTTTCAACTAAAACCTATCATCCAAGAACCACCAATCTTGAGACCTGTATACAACCGATACTCATCTGATCTGTGGCTCCTCATCTTGCGGGATACGACGCCCGACCACCTCAATGTCAGGAAGACTTTCGATACAAGTCGTCCAACATCTCCAATCATAATTCTGGAGAGCCTTCCACACCACACAACTCTTGCAGCCCGCAACCCCAAGATCAACTTTTTAACCATCGGCTCTGATATCACTTGTTGGGCCGCGCAACACCCATTAACTCCACATTAATATGATATTATCCGGGCCGTGAACACGGTCGCATGGATTTATTTTTTGGGCTCCTCCCAAATGGTCTCATACTAATGGAGTTGTTTTGACTGCTTATATTCAAGCTAATTCTCGTTTATCTTATCGATGTGGGACTTGGGTTGACACCTACTCTATAAAAAATTTATATTATAAACTATTGCCAGAAGTTTAATGTTCAATCTCATCAATAAAATATTATATTAAAAAAATTTATACCATTTATTTTCAAGATACAAGCAAAACATTATTGCTAATCTATAATCATATTAGTTAAGAATTTACATTAAAATATGAATAATAAGATTAAAAAAAAAAAAAAAAAGACAATCGTGCACCACAAGAACTACAAGCTAATTGTACTTGAATCAGTTTAATCTCCTCATGCGAGATAAGTTATTTTTATTTTTTGTTCACTAGCATTACTCTATTTCAAATGTCATTTTTGTTATAACAACAAAATTTGTTATATAATAATTGGAATGTCATTTTTATTCAGCAGAAAGTTGATCAAAAATTCAAAATACTGATTTCGAATTATTATTATTAGTTTTTAAATATTGAATCTTGGATTGTTTCAAGTTTTGCCTCCCATAATTTGTTTTATAGTATTACAGAAAGACTTTATTACACTTTTGAGAAGCTAATTTAGGTCGACTTTTAAGAATTATAAAAAATGTCAGAAAATACATGAGATATGTTCGCTTCATAAAATTTTTAAAAAAAATCTTGGATTTTTGAATTCTATTACATTTTACCGGATCTATAAAGTCTTAAATAAAAACCACCTAATTTTAAACATATAATTCATCAACAAATTGTTAAAATATTATCTTAAAAAAATACGTGTTAAAAGAGTTTTTTTAACATTAAAAAAACTCGCCAATTGATATAATTAAAAATATTAAAATATTCGTAAACTGCATCGACTATATAGTTAAAAATGAACATAAACGGCTATTTGGTTAGCTCGTTTATATGTTTCTTTTCAGATTGTAGTATCAGTTCAGGGACTTGTCCTGGCTGTAATTCGGTTGTTTGAAGTTAATACAATTGCTTTCGTAAAAAAAAATAAAAATAGATGCTATTAATGAACAGACTCAAAAAGTAAATTCATACTAATCTATATATATTATAATGCCAGGAGATCGGAAATGCACCAGAATCGTTTAAAATATTTTACTTTTTTACTTTTCCAACATTTAAGCTAATCTAATGACCAAAATAGGGGTACCCCAATACGAAAAAGTCCTATAATTCTACCCTCTATTCATTCATCGAAAAAAAATTAAAAAAAATATATTTTTTTATAAAAAATGATGACGTGGCAACAATTTTTTTTTATTTTTTATTATTATTTTTTTTATGAATGGATGGAGGGTTGAATTATAAGATTTTTTTTGTGAATGTGCCCCTGACGGGGCCCAGAATATATGAAATATTATATATTTGGGATATTTACATAAATATATAAGATTTTAACAATTACTTCCAATTTTACTACCATCCAACTATCTTTTCACTTCTATAAAATCATTTTTTCAAAAATACTACCTCATTATAATTTTATGTTTTCAAAATTCCAAAAATACTACCATCCTCAGTTGCAACTTTTGCAACCTCATTTGCAACTTCCAGTTTTCAAATTTCTGATTTCAAGTTCTGGGGTTCAGATGACATTTTCGACCAATTTTTTGGAATCTAGATATATATATATATATATATATATATATCTAGATTCCAAAAAAGTGGTCGAAAATGTCATCTGAACCCCAGAACTTGAAATCAGAAATTTGTAGCATCTCAGTTGCAAATGAGGTTGCAAGGCCCCGCCAGAGGCACTCATAATTGGTGAATTTGGGTTGGATGGCCCCGCAGGGGCACTCATAATTGGTGAATTTGGGTTGCAAGGCCCCGCCAGGGGCACTCATAATTGGTGGATTTCTGATTTGTAACTTTCAGTATTCAGTTGCAACTTTTGCAACCTCAGTTGCAACTTTTTCAACCTCAGTTGCAACTGAGGTTGCAACAGTTGCAACTGAGGTTGCAACAGTTGCAACTTTTTCAACCTCAGTTGCAACATCAGTTGCAACTTTTGCAACCTCAGTTGCAACAGTTGCAACTTTTGCAACCTCAGTTGCAACTTTTGCAACCTCTGTTGCAACTTTTGCAACCTCAGTTGCAACTGCGGTTTGCAACCTCAGTTGCAACTTTTGCAACTGAAAACTGAAAGTTGCAAATCAGAAATCCACAAATTATGAGTGCCCCTGCGGGGCCATGCAACCCAAATTCACCAATTATGAGTGCCTCTGGCGGGGCCTTGCAACCTCATTTGCAACTGAGATGCTACAAATTTCTGATTTCAAGTTCTGGGGTTCAGATGACATTTTCGACCTATATATATATCTAGATTCCAAAAAAGTGGTCGAAAATGTCATCTGAACCCCAGAACTTGAAATCAGAAATTTGAAAACTGGAAGTTGCAAATGAGGTTGCAAAAGTTGCAACTGAGTAAGGTAGTATTTTTGGAATTTTGAAAACAAGGTCGGTATTTTTAGAATTTTAGAAAGATTGGTAGTATATATTTAAAAATCTAATAGTTTATATGGGTAGTTATAAACTTATCCCTATATATTTTGTGTTGGTTTGTAGTTCTCATTTTAAGAGTGGTTTGTATTTGAGCAAAAATCTATATATATATATATATATATATATATATATATATATATATATATAAAATTTACGTCATGTTATTTATTAAAAGATTAACAAATTTTATTTTAGCATTATAATTATTACTCAAATTTAAAATATTAGTTATATGTATAGAACTAAGATTATTTTATGTAAATTAACGACTTAAAATTATTCACATTGCATCATTTTTTATTACATGCTGAAGATTTTTGCAAACTTTTTTCGAACGATTGTAGGACAAACGATCTTAACTTCTCGAACAATATTTTATCAATAATTGTGGAAATCGTTATAAGTTATAGAAGTATAATCTTTTGGTTAAAATCTAGAATTTGTACAAAATAATATTGACAGATTTTTTTATTTTTTACATAATAAACTCAATCATTTTATTGCGCAATTAAGTCGATAAAAATGTTATACTCATGTTGTTTCATTATATTGTGTCAAAATAAATTAATAATCTAATTATATAAATTCTTATGCTATTATTGAGCATATATGTTGTGAGAGGGGTGTCGGTTTTCAAAACGTTATTTAGTTCTATTTAATATTGTATTTGCTACTTTTCATATTATGATATTTCTAAGATTATTAAACTTTTTGATATATAATTAGAGTATTATTCCAACTAAGAATTCATACAAACTGTTTTAAATAACTTTTTTAGGAAAATTTTAAAATACCTATCTACATATATTATAATAGCCGGAGATTGAAGAGGCTTTCACTCTGAAGTTTCAAAAAAATTTATTGATTTTTCACATTTTTTATTTTTTTATTAAATAATTTTCTTGCATTTAATAGGATTATAATTAGTCATTAATTGTACCTATTAAACTTATATTAAATACACTTTATTTCATACTTAAAACAAAATTTTAGCCAATAATTATTATAATTATCTATATAAAATATTTTAGTTATTATTATTTCTTTATTAGAAAATTTTAATTATTCTATTAATATAAAATATTAATTATCCATATAAAAGTACAATTATTTCAAGTTAAAATGATAAATTTAAATTATTTATATAGTTCATTTCTAATCCTTATTCAAAATCATTGCAATTTTTTTGGCAATAATAAATAAACGATTTTAACTTTTCGATAAATTCGTAATCAGTGACCGTGAGAATCCCCATAAGTTAAGTTACGGAAGTATATAAATTTTCCAATTAACATCTACAATTTAAAATACAAGTAATATTATATAATTTACTTTTACACATGAAACATGGGGTATGATCAACTCGATTAAATTGAACCAATCCAACCTTTTTCTTTAATGATTAAATCAATGAAAAAGTTATACATTCGTTGTTTCATTATATTGTGTTGGAATAAATTAATATTCTAACTAAACACATTCTTATACTAATACTAATCAATTAATCGCGCATGTATGTTATGTGATGGGTGTCGGCTTTGAATAACATTTTATTTAATATTTATAAATTTTTATTATAAAAATTATGTTGAAAGTGTAACTTGGTAGGAAAAAAATAACAGGCCATTATGGAGTTGGTGAAGTTGATAATATGTTAAATAATCTTCATTTTGCTTAAATAATTAATTTTAAAAGACTTAGTGTTTATTGAGAATCCAATAATTTTTAGATTCATTTTTATTGGAGATAGAATATAATTACATGTACATATTTATTATAAGATTTGATATAAAAGTATTAAAATATGTGTGTACCATTTTGAATATGTGTCCATGAATTTAAATTTAATATTACATACAAATAAAGTTCTTACAAATAATGCTAAAAAAAATAAATCAAATGAATATATACAAGTGTCAGTTCACTCCAAAAAATATGAAGCATGACTTACAAAATGCTTTTGAATTCTCTTTTGTTTGTCATACAACCAAATTTATCGACAAGTTAAGTCAATTACACTTCTTATCACATTTACATTTTGCTTCTTTTTTTCGTCATACAAACAAATTTATCAACAAATTAAGCAATCACGTCTTTCATAACGGCATCGACTACAAAAATATTTCAAAAATGTTATTTTTACTTATCCATTATCAAACTTTACAATTTTTTATCAATATTGAATTTCAAAAGCATTTTTTATGCAAAAAAATAGACGTCATCAATATTTTCGAAAATATTATTATTAACACTTAAGAATTTAACTAAAACATGTTTTATTTTCTTTTCTCTATAATTCTTAAACATTCAAATTTAATTACATTTTACACAAGTTTCAATTTATCATATCAATTTTCAAATAATAAAACTCAACGAACAATGATGTTATATATACAATTTTTAAAAATATTTTCGTGTTACGTGTAGCGCGGCTTTGTTATCTACTCATACACTAAAACAATACTGGATCTTTGATACAGTCATAATCAAAAGTCAAAACACACCTTAGATTTTTAATCGAAAACTTTGTTTGTTACTTATCCGATCAAACGGTGCGGGATTTTTAATGCATCTTTACTTGCACGATGTGTTATAGACATATAGTCACTGTTCTAAAAATTTTCGATTTAAATGATTAATTTTTGATCAATTCTTCTTAAGATAATTAATCGATTCGATTTTTGAATCTGATTAATCCCGTGAATTTATTTAAAATAATATGTTTAATTGTAAGGATAATATGTTCCTACAGTTAACTTTAGGATATTCTCCTAAAATTAACCGTTAAGACTGTGGCACATATAATTATTAATGCCCCTGCGGAACCTTTTTAAGTCAAAGAAATAAATCTATCAAACCTACGTTGTTTTGATGGATTAACTTTAGGAAATTCCCTACAGTTAACTGTAGAATCATTTTTCTCTAATTGTAAATTAGACTAATATATTAAATATTATTATAATATCTCATTAATACTCCGATTAATCCTTCCGATTAATACCCGATTACCCGATTATCTTAAATTGGTAATTCAACCAATTTATGCCGATTTTTACAACCATGCATATAGTAGTAAAAAAAAAGAGAATACACTAAAAACTAAAATTAATTTACAGATAAAAATTGAAACTCAAAGTTAAATTTTATTCCTTAAGTCATATGGTTCATTTAGTAGGAGTTAGAGCAACTCCAACCATACATGTTCCTTACCTATAATGTGCCAAGGTGGACAAATATAGGGATTTTAGTTTAAAAATAAAGCTCCAACCCTACCCCTCATCCCCTTTATTTTTTAGGGAAGAGAAAATATAACCCCTTATTTGAGGGATCAAAATTAGATCCCCTATATCCTCCACCTTATTAGTTAATTTATAAGAATGTTCAAAATTTAAATATCAAAAAACTACACTAAAAATTACTTTTAAAATATAGGGTATGAATATAGGGTATATGATGAAAGTGAAACATAATTTTCATTACTTATATTTTTAATAATCCCTATTTTAGGGGTTAAAGAAAGGGAAGAGCATTGGAGTTGCTCTTTGTACCCAGTTGGATAAGAATAATTCTAAGACACTATCGAATTAAAGAAAAAATGGAAAAAAGTAAAGCCCATGTCGGCCACGGGACCCACTTCATCTTTACTTGAGTTTGACGGGAAGTTGAATCGAGCAATAGGCAAAGACTCAAATTTGACAATATCCATTCATTTGTATGTGCTGAATTCTTAACTTCACCTTTTCCTAAAAATAACATCATGCACTTGGCAAAAAAAAAAAATAAAAAAAAAAAATAACATCATGCATTGGAGCATAAATTTAGGTAATTTTACTTGTCCTAAACTTTCTTTCAAAATAATTTGTGATACGGAACATAAATTACTGGAATCGTGTAAATATCAACGCGAATCCAAATATCCAATTTTAATTTGGATTTTATAGTGACATTGTACATTTAAATAAAACTTCAAACAAAATTTTCAAATACTTTTAACGATATTAACAATCAAAATAGTTAATAGTGGTTGCTAATTATGTTCCAAGTACAAATTGAAATTTAAAATATTCATTCCATTTCATCGTACATGTTTCCTTTAATTTTTGATGGATTAAATTGCCCAGAATTATTGAAATTTGTATATATTATATAATTGTAAAAAATAAGAAATTATATTATAAAAAATGTATCTAATATATTTTAAAATATAATTTTAAAATAATAATAAAATGAATTTTAATTTTTAATTAAAAATTAAATAATTTGATTACTGAAAAAAGGACATCTAAAATGTGCTGAGGAGTATTAACGAAAGTTCCGCTACATCATTTTCAATCATGTAAAACCTTTACGTAAAAATCAAGATAAATTACCTTGAATAAAAATAATAGATAATTTATAAAATTTTGTTCACTCCAGCGGGACAAAATCCTTAAGCAAATTTAGAAAACCACAATAGATTGCCTATATTTATCGAACCTTTAACAATCTGTAGTAAAATTCCACATTATCAATTATCATATTAAAATAATATATTCATTTTTAACAATTTGAAATAATATTAACTAACCATTTTAAAAATATAACCAACCAATATATTGTAGTCAATCCCATTAAACTAAAACATATTACAAATTAAACAAAATTTACATAATTAATATTAGGCATTTATAGAATATTGTTGGAAATGCTCCATTGAGCGGTCGTCTTTATACATACATGTCAATAATGTATTTCTTTGCTAATGACTAATTTGCCCCGACATATGAAGTAACCTAAAACGTTCCACGTGTGAAGCACAACGAAGGCGTAGGCTGCGTAGCGCCGCTGCCAAAATGCTATGTGGAGCCCAAATTTGTCGATTTATACCACAGGAGTAGTATACCTGTACGTCCCACAATACTTGTCTATTGTATTCCACACGTCATCGTACGAAGACTGAGCGCGACTATCGATGCAATTTTACATTTTGATGTTGACGTCTACGCAATAATGTGGCGACACGAGGCTTGCTTCACGTGGGCTTTGTCGTACGGAATTGAGTGGACAGCGGAAAAAATACGTGTCACTGATTAACCCGACATTGTCGACGGCGCGTGCGCACTATAAATGCGAGCGGTGTGCTTGGGAATGTTTCAAATTATGCTGTACTTTCTCACTTGGCTTATGCCAGAAAATATTTGTGAGTCGCATTGTATATGTTCCCTTTTTTTTTTTGCTAAATGTATATGTTCCTTTAATATTTTAGTGATTAAATTGATTCGTCGTTGATTAAATATTATAAGTTCTTCAAATATTATTTTAGAAAATGGAAAGGTATTTTATATAATAAATTAGTTGTAATTTTTAATTTTTTAATTTTTTTTATTTTCTTCAATTATATACATTAAAAATATAGTCAAATTTTGATTAATTTAATTAATAAAAAATTGAAAGAAATATGTATAATGTGACTGAAGTAGTACCAAAATGATATTATTATCATTATTGCATAAAAAAATAATAACTATTATTACTTAAGTAACACTTTCCATTCCTCATTTAGTTTACTATACTAGCAAAATTAGGATTATTTGAAAAGGATAGTTTTGTTATTTACTGTGAAAGTGAAATTTACCTGTATCATATATTCTCAAAATTAGTTAAATAAAATTAAGAAGTGAACAATATTTTGAAAGATCTGCTGTTTTAATTTTAGTTAATAAAAAACTATGTTTTTTGAATTATAATAGTGATAAATATTTTTTAAAAGGAAAAAAATCTTCTAATTAATAATATAATATCCAAAGATCAAAGTTACCTACTCAAACTATATTTTTATATAGACCGTTTGACTTTTTTACACACATTTTTAGGTGCATTGATCACAGAGTTTTTTTTGTGGGGAATGATAAAATTCATTGATGAAAAGAAACAGATGATACATCTAAAGAATAAAGGCTCATTATTTAACCGAAATGTATGCTTAACCAATCTATGGATCTAAACGACCTAGTAGAAAGAGATTCCCCCGGAAGTTTAGATAATATCACATTTATATCCACCAAAAAAGACCTCGTTAAAAATACCCACATGAGCAAAACCCTATGGAAAAAAAAACTCAAGCGGGGAAAAATAGTGCCTACTAAAAAAAATGAGTGCATCATTTTCCACCCACGGAAACTGAAAATATCAACACAACAGATAAAACTTTGTCAAAAAACCAATAATCGAATATATATTAAATAATTATTATACTCTGTATACATAATAAAGTTGAACAGTTTTATATATCTAACCAAAGGGTCCCCTATGGTTAGACATATAAAATATCGATTTCTTATAAGGGCATGGAGTTTCTAAAGCACATTATAGAGAAGTTCTCTATTAGTGCACCTTAAATCTTGTATTTTATTATTATTTTTCATAATCCAACCGTACGGATGAAAATTTTATGTCAAAATAATATTGTATACAAATTTTTAATATATTTGAAATAGTGGAGCATCACTTTTATAATAATACTATTTTCTATATATATTCAACGACACAGATTTATCATAATCTTATTGCTATAAATTTATAGTTCCAAATAATTAAATTACACGAAAATTTGTACATTCACATATTTTTGTATGAATTTAACATCCGTACGGTTGGATTGTTCAAATAATAACTAATTTATCATAATTTAAACCGCACTAATAGAGAACTTCTCTATTGTATGCTTTAGATACTCTTTTCCCTTCTTATAAAAGATCTATTATAAAGTCGTCTAAAATGACACCAGATTCGTCAACTGACGACGGATAAAAATAACCAATAAATATCCCAAAAACCTAAAAAATAGGGCACATTCATTATTGGCACAAAATCCATATAAAAATAGCACAATATGTATTACAGAAAATAACAGAAAATTAAGAAAAATCCCTTTGGTTAGATACCCAATACTATAAGAAATAGTAAAATAAAATTTATAAAAAATAATATATATTATATATATATATATATATATATATATATACTAATACACAATTAAATATAAGTCATGAAAAAAAATATAATAAAAAATAAAAAACCACATTATTAATTCTAAAAATATACAAGCCAATAAAATGACACAATTACCTCCTACAGGTCCAACATATACGCAACCAAGCATGGTCACCCAAAAATGGTACAAAACTTGATTACTACCCATAAATGGTACAAAACATCACATAGTTAAAATTATTGTTTTAAAATTTTCTTTTTTTAAATAAAAATATGTAATCAAATTTTAATTCATAAAAAAAGTTAATTAAAAAATTAATTTTAACTATGCAGTCAAAATACTTAAAAATATGTATAGAAAAATCAAGCGATTTATATAAAAAAAATAGAGAGATATTCGGTTACTACAATTTTTTGTCTTCTGAGTGTTGGGCGGAGAAGAAGGCTCTCGTAAGCAAGTTGGAAGGGGCTGAAATGAGGATGTTGCGGTGGTCTTGTGGGCGCACGATGTTGGTCAGAATCCCGAACTCGGTGTTTAGGAGCAAGCTTGAAGTGGCGCCTTTTTTCTGCGAAAGTTAGGGAAGGAAGGTTGAGATGGTTCGGCCACGTTCGAAGGAGGCTGGCTGAAGCCCCAGTTAGGAGGGTCGAGAGTCTGGCGGTTGTTGAGGCGAGGAGGAGAGGCAGGCCGAGGAGGTCGTGGGAAGAGCAACTCAGGTTGGATTTGAAGGCCCTAAACTTAAATGAGACCATGCTCGCGGATAGGTGTTCTTGGAGGCGGCGTATCAAAGTGGTGGATTCCCTTTTAGGTTGTGGCTCTGTTGTCGAGAGCCTCAGAGTTGCCTTGTCTCGGTTAGCGATTTTTTAGAAGTCCGCCTTTAGCGTTCTCACATTTAGTTTTTAGTGTCTTCTGTTTTCTGGTTTTGCAGTTGCAGAGAGCTTGGCTCGGTGTTATCTCTGTGCGGGATTTTCCGTGTGGTTGGAGCGCATCAAACTAGGAGTATCGTAAATCATCGCAGGTATGTATGCCCCATGTGGAGAACGCCCTGGGCCTCAGGTATGTCATTGTCCATTTCCGTTTCATTCTCGTTATATTTTCCACACTCTCTGTATGTCATGCACGCAGCCGAGGGTCTTCACGGAAACAGCCTCCCCGCTCTAAAAGTGGGGGTATGGTCTGCGTACAACCTACCCTCCCCAGACCCTGCTTTGAGCAGAATATACTGGGTATGTTTGGTTTGATTTGGCTTAGGCAATGAAGCAATGGAAAGAGCAAGTTTCACAACCGCCGATACGAAATAAATTGGAAAAAGTAGGTAGGGCGGCTGCAATTATCTTTTTAGTTTTTTTTTTGTTGCTTTGTCTGCCTTCTTGGCCCTACTTTCATTTGAATGCCGACTTGTACTTGGAGTCTTGGACTGTGCTTTCGTAATGTACCTCGCAAATGTTACTGTAGAGCTATTTGAGGAAATTTTTTATTAGAATAAACCAACTTATTTTAAGATAAAATTAGAGATTCCTAACTTTCCAACTTATTTTTGCAACTTATTAAATCTCAAACATACATTAAATACTTGTATAAAAAAATAAATTCAAAATATAAAATTTTTACCTGAAAATAAGTCCATAAATCCGTAAAATAAGGTGAGCCAAACAGGCTCATATATATTATCAAAAATTAAATTCAATTCACTCGGTTTCATTTTAACAGTGGCGTTACCTTTTAGTACGTATTTTATTATAATATTAAACTTAGAAAAATTCAATGAATTAAATTTATCAACTCCGCTTCCAATATTTTATACTGATTCAGTTATTTTTAGATTAAATTTAAGTGGTAACAAAGAAATGAGTGTTTTCCTTCAAAGTGAAATGTAGTTTTAATTTGAGGTTTTTTGATAAATATATTACTAAAAGTAATTTTTGCAATTTCATTTAAAAGTACTTTTTGTGGTTTTAATTTGAGGTTAGGGTGGAGAAGAAGGTGGGTTGAAGTAAAGGAGATGTTATGCCCAAAATTCGGTTCGGGTATTCTAAAATGGATTCGGGTCAGATACTGGTTCAATTAGGGGATTTTCATGATAAATTAGGGTTCTGATAAAGATTTGCAGAAGGAGGACGCGCCCTCACCTCCCGTACGTGGAGGGCGCGCCCTGAGAGACATGAAAGCAGTCAAAAAGGATGTTTGTTAGTTTTACAAGAAATTAGGTCGCGCCCTCTCCTTCCCTACAAGGAGGGTGCGCCCTTAGTGATAAAATTATGATGGAGAATTCTACTAAAGGTGTTTTTTTTCATGAGTTGTTGAAGAATTCCCTCCCGTCGTATCTCAGGAGGGGGATGTCCGTCGCAAAAGGCCTCTAGGGGTATGCGTGGATATAAGGACCCTTCTTAAACACTAAGGGCGCGCCCTAAGGTGGAAAGATGGGGACTTTCTGGTGTGTGCTTTGGGAGCTCTGTTCCTGTATTCAATGGGCGCGCTCTCATTGGGGAACTTCGGAGTAATCCTGCACTTTGCACCCAAAAGCTCTGGATCACCTGTCCTGCTATCTGGTGGGTGCTTCTCATTCGGGGGACAGGGATGCGTTCTGCACTTGGGGTAAACCATGGCTATACCTGCATCCTTGAAATCAAGAAATAGCTTGTAGCAGATAGGACTAGTCCTCGACGGGGGAAGTTTCATTATCTGTGAAGTCTTGAGATCTTGGATGAGCCTTGGGCCTTTTGTGGTTAGGCCTCATAGTAGAACATTCCGGAAGCTAGACCGACAATCCAAGCCCAATTGGGTTTCTTGCTCTCTAAGAACTACGTGGGCTTGATCCTCTATAAATATAGAGGTACGTAGGTAAATTGAGGGGGATGGAAGCGAAGAGCTACGAGCCACACCAAGAACCCTTTCAATCTCAGCCCCCAATTCATCACAGCCACCACACTCCGGCGACTTATCCGGCGTAGAACCACCGTCATAGATCTTGATTCCGGCGACAGACCTCAAACTTTGTTGTTACCAAATTCCTCCATCAACAGGAGAAAAGAGAAGAAGGGAGATGGGGAGTATACAGTTAAACCTCGATAAATGAATATGCTCGGGATTAAAAATTTTTATTCATTAATCGAGTTTATTTATTTATCGAGTTCAAAAATACAGTGTCTCTATTATGTCGGAAAAATTTATTCATTTGATGAGGTTGAGGTTATTCGTTTATCAAATATTCATTTATCGAGGTTCTACTGTATTTGCAATTAAGATAATATATTTACGATGCATTTGAAAAAATAATATTTTTGCAAAACAAAATAGAAAATATAGTAGTATTTTTTATAAATTCTCTTTTAATTTTTGGGTTTTGTTCTTTGCACTTGCATTGTCATATGAGGTGAGATAAGCCGGGTCTAAACTCTTGGATTTGTTGAATGATAAAGATCAAAAGCTATTGGGCCTTTAAATAATTTGTCAGATCTAGTGTGTAACCCACCTTAAAATGGATAACCATCAAAAGCTATTGGGCCTTTTAAATAATCTGTCAGATCTAGTGTGTAGCCCACCCTAAATTTGATAGCCCAATTAAAATCCGCTAAGTCCCATCTAAGTCAAGAAGCTAGAAGCTAGTCAAACACACTGGACTCTTGATCACACGCTAAAAAAAGACACAATTTTGATAAGTGTGGTTGAGAGAGAGAGAGAGAGAGAGTTTCAGACAAAGATTTAGAAGAGAGAGAAGAGAGGGTTTCAGACAAAGATTTAGAAGAGAGAGGGAAGATGGGTCGAATATTTGTGGTGGAGCTGGAGGGAAGGACTTACAGGTGCAAGTTCTGTAAAACCCATTTAGCCCTTGTTGATGACATTGTTTCTAAGGTCAGTTTCTTTTTATTTCTCACACCCCCCTTAATTTATATGTATATTTATCCATATCTATTTCTATTTCACCTGCCTATTTTTTGCTACTATTGTTTTCTTTAGCTCTTTAAGTTGATGAGTATTCAAGCTTTACTGCTTTAGTGTTCAAGATTAAAGCTTGTTGGAGCTTTTTAGTTTTTACACTTTAACTGGATAAAGTTTCAATTTTTTTTTTAATGAAATTACTCGATTAATGGTGCTGTAGTTGATGTAAATCTCAGCAGAGTTGTACTGCCTTATCTTAGAAGTTTCATTTTTCTTTTGTTTGAATATAAATTAGGGTTCTTTTATGAGATCCGAGAGTAATCAGACATATGAAACCTTGTTGTTAATTTCATTAAATCAAATTCAATGCTAATGCTAAATTGATGCCTCCAATATTGAATGAGAACAGAACTTGAGAATATTTTATCACCATAGCTACTGCCATGTTCTGGTACCAAACAATGGTTGTTGTTGCTAAAATTTAACTTAGACTCCAATTCTTGGCTCCATTCAAAGATGTTTTTTCTTGCAAAATTAGATTTTTAGACTTCATAATACTCTTTTTTCATGGATAACAACTGGTTCTGAGTTTAGAACAAAGTTACATTTGTGCCATTTCCCATTTGTATCTCGCTACATACTGGATTTATTAGTCCTATATTCGATATCTCATTTTAGCTACAGCAAGATCATTTTATCAATGCATTGGATTTGCTTTTATTGATTGAACCCTGGTGTATGACAATGGATAACAGTCATTGCAAGAATACTAGCCAAGTTTTCTTCAGCTAAATGCTGTCAAATATTGGTATTGTTAAATATTGTTCTTGTTGTAATGGTGTTTAATAAGTTGTAAATAATTTAAAACCATTAAATAATAGCGATTATGGCCAATAGTATTTGTTTGCTACCACGTGTTATATATATATTAGGGACTTAGGGTTCAATCTATAAATAAATGAACATAAGGTTTTATATGTGCACTATTCCTTAGCTCTGGGTTATAAACTGTCAAACCCAAAATATATAATTAAAGGTACTTTGTGAAGCTAAGCTCCAAAAAGAAGAGTACATTCCAAGTTACTGGTTATTTAAGCCATTGACTATACACAATGTTTTGAAGTTTCGATGCACAATTTTTTTCCACTTTAAATAGTATTATCTTTACGCTAGCATCTTGGAAGCATCTACGTAAGTGCTAAATTAGGTATACTATGTGGCGTCCATTGGAAATACATAGATCCGGTTGACCACTTTTAATAATTGTTTCTATAAGTTATTTTAGACTTTGGATTTCTCAGGTTACATTTGGCTGGTAAAAATTAAAGTGATATATGTTAAATGAAGCTGCTGTACATCACAAGTTCAAATCTTAATTAATGATGCTTATTCATCTTGAATCAGGCTTTTCATAGCCGCAGGGGAAAGGCCTACCTCTTCACTAATGCGTAAGTTGTACTGATTTCATACATAGAATATGTTTTTTTTAATCTGAAGTTTGTTGATGTACACACGGTTTGGTATTTAGTTCCTGCAAATATACATTTTTGTCTACAGTTTATCGCTAAGTATTTATCTAGGGTTCTAGAATAAACAATTTTTTGAAGAGCCACAAGTAATATTTTCTCCCAAATTATGGGAAACATGAAACATAACTAGGGATCAATCAGTACAGAGGAGAAAGGAGTGGGGCAGAGAAATTGTATGTATATAAATTGCAAACGAGGCAATAACCTCTATGAACAGAATTAGGAAACTCGGTGGCTAGTATTGCTACAGTAAACATGATGGTACATGATGTCATCTTGATGACCTATGCACGCCAATATCATAATCGTTTCGTATTCTAACATATTTTATCAATATATTAGCTAGTGGAAGGGATATTCTCACATAAAGGAGCAAAATGTTTTAGGCGCCTAAGGAACTGAACTGTAATTTTACCTGTTTTCAAAGTAATGCTTCATATTTTTGTGTTCTTAGGGTGAACCTCACTGTTGGACCTCCAGAAGAGAGGATGATGCTTTCTGGAATGCACACTGTAGCAGATATATTTTGCTGCTGTTGTGGACAGATCGTTGGCTGGAAATATGTGAGACTCTCACCTATAAATCCTACAAGCACATACATGCTATTCTTATATATAAGTATAAATTATGCATAGAGTGGTAAGACTCTTGCCTCTAACACAGAGGTCAAGAGTTCGATCCCTGTGGTGTGCGTGTGTAATCAATTAGCAAAAAAAAAAAAACATTACTCATAAATTCTGTTTCACCTGCTCAGGAGGCTGCGCATGAGAGAAGCCAGAAGTATAAAGAAGGGAAATTTGTTCTTGAAAGGTTTGCTCCAATTTCTTTTTTCCTCAATGCATACAAGTCTTGTTTTGTGTTTTTGACACTTAAAGTTTTGTAACTTTTGTTGAAACAGAGTGAGGATAATTGACGGACTTGACTCAGAATTCTATATTGATACCAACCCGAGCGTTAGTGATGCAGAAGATGCTTGAAATTTGGTTGTGTTGTAATAATAAAAGCTTCCCTGACTATCTATAGATGTAAAAAAAATAAACAGTCGGAAGCTGTCTAAAGATGAGTTGTATCCTATGAATTTTTCTGTGTACTATTTTGTTATGCAATAGTTTCTATTACTAGCGAAGTAGAAGTAAATAAAAAGCCCTGCTGACTCCTAGGGTTTAAAATATAATACAGCGAAGTCTTTGATTCAAAACTCAGAATGAGAATGAAAGGCGTAGGTTTGAGGCGCAGCCCCATTGTCGCCTTTCATTCTCACCCACAAAAGTGACTACAAAAGCAACACAGTACTTGTTACATTAGTACTTAATGACTTCGTTTCAGTTTGTTGAAAGAGAAGAAATCTGCGGGAGTTTGAAACTTGAGCAACTAATGTAATGACCTGTATGCTGGAGAATTTGTGTGGCCAAAGCTCCCGAGCGAATTGTTGTCTAACAGCTTCTTGCATGTGGACAAGTGATAGGTTGATATTTTGCTGACCTGTTAATCTGTTATTGTTGAAGGTTGATGCACATTGCTTGGATGTTGAAGAACCCTAATAGACATTTCCTAACCTGTAGTTAATCGAAATTGAAAAGCAACTTGTAACACGCACCTTAATGCTCAAGTGCTGGCACCGTTGAACTAAGGGAGTTCTAAACCCGTGACAAACAGGTAAAACATCTGATATAAATTATAAGTTTTGCACATATGACGTGTGGAGAAGAATGGTTGACAAGATGCTGTAATGGACAGAAAGAAGTGTCTACCTTAATTTGGTGTGTGATAGTATTTAGGTTGTGCTGTGACTATGTTGTATAGAACGAAATGATTTTGTGAGTTGATTCATGTAATTTGTCTTTAGCAACATATTTTGCTTTGGATGTAATGTAGTTGATCGAAAGTACCGAAACACAAAGAGTCACGTGTTAACTTTTTTCCAAGTGATTAAGGATTAATAATGGGTGTTCAATCCAAATGGGAGCAAATTAACTTATGTGATTAATGAAGATTATTGCAAGAGCTCACCACTCACAACCAAAGATGGTTCATCATATTTTGGAGGTTTTCACTTTCGCCATGTCTATAGCTGATATTCGGCATGTAGATAGCTGGGGTGTTAATCATTCTTTGGGGGTTTCCATGTTCGGCATGTCTATAGCTGGTATCCGGCATGTAGATAGCTGGAGTGAGGATTCTGAACACTGGGGTATCAACGGTTCTTATGTGATGTGGTCAATTGTGATATCGCTGTTTTCAGGGATTTTGACGCAGTTTGGATCACTTGGGATGTTTTCGAATTTGTTTTTAGCCTCAAGAACTTTTATGTTCATCATGTTAAACGATCAGAAAACAATTTATTTGTTTTTCAACCTGGTCGTGTTGACAGTCGGGGGTTTGTCCCGCTGTTATATTGAGTTATTTGATCCAGTAATATAATTTTATGCATTTCGTCAAAAAAAAAACTTATGTGATTAATATGATGAACATGTGTTATAAAAATTCACTTTAGTATGATATAAAGAATTTTCTCAAATATAAATAGATTATTATGAGATGGACATATATAGATAATGGTAGTGGATCAACAAATATAGAAGACCAAGTGAGGTTATCTAAAATTTTTATTGCTAACAAATTGTGGTTGGAGAAGACAATTATGTATATGCTTTAGCTATATGAAGTGCGGACTAGGATTTAATAGCATCTCCAATGCTAATATCTAAATTGGTTGGTTAAATTGATTAGTTATATTGAATTTTTAAAATTTTACCTAAGGTGAATTGTTCATGTTCCAGTGGTATTATCAATAATACTAATCATGTATAATTATACCTAACTGAAATATTGGTTCTATAAATATAATCAACCAAATCTAATTATCTAAAATTTTTACTAATGAGAATTGTGAGTTGGAGTATTACAAATTTTTACATATTGTTTATAACTTGTGCCATCTAAACAATTTAGCTAAGGTTCTATACCGATGCTTAACTAACAGGTTTGTATGGGTTAAAAATGCTTTTAATATCTACGATATTTTTTAAAAGAGTTCCGTATTTTGTAAAGAATAGCATTTTTCTTATAATTTTATCGACTTCGTACAAAGTGAACCATAGTAACGTGTAGTTATTGGACATTGTGAAATCCAAAAAATGAAAGGATTTTTTTCAGAAATATCTAAGATTAGAATTTTTTTTATAAAACTTTTATATTTTTAAAATTATTTTATAAAAATATCGTTTTTCAAAATATATTTTATAAAAATACAATTTGCAACATATCAACCAAAATCAATTACAAATATAATTTTAATTTCTTGGTTGTATAATAGGTGCTTAACAAGTTGCATAAATGCAACCAAAATTAATCCTAAATGCAACCAAAATGAATTTCAATTAATTTTTTCAGAAAATTGTAACATTAAGTTGCACTTGGTTCATTTGGTTGCAAATTGTATTTTTGTACATATTTTCAAAATATCGTAAAATTTCAAAAAAACTTTTAATTTTTTTTGTAATTTCTTAAAATAAATTTGTCATTAAAGTGGTAATTGATTTTTTATTTGACTTATCTATACTAATATATCAAAGCCGAAAGATTGAAAGTTTGGTCGGTTTGGTTTTCGGTTTGGTTATCCTAATTATTAAAATAAATAATGACAAAATATAATTAATGGTAATTAGTTATTGCCATTTTCACATTTACTTTTAATTCAAGATATTACCTTTTATAAAAATATCAATCGTACCATATTTTCAAATCATTATTATTTCATTTCTAATTAAAATACGTTACCTTTTTTATTTAAAACTAATCTTACAATCATTAATATATATTCAAAAATATCACACCATATTTCCAATTATTAATAAAATATATTAAAAACCCTGTACATTGTTTATAATAAGAAAATATTAGTATAATACGTAAATATGAGTATATTAAATTGTAATAATCCTGATTTTTGTACTATTGTAGAAAAGACCCAGATGAATAGTAATCCTTGTATGTAAGAAAAACAAATCCTACCCATGATTATGTAATGGAAATTTGGGAATTTTGATTTCATATTAAGATTCTATAGGTGAAATGAGTGTATGGAAAAGCCGTCGGATTTCGGAAAATCCCGCTCCAACAATAACTTATGATTTTTCGAGAAAGTGGTAAATACGAAAACCGTGATACAATCAAAGGAGGCCATAAGCAAATGAATTATATGGAATAAGTGCTAGGATGAGAATTAATGGAAGAAGGAATACTTGAAGGATTTATATACACAACAAAACATTTTATGGAATTATAACTAGTATGCATGGGAATTATGGAATAAAATTGGAAAATAAATTATGTATCAAGTGCCATGCAACCACTAGCTAAGTTCATGCAAGGTGCTGGACAAAAAAAAAGTGAAGTAAACAAATAATTAGGAAACCAACTAAGTGGTTAGCACTTGATTAGAAGTTAGAAAATTAGCTACACACTTAGCCAACAAGATTAGCTTGATTCAAGGAGCACCATGCATTATTTAATTTGGAAAAATTTGACCAAGCAGCTATAGGCTTTTACAATAACCGAGCATAATTATATGAGAAGCATCATTGAAGAAAAAAATCACAAAACTCTCTCACTTTCTCCCCTAGCAGCTCTAGGCTAACAGCAGTGGGCAAGGGGAAGAGAAAAATTCTTTCACCCACTTATCCTTGTCTATACGTCCTCAAATTAAATCCTAGGCTTCCTCAATATATATACAAGGTACGTACTGAATTTCATGATTTTTCATTGAGTGTAAGTAAGGTAGAAAAATTCCCAAAGTTGCTTGTTGGATAGTAAGCTTATGTTAGAACTTTGTTTGATCTTGGAGATTAAGGTAAATCAAGGGCAACCAAGGTTAGTTTGTGGTGTTTCAAGCTTCATCTAGACTTCCCAAGATACAAAGAGGTAATCAACACTCAACTAAACTTTGTCATATTGGATTTTTAAAGATTTTACAAAGATGTAGATGAATGAGGTGATTTTGGAGACTTTAAGTGGTTTAATCTTTGATTTTGTGAAAAATACTAATCCTTGGTAAAATGGATATGCCACTGAGATTTGAGACTTATGATGATAATATATTGATGTTGTGATGGCTTGGTTGCATTGATGATGAATTTGGTATATATATAAAAATTTGGAATGATCGTTATATAGCCGTTATAATGCCGATATTTCGTTAGGATAGTTTGTGCAGAAAACACCGAATTTGTGAGATGTTGTTTTTGAACCCAATTGATTAAAAACATGAAGATATGATCTTGTAGTTTGTGTGAGATTTTGAATCACCTAAAAGTGATTTACGGTTTAGGAATTACACTCGAATTAGTGAAACCGATCAAAACGAACGAATCGTGCATAACCACTGACTTTGAAGTGATATTCGGACCACTTGTAATATGAGAAGAATTATGAAAATTTTATCACAGTTAGTTCTTTCAGTAGAGAGGGTTGTCCAAAAAGAATTAAGGCAAAAGTCGAATTTTCCAATTTTATAAAAATCTTGAAGTCCAAACTGCGCAGTAGAATTTCCAGCAGAAAAGAGTATTGTTTAAGGACTTGGTTAAGGACCTAATGAGAATCCTTGAGTTATGAAAAATTTACATATGGACTGTTATTCAGTGGAAAAAGCATGAGAAAAAGAATTACATAAAAATAATTATTTGTCGATTTTATAAAAATGTTCGAGCGAAAGTTGCGCGATTGGATAACACTTTTAGGGGGCGAGCGAAAGAAAATCAAACGAAACCAAACTCGACCCGAATAAAATTGGTAATTTTAATTCGGACAAGGAACGATACCATGAGTATATGTAACGCCCCCAAATCCGGGGTCAGGGATATGGGTCGCTACCGCGAAAAACCTTAACAACCAAACAATCAACTGCCAATATTAAATCTAAAACATGACATCCGACCCCTAACTACCAAGAATCTTTTCAGGTTATAGACTTGGAAACAAGAAATCCAAAAAAATGCTTATAATAACTTACAACTCTTGGTACAACAATTCTCTTATACAGTCTTATGTTGTTAGTATCACCTTGACATAAGGTATACAACAACCACAATATTCTAATACAACAAATATTACAACTCAGGAATATGAATACCATACCAGTCTAACTAAACCTCTGGTAGACAAACTCAAAATACAGAATCACTCTGAGCCGATCATCAACTCGATCCAAGACTTGCCCTGCTTCGAGCTAAACTAAGTCAACTGCATCCACTAACTATCTCTGTAAAATAAGAATTTAAACAAAAGCAAGAATGAGCGAAAGAGGCGCTCAACAAGTATATAATAGAGTATACTAAAATACTACCACAACTCACTCAAAATATATTTTTACTACTCCATACGACTTATAAATATAATTACTTTTGAAAAGAGATCAACTCAGAAATTCTTATAAATCTCGAAAATACTACTCCAATATATCTCAATAACTTCTCAAAATACTACTCGAAAATAAATCAATAACTTCTCAAAACTACTCCATTGATAATATAATATAACAACTGCTCAGATCAACACCCTAGTTAACAGAACCACAAAGGCATCTATTAAATGATAGGATGTCAATTGGATTTCTGCTCAGAACGCCTACTCAAGTAATGGATGATCAATCCATTATCACTACTCGTTTTCTATCGATAGAAGGATGTGCCGAAGTTTCGATCACACCCTAAATACTACTCAGTTGGGCCGGTGCGTTACTCCGGTCACTTTTGCCTTGATAAGCAATGAACAATAGGCACCAATAATATAGTTTCCCTCTCGAATGAGTAGAGGAAAATATTATGAAAAACTGTTCTGATTATGGAGTCGAAATGAGGTGACCCATATCAGTATACATAACTTACTTTATATATATCCCCACTCTTAATTATAACTCGAATGAAGTATCTTAATAAACGTACCAACAATATGGAACAACTCATGAAATAAGTTTGAACACCTCATGATATAATATGTCTAGGTAACAACTCAGCAATAATATATATGAATGTAATTTGCATGAATAAAAAATCTGGTATAAATCACTCGAAGAAAACTTGATCTAGTAAATCGGAAATTTAATCAGCATATTTAAAAAATAAATACCCCGAACAATGGAGTACGAATTAGTAAACTTGCAATACATGCATCATACTTTCGATATAAAATATACTCTTAACAATAGAGTATAAATTAAATAATTTGCAATTATGGATTTAAATCTAGTTCGCAAATTTCATATATTTCAAAATACGAATACTCTGAACGATAGAGTATGCATAGATAAACTTGCCTCTGGTCCTGAGCATAAAGCAGAAAACCGCGAATAAATCCTTCGCACCTTGTCCAAGCAATTCCATGGAGGTAACTTACCTTTCTTCATACGACGCCCCGATCTTTCCTCTTTGATGCACGTCGTTCCAACTTGATTATACCCTAATGGTACTGAAATAGTTACGAGTACGTGTCAGTCCTACCTCGTATCTCGAGTAAACACAACTTGGAATTGTCACTAAATCATATAAAGTCAAACTATAGGTGTCCTCCCTATAGTTGACTATTCTATTATCACTTAGTACACATAACACATTTAGTAAAGAAAACAAAATGGAAGGGTCCCCTTTATAAAGTGGACATTTCCTGGAGTTAATCACCTCAAACAATTATAACACTTAATCAAACTCCACTTAACATATACAACTATAACGCCTTTGACATTACAAAATAATTAATAGATAATCCTCAAATCACAATTAATCTTCAACAGAGCACATAAATTCTCGAGACAACAATTATCCTCAAATTAATACATAAATAGACAAATTAAACCCCAAGACACAATTAATCCTCGAAATGAATTCCTACACATATATACATAAACATTTAGCACCCCAAAACATGCCTTTAGACAATTAAAGTCAAATAAGTTAAATAAATTTAAATGCAGGAGATTTTCAGAAAACTTCGGCATGACCTATTCGTTTATCGGACTATGGGCACAGCCCCCCAAATACAATACAACCCTGTTTTTTTTTAAAAGTAAAGCTGCCTCAACTTGCAGCGACATAAAAGTAAACAAGTAAGAAAAGTACCCGCCCAGACATGCGGCACCTAGCACATAAGGAAAAGTATCCGCCTAGACATGCGGCACATAGCACATAATAATTTACACTACTACTTACGCTACACCAATGATCGTATTTCTCACGCATTTTAATGATACACGTGACAACCAATCATTGATGTTCGTAAGCCCTAGGGAACAACCCCTAGCACTAACTATTACTTACGCTATATCGATGATCACATCACTCAAGTATATTAATTATACTCGTGATAGCTAATCATGGATATTCGTAAGCCCTAGGGATTTGTCGAAAAGAATTACATAAATCTTTAAATATTGACATTTAAAAACTTGTGATCTTCTCATAACCCCTAGCACAATTCTAATTATTATAAAATTCTAACATTTAACATGTATCACATATTCCCATACTTACCATTTAGTCAACTCATATAACTCCACAAATAATACCAACATTACCGATCCACCAATATCCATAATTCGACTTACATAAGTAAAACCGATATACATGACCAATAACCATTTAACCATATATAATCCAACACCAAGTACTTGTTACTAATAACTGACTATTAACCAACCACTTACAAATCAACACCAAGCAGTTGACAATTATATAATCAACGAATACTATGACTCAATTCATACCATTTAGCACATAGCCTTTACAGTTAACATTTAGAATTTGAACCAACAACTAACAATTAGCAATTTCTCCACTAAAACACTAACTTTATACATTAAGATCATTTAGCACATACACTTACCAATTAGCCCACTTATATTATTGGACTCACAAATTAACTCCACAATTTTAATACTTCAAACTAATATGCTAAACTAATTACCAAAACCAATCACATAATTTACCCACTAATATATGCAATTTAAACATTTAATCAACCTCGATATATAATCGGACTCGCACTTAGTCCTCAATAAATATAAATTGCTATACCCTTTGAATTAAACATGGAAATTCAGATAATATTCATAATTTACCACATTAATCTAGTTACGAGGTTAAACACATAACTCACAATCATATAACTCCCGACATCCAACAAAATCCCCAAATTTTAACTTCCGAAGTTATAACTCTAATTATTAAACAACAATAATTACTAGCAACTAACAATTAACAATTAATACTCTGAACATTTAATCATACTCACAATTACTCCCATCAATTATAATTAGCAACTAAACTCTCCGAATTAATTTTCGGAAAAATAACAAATTAAGCTACATCAATACTCGTAATTACACCACTAAATTAACACGAAAATTAAATAAATAATTGAAAATACCAAATTATACCATTCGGGTTCGGGTTCGATTCGTATACAACCCATATCTACCACCATCTCTCTCTCTCTCTCTCTCTCTCTCTCTCTCTCTCTCTCTCTCTCTCTCTCTCTCTCTCTCTCTCTCTCTCTGCGCTGACCAGTCGCCACCACGGCCTGCCACCAGACCTCGCCGGCGCGCCACCGCGCGGCTTCTCCCTCTCCGGCGACCCCTCTTCCCGCCGCGGCTGCTCTTCCCTCTTCCTGCCTTCACCCCGCGCCACACACACACCAGCACACACTAAACTACACACACACACACACACGATTTTTATATATATATAAGTATAGATTCAATCCCCCAATTCAATTTCATCAATTCCTAATTTCTCTTCTCCCCCTTTTCTTGTTTTCTCTCTCCCCGATCTATTTCTGTGTGTGTATATGTGTGGCTGCGTGTGTATTTGTGTGTATGAGCTGTGTTTTACCCTAATGGGCTTAGGCCCAACAACATTAAAACACTTACAACTAATTATAACACACTAAAAATAATATTTGGAGTAAATAAATCTAATTGGTAAAAATAAAGTTTCTAGCATAATTAAATACTAGAATATTTTTAAAGATATTCGGAGAAAGAAAAAAAAATTAAATCTCAATTTTCCAATTTAATATGCATTTTACAAATAATAATAATTTATAAATACAAATCGTAAAAATAAAATAATAATAATTTATTTTGAAAATTCGGGTTGTCACAGTATATAATTACCACGTTTATACAAAGGACCCTCTAAGGGAATTAATTTATTATAGGAACGTAAGTTAAATGGTTCGAACACGAAACTAACCCTAGCGTTTCCTTGTTGATTATAGATCATCACCCTAGCACGTACGCATTCACCTCACCGACTCAGCCAGGCAAGTATTCTATATTCAAACTTTAAGTATGCTCAAAACTGTTGTTGTTGTGATATAAATGCATGCACTGTTTTATATATGTATCTTGCGAGAAAACTTATAAATGCATGCATGATTTTCTGAAAGTACTTGAAATGTTTACATGTATATATGTGCACCCCAATGGCTTTTATGTATATACATATGGTGTTGATTAAGGCTCGGGTAGAGCGATTGTACTTTTGGTATAAGTCGGGAGTAGGAGTATTTTATGTAAAACCCGGTAACCCCGGAGTCGGATATTTTCGATAATCAAATAAATTCCGAATTTAAATTTTATAAATATCGGAATTATTTATTTTGAATTATTTAATAAATATGGTTTAAATATTTATTAATTAAATGAATATTAATTTAAATATTCATTTAAGATTAATGGATTAATTATTTAATTAATGATTAGTTATTTATTTATTTAATAATTAATTATTAGTTAATGATTTATTTAATTAATAATTAATTATGAATTTATTTTTAATAATTAAAAATGATTTAAATATTCTAAAGTTATTTAAAATCTATTTTGCCTTTTTAAAAATTAATTAAGGCCTTTAAAAATTATTTTAAATATTTTTGGCCTTTAGAAAAATATTCAGGGGTTCTCAAATATTTTTACAATTAACTGTACTTCGTAAACACCACCCCAACGGTTTGCGAACTTATCAAAACTTGAGAACCCAAAGTTTTGGGAGTACTTAAAAATATATTCTCCCTTCGCTACAAACTGAAGCGTGATTATTATAGTGACCCTGCCTCATCAAGGAGGGTCAGGTTTAAAAGTTTTTAAGAAAAATTCCGAATAACTTCCACACTGATTTGAAAAGAATTCCCCGAGTAGAGAGAATCAGTTGACGAGAGTCAACTTGTGTAATGAATATGCTTCCATGTTTTCTTTCGGAAGTGACGATTTGAAAAAGATTTCAAAGCTGGTTTAACGACTCTGGGACTGGAGAGTGTTTAGGTGTAAGAGGCTTGCAGATAGGCAGGTCCATCCAGTTATACACATATCGAAGTGTAAGAGGCCCGCAAGTAGGCGAGCCCATCAAGATATATGTACAAACGTAAGAGGCTCGCAAGTAGGCGAGTCCATCATAAGACCCACAGATGGTCGGGCCACGGCCTCCTTAGTAGGTACGTCACCCGTCTACTAGTAGCGAAGTATTGTTTTATGCGGTACAGTGGCTGATCACCTTGTATCGTGGTGCTCCAGTATAGTCCCCTCTTTCCAATTGGAATTGTGCTGCAACACTGTACTGAAGGCCCATGTGCGCCAGTACCGATAGTGTTGTCAGTGTTGAACTCATCCAGAAAAGATTTTGAAAACTAGAATGCTCTTGATTTGAAAATTGATTGTTGTAATAACTACTGTTATTAAAAGAGGAATGTTACGATATCATCCCGTTTTTTTTTTTAAATAAAATAAAGAAAGTATCTTTATAGTACTATTATTATCTTGCTGGGCAATTATGCTCACACTTGTTTTTCTATATATATCACAAACAACAACAGGTAAGCATGGCAAGGACCCATCAGACTACCAGGAAGCGCGTGGGAAACGCGCAGCTGTTCCGTAGGTTGTTCGGACCCCGTCTACCTCAGGTGAGAGGGCTTAGCAGGATAGGCTACCAGCTCAGACTGGTTAGGTTTTTATACAAGTATGACTTGTGTAAGTTTTTGAGAAACAGGAAACTATCACGCCTCTACCATCACCTCAAGTAGCAACTTTTATGGATCTTAAGACTTCTCTAAACAAAATATTTGGGTCTGTAATAATTTAATATTCCGAATTGTATGAACACCCTAAGTATCATTTTGCTTTCGCTCTGAGCCTATAACTTGTGATGGATGTTATTGTCTTAGGGGTCATTGCCAACCTAGAATGTGTATGATAGGTAAAATGATTAATAAACGGGAATGGTAATTGGTAAAATTGGAATCTAGACCGGCGTAGCAACCTGGATCACTGATCCCGGATCTAGGGGTGTTACATAAATTATGTTAAATTAAAATTTAAAAAATTATTAAATTGATAATTATATAAAAACATAATTGTACTATTAACTACAATTTAATAAATACCTAAAATATCTTATCTTTCAATAAATTAAAAATTTGTTTATTTTTAATTGAACATATTACCCTTTATGTGTACCTAAAATATCGTAACTTCCAATCATTAATAATTCTTTTCTAATTAAAACACGTTACCTTTTAATTTAAAACATAATTTTGCAATAATAATCTTCCAATCATTAATATTTCTTTTCTAATTAAATACACTACCTTTTAATTTAAAACATAAATTTACAATCATTAATGTATACCCAAGAATATGACACTATATTACTGTTAGATTTTTAGTAATTAATAAGAACCGTTAGATGTAATTATAAGGTATATTTAATGATTAAATTAATTTACTAAATATTCAAGGTTCGAATTCCGTTAACGACATATTTAACTTAAAATTTTATTTTATAAAATTTATAACATGCAAATTATTTATTAAATTTAATTCAAATTTTATTAAGTTAATATTAAAATAAATTATAAAATTAATAATTATATAAAAACATAATTATAGAATAAAATAAAATTTATAACATATCAAAATAAACCCATGCATCGTACGGGTTATAAGCTAGTAATTTTTTAAAATTAAAATGGTAAATGCTGTGGAAGAATTTGTTATTAAAAAAAATAAGTTTAAAGAACTTGGCACTTGCTTAAACACTACTCCCTCCGTGCCATATTATGTTTCCTGTTTTGACTTTTTACACTGTTCATTTTAAGCAATTGATTACTAATTTACGCATAATTTATAAGATAAAATATAGTCATTAGTGATTTTGTTGGATTCGTATTTATGAGTACTTTAATACAGTGAAGTTTTTATATTTAGTACTAATACAAGATTCAAGATATTAACGATCAAAAGTGTGCGTTGGCAAACGTATTTTTTCAAACAGGAAACATATTATGAGACGGAGGGAGTACGTTCAAAACCGAGGAAAATACAATTGCATTATTTCCTCACTCCATCCACCCCAACCCCAATCTCCTATCTCATGTCCGGCCACCGGAAAACAAACCCCGCCTAACAAACTCGCCGGAAACCAAAACGATGTCGTTCTCAGCAAACCCATTAGCTCTAAGCGTACCCGAACCCGCCTTCGAATCCTGGCTCCGAGACACGGGCTACCTCGAAGTCCTCGACCAAAAAACCTCCGACCTCTCCGCCGCCGGCACCTCCTCCGACACCACCGCTGGCACCTCCAGCTTTCCCACCGCCGGAATTGACACCGGAGTATTCATTTCATTGTTTTCGAAAGTTTGGACCCTAATTTCTCTTTTGACTATTAATCCTGTTTCGAAACTCACGGCCGGCGATTTTTCCGGCGAGACGACGGCGTGGACAAGTGGATTTATTGGGGTTTATGATTCTTATTGTTTTCCTTTTTCTCCTGATCAAGCTCGTATGAGGGTTCATGAAAATGTTAAGCGTTATGCCAAGAATTATGCCTCTTTGTTTGTGCTGTTCTTTGCCTGTTCACTGTATGTAATTCTACTTCTATCTTGTGTGTGTTGTAGTCGAAGCTCGAAAAATGAATGTTTCGATAGATGAATAATCTCCTCCCAACATAATTGTCACATTGTGTTTTTAATCTCGATAAATAAAATTCTTTGGTTGTAAGGTCATTCATTTATCGAGCTTTAACTATATGTATAGTTACTGTGTCTGTAATCTTTATTGACCATTACTTTGGTTTATGTTGAGGTGACCTTGAAGAATGTTTGTGCATATGTTCTTGAAATAGTGTATGATGACAACATTTGGACTTAATTTGTAATCTGAAATGAAAGATTTGATTTTTTCGAATAAAGATTGGGATTAACTAGGGGATTCCTTTGTCCGGGGAGAAGATTGAGCTTCTATGTCATAGTTCTGTTTTGGGTCATTTCATTTTTTTTTCTTTTATTGCACATTTGATGTATTTTCTGAAATGTAATTTTAGGTATTGTTGTGTTTTGATGGGAACATAGGTATCAGATGCCTCTTGCTCTTTTTGGATTGATGTCAAGTCTGGCTATTTGGGATGTACTCAGATGTTATGGAAACCGTTGGGGATTAGATGAATACCCAGTGCTCAAACAGACATTGTTTATTATTATGCAAGTCGGTAAGAATACTTTGTTTCTTTTATTATGAAAGATAAAATGGTTGCTTATTTTTAAGTTATCTAGAGTTTTGTGTTTATTGAGGCTCGATTATTATTCACTAAGGAGGTGAATGACTTCTTTTTAACGGAAACGGTGGAGTTGAGGTAACTACACTGTATGGGTGTGTGGTGTAAGAGTTGTTGAAATAAACTTATGCATGTGTAGATTACTTTTTTTTTTTTTGCTGAGTAAGTGTAAATTACTTATACTCTGGTTTGTTTCCAATATGGGACGATATAGTATGGTTACTTGGTTTCTCTCTTTAAACCTTGGTAGGTCGGTGCGTTTGTGTAATAAGAAAAGTAACTTAAACGTTAGTCAATAGTACTTTATGTTATGGTTTACGTATCTATAAGTTATATATATTCTGCTTGTAAGTTATGAAAATAACTTCAAGTAACATGTAACTTCTAATTGATGTATTTGGTATGATGGTCAAGTGTTTACTTGTTATAACTACGGGTTTGAATCCTGTTGCCAGAGCTCTATATATAGTAAGGTTGCGTACCTTCTCCAGACTCGGCTGATGCGTGATTCTCCCTCTATAAATAGATAAACAGACCGACAATTAATTCACAATTAATCCCTTTTTTCCCTTCATTCTCCCTTCTTTTGAGGGAACTCATCCTCGATTTTTGGATAAGGAGAATCCTCTAGTCCCTCTATGCAAAGTGAGTAACATACAGGAATAGAATAATGATGTGAACAAGTCTTACCTCCATGAATTGGTTTCGTATCTTCAATTTCTGTTGCAACTAATTACTCACCTCATTCTGTTTTTTTGTGGATACAGTTTTAAGTTCAATTTAGACATTCTCAATTCCACGTGCTTCCTGATAATAGGTTTCCGGAATATTGCATTAGTTATATTTCACATTGACCGTTATATCTTGGAATACGGTTGGTTGTTGCCTGTAGTTTCATCTTTTATTTTCCGTATTTGTCGTGAAATTCTTCAACAATATCACTTGCCATTTCGAAAAGATTTGCCATTTCATATTAAGCTACATTTATAACTTTTAGGTACTCTTCTGGAAAAATGTCCAGATACCAAGCATTTTCCTAAATGGGTATTCCTGATAAAAGTGAAGCTACTCCCAATTAATATCTTATTATCTTCTCCCAAATCATATAAAATAATAAAAATAAGATATAATTTTTTTGTATTTGAGAATTTTTAGTTTAAGACTTTAAGTTACAAATCTGCAATTCTACTATAATAATGGAGATTTGAGGTTTTTATGATTAATTGATTACCGAGTACAATTAATAATAAGTTACTTTACCAATATATAATAGACAAAATCTTGCGTAATTTCGTGTTGCCATCACTTTCTTCATAGTCATGCTCCTGCCTGTAGATTTTGTCTAGTAATCAGAATCACATTTAGACTTATATTAATGATTTCTAAAATTCTTTCAAAATCTAAACCATATGGGCTTCTGGCAAAAAAAACATATTGATGCCACTAATTCCTCAACTGTCAGATAATTTTAAAAATACATATTACATAAATAATTTTACTTAATATTGCGGTAATATTCATAACACAAGACATGAAATAAGATACAAGGGTTTCAATACCAGTTTGAAAACATAAATTCCAGAGTTTAATGTGTGCCATATAGTAAGTGATGGTTAGCTATGGCTATGGAAAGGTAAAAATAAGGATATACCAGGGAACTAACCACATAAAACTCACTACCAATACAACTTTCTGCAACGCAGAGATAATATCTAATTAACATTATTAATTATATATATTGCTCGAATCAATCTTCATCTTTAACTATGCCTAGATGAATAATCCTAACTTGATGAGTCAAAGATTTCCTTTTCTTTCTTTGTTATATACACTTTGCTATCACTTCATCGTCAGTTTGCATTCCATTAGAATCTGCTTCATACAGTTCATGTATGTTATGAGAGAGCGCATGCTGTCATATGCCATGTACAACTTGAATTGCAACTCTGCAAATTTTTCGACCATCAAATTCGTTACTGGCCTTGTGACGAAAGTAGTTGAGGTTACCGCTATGCGCAGTTTGTCTTTAGAAGACAGGACCACATGTGTTGTCTCGTATCTGCTGTAAATATATAATATCTCATGGTTCGTACATTGCACTCTTGGTGAAGCACATACATATTTTGTTTGCTGATGATTATTACATACATGTGTTGTCATTATTTGAATTTGTTGTTAAAGCCTTCTTAGATGATAATATGCAATAAGAAATTTGCTATGAAATATAACAGATTTTCCAAAAAAGTCGTAATAAATATATGTTTTGACATGTCTTTGAAAACATGTCTTGTTTGATTTTAAGAAATACAATTCGCAATTTTAGTTGGTTAAGTTTTTGTAGCAAGATGTTCCCCTCAAAATTGATGGTCTTAGTTTCACAGGCACTCTATTTCTCTTGATGTACTTTAACGTTCAAACGGCTCTATTATGTGCTGTCGGGGTTACTTATGCAGGTATTTGGTATTCTTTACTATCCAGCTCCTTGGGATTTTGTTATGTTATTGTTCTCATGATTCTTTTTGTTTTCTGTCATATTGTAGTTACTATCTTACATGCCTCATTCCGGAAGCTGAGTCCAGCCAAGCCACCAACTCGAGGGAGATCAAAATAAAAAAGAGACATGCTTTATGACCCTGATAACAAGTGAGCCTTTGTTCATATTTTTGGAAATTTTAGGAGGGTTCTTGCAACAGCCTCGGTCAGTTATCCTGCAGTGAATTAAGCCGGGCCCGCGTTTTTGCAGTAGGGAATCTTCTTCTTTGATGATGTCCATGGAAAATGGCATTACGTGTTCCAGCACTTATACGAAACTGAAACACTTTGATGGATAGGCAATATCGTTGTAAACATAATTATAGTAGGTGTGCTTATACCTTTTAAATTTGAATCCTAGATCACAATAGGTTCTTGGAGTAAATTTTGCAGGCTACATGATCACACATTAATAGCTGTATATGGGTTAAAATTAACTTCCTCTTTCAGTTGGATTCATCAAATGTTTTTAAAATCTACACTGTACTTCAATCTACTTGATATGTTGGCATATTATGAGAGGTATCTTTTAGTAAACTAGTTCACGCAGACATCTTGGTTAAAATTCTCAGTCATTAGTTTCTAGCTCATAGAGAATGAATACTGAATAGGATCCCCCTAATTAGAGTTTCACTTCTATGTTTTTGTCTGAAGAATAGAGATGCTCTGATTTGATTGCTCGTCAACTCTTATATGGAACTCTTTTTAAGATTGGGAAGATCTCAACTTTACATTTCAAAGTAACCAAATACAGCTCATGTAAATATGTAGAAATATCAAACATGGAGAGCTGAAGCAAAACAAGCACCAATTTATATAAATCATTGCGAGTTATTACTTCCTTGAAGGACAGTCTCCCTTTTTGATGGATTTATGGCATGACATTCATTGCAGGCTGACACAAACCACCTGAAAAATCTCCAGAAAAACCCTCCACTTCGCTTTCCTTTATCACCCTGTTTGTTCCCCTTATCGTCCTGTTTCTTCCTCTTCGATCCTTGTTGAATATCGGTTTCAGCTTTGTTTTTACGTGAAGCCTTGCGAGTTAAAACTGGCGTTTGAGTAACATATTGCCAGTTCCCATATTGCTTGCTCAAACATGGCCTATTGGCAGTATACACCTCCGGCTTTTTCCTTGCACTCCTGGATCTATTCATCAATACTCTTCTCTCAGAAACATCACTTGTACTTGTTCTAGCACTAGTACTGCAGCTACTGCTGCTACTCCTGCTATTAGTGCTATTACTCCTCGACGACATTAGTGAATCCTTGCTGCTGACACTGCTCGTCCGGCTCATTGTTCTCGAGAGTGTAGTATTCAAGCTCAAAGATTTCGTTGGCGGGCATGGAAAATCATGAGGCAAAAGCCGACCATTCAAGAACAAATGATCAGCAGGTGAGTTTGGTGACTTCGGTGTAACAAGCTCGAACTCGAACTCATGATCTTGAATCGGCTTAACCGTTTTCGAAACCTTGTCATCAACAACCTTGTTTTTCTGCACAAGATTTTCCATAGAGTGTTGTAGTGAATGCACAGAATGAATGAATGAAAGACTCAGAGTCCTTACATTTATACAAAGACAAAGTTTAGTGACATGAATTATATATTGGGGGGACATGGGATGATTGGCTTTTACTCCCTAAAGAAAGGTCATGACAATATTAAAATGACCCCATTTGTTGGTCCATTGAGATAAGCCTTGTGGTCACTATAGTGTACTTTGATAATTCAAGATTAAACAAGAAGTTAACGTGCTCAAAGTTCAAAATTATAAGAGTAAGTTTGAATAAACTTTAAAATTCTACAGATGACACTCTGACAGTGACAGAGAGATAGGACAGTGATAAAGAAGAAAGAAACGAAGCCTTGAATAATGTATACATATATGAAATGTGTGCAAAGTTAAAGGTATTTGTGAGAGATGGAGAACATACACAGTTACCTGCCAATAGTCCAAAATATATACTTATTCTTCTTGCTTTTCTGGGTATTATCAAGATAACGAATGTGACTGCTGATTCTCTCTGTCTGCCTCCTTATTTTTATTTCCAAGTGTTCATAAAATATATGCAATTCCAGTACACAATTTTGTGGTAAGCACACCAAGGAATGAACACCCATTGCTTGTGTGTTCAGCATGTGATGTTTAACAAATGATTTTTCTATCCCTTGAATTATAAAATTTTTCAATATCCATGCGTTTATAATGTCATATTACAATACAAAATTCATATTTTTTATGTACAGTTGAATCATCGAATTTTCGATAAGTAGGAATAAAATGTCGTAATCTTTGCAAGTGAAAATCTCCGTTTAAGGAGAGGGTTAGAGAAAGTAGGTAAGAAGTCAGTCACATTCCTAAGAGTTTAGTTTTAGTAGATGTTAATTAATCTAAACCAATTGTTTTAGTAGATTGTTAAGGTGATTAGTGGATGTTTAATGATGTGGTGAAGGTGCAGCACAATAAAAAGGTATCCTTAAAACCCTGACAAAAGGGAGAAAGAAAGGGAGGGTAGGAAATTGAGGTGTGAAGCAACTTGAGTGATAACTAATTGGAATGTTTTGGACCCCCTCCTCTCTACAATACAAAGATGAGAGATGAAGGAGGAAGCAATTATGAGATTTTAGAACACTAAACATGGCTTGTCTCTTTTTGTATGTGCTGTCCAAAACTAAAGGCAAAAGAGTATGGAGGACCAAAGTATCTTGTACGATTGCTGCTACTCATTCCTTTTGGTTTATGCAACGATTTTAATACATAACTAACCAAACATATTGAGTATATTCCGTTCTTAGAACGAAAGACGAGATGTATACCATCTTTAATTTTTTGACGATTTAGCATACACAACTTTGATTTTAAAATAAAAAACATACATGCATATATTATATAAAACCTTAAAATGTGTAAAAGTTATTAATTAAATTAAATTTAATATATGAGAATGTGTGTGTTTTGGGGAATATTATGCAGTACTCCCTCCGTCTCAGTTTATGTTTCCTGTTTTGACTTTTTATACTGTTCATTTTAGGCGATTGACTACTAATTTACGCATAATTTATAAGATAAAATATAGTCATGAGTGATCTTGTTGGATTCGCATTTATGAATACTTTAATACAGTGAAGTTTTTATATTTAGTACTAATACAAAATTCAAGATATTAACGATTGAAAGTGTACGTTGGCAAACGTGTTTTTACAAACAGGAAACATATTATGAGACGGAGGGAGTACTTTTTTAGGGGGATTACTTGCAAACATGGCGACAAGTTGGCTTTTGAACAATTGCTTTGCCTCCCATTAGCGATGTTGAGCGAGGCGAGGACCCAACTGGGCCATGGATTATGATTTTATTATAGCCTAGCTGTTTCATTTCATCATAGGCCCACCACCTGTTTTCGTGCTTCTACTTTTTGACCTCTTTTGTTTTCATTCATTTGTTGGGCTTTGATGCTCAAGCTACTCGGAGTCGTGGAGTGCCTCCGTTGCTTGCCCAGATTTGAATGTTCCCAACTATAATGTTATCTGATTTTGTTTTTGTAAAATAATTTAGTTTAATGTATCCATTTGTGACTTTTTTATATTTAAATAAATATATTTTATACAATATTTCAAAATAAAACGAGTGACCTACAAGTTTAGACTAAAATTTTACTTTCATTTTGAAGTAAGAATTATTTTTATTTTGGTGTGAAGTGTTAATTTTAGTACCACAGTCACGTAAATAATACTCCTTAACCTCTTTTTTTTAAAACTACTCATATTTGACATTTTGAAACTTTAAGTATCCATAAATCATGAGAAATTACTCATCTTGGTATCCTTTGATAACTTGCACTTCCTCGTGAAGTTAGAACTTAGAACTCACTTTAACAATCAAACACAAATTTGAAATTATTGAGTATTATAATTTCCATAGAGATTTAAACTTACATAGGAATTAACTTCCTATTGTTAACCAAACAAGCACTTAGTTTATTAGTATTTTCTAGCTTTGATGTTTAAAGGTTGTCAAGACGAACTACTAACAAAATCGAAAAAACCTCCATCAACTATGTCACAAGAAAAAGAAAGAAAATATAACTTCGAATTTTTTTTCCTAAATTTCTTTTTTCTGAATACAAATTTAGATAATGGAGTAATATTTTAGTATCTAGGCATATCTGAGTTGCTTTCTGCTATTGTATCTAATTTATAAATTTTTTATTCATCTTGTATATATATTATTTTTGTCTAATACTGAGTTGTTTTGTGCTCTCATATTTAATTTATAAATATCTTCATCTTGTATATATGTGTTACTATTGCCTAATATGCATAATGCGAATTTAAAATGTTAATATAAAGTAATTATATTTTTTATAATACATATATTTTTCATTATAAGTATTCAGAAGAATGTCTTTAAAAATTATCTTCACTTGTCAATATTAGTGTCAAGTCATAATATTTCGATTAAGAGTATCTCAAACGCTATACACGCCCCTGCGGGGCCAAAACTTGACAAATGAATCGGGGAAAATGTAGAACAAGGTATGGGAATCATTGTTATGTCCTCAAAATGACTGGAAGTGGTCGGAGTTGGGAGAACGGGTAGTGACGAATTCGATGGCGATATTTCGTTCATCTGAGCATCGGAGCTGAAAGTGATACAATGACGTCATATGACGTCATTGCGCATTCCTGGAATGCGTGACTTGAGATGCGCATTCCTGGAATGCGTATCCCAGGCCACGCATTCTCATGATGCGTGATCCGTGGTCAAAAAGGACGAATGTCAGCGCCAAACGGTATTTTGGGCAGTTGGACTACAAAAGTAGTGTGTTTTGGGCAATTTCTCAATGTTCTAATGATTGAATTAATTAATAAATTTTTAAATGGACCATCATATATTCAAAACCCTGTGCATAAAATAAATGATTTTTTTTTATAAAAAAAATACCCATACCATAAGAATTGAATGAATTAATAAATTGGCAAATGGACCATCATATATCCAAAATTATGTACATAAAATAAATGGGTTTTTCTAAAAATATTTATATTATAAATTTTTTTCCAAAAATATGATCTAATCTCGTAACTTTAAATGCAACTATTGCAAGTTAAAATATAATTATTTTCAAGTTACAGTGCAACCTCATCATATGCAACTTTCATTATATTTTTGGAAAAAATTTTGAAAACATGATATTTTGATAATTTCCCAAAACGAATTATTTCTTTTCATGTAAAATAAAAATATATTTCATATTTTAAAATATTTACTTTTTTTAAGAAAAGTCATATAAAAGGCGAGCCTTCTAGACTTCTAGTAGTCTCGATATCTTTTTTATTTGTCAAATATGGCCGCTGATTGGCGAAAGCTGTGTTCCGACTTCCGAGCTCATTTTACACTGAGACTCCTTTTTCTGGCCACTTGTAGCCAGCCAAATCAACTAGACACATCTTTATTAGTATTTTTTTTTTTTTGAACAAAGGTGCTAATTCATTAATAAAAAGCCATACGGCATCTACACCAACGATCGAGTCGAACAAACTGTAAATTGCAATCGCCTGTTTTCCTGAAGAGACAGTTAATATTTTGAAGATAAAGTATATACAAATACAAGTACCCACTTCGTGCATTCTCGTTGGATTACCGGTACCCACTTCAGCATGCCCCGATGAAACTATCGTTTGAGCTATCGACCAGCACTACAATTCCATACGAACTTTCATCACTAAATCAAGACCCCGCTCACAAAAAGGCAGCGAGAAACAAACCTCCCACGCAATGGAGAGAACCCAAATCAAAGCAAGTCGGAAATGCTTTGAATCCTAGATCCGACAATACAAACTACTACCAAACCTTAAAAAAACACACCAATCTTACCTAATAAAGGAAGATTTTTAAGGAAATCAAAGCTTTAAAAAACAAGGTTTATTGAAAAGAAGAAGAAAAATACAAGAAAATGAAAGGTTTTCCCGTCACTTTTTAGTTGGTACATTTGTAAAAAACATAAATATTAAGAAAGCTTTAATTATATAATTTGTTTCCATGTTTATCCTTAATCTTAACATTAAATGATGAGTTATGAATGTGTATATTAAATATAAAGTCAAACATTGGTATTAGAAATAAAGGAATATTTATGGAAAAATTGGTGAAAAAATGTATTGTAATAAGGAATGTGACAACTATTTAGGGATAATTTTTTTTTGCAAATGTGACAACTAAAAAGGATCGGAGGGAGTATATGAATACATGAAATTTACTATTTTTAAAAATTATATCATAATTTATGTACTGAAATGCTATTTTTTTCTGAAAAAAATTATGCTAACAATAACGTGATGTCTATAAAATTAAAATTAAAATATTTAGTTTCTTTTTCTGATTCAAGGATATAGAGATATTTTCATAAATAAAATATAATAGTTGGATGTTAATTTTTTCTCATAAGAAATAAATTCATTCAATTTTTTTTATATAAAATTTAAAAATAGGGAAAGAAATGGTTAATATTATTGGAGTGTGCATACTTTTCAAGAGAGATAAATGTATTGAGTTAATATTTTATTATATTTTGAAGAACCAATCGGCTATTACAGCTCTTACAAAACACGTGTAAACGTGTCAAGCTCATACAGCTTTGTAAGTTGCATGTAAACTTACACGTGTCAATTTACTTTTTTTTGGTCTGAATAGTAGTATTAGTTTATATACGTTCTCATCCAAACAATTCCCCAAAAATATCTAGTATACCAGAAGTTGTTGCTATTTTCAGTAGAAAAAGAAGATTGTTGCTGTTCATCAACCATGACTGGCAAACAAATCCTCCAGAAGATGAAGGTCGTTCTTCTTACTTTCTCCACACACACACACTAAAGTTTATAACTTCTTCAGATGTTCAAATTGTTTTAACTAGAATATTAGTTTAGTTAATATTGATTTTTGTACATGTTGTTGTTCTGCACATTTTGACTCCTAGCATTATCTGTTTTTGTTTGATATTAAGTTAATATATTTTGAGTTGTATAAACATAATGCTTTTGAACTTACTTTTTTTTTTAGTAGAATGTTGATGATTATAGGAGCCAAGTTTGATTTACCTGAAAATAGCCTGATTGAATAAAAAAATTATGTTGGAAATGCTTGTATCATTTTCTTGCCTTCCCCTCTTATACTTCTTCATGTCGAGCTCGTAATTAGACATGGCCTAATTGGGTTTACTATATAAAAATCTGAGATAAATCTGAGATAAGTCTGAAGCAAGAGGCAGTGGGGTTATTGCTTCTCTTTCTTTTGTAAAGATAATTCACAGCATGGTTAAATGATGATTTAGTAAAATAATTACAATTTAGAGATGTACAATTAGATATGCTATTTAGGCCCTTTCGAGTTCAAGTGGTTGCAAAATGCTGAATTCCCCTGTATTCTCAGATGTAAATGCAAAATGAAATAATGTATTTATGTAAGCACACTGTAAAACACAAGGTTGATATGATTTGTGAGTGTCGAGCTGTCTAGGTAATTAAGCGAGTTTTTTTTAAAGAGCACAAACGGACAGATATGGTTGCTAAATGTTCTATTTATTGAGCATATATTCCTATTTATTATTTGTAATGATATGTTCTATTTCCATCATGTTTGGATCAAGGAGGATAGTTTATCTTTACTCACCAATAATGTTCGTGTCCTATTGTTAGTTTTGCCCTTGTTATTCATTGTTATAGGATAAAGTATCCGTTTGACTAAGCAGGTGTCTTCTAAATTTTTTATGTGTTCTCCATGTTAATCAAGTTCAATATAATTACCAATTTTTTTATTTTTATTTTTTTGCATTTCTGCTTGCAGTTGATTAGTTTTTTCAATAATTTGCAGGAAAAGGCTTGCTTAGGTTCTGCAGTAGCAGACACTGAAAAAAGTAAGACATCAAAACACCCAAGATGTGGTTATCACTTGGTTAAAGGCAAATCGCGTCATGACATGGAAGATTATGTTTTTGCAAAGTTTAAGCAAGTTGAGAACAACGAGCTTGGTCTATTTGCTATATTTGATGGCCATCTCAGCCGTGAAATTGCTGATTACTTGCAGTCTCATTTGTTTGAGAATATACTGAACGAGGTAAGGCATATTGCTTTTTAACTTGCAACACCGAATATAAGTGAAATTTACACAAGAATGTGAGGGGTCTACGTTTCATATTGGTAAAAAAACATCATACAAATGACCAGATTCTTAACACAGCCTCTTCATTCCCTTCAGTAGTGAATGATCATTCCTCTATTTTCACACTTTTTTCTTCCGCAACCAGCCTGACTTCTGGACTGAGACGGAGAAGGCAATCAAAAGAGCATACCGTGTAACTGACAAGACAATATTGGATAAAGCAGTTGAGTTGGGTACTGGTGGTTCAACCGCAGTTACTGCAATATTGATCAATTGTCAAAAGCTGGTAGTTGCTAATGTTGGGGACTCGCGTGCTGTCATCTGCAAGAATGGAGTGGCCAAACAATTGTCAGTTGACCATGAACCTTCCAAGGAGCGCAGTTGCATTGAGGACAGAGGTGGCTTTGTATCAAAGTTTCCAGGTTGTCAGTTAAAAACTTTTTGTTCCCCTTCTTTTAAAATTATGCTACACTTAAAAGTTCATATATCCTACTTTGCTACATCGGACTGTCCTTCATAAAGTTTTATTAGCATGTGAACAATCAGGCTAAATGCATTTAATATAAGCTTCTGCTAGAGCTTTAAAATTTAATCGATCTTCAAGACCCAGTGAAGAGTTTACCTTAGTCGTTTCAACGGGTCGGTTCAGAAAATAAATGAGTGGTCAAACTTCATATTGTACGCCAAACCTGAAAAGTTAATGCTGATGAGGTTTAAGTGCAAGAAATGTAGATTCATTGTTGGCTAGTGCTGAATAGTTTTACAGTTCAAGTTTAGATATGAAATCTGGATTTATTCATTAAGTGTCTAAATTTTCATTGATGCCTAAAGTTTTCCCTCAGTGTCTATATCTAGGACCTGTTGTGCGTATAAAGTACATTGTTTTTGTTGTAGGTGATGTTCCCCGTGTTGATGGACAGTTGGCAGTAGCCCGGGCTTTTGGTGACAAGACCTTGAAGGAACACCTTAGCTCAGAGCCAGACTTGTCGGTGGAAAACATAGATGATGATACAGAATGTATTATCTTGGCAAGCGATGGAATATGGCATGTAAGTTCCGTACATTTTATGGCATGATCTACCATATTAATCAAACTGTTATTTGAGACACTTCTGTCTAGATTTATCTTGCAATACCATAGTTCATATCGAAAGTGGTGTTACCAATCCGCAGTTGTCTTTTTCACTACAAGTTACAAATGACATGGGGGTAATTCATACGATATGTGTCTGCATCTTAGGAGCACTTTTTTCTTTGTAGATACAATTACATTTCATATACAACAGTATGTTAATGGTACATTTTAGGCTAGAAATACGGTGTCCCCAAAAAGTTCTCAAGAAAATTGTGCATCTGACATGTATGATGTTTGCTTCCGTTTGATGTGTTTTATAGTCATTTGCCTAAACATGTAACATCTGATATCAGGTGATGTCAAATCAAGAAGCTGTGGATTGTATCAAGCACATCGAGGATGCTGATGCAGCAGCAAAGCACCTTGTTGAGGAAGCACTGGCGAGGAACAGCAGAGATGATATTTCTTGTGTGGTTGTGAAGTTTTAATGAAACTAGGCAGGACACTGAACCACTGTGGCACTGCTCATGCTTGTAAACTCCCTATGTTTTAGTATCTTGCATCTTAGCTTTTGTTCATTAATTCTGTTAAACTTTATCTTAATATTGAGATATTGGAGTTCATATGTTTCTTTTTTCAAAATATAAATGTGAGTCGGGCCATAACTGAACAAGATTGTTCAGGTACGTTTACAATTACAATCTCCCAAGGTGACCTGCTAGGTAGCAATAGCAAGATACCCCAATCCTCCGAGCCTTCAATAACGACAATCCAGGCTTATTCTATTGCAATCATGCTTTTCATAAGAACAATGTAGCATGTAGGTCTGTCAATGGATCGGATATCCAAGTCAATTCGATCAGTAGCTAAATTAGCGTGTATGGATCTTTTCAAAAAAAATTCGATCCGTTAATGATTTGATCCGATAACGAGCGGATATGGATTTTGTATGATCCGATCCGATAACGATCAGATCCAAATATATTATATTTATTGTATATTTAAATATTTACTAGCTTATTGCACGTGCAATGTACGGTTTCTTTTTTAATATTTATAATTATGTTAATTTTTTTAATTTTATGTTATTATAATGCATATCAAATTATTGTTGAAAAATTGATATATATATATATATATATATATATATATATATATATATATATATATTAGATTTTACATATTCGATTTAATATTTATACTCTATTTTGAATTCTTAAAATTTGATTTGAACGATGATATGGGCTAAAAATAAGCCCTAAAGACACATTTAATATGGCATTAATTAGACCCAGCATGGTCCAAACGTGGGGCCCATTAATGAGGTCAGAATCCCTATTTTGATATTAATTTCGTAATTTATATTGAGAGAAATAAACAGCTCAGCAATAAGAGTTGGATAAGGACATTATCTCTACAAGACTTAGCCTCCAAGGCATCCAATTCGATATGGCAACAGACTCCTACAAGGAAGGAGTCTAGAACTTTCCTCAAGGAGGTGACTTATCTATCAAGTCTCCAACTCCTACCTTAATTCTAAGGCTTCTCAGCCTATATAAAGGGTCAGACCCCTCACCCTAGAACTACGTTTTTTGGCTTGATCTTTGATATTCATCAAAGTACGTAGGCATCTTGTGAAGGCAGAATCAGCCACGAGCACAAGAGCAGCCATTAAAGCACGAAGCTCACACACCCTTACATTAAATACATAAACCCTAGCCGCAATACTAGTAGCCTAGTTTTTATTCCACAACATTTGGCGCCGTCTGTGGGAAGACAACATCAACCATGGTTCAAACACGAAGAACAACACCAGTTGCAACTGAGGCCATACCTCTCAGATCTGCTCCACCCATCACCGAACAGGTTCCCCCAGCATCAGGGGCGATTGCCCAACAAGCTCCGCCAGCATCAGGGGCGATCGCCCAATCTCAAGTTTCTCAACAATCAGGGGCGATCCCCCACGTTGAGAGTACATTATCTCCGATTACCCGTACAAGACGAGAAACCAATCCTCTTCAGATGGTGGTCTCTCCTCTGATTGATCCGAACAATCCATCGCATGGGGTCCAGATCCACACTACAGATCTCCCCGTGAGTACTAACCCGACATACGGGCTGACTAATTATCCTCCTATCCAAGGGACAGGCCCAAGTGGTCACGCTTTGCAGATCCGAGATCGAGAGTATCACGATTATTCGGGTCCTTATGATGAAACCTCCTCCGACGATGAGGATGATGACCGTGATGAAGCCCCGAGGAGGCGACGTGCTAGTAGAGAACCTCGAAGGAGGACTCAAGACATCCGTGATGGACAATCTTTGACAACTGCTGAAAGGATCAAGGCTTATGAGGCCGAGATCTTAAAATTGAAGGAAGATATGGCAAGGGAACAAGCTAGGCTAAATCAAACTCGACCCCCTCCAATCTCAGGAAGGATTCCCGTTATAGATTTGGAGAGGTCCTCAAGAAGACAGAAGAGGGCTGATGTCCCAACAAGAGAAGCTATGAGGGTGGAAACCCCCAAGAGTAACCCCAAAGATCTGATGCCACTTGGGGACCCTGACGATCCCACACCTCCGTTTACTGAGGAGGTGATGAATGCTCACATCTCAAGGAAGTTTAAGATGCCTACAATAAAGGCTTATGATGGAACGGGTGATCCCGCAAACCACGTCAGGACGTTCTCGAACGCACTGCTGCTGCAGCCTGCAAGTGATGCCCTAAAGTGCAGAGCGTTCCCCCAAACCTTGTCGGGCATGGCTCAGAGATGGTATAGCCGATTGCCTGCGAACTCTATTGGCTCTTTTAAGGAGTTGAGTGCCGCCTTCGTTAGCCAATTCATTAGCGGAAGGGTGCATGAGAAGAGCTCCGCATCTCTTATGTATGTGGTGCAAGGAAAGAATGAAAATCTGAGGGACTACCTCAAGAGATTCACTAAGGAGACCCTGAATATCACTGATTTGGAAAATAAGGTGGCAATGGTAGCCCTGGAGCACGGAACCACTGACTCTTCTTCAAGAGATCATTGGCGAAGCATCCCCCTGAGAACATGGCTGAGCTCTAACGAAGGGCTGATAAGTATATTAAAGCTGAGGATAGCTTGAATAAAGAAACCACCGTAGGTGGAGGAGGAAGTAACAATGACTCCAAGAAGCGAAAGCAAGACAAGGACTATGATGATCAAGAGTATGATGCTAGGGACAAGTATCCCCGAACTAGCGAGGACTCCGACTCTGCCCCTAAGAAGAACCAAGGGTCAAGGTTCACTGAGTATGCAAGGTTGAATACTCCTAGGAGTCGAATCTTGTTGGACATTGAGAATGATAAGGATTTCAGATGGCCGAAGCCACTCAGGGGTGATCCCGCAAAGAGAAACCAGAATCAGTATTGCAGATTCCATAGAGACGTGGGGCATGACACTGACGATTGTAAGCAACTCAAAGATGAGATTGAGTTTTTGATCCGTAGAGGGAAGCTGAGGCACTTCACTAAGGGTGAAGACCGTGCTAATCAGAGAAGAGACTATAATAGAAGCGATGACGATCAAGATCGCAACCCACAGCCCCGAGGGCCAGTAGTCAACATGATCTCAGGAGGCCCAACTGCGGCCGGGACAACTAGGAACTCTAGAAAGGCTTATGCCCGAGAGGTGTTGCACATCGTGGGAGAGGCCCAGAAGCGTGCAAAAACTGAGGTAGCGATTAGCTTTGATGACTCAGACTTGGAAGGGGTGAAGTTCCCCCATGATGACCCGTTGGTCATAACTCCTGTGATTGGAAACTCGGAGGTGAAGCGAGTCTTGATAGACAATGGAGCTTCCGTTGACATTCTGTTTCATGATGCGTTTGTGAAGATGGGATACACTGATTCTCAGTTGACCCCCAATAACATGCCTATATACGGATTTAATGGAGTAAAATCCAAAGTTGAAAGGACTATTCAGCTGCCTGTAACTATTGGGCAAGAGCCCAAGGAGGCCACTCAGATGTTGAACTTCCTGGTAATCAAGGCAGCTTCAACGTACAACGCTATCCTTGGAAGGACTGGACTTCATGCATTTAAGGCTGTTGCCTCAACCTATCATGTGAAGATCAAGTTCCCTACCAGGAATGGTGTTGGAGAACATAAAGGTGATCAGAAGATGGCACGAAGCTGTTATGTAGCCTCGTTAAGGCCTGATGGAGTCGGGGGGCAGGTCCTTCCGATTGAAGACATGGATGTCCACAGTGGTAAGGAACACAAAGAAAGGTCAGCAGAGGACATCACACAGAAGCCTCGGACAGCAATTGAGGCTAAGGCGTTAACTGACTTTGTGGTTGAGTGTACCATTGGCAACCAAGAAGTCGGGGGGCAGGAGGTAGTACCCCAAGCAGGAAGTGAACTTCAGAATAAGAATGAGGAGACCAGAAGGAGTGGTGGGTGCTCTATTTTGATGGAGCATCAAAAACAAAATCAAGTGGTGCAGGCCTAGTCTTGCAAAACCCCGATTGGGCTTAAGTTATTCTAGTAGGACTTAGCTTCATATTTATATAGTAGAAGTAGAAATAAGGTTCATTAAAACCATTGCAGAGCATGTTGCTCCGAGTAGGACAGTAGTACTCTATGTAAGGGTTGAACCCATTTCAAGTTATTAATGCAAGATTGTTTTCCATTCATTGATTGTGATTTTATTTATGTGCCAAGCACCTGATGTGTGAGTCAAAGAAGACCAAGTACCGAAAATAAAAGAATACACGAATGAACACAAACGAATGCATACCTCGAATGGTAGAGTTAGGTTACAGCAGATAAGAGTTTAAGTCCTTGAAGGATCCTGGATAAAGACATACGTTGAAGTCCTGATGGAACACCCGCTGAAGAAACATATTGCATAGCATGAAAGCCAATGGAAGGCTCATCAAGTGGGCAATCTAACTAAAAGAATTCGATGTTAAGCCTAGTACGGCCATCAAAGCTCAGGCTCTAGCTGACTTCGTGGTTGAATATACCATTGACAACCAAGAAGTCGGGGGGCAGGAGGTAATAGACCAGGAAGGTCAGCAAGGTGAGAAACCCCTGGAAGAGAAGAAGGAATATTGGATGCTCTATAATGATGGGGCATCAAAAACAAAAAGCTCTATTTTCATGGGGCATCTAAAACAAAAACCAGTGGTGCAGGTTAAGTTCTGCAAAGCCCCGATGGGTTCATACTTGAGTATGCCTTGAAGATTGGACTTCCAAACAACCTGCAACGAGGCGGAGTATGAAGCTTTGAAGGCCAGCCTTGGATTGACGAGAGCCCTGAGGGTGAAGAACCTGAAAGTTTGTGGAGACTCAAATCTGGTAGTCTCACAAGTCAATGGAGAGTTTGAGGCTAGAGAAAAGAATATGGCCAAGCACTTGAGGATTGTGAAAGCCGTGATAGCCCCGCTCGATAAATGCCATGTTGAGTATATCCCAAGAGAGAAAAGAACATTAAGGCCGAAGCCCAGTCTAAGTATGGCTCTTCTGAGATAAAGAATTATGCAGAGAGCTTTTGCTTCCAGGTCCTGAAGACCCCACCATCGAATCAAAATTGGTAGCACCAGTTGATGTAAGCTGAAGGATAGACCCTCTTCGAGCTCATCTCGAGACTAGTTGGCTCCCTGATAATGCCTTGAAGGCACAGAAACAGTTAGTGAGAGTGTTGAGATGAGAGGTCCTTTGTCATTCCTTACTTAAAATCTTGAATCTCAAATCCCGACACAAAATTTTAGCCTTGATGGCCAAAAAGGCTGTCTGCCTCCAATCAAATTTGTCATTTGAAGTTTAAGGACTTGAATCAAGAGCTTTCAATCGAATATAAACCAAAGCAAGGTCCTGTGAGCATAAGAAGAAGGTTGGAAACCTAGAATCAAGAAAAGAAGGTTAACAACCAGCCAAGACACACCGGACTTGAAGTCAAACACTGAGGAGCAAGTGAACTCCCTGAACGATTAACTGAAAAGTAAGACCTCCTCCGTATGAAGCAAGGGGGGCAAGAACTAAGGGACTTCATCATTCCTACATCTTAGAATGAGAATCAAGGGAATCAAGGGTTGATAATAACCTTAAAACCAAGGTCTCAGCAAATAAGTTAAGGCCCGGAAGGTCACAAGTCAAGGTTCACGAAACCATTTAAGGCATAACAAACACCTCATATTGACCTGAAACCTCGTGTTGGTGATCCAGAACACCAACATCAACCTTAGAATCCAGGCCTCGTGTTATAAATCAAGGGCTAAGGAACTAAGTTGAAGCCTTAGAAGGCCAACAAGCTATCAGATCCAACCTTGGATCAAGAGATCAAATCCAACCTTGGATCAAGAGATTCGTGAACAACTCAAGAATGAGTAACTGAATCAACATTCCAACAAGGTGGATGAAAGGTTCAAAGTAATTCTATGTAAGATTAGGCAAGCATGAAATCTTTGAAAGGATTTTGAAGCTTTCTCGTGAAAGGTTTGGAAACCCATTTACTATGTCACCAAGGTGCTTCATGAAGCTGACCTGAATCACTCCGCTATAGAGAAGTTTGCTTTAGGCACGGTCATGGGCTCAAGAAAATTGAGACCTTACTTTTTAGTCACGTAAAATCGAGGTCTTGACAGACCAAGCCATTAAAAGGCCATTAATTCGACCAGAATCCTGGTCGAAATGACCAAGAATCCTGGTCGAAAAATTGTTCAACTGAGCCACGAAAAAGGCCATTAATTCGACCAGAATCCTGGTCGAAATGACCAAGAATCCTGGTCGAAAAACTCTTCGACGAGGCCACGAATTTGGCCCTTAATTCGACCAGAATCCTGGTCGAAATGACTAGGAATTCTAGTCGAAAATCCGTTCGACCAGGAGAAAATTGAGACCTTATTTCGACCAGAATCCTGGTCGAAACGACCAGGAATCCTGGTCGAAAATTCGTTCGACCAGGAGAAATTTTGGACCCTTATTTCGACCAGAATCCTGGTCGAAACGACCAGGAATCCTGGTCGAAAATTCGTTCGACCAGGAGAAATTTTGGACCCTTATTTCGACCAGAATCCTGGTCGAAACGACCAGGAATCCTGGTCGAAAATTCGTTCGACCAGGAGAAAATTGAGACCTTATTTCGACCAGAATCCTGGTCGAAACGACCAGGAATCCTGGTCGAAAATCCGTTCGACCAGGAGAAAAATGAGACCTTATTTCGACCAGAATCCTGGTCGAAACGACCAGGAATCCTGGTCGAAAATCCGTTCGACCAGGAGAAAAATGAGACCTTATTTCGACCAGAATCCTGGTCGAAATCCTGGTCGAAAAATGTGAAGTTTCCTGATCGAAATTTGTGATCAAAATTCAGAAATTTGAGTCGAAATGATAATTTCCCAGCCAGGGGCTCTGCCCCTTGGACCCCGCCAGGGGCTGCCGCCCCTTGGACCCCGCCCGGGGGCTGCTGCCCCCGGACCCCCGCTAGTGCCGTTTAGCACCGTTTAACGCCATTTAGAATCGCTTAACATTGTTTAAGTGTCGTTCAAGGCTTGTTAGTGCCGATAAGCACCGATTAAGTGTCGATTAGCACCGTTAGTGCCGATAAGCACCGATTAAGTGCCGATAGCACCGTCAGTGCCGATAAGCACCGATTAAGTACCGATTAGCACCGTTAGTGCCGATAGCACCGTTAGTACCGATAAGCACCGTTCAGTGTCGTTTAATACCGGTTGGCGTCACTTAAACGTTGTTTAAGTGTCGTTTAAGGCTAGTTAGTACCGTTTAGTGCCGTTTTATGCCGTTCAACGTCGTTTAAACATTGTTTAAATGTCGTTAAGGCTGATTAGTGCCGATTATCATCGAATTGACATTGTCGTAAACGCGTCGGTCGCTCCACGCTTTACATAAAGACAATACTCGTGAAACACTAGTGTATAAAGATGAACCCTGACCCGAGTCTTGGAAAGGACCGTTAAAACTTCAAGGAAAACCTGATCAGTTTTCCTAGAAGTTGGGGGGCAAATGATATGGGCTAAAAATAAGCCCTAAAGACACATTTAATATGGCATTAATTAGACCCAGCATGGTCCAAACGTGGGGCCCATTAATGAGGTCAGAATCCCTATTTTGATATTAATTTCGTAATTTATATTGAGAGAAATAAACAGCTCAGCAATAAGAGTTGGATAAGGACATTATCTCTACAAGACTTAGCCTCCAAGGCATCCAATTCGATATGGCAACAGACTCCTACAAGGAAGGAGTCTAGAACTTTCCTCAAGGAGGTGACTTATCTATCAAGTCTCCAACTCCTACCTTAATTCTAAGGCTTCTCAGCCTATATAAAGGGTCAGACCCCTCACCCTAGAACTACGTTTTTTGGCTTGATCTTTGATATTCATCAAAGTACGTATGCATCTTGTGAAGGCAGAATCAGCCACGAGCACAAGAGCAGCCATTAAAGCACGAAGCTCACACACCCTTACATTAAATACATAAACCCTAGCCGCAATACTAGTAGCCTAGTTTTTATTCCACAACAAACGATTTTATAACGAAATTAAAAAAATAATCTTTAATTTAGTGATAGTTTAACAATTATTTTTCAACAAACTTACGTGGAAAGAAAAGAGAGAAGAAATTGATAATTTTTTACGTTTAAAATTCTATTCGATTTATGAATTCTACTTATAATTCGTTTTGATTATCAAAATATCCTTGTTATTATTTGAAGATAATTCTACTAACAACCAAATACAATTTTAATAATGAGTGTTAGAGAAATTTTGTCCAAAACTTTGATAATACATAATTTGGTCCTCCGTACGATAAAATAAATAAGAACCGTTAGACCTTAAAATAAATAGATGATACTCGTTTAGTCTAGCATAAAAAGGTTATATTTTAATATGTTATAAACTAAAAAGTGTATTTATACTGAAAAATTAAAAGGTGTATGTCAATGATTTAAATCATACTCCTATATAATTAGATTTTCTACATTAAATAGTATTATCAATGTAATAATGGGCTTAAAACATGGATCAGATTCGGACTACTATTAGGTCTTGAATTAGGGTTGTAAGTCATTATAAATACATCATATTCTCCTTCTTCATCTTTAACAACAAAATTCGTAGGGCTTTTTCACACACAAAATTAGCAGTCTTCTGAAATTTGTAGAAAATTCATCGTAAGTCATAATTCGTTGATTCTGGACTTTTTGGAAAGATCTATTCGTGTTCCACAACTTTCGTTCTTTAAATTTTTCAAGAAAACATCATTTCGAGGGTCAAAAAGGGTAAATACAGATCTGGACATAATTGGATAGGATGATTTGATTCTTGAGTTTCCGCGTAGAGGTAAGTTTCTGATTGATCTATCTAGTGTTTTCGAAATTATGTGTTATGTGTATGTACTTGTTATCAAAACATGGGCTAAGTGATTATATTTTGAATTTATATATATTATTGTATATATGTGTTATGTGTAAATAATGGTCTTGGAACTCTGATTTATGCCATGGTTTGTGAAAATAAGAATAAGGACCGAGTCACCGGATTGTAGTGATAGTTTTCTAAAATTTAGGACCGTTATCACCGGGTTGTAGTGGTCGTGGTATGAATTGTGGGTTTCAAGTTATTGTTGTTATGTGGTATCGAATAAGAATATGTGTATCGAAAGTTATTGTTTCTATATCGTATCGTATTGAATATTGTGTTATTTTATATGTGTATGTATGTTACTTTGCCCGGCTAGTTAGATCGATTGGTTACTTGCTGGGCTGTATAACTCATTACTTACAATTTTCAGGTTCGGGGTAAGATCGAGTGGGATAACATTGGATTTCAAGGATCTTAGGTTTGGAGTAAATTGTCATCATTAGATGCGCTTTTGTAAATGTACCTTTGTAATTGACTTTTGATTTAATAAATTGTAATTTGTTATAGTTTTCGATTTAGAATTAATAGTCCGAAAAGTTGGGCTGTTACAATTCATCTTATGCTTATTATATATAAAGATGTAATTTATTGATGATTTAAAATTATTATTTAACTAAAATTGAAGAAAATTGGAGAAAAAATCTAGCTTATATTTAGTTTAAGAATAAAATACTCTATATTTGGGACATAGGATTGTATAGTCTTTTTTTTATGTATTGGATCCAAAGGTTGATATGTTTTCGGATCTATTTCCTATTAACGATTAGATACAAATTTTATTATTAAATTTTGCAATTCTAATTTAGTTATTTTAAATTAATAATGCTTATTTCTTTCGCAACATGGGATAGTTGACGACCGAATTTTTGAATAAAATAATACTATATATTTTTCAATATTATAAAGCAAATATGTAATTATATAATTAACGTATGCAGGACGTCATAGCAGTTAGCACATCGATAACAATTTCGTAGTGTTTTTCGTGGTTTTTCTTTTAACTTCAACCAAAAGTTTTCATACTTTACTAATCTATTCTATATCTAATACCATAACATACCCCTTCCGTGAGTCATTTTATTCCATGTCATCAGCCACGTGGAATCTGTTATAACACTGTTACATCTCTACTACTACATGCGTGTATATCAATTCATGCTGTCGTTCCCACTTCTAACCTATTCACATGTCACTTACGCCAATGATCTCATTGATTGTCGAATCCATTTGATAGGTAGGAAGAACATGGCAAGACTGTTTTTGGTGTCATCCACATGCCCCAGTCTCCTGCCCAGAGAAGATGCACCAAACATGGAGTGGCACCACCTGTTTGATTATATGTCTGAACGAATTGGATCTTTTATCTCTTTGGTTTTCATGGAATCCTATGCATAGGCTCCATTTTTTTGCTGGTTTAAAAATGGTTTTGTTAGGATTTAAAACTTTTTCATGTTTCACCCAAATGGAGCGTTGGTTTCCGAGTTCGTTCCTTGATTTTTTGTTGCATTTTTAATATCTGCTTGTGTAACGTGTGTACCTTTCCTTTTAATCTGCGCCCTGGTTGGTTTACTGAATATCTCCTACTTTATTTCTTATTTCAGCCTTATCTAAAAGCTTACAATTAAGAGAGGATTTTCTGTTACAAAATGCCGCTGCCTCTTCGGGAACTAAATTGTTAGCAACCATGGTTATGCTGAAAATCGCCTCTGCTATTGGGGAAGAATGACAAAATTTTGGCGTGGATTGGTAGAAGTTACTTTACTTTGTTATACTTGTACTTTTTTACATTTTCCATTATCATCACGTACTACACAGTGTAAACTACTACATCACCATTTTACTTGACAAATTTTTGTTTCTAAGAAGTATCACAATTTATCCGTTGTCAACTTCTTACGGACGAGGAGCACATGAACATAATAGATTTTAATAACTTACACAGTAGCGCGCCAAAGTTATATAAAGTATATAAACTTAGAAACATCTATATGGTGATAACATTCGTGTTCTTCATTGAAAGTGTAAAGCCTCAATTTTGCCTTTGACTATTATTATAATTTAAAGATATTAAAAACCAATTAATTGTGGTCTCCGATAAAAATATGCTCATGTAATGGCTTCCCAATTATATATCATTTTCCTTTTGACAATCGCTTTTAGTATCCCTTATTCAATCTAAGAGTGTACAACTCTTATTAGTTTGCAGTATGACATTGTCAAACTTTGTTGTGGTGTGCAGGCGTACAGATGTGTAAATGCAGGTTCACTTAATTAAAAGATCTGCCATAATCGTTTTTTGTCACCCCTTTGTATGTATGATATCAACGTCTATTTTTAAAAAAATTAGATTCGACAGTTGAGATTATTTTGATAGTACAGTGACCAAATCAAAAGACCAAACCTTATGGATAAGATCCTCTTACGCTTATTATTATGTTTTTAGTTATATGTTTTTAGTTATTTATCTTATTTATTTATTATAATTAATATAATTTATTTAATAATAAATTTTTTTATTGGGAGATGCTTTCAAAAAAAAGTTTAATATGTTTCCAATACCCTTACCTGCTTCGCAGAATTTCCATTTTTCACATAATGATGATCAGCAGGGTCTTCGACAATGTCAAATTTTTTAAATTGTTCGAAATTCTTGAGAATCTCATCTTCATGCATGTGCTTTGGTGGAACACTCTTTTTCCTTTCAGAAGATGATGCAGCTGGAGTCCTTAAAGCACAATTTTAAAATCTATTAAGTATATTAATTTTTTAATATATATATGTTATTACATATTAAATTGTTGTTAAAAAATTGATATATATTAGGTTTTACACGTTCAATTATGATTATATCCTTTTCATATTATAATTTTCTTCTTAAAATTCAATTCCAATACAACATTTTTTAATGATATCTTTTTTAGATTATAATTTCCTTTTTAATATGATATAATCTTGATCGTCTATTTTTAAAAATATTAGATTCGACGGCTGAGATTATTTTGTGGTACAGTGACTAAAAACAGTGACCAAACCAAAATTATGGATAAGATTACTCTTACGCTTCTATACTATATTATTATAAGCGAAATGGGGTATAATTGGTTGGTTGGTTAACACCTTCCAAAAAGTTTGTTAACACCTTCCAAAAATGAAAAAATAAATTAAAATATATATATATACTATACTATTATAAGCGAAATTTATATTTATATTATTATGACAAAATATAATCATAATTTGAATAATATATCATTTAATTAGACGATTATTATTTAATAATATATATCTATACTATCTATAATATTATAAGCGAAATAGGGTATAATTGGTTGGTTGGTCGGTCGGTTAACACCTTCCAAAAAGTTTGTTAACACCTTCCAAAAATGAAAAAATAAATTAAAATACATATAAGATTTTATTTTACAAAAAATTAACCACATATTTAACTTAATAACAAATTCTTTTAATTAAACTCCAATTAATATTTAATAAGATACTCTTTTAGTTATATTTGAGTTAAAATTCTTCGCCTACATCCAAGTTTTTTAGACTCTTCAATTAATTGGAAACCAAATATTTTTAAAATCAATTTAAATAATTTTAATTTCACATATTTATTAACAAATTTACAACAAATTATAAATCAACAAAGTGAAATCAAACCAAAACCATATAATAAACAATAAAAATTTCACATAATTACAAATTAATACTAAATTCTATATTATAAATTATTATGAAATCATAATTTGAATATGATAATATCAACAAAAATTTGAATATAAATATATATGATACTTCCATTTATATTAATATTATTATGACAAAATATAGTCATAATTCGAATAATATATCATTTAATTAGATGATTATTATCTATACTATAGTATTATAAGCGAAATAGGATATAATTGGTTGGTTGGTCGATCGGTCGGAACACCTTCCAAAAAGTTTGTTAACACCTTTCAAAAATGAAAAAAATAAATTAAAATACATATAAAATTTTTTTACAAAAAATAAGCCACATATTTAACTTAATAACAAACTCATTTAATTAAACTCCAATTAATATTTAATAACATACTATTTTAGTTATATTTGAGTTAAAATTCTTCACATGCATCCAAGTTTTTTAGACTCTTTCAATTACTTGGAAACCAAATTTTTTTAAAATCAATTTAAGTAAATTTAATATCACATATTTATTAACAAATTTACAACAAATTATAAATCAATAAAGTGAAAACAAACCAAAACCATATAATAAACAATAAAAATTTCACACAATTACAAATTAATACTAAATTCTATATTATAAATTATTATAGAATCATAATTTGAATATGATAATATCAACAAAAATTTGAATATAAATATATACGATACTTTCATTTATATTTTTATTATTATGACAAAATATAGTCATAATTCGAATAATATATCATTTAATTAGACGATTATTATTTAATAATATATATTATGCCAATATTATATTAAGTAATATATATGAAATAAATAATTATTAAAATATTATTTAAATTTAAAAAATCCGTACATCGCACGGATTATAAACTAATATTATATATAAGAATATAATTCTGAAATATTTCTATATAAAACAAATACATTAATGTGCGTATACTGTATGCATGTAAGTTTTATATTCGTCCGTGATGTACATTTTGTACCGCGGCTGCTAATTTGAGGTGGATGCAAAGTCGGATTGACATGTCTCACCACTAAACTGTATTATACATGAGATATAAAAAATAAGTTCTAACCTTTTTTATAACAAAGTCTCCCAATTCTAATTGAATCATGAGAAAATCTCACCGGTATACAAACCGAAATCAAAGTCAAAAAGAAATTTAGTATTTAAATTTTTATTATTATGTATGTTTAATATTTCAATAATATATACAACGGTCGTCGGCCTAAAAAATATTTAGACAAAATCTGCATAGAAAAATATATGAATAATTTATTTATTATCATGTATATTCAATTTAAACAATATTGTGTTCACCCATCTATATTGATATTATAGATATATTTTTGTAGATTTTTTAAAAACTCGAAAGCTATTTATCTAATTTTCTAAATTATCTCAAATTTTCAAACTAAAATATAATCAAGGAAATAATTGATGTTATCAATGATAAATCTCATCTCTAAATTATATTATAGTTAGGATATAAAAAGGAAATTCTAACTTTTTTTTACAACAGTATCCCCCAATTCTAATTGAATCATAAGAAAATCTCTCTCTCTCTCTCTCTCTCTCTCTCTCTCTCTCTCTCTCTCTCTCTCTCTCTCTCTCTCTCTCTCTCTCTCTCTCTCTCTCTCTCTCTCTCTCTCTCTCTCTCTCTCTCTCTCTCTCTCTCAATTCTAATTGAATCATAAGAAAATCTCACCGACATGCAAATCAAAATCAAAGTCAAAGAGAATTTTAGTATTTAAATTTTTATTACTGTGAACGCTTTTTATAATATATACAATGGTTGTCGATCCAAAAAAATCGTGAGACAAAATCGGTATAGAAAAATATAAGAATAGTACATCTTATTTTTTTTTTTTTTTGCTATAATGATAAATCATTTTATTGATATAAAATCATATACTACGTTTCAAAGAGATAATAAAAGCTCATTATTTAACCGAAAGGTATGCTTAGCCAATCCATTAATCACATGATCCATAGGAAAGAGATTCCCCCGGAAGCTTAGATAATAAAACCTTTATATCCACCGAACTAGGTCTCGTTAAAAAACCCCACATGAGCAAAACACTTTGGGAAAAAAACTCAAGCAGGGAAAAAGAGTGCCCAACTAGAATAAAAGTACATCATTTTACATCATGCCTAACTAAACAAAAGGCTAGACTCTTCTTGATTCTTCTGCTATAACAATCCCATTTCCGACTTCAAATATCTCCTTTTCCATATTCTTCCTATCCAAGTAAATCTGAAAGGTCACAAAATCAGATAATCAAGAAAACTAAGTTAAAACAAAGACATAAGTTTGAGATCAAACACAAAGTAAATACTTTTATAATATTTAATAATAAATCCTAAATACGGTGATAAAATAATAATAAAAAAATAAGAATATATATAATCTAACCAAACGGGTCTCTTTGGTTAGACCTCTATATAAAAAATAAAATAATAATTTAAAATTAAGTAAAGAGTCGTTATTATTACATTTAGAAGAAAATAATAAAATACCTAAATTTGAATATATTATAATACTTTTTCGAAAACAAAAATTTATAAATAAGAAAATAAATTTAAAATCCATCCAAATGAAAATGAAATAAAATACTATGATATAAAAAATAAAATATAAAATATAAAATATAAAAATTCGCCAGACGGACGATCGATAAAATTCGTCAAACGGACGACTGATAAAATTATTCGTCAAACAGACGACCGATAACAAGCCAACAAAAGGCAAACTCGTAATTGACACAGAACATCCATACAAAATGGAATAAAATAGAAAACCCACTTTAACTATAATGATTAAAAGAACCAGTTTCCATATATAAACTAAAATCGAAAATTAAATATTATCAATTAAAACCCATAAAATGGTTATTTAAAACATGTAGCCAATGAACTAACAACACTCATAAAAGTGAAACTGATTAAATAATCCAAGAGTAATCTAAAAATACAAAAATCAATTAACATTAAAAAAGGAAACCAATTAATCAATTATCATATAATTAGGGAAACGAAATAATCAGGCAATCAATTAATCAACTAATTGATTATGCATTAAACAGGGAGTAAAATATGATACAATTTTAATCAATTAACCAATAATGCATTAAACAGACAATCAACTAATCAACTACTCAAATATGCATTAATCAATTATGCATTAAATCCATCTACAATTTTAACCATTTTACAATTAAAACAAAACAGACTGCTATAAACACGGGAAAAAAAACAGACTCTAATTTGTTTGTGGTTTATGAATTCAAACCATCAATTAACATTAATAAAGCACTAATCACGAAAACTAAACTAAGCCTAAATTCCAATGTAATGTAACCGACATCATTAATGATATAATAAACACGAAATCAATTAAAGACACTACTATTCAAATTAAACATAACCTAAATCATTATTGGTACAATAATCACGTAATCAATTAATCAAAATCCCAAAAACACTATCCCTAAAAAATTTATCTTCAAACATGAATCAAACACATACTAAACACACACTCACTCCAAAAGCTCAAAAACTCACGAACACTCTATAAACCCCAACACACAAATCAATACCTACAAATCGAATTAAACACACTCATAGATAAAGAATAAATCTGGAGTCTTTGAATCCACTGATTGAAAAAGAGCAAAAGATATAGCAGTTGAATAATAGTTGAAACAAAAAACAAAGATTTTGATGTAGATGATGAAATATATTAAGCTCTGCATATAAAATCCATATCATTGAATACATTCTCTTTATAAGTCACAACACTCATTTGATCAAAATCATCATATATCAACCAAGTAATATCCGGAAACTTGAATTAGACAATTAGATCTCCCATATTCTACTACATCCAAGCAGGACATATATAAATCTTTTAAGTGTAACTCATACCTGAGCCCAAAGCTTCAAAACTCTTAGGAACTCACCTCTTTTCCTCTGATAAACTTCAGTGGCACCACTACTTTACTTCATTTCGACAGGAAGAAAAGCACAAGCAGAAAACAAATATCCCTGCCGACAAACAGCAATTAGAAGCACAAGCAGAATATAGTATCTTTTAGGCAATGATTTAATCTATAGCATTTGAATAGGTGCGTCATTATGTTCTACTTCATAGAACACAAAAGCAACAACATACTTCTTCGGACGTTAAAGATCTTGAAACCTGGCCGCATGATAAGTGTAAACTTTCTTCATCCTAACTAGATTAAGCAAGAAAACAAGAAAGCAAAGACATTGTAGAGAGATTTGTATTTACTGTTGTATATTGCAGAAAAATGTGAAAAGAGTTATTCAATCTGTACATTTTGTTCTCTTATATAGAAGAGATTGTAACAAACTTTCTATACATACAGCTACCTATATCTATAACTGATCTAACTAACTTGCCAGCCTGGAATGTATCATCCGTTGATCAGCTGTAATATAACTTAAATCAACTGTGTTACTGTTAGGAATATGTTGTACTTGATGATAACTTCACAATCAATCAAATTGTTTAAGGTTTTGTAGCTGTCAACGGATGAGGATTTATAACTCTATCCGTTGACAGGTAGCTCATCAACGGATGAGGTTTTGTAGCACACTGCAGTATCTCTATGTTATCAGTTGATAGTGTTTTTATCCACAGTCATGTTGACTATCAACGGATAGGCAGAATAGGGTAGCCAATTGTAAATAAGCTATGCTATGTAATTCTGTCTAAGTGAAAGTGTATCAACGGATGAAGACTAAACTCTATCAACGGATACAACTCAAATTCACTCTATCAACGGATACAGCTCAAGTCCCAATATCAACGGATACTGCTCTATACATCATCAACGGATGTCAGTATACATCATCAACGGATAATCATTGACACTGTTTTCTATGATTAGCTGGAGATTAGCAGTTGATAAGGACATGTTTGACTGACAGATCACATGAGTTTATAGTAGATACAAAAAGCAGTATGGCAGCCATACTTTGGAAACACAGAAGAAAGAAGCATTCCATTTACACTATGAATACAAGAAAGGTGCAGGAGACATGTCTGAACACAAGGACAACCTTTCGGCTACATATGTATTTGGAGTGTAGTAGCAAGTCAACTAGAATTAGATTAGTATTATCTTATTCCAGTAGTACTTGTAAAACTTGGGATATATAACCAAGTGTAGCAACTCTTTGTAGGTTAAGAAAACAGACATATTTGCTTAGGGTTTCTTGAATATCTTTAGAAGCAAAGAGTTGTAAAACGGCAGCTGTGTACATTTTGTATCACAGAGTTTTCTTCAAATAAAAGCTTCAGGTGGTGCATTTTAACCACCTGATTTTATATGTGTTTGTGTATAATTCTTACATTGCAATTATCTCTTCATAAGTTTCTGAAGTTCTTATCAGAAATTTATAAATATCAAGAATTGTATTCAACCCCCCCTTCTACAATTATACAAGTGTGTAATCTGGGAATAACAATTGGTATCAGAGCAAGCTTCTAACATATTTGAAGTTTAAAGATCAACACACTTCCAACATGTCTAAGAAGGATTATGGAGTGAAGATTCCAGTTCTTGATAGAGAAAATTACTTTCACTGGAAAGTAAAAATGCGTCTACATCTCTCGTCTATTGATGAGGGTTTTGTGGATTGCATTGACAAGGGTCCTCACGTTCCAATGAAGACAGCAACAAGAGTTGGCCTGGCTGATGATGTGCCTGACACTTTCATTCCCAAACCTGTTTCTGAGTGGAGTCTTGAAGATATTGCAGAAGTCCACAAAGACAAAAAGGCCATGAATATTCTGTTCAATGGTCTAGAAACAGACATGGTTGACAATGTTATTAACTGTACTACCGCCAAGGAAGTATGGGACATTGTTCAAACCCTGTGTGAAGGAACAGAACAGGTAAGGGAAAACAAGATGCAACTACTAATCCAACAGTATGAACACTTTCACTTTAAGAGTGGAGAAACATTGAATGATACATTTAGTAGATTTCAAAAGCTACTAAATGGTTTGAAACTGTATGGAAGAGTCTATCAGGTTAAAGACTCTAATCTCAAATTTCTGAGATCACTGCCCAAGGAATGGAAGCCAATGACTGTTTCTCTAAGAAACACTCAAGAGTACAAGACATTTACTCTTGAAAGGCTCTATGGAACTTTAAAGACCTATGAGCTGGAAATGGAGCAGGATGAAGAGATTGAGAAGTCTCAAAAGAAAAGTGGGTCAGTTGCACTCGTTGCCAATTTGGAGCAAAAGGAGGAAAGGACAGAAACTGCTAGTTCTACACCAAACAGGGAGGTTTGTAAAGGTAGAGCAGAATCAAGCGGGAGCAAGGTAAAGGTATCTGAGGAATTGAATGCCCTTCAGCAGGATGAATTGGATGAGATAGATGAGCACTTAGCTTTTCTATCTAGGAGATTCTCTAAGCTGAAATTCAAGAGAAACTCTGGGATGGCCAAGCCATTTAACAAGGATTTTTCCACAAACAACTATGTGGATAAATCCAAAATTAAATGCTACAATTGTGGGATTGCTGGTCATATGATAAGTGAATGCAGGAAACCTAGATCTGAGAACAAGGGAAAGCCAACTGAGGTTGTTGACTATAAGAAGAAATATTTTGATCTTCTCAGGCAGAAAGGAAAGGCATTCTTGACCCAAGAGTATGACTGGGCTGTTGATGACAATCATTCTGATGATGATGCTGAGTTAGTCAACCTTGCTTTAATGGCTGATTCTGGAGAGCAGGAAGCAAGTTCAGCTAGCAATCAGGTATTTTCCACTAATCTCTCTGAGCTCACAAAAGAGGAATGCAATAGTGTTATAGATGAAATGTCTACTGAACTATATCACTTAAGTGTTACTCTTAAATCACTTACTAAAGAGAACAATAGAATTAAAGAGTCTAATCTGTTTTTAAGTGATAGAAATGCTGCTCTAGAATCTCAATTTCTAGAATTTGAGAAAATGAGAGTTGATTGCAATAATGCTAAAAGTGAACTTGAAGCTGTGTTAAAAAGAGAACTGATTTTAAAAGACCAGCTTGAAAAAGAACAAGGGATAATTGCTAAATTTCAAAGTAGTAGGAATGTTTCTCAAAACATAATAGAAGTTCAGGGAATAGAATCTTTTGTAAAGGATACCTGGACTCAAAAGAAAAAGGAGCTAGAACCTGGCCTTGAGGATCTAGAGACTATTTGTGAATCAACGGATAGTGATCATCCGTTGACAGATGAACCGTCAACGGATGAGAGGTATCCGTCGACTAACAAAAAGTCTGTTGGTAAGAAGGAACTTAGGAAACTGGACATCAAGTATGGTCCAGTAAACAAGAATTTTGTTAGTGGTGAGTGCAGCAAAACCAAATCCAGTGGGAAGACTAAGACAGGTGATTTACACAACATAAAGGCTGTTGGTAAATCAGACAATGAAAAGGTAGAAATTGAGGGCAAAAAGAAAAAGAACAGAAATGGTAAGATAGGCATCAACAAGAAAAACAATTACTCTCCTGACAAGTTTGCTCCTAGGAAAACTTGTAGTAATTGTAATAGTGTCAATCATTTATCTTCTAATTGCAAGATTGTTAACAAGGCTCCTGTTCATATACCTCAACCAATGCCATGTATGCCTGCAATGCCTGGTTTGTATCAAAATGCTAGTTTTTCAAATCCATATGTGAACATGCCATATGTGTCTAATCCATACTTTCAATCTATGAATGTGCCACAAATGTCATGGAACCTACCTAACATGAATAATATGTATGCCAATTTTCCACACATGCATGCATCCAATATTCATGCAAATGAGCATTTGTCAAACCCCATTACTCAAGCATCTACACCTAAGATGAAGAATGCTAAGAGTGCAAAGTCAAAGGCTAACAAGAAAGGACCCAAGGAAGCTTGGGTACCAAAATCAACTTGATTTGTTTTTGAAATGTGTGCAGGGAAACAGAAGGAATCTATGGTACCTAGACAGTGGATGTTCTAGGCACATGACAGGAGATTCAACCCTGCTCACAGAGTTCAAGGAAGGAGCTGGCCCTAGAATTACCTTTGGAGATGACAGCAAAGGATATACTAAGGGATATGGCCTGATTTCAAAAGACAATGTCATCATTGAAGAAGTGGCTTTAGTTGAAGGTTTAAAGCACAATTTGCTGAGCATCAGTCAGATTTGTGACAAAGACTATGAAGTAAAGTTCACAAAAGAAGCCTGTGTTGTTTCTGCCAAGGAAGACAACAATGTGGTATTGACAGGCTTTAGAAAAGGAAATGTTTACATAGCTGACTTCAATTCAGCATGCTCAGAATCCATTACTTGTCTCTTCAGCAAAGCAAGTAAGGATGAGAGTTGGCTATGGCATAAGAAGCTGTCACATTTGAATTTTAAAGTTATGAATGATTTGGTAAGAAAGGATCTTGCTAGAGGAATCCCTCATTTGGAGTTTGTCAAAGATGGGCTATGTGATGCCTGCCAATTAGGGAAACAAAAGAAATCATCTTTCAAAAGCAAGACAGAGTCATCCATTGTTAAGCCTCTTCAATTGCTGCATATGGATTTATTTGGTCCAGTAAATGTCATGTCTATTTCAAAGAAGAAATACTGTCTGGTGATTGTAGATGATTTTTCTAAGTTCACATGGACTTTCTTCCTGCACTCCAAGGATTGTGCAAGTGAAATCATTATCAATCACCTCAGAATGCTAAACAATGGTTCTGAAGACAGAGTTCAAAGGATCAGAAGTGACAATGGTACTGAATTCAAAAATTCCACAATGAAGATTTTCTGTGAAGAGAATGGAATTGTCCATGAGTTTTCTGCTGCCAGAACACCTCAACAAAATGGGGTTGTTGAAAGGAAAAACAGAACTCTCATTGAAGCAGCTAGAACAATGTTAAGTGAATCAAGATTACCAACATATTTCTGGGCTGAAGCTGTCAACACTGCATGCTTTACTCAGAATATTTCCTTGGTCAATCAAGCTAGAGGAATGACTCCTTATCAGTTATTAACCAACAAGAAACCAACTTTAGCTTTTCTACATGTCTTTGGATGTAAGTGTTTTGTGCTAAGGAATCATGGAGATAATTTAGGCAAATTTGAAGCAAAGGCAGATGAAGCTATTTTCGTTGGATATGCAGCAGGGAAAGCCTACAAGGTCTACAATCTAAGAACCAACATTGTTATGGAGTCTGTACATGTTGTGTTTGATGATCAAAAGATTCTAGGCCTAAATGATGAAGGCTACCATGAAAAGTTGGAATTTGAGAATGAAGGTGAAGGAAGAATGTACTATGATGATGATGAGGAGAATGAAGATCATGACCACAGAGATCCACCTAGAGCTGTTACACCAACTAGAAGTGATGCTTACACTGTAAATGAAGCATCTGTTGATAGTCATTCTGGAGCATCCGTTGACAGTCATTCTGCAACATCCGTTGACACTATTAGAGATGCATCCGTTGATAGAAATTCTCAAGCATCCGTCGACAGGCAAAATGATGCATCCATTGACAGTCAACTTCATAACTCAGCAAGGACAACAAACTCAGGGGGAGTTTCTCATGGTCAAAGTTCAATGCTAAATCAACATGATCATGGAAATGAAGCAACCTCATCAAGATCAAATCTTCCACCTGCAAGAAAATGGACTAGAAATCATCCATTTGAGTTAATCATTGGTGAATCAAATTCAAGAGTCCAAACTAGAAGGGCCACTCAAGCTGAATGTCTATACAGTAGCTTCCTATCTCAAGAGGAACCTAAGAAAGTGGAAGATGCCCTTCTAGATCCAGATTGGGTGTTAGCAATGCAAGAAGAGCTAAATCAATTTGAAAGGAATAAAGTATGGAAGCTTGTGCCCAAACCTGATGATAGAAGTGTCATAGGTACTAAATGGGTTCTCAAGAATAAGACAGATGAAAATGGCATAATTGTGAGGAATAAAGCTAGATTAGTGGCAAAGGGCTATTCTCAAGAAGAAGGAATAGATTTTGATGAAACTTTTGCTCCAGTAGCAAGACTTGAGGCAATAAGAATCTTTCTAGCCTATGCAGCACATGCCAATTTCAAAGTCTATCAGATGGATGTCAAAAGTGCCTTTCTAAATGGGGAACTGGAAGAAGAGGTCTATGTCCATCAACCTCCTGGTTTTGAGGATCCAGAATTTCCAGAATATGTATATCTTCTCATGAAAGCACTTTATGGTTTGAAGCAAGCACCAAGAGCCTGGTATGACACTTTATCTCAATTTCTTTTGGAGAACCACTTCACTAGAGGTACAGTAGATAAAACCTTATTTCATAGGGATATTAATGGCTCTTCAATACTTGTTCAAATCTATGTAGATGATATTATTTTTGGGTCTACAGATGAGAAGCTTTGCAAAAAGTTTGCCAAACTTATGCAAAGTAGGTATGAAATGAGTATGATGGGTGAATTAACTTACTTTCTTGGCCTACAAGTAAAGCAAGTTAATGAGGGCATTTTCATAAGTCAAACAAAATATATTTATGATCTCTTAAAGAAATTTGACTTAATGGATTGTACATCTGCTAAAACACCTATGGCCACTGCAACTAAGCTTGAGTTGAATACTAAGGAAAAGTCTGTGGACATCTCAAGTTATAGAGGCATGGTAGGTTCACTTTTATACCTAACAGCTAGTAGACCTGATATAATGTTTTCTACCTGTCTTTGTGCTAGATTTCAAGCTGATCCTAGAGAGTCTCACTTAATAGCTATTAAAAGAATTTTCAGGTATCTCAAGGGAACACCAAACCTTGGCATTTGGTACCCAAGAGAATCTGGTTTTGATCTAACTGGCTATTCAGATGCAGATTATGCAGGTTGCAGAGTTGATAGGAAAAGTACTACAGGTTCCTGTCAATTTCTAGGAAACAGGCTTGTGTCATGGTTCAGTAAGAAACAAAACTCAGTCTCCACTTCTACAGCTGAAGCTGAGTACATTGCGGCTGGAAGCTGTTGTGCACAGATTCTATGGATGAGAAACCAACTCATTGACTATGGTCTAAAAGTTGAGAAGATTCCAATTTTCTGTGACAACACAAGTGCTATTGCCATCACAGGGAATCCAGTGCAACATTCGAGAACCAAGCACATTGACATCAAATACCACTTCATTAGAGAACATGTGATGAATGGTACAGTAGAAATGCACTTTGTGCCAAGTGAAATGCAGCTTGCAGATATCTTCACCAAGCCTCTTGATGAATCCACATTCACAAGATTGGTAGGTGAGCTAGGTATGCTTAATTTGTCATAATTCCTAGTGATATTTGATTTCAATGATTTGAAGCTGGAAATGTGTTTTGATTTACTTGAAAGTGAAAACTTTCAGAAAAAAATTTTCTGCAGAAATTTTGCCTAAGGCAAAATTAGCTTATCAACGGATATCCTTTTATCCGTTGATAGTATAAACACATTACTAGATTTTTGCATGTCAACGGGTAACAGGCTATCCACGTCATCAACGGATAAACTGTATCTCAACCGTTCATTCTATATCCGTTGATATACATTTTTTTTTCTTTTCCGTTGGTAACCGTGTATATCTAATCATGGCTGTACTTATTCTCTTTTTATTTACTATCTGACAGTTACTTTTGACCAATGGAGTAATTACTTTTAATTATTTCATTTTTAATTCTTGAAAAATATAAAAGGCGGACTTGTACTCTCACATCTCACTTTTATTCATTTTCAAGCATATCAAAAGTTAACTGCATCTTCTTCCCTAAAACTCTCTGTAACCAAAGTTCAATCACTTCAATGGCACCTATTGTTAAGATGATGTCCTCCACTGGGTTTACCTATGAGAAGAACAATTTCGCGGCCTTTGTTGACACAGTGAATGCTCCAGAAGCTTACCACACTTTGATGAGTTTCGTGAAGAAATGCAAACTGTCATATGCTATGACGGCTACCACTCCCTTAATCCACGAGGTAATTGAAGAAATGTGGACATCTGCTGAGTACAATGGCACAGACGGTACAATTGCTTTTTCTTTAAAGGGTAAAAACTATGTGGTTAATTCTGATGTAATAACTGCTTGTTTAAAATTGCCTGAGAATAACTGTCTGAAAGTACCTACTGATGCTGAAATTGTTGCCATGCTTAATTCTATTAATTATGCCCTTAGTACTGAAAACTTAGGGAAAATTGCTAGAAAAGGAATGGTTAAAGAATGGAGCTACTTCTGTGATGCCTTCATTAAAACTTTTTCAGGAAAAATTAGCAATTTTGATGCTGTTACCCTGTCCATGCTAACAATGATGTGTATGCTTTTAAATGATAAATTCTATAATTTTGGCACATTAGTTTTGTATGAGATAGCTGCAAAGTTGGGTAAAAAGGAAACTAGGAGCAAGAATATCTACTTTGCTAGATTTTTCATGCTCTTAGCACTGCATGTGTCTGAGAATAAGCTATCCATTGCTAACCCGGATAGCAAGTTCCAATGTTTTGTTCAGGAGAAGAGAGTCTTAAGTGACCTGATTCGAATGAACCTCAATGCAGGAGTACAGTTGGTATATCTACCAATTGTTCAGGTAACTATCTCTAACTTTGAAACCTCTATCTCCAACCCCCAAATTTCTTTACCTTCTAGTGTCACAATGGAGTCTGTAGTTGTGACCAAACAGGCTCCTACCAAAGTGACCAAATCCAAAGTTCCAAAACCACATTCTAAAAGGCAAACCTCAAGTGTCTCTCAAAAGACACCTGTTGTAAAAACTACCAAACCTCTTGAGGGGAGTGTGAAGGTGGTAGTGAGTGGTGAGGGACAGGGTGAACATCAAAGAAGCCCTAAGGATAAGGAAGGAGAGATGAGTGCAACCACCATTTCAGTCTCTCAAAAGACTGCTAATGTAACTACAGGCCAAATTCTAGTCACACTCTCCCAAAAGAGTGTGACTACTGAATCAAGTTCCCCACAAGGAACACTGCACAAGAGGGTTAGGGACACATATAGCCCAATCTCAAAAACCTATGGAAGAAGAGTGAAATCTAAAACCACAGGGGAATCACAGGGCACACACACTGTACAGGAAACTGTACCTTCTCAAACTCAGTTTGATGTGACTTCAATAAATGTGGAGTCACAGCCCCTTGATCTTAATCTTCAAATCGATACACATTACAATCCACCATCACCAACTCCTTCTCTGGATGTGGATATGATATCTACATCAATTCCTGATTCTCCATCTTTAAGATTCTTGGAGAAGCCCCACTCTATAATTGGTGGTCATCATCTTTTAGATGATTTGTTGGACCATCAATCTTCCCTTCCAGAATTCTCAACACAGACTGTGGCCTCGAACTTAAAATCAATCTCCACAGATTCAGTGTTGGTTTTCTCTTCAACGGATATAATTATTCCTTCCTCAACGGATATCCTTCATCCGTTGACAAGTGTTTCTCCATCAACGGATGCGCCTCTATCTAGCCATCCGTTGACAGCTATAACTACTTCATCAACGGATATTCCTTATCCGTTGATAACTCACTCTACCACTGCTATATCTGACATTCCAGTGTCAAGTGTAGAGGAGTTCTCAGTAGTTGAAACACTTTTAGGTTTGAGGGAAGGGAGTGAGAGGCTGCCTTGTGAGCAGGCAAAAGGAGAGATAAATAATGAGAGGCTGGCCATTTCTTCCGGTCAGGCAAAAGGAGAGTTGGAGAGTACCACCTTAGTAGGTGAAGGTGAGGGTGTGAGAGGTGTGAGCCAAGGGGAGCCCTTGATGCAAGAAAAGAGAGATGAGGTGAGAGAAGGGACTACAGGAGAGATAAGGATGGAAGAAGCAGCCATTGCTAGTGAGTCAATGGGGGTTGAGGATGCATCCAAGGAAATGGAATTTCAAAGAGAATATCAGTCCATGATTGACTCCATTTCTCTGGATGCTGAAACCTTTACTCACCCTGTTCCTGCCTATCAAATTCTGGCACAACAGGGCAATGTGGAAGCAGAGGAGGCACTGCACCTAGTGCACACCTCACAATCTCTACTTAGAGCTAAGGAATCTATAGCAGCTCTGCCAACCACTGCTGAGAGTGATGAATTTGACAATTCTGAAGATGAAGACAGCCAGAGCTCTGAAGATGAAGGTGGTAGCAGTATTCATGATTTTGCATTTGCTCAAAACTACACCTATCACCAACTTGATATGGAAATCATAAGGCAATATAAATCTGCCCTGGCTGAGCACCCAGAAGCAGATCCACAGAGAAAGGTTGTTCTTCAACAGGCAATTGACTCCCTAAAGTTACAAAAGATGCAAATGGTGATTCAGAGATCCAATTTAGAGGAGGTCAAACAAGAAATCAAGGATGTGAAAATCTCTGTGGATTCCAAGCTAGAGCAACTAGCTCCTACAGCCACTCAGAGGGTGTTGCAACAAAGGTTTCTCAAAGAAGACAACCTGGCTAAATCTGTGCAACTTCTCACTTCAAGAGTGGAAAAGATGGAATCCCAGATGGAGCAATTTCTTCAACATCAGAAACTGCAAACCCAACTGCTAGAAAGGTTAGTTGCAGCCCCAACTTCTAGTCAAACCCTTGATGCTAACAAAAAGGGGGAGAAAGTAAAAGAGGCTGTGGCAACTTCAAGTCAAATCTTAATTTCTGAAAGAAGGGAAGCAGCAAGTGAGGGGGAGCAGCAGCCTACCATAGTGGTCAATCCACAAGAATTCATTGTCACAGCTTCCCCCAGCAAATCCAAACCTCTATATGGAGAGTTTGATCTTTCAAACTTGACAGAAGAAGAAAAGCTAGCCAAAATTGAAGCTCTCCAAAAGATGAAAGAAGAAAACTATGAAAGGATAATGAGGACAGAAAGATTGATCAATCAATCTATTGCATCAAATCTGTTCTCTAGCCAAACCTCAGCTCCAACAATATCTACAACAATTCTGAAGGTGCTCACTCCAGCAATTGTGGCTCCTACATTCTATGATGCTGAGCCTTCTCATGTTAAGGAATTTGAACCCTACGTCAAATCAAGACCCTTCTCACCACCAAAAGCAAATGGGAAGAACAAGTTACAACTGGACTTTCCATTTCCCAAGGATGATGAAGAGAAGTTGATGGGTAAGGCAATCAAGGAATTCAAGGAGAAGGCTAACAGTTGTGTAAGAGAATGGATGGCTGTAATCATAAGGAATGGAAAAGTTCTAAACATATCCAACAGCCATCCTAGATTTGTTGAAGCTAAGAGAGAAGAAACTTCAAGGCTGCTAAGAGAATCTCAACCAAGCACTGAATATCTATATGAAAACTCAGATGAGAAGCAAGCAAGGCTGGCTCAAGAGTTATTGGATGAGGTAGAGGATGAATTGAGGGAACCTGAGGAAGTCCCCAAATTCAAAAAGAAAGGGAAATCAGTCCCCAAATCCAAGAGATTAAAATCACATGCAAGGAGGCCTGTCTCTCCAGAAACTGAAAACAAAGAGACAGTTGGTTCATCACAACCTATTGATGTGAAAGTATTCAACCCAGATGTAAATTTCCATGGTGAGCCTATAGTACCTAAAGAGGAACCAATGAATCTTGACTCCATTGAGGTTCCTTCATTCTTGCTGAAGCCTCAACAGAAGCCTACACAGAAGAAAAGGAAACCAAGGAAGCAACCTTCAAAGGAACCAATTCAAGTTGCTAGGGTACCTGCAATTGTCAGGCAGCCAATCTTGGAAAACAAGGATGATTTTATCTATCAGGCAGATATTGAAGAATACTCTGACATGAATCTTTATCTGGATGAATTGTCAGAAGTAAGAGGAATTGACAAATATAAACATTTGCCTGAAAGATTGGTCTTTGTATACAAGGGAGGAACGGAAAGGACATGGCCACTACAAAGGGTTCTTGGAGAAAATTATCATACCTTAACCAAAGTGTTCTCTGCAATCAAGAGATACACAGGGTTCTCCAAGATAGCAAAAGGGGAGATACTGGACAAAATAGAACAAATAAGGAGGGATTGGAACTCACCATCAAGTCTACCAAGGAAAATGAAGATCCCATACAATGGACAGAAAATCCACCTCCAACCTTTCTGGATGATGGAGTTCAGGGATGAAGATGGTAACAGGAGATTCTTCAGGTTAGAAGACCAACTGCCAAAGGCTAGTTCTCAATACCTGAGATGGCTACAACAGAAGCTAAATCCAAAGGTAGATGAAGAAGATGCCTTCTATAGGCAACTCCAAATACAGATTGAGTCCAACTCTGCCAAGGAAGGAAAATCAAGGGTGATGCCAACGAGAGGAAAGAAACAGTCCTAATCTGCTCAGTCTAGAGGAGCACTTCTCTGTAAATTTCTCAAACTTTCAGTTTTTCAATTATTGTAGCTTAATACAATTTATGTATTGTTCTTTATATATCTTTAGGAATGTTTTGTTATCATCAAGGTCCTGAATTTATGCTTTATTGCCATCAAGTATAAATTGGGGGAGATTGTTAGGAATATGTTGTACTTGATGATAACTTCACAATCAATCAAATTGTTTAAGGTTTTGTAGCTGTCAACGGATGAGGATTTATAACTCTATCCGTTGACAGGTAGCTCATCAACGGATGAGGTTTTGTAGCACACTGCAGTATCTCTATGTTATCAGTTGATAGTGTTTTTATCCACAGTCATGTTGACTATCAACGGATAGGCAGAATAGGGTAGCCAATTGTAAATAAGCTATGCTATGTAATTCTGTCTAAGTGAAAGTGTATCAACGGATGAAGACTAAACTCTATCAACGGATACAACTCAAATTCACTCTATCAACGGATACAGCTCAAGTCCCAATATCAACGGATACTGCTCTATACATCATCAACGGATGTCAGTATACATCATCAACGGATAATCATTGACACTGTTTTCTATGATTAGCTGGAGATTAGCAGTTGATAAGGACATGTTTGACTGACAGATCACATGAGTTTATAGTAGATACAAAAAGCAGTATGGCAGCCATACTTTGGAAACACAGAAGAAAGAAGCATTCCATTTACACTATGAATACAAGAAAGGTGCAGGAGACATGTCTGAACACAAGGACAACCTTTCGGCTACATATGTATTTGGAGTGTAGTAGCAAGTCAACTAGAATTAGATTAGTATTATCTTATTCCAGTAGTACTTGTAAAACTTGGGATATATAACCAAGTGTAGCAACTCTTTGTAGGTTAAGAAAACAGACATATTTGCTTAGGGTTTCTTGAATATCTTTAGAAGCAAAGAGTTGTAAAACGGCAGCTGTGTACATTTTGTATCACAGAGTTTTCTTCAAATAAAAGCTTCAGGTGGTGCATTTTAACCACCTGATTTTATATGTGTTTGTGTATAATTCTTACATTGCAATTATCTCTTCATAAGTTTCTGAAGTTCTTATCAGAAATTTATAAATATCAAGAATTGTATTCAACCCCCCCTTCTACAATTATACAAGTGTGTAATCTGGGAATAACAGTTACTTGCTAGTAAAGCTCTATGTATAATATTCTCAATATCCCCCCTCAAGTTGGGAGGGGATTTAGAATACAATCCCAACTTGGACAATAATGTTTGAAACTGATGAGCTGGTAAAATCTTGGTGAAAACATCAGCAAGTTGATGAGTAGTAGGAAGATAAGTGAGCTGAATGAGGCCTTCCATGACTTTATCTCGAGTGAAATGACAATCAATCTCTATGTGTTTAGTACGTTCATGGAATACCGGATTCTTGGCGATTGCAATGGCAGATTGATTATCGCAATGAAGAGTCACTGGTTTGAGTTGATTGAGACCAAGCTCTTCAAGTAATCGAACTGTCCAGGTTACATCAGCAGCTGCAGATGCCATAGCTCGATACTCACTTTCAGAAGATGATCGTGAAATGGTGCTCTGTTTCTTTGATTTCCAGGCAACTGGTGAAGAACCTAGTAATAAAACATAACCTGTAATAAATCATCGTGTATCAGGACAGGATGCCCAGTCACTGTCTGAATAAGCCTGGAGAGTTAAGTGATCAGATCCTTGTAGAAGAATGCCTTGATTCTGAGAGTGAGCTACATATGATAAAGTATGTTGTAGTGCTTCCCAATGAGCTAGGCGAGGAGTATGCATGAACTGACTTAGTACTTGAACTGAATAGTTCAAATCAGGTCGAGTGTTTGTCAAGTAATTAAGTTTTCCAACTAAAGAACGATAAAGTTCTGGATCAGAAAACAAAGGACCTGAATCAGTTGTAAGTTTTAGGTTTTGAGGTAATGGAGTAGTGGCTTTCTTAGAAACATCAAAAGGTAAATCTTGTAAAAGTTCTCTTGTAAACTTCGACTGAGTTAGAGTAATACCATTAGCAAGATAATCAACTTCGATTCCCAGAAAGTAATGTAGTATTCCCAAGTCCTTGATACTAAAAATGTTATGAAGATGAGACTTGATGCTTTGTATTGAAGTAACATCATTACCTGTAACGATGATATCGTCCACATAAACGGCCATGATGGTTATATGTTTGTCAACTTTCTTGATAAAAAGACTGTAATCATTCTTTGATTGGACAAATCCCTGTGCAGTAAGTTCATGAAGTAATTTATCAAACCATTCTCTCGAAGCCTGCTTGAGGCCATATAGTGATTTTCGAAGTCGACAAACTAGATTATTTGGATTTGGAATGCCTTCTGGAACAGTCATGTAGACTTCCTCTGATAAATCTCCGTGTAAAAACGCGTTATTCACATCCAACTGAAATAATGGCCACTTCTTATGTCCAGCAAGAGCAATTAAACATCTGATTGTATTCATTTTGACAACTGGAGAAAACGTTTCTTCATAATCAATCCCATACCTCTGATTATATCCTTTAGCAACTAAGCGTGCTTTACACCGTTCTAGGGATCCATCTGCCTTCAGCTTGAGTTTAAAAACCCATTTATATCCTATAGCTTTCTTACCTTCAGGAAGGGGGTACTAAATCCCATGTCTTGTTTTCAGTTAAAGCTGCAATCTCTTTGTCCATTGCTTCTCTCCATAAAGGATGAGAATTAGCCTCTTTAAAGTTTTTAGGTTCAACAAGTTGAGATAAAGATGAGAGAGCAGTATGATGTGTAAGAACAGTAGGACAGTGAAAATCCTTTAGATATGCAGGAAGTTGTTTAGTTCTAGTAGAATGTCGAACTGGTATATCAGCAGTGGTGTGAATAGAATTATCAGAATGATCAGTGGTAGATTGAGATGAATGTGAAATGGAATAATTATTGGTAGAGTGTGTGGACTGTATAGGAGATGAATTTGAAAAATAATCATCATTTGTAGAATGAGACTGAGATTGAGATTGTGTGGACTGTGTGGTGTTTTAAGTGTGTATATGTGACACAAGATCAGAATAGAAATCAAATTTAGGACTAGAAACAACAGGTATATGAATAGCAGTAGAATCAGTCAATAATGTATCTTTGGCAATTGTATGAAATGGAAAATGTAGTTCATGAAACATAACATCCCTTGAAACAGTTAATTTTCTTGAGGCTAAATCAAGTACCTTATATCCCTTCTGAGTTGGTGTGTATCCTAGAAATACACAAGGAGATGCTCTGGGATCCAATTTTGATCGACCAACCTTGCAGGTAGTAACATAACATAAACAGCCAAACGGTTTCAGTATATCATAAGAGGGTTCGTCTTTGTATAGAAGTTTATAAGGAGTGTGATTATTAATACTTGACAAAGGCATTCTGTTAATCAAATAAGCAGCACACAGTACACATTCACCCCAATAATGATCTGGAATTCTAGATTGAAATAACAGTGCTCGAGCAGTTTCTAATAAGTGTCTATGTTTGCGTTCTACAACCCCATTTTGCTGGGGTGTATATGCACAACTAGTTTGATGGACTATCCCTTTCTTCTGGAAATATATCTTCAATTTTCCTTCACAAATTTCAGAAGCATTATCTGATCTAACACATAAAATAGGAGCTTGAAATTGTTTTTCTGCAAATTGAATAAAGTTTTCTAAAACATCTGCAACTTCTGATTTGTACTTGACAAGATGTATCCAAGTATATCTGCTAAAATCATCAACAATAGTGACAAATTGAGTTTTGACTTTGTAAGGTCCCCATAAATCGACATGTAACAGCTGTAATATAGAAGTACTTTTAATAGTACTATGAGGAAATGGATTTCTGGTTTGCCTAGCTAATGGACAGATTTGGCAAATAGAATCATTGACAGAAGTGAAATCACAAGAAGGTTGTAAGATCTTCAATTGCTGATAAAGTATATGACCAAGCCTGAGATGCCATAGATGAGCTTCATTTGTAGCTTTAGCAGTAAGAGAATGCTTAGTAGAATTGAAACTTGAGTCCACAGTATAGAGACCATTTCTCAGCTCACCAAGATGAATTAGCTTCTTGCTCTGAGAAAGGTCCTGTAAAAGACAAGATCCATTATTGAAAATCAGTTGACAATTAAGATCTTTGCATAATTTGTGCACTGAAATCAGCTTGAAATGAAAATCTGGAACATGTAGCACATCTTTTAAGACAATGTTATTTCCCAAATCAACTGTACCAATATGCAGAGCCTGTATTTTTCTACCATCTGGTATTGTTATGCAATTTTCAGAACCATTGACAGTAGTGTAATCAATGAAATTATCCAAATTTGGTGAAATATGGTCAGTAGCTCCACTATCTAGTAACCATTTGCAATCTAGACAAGACATCATACAGAGTTTACCTGCTAGTAAAGCCTGAGACTTAACAGAATTGTTATCAGAAAAATTCTGATCTGAGAGCAAACTGAGAAGATTATTATATTGATCATCAGAAAGCAAGTTTGAAGAAACTTCATGTCCAGAAACTTCATGTCCAGCAGTATTATCTCCAGTAAAAGTTGCTGCAGCTGCAATTTTCCTGTCTTTAGGTTTAAAACCTGCAGGATATCCATGTATCTTAAAACACCTGTCAACACTATGACCAGGTACTTTGCAGTGAGTACAATAGTAATTAGAGCCAGGTTTCTGTTTTCGATTTGCAGTATTTCCATAGTTTCCAGCATTTCCAGAGTTTCCAGAATTTCCTGTAGCATTTCCAAATTTGAAACCAGAATTTCCAGTAAAATTTCCAGAATTATAACCATTTGAATTTCCAGTGTTATAACCAACTCTCTGTGTATTGTAATTTCCAGAATGTGTGAATCTTCTATCTGCTACAAAAGCCATGACATCATTCTGAGCATTTGACATTTCCTTATGATTCTCTTCCTGTGCAATCATCCTATAAGCCTGAGCAACTGTGGGTGAAGGATTCATAAGCAGGATATGTCCTCTCACCAGAGCATATTGATCATTAAGCTTCATCAAAAACTGTAACAGTCTGTGTTCTTGGATTTTCTGTTGCATTTTCAGATTCAAAGTACATGTACAATTGTTACAAATGCATTTAGGCATAGGACTTGCATCATCTAGATTATCCCAAAGTGCCTTAATAGAAGTATAAAACTCAGAAACACTCTGTTTTCCTTGAGTAATTTCAGCTAATTTCTGTTCAAGTGAATAAGCCTGTGTCATTGACACAAAACCAAATCGATCTTCAAGATCTTTCCAAATATCTCTAGCAGTTTTGAGAAAAAGAACACTTCTAGCAATGTTTTCATCCAGATTAAACAGAATCCAGGAAGTTACAAGAGAGTTACATCTCTCCCAGGCAAAGAATTCAACAGAAGTAGATTCAGGTTGAGTAATCGTTCCATTTACAAAACCTAGTTTGTTTTTAGCAGTTAGAGTAAGCATCATTGATCGCTTCCAATTCGCATAGCCAGAACCATTAAACTTGACCGAGACTAGTTGATTAACAGATGCATCTGAAGGATGTATATAAAATGCACTGGCCGGATCTTGATTTGTGTTTGCAAATGCATTTTCAGAAGATGTGTTTGAAGATGTGTTTGCAGACATGATTTTCAACAAAAGATTTCAACAAGAAACAGTTCTTAGAATGATAGATTTCAGATCGATTTAACAATCTTAGTTTTCAGAGAAAAGATATCAAGAAACAGTTGAATTCAGAGAAATTTTGTCAAGAACAATTCTTGAGCACAATCAGTAATGATGAATTTACACTTAATATGCAAAGATTCAGAGAAAAATAGAAGATTTCGTAAGATCAGAAAAATAACACCTGATTTGTTTGAGAAATGGCAAAAGAAGTTGACTGTAAATGTCAACAAAGAATCAGCTCGATTATGAAGACTTAATCAATCAGTAGATGAAGATCGTTTGATCGGAGATAATGTCTAATCACCGGAGAAGACACCAGAATCTGCAGAGATTAAGATCGCACACATAGGCTTTGATACCATGTAAACTTTCTTCATCCTAACTAGATTAAGCAAGAAAACAAGAAAGCAAAGACATTGTAGAGAGATTTGTATTTACTGTTGTATATTGCAGAAAAATGTAAAAAGAGTTATTCAATCTGTACATTTTGTTCTCTTATATAGAAGAGATTGTAACAAACTTTCTATACATACAGCTACCTATATCTATAACTGATCTAACTAACTTGCCAGCCTGGAATGTATCATCCGTTGATCAACTGTAATATAACTTAAATCAACTTTGTTACTTGCTAGTAAAGCTCTATGTATAATATTCTCAATAATAAGAACTTCATCGACATCACCTGCAAGCATCCTAATTGTTCCGGCCACGCCATATATGGTAGAGACTTTGGAGGGATTTCATGTACAAGTATCACCTATTGCAGTATGTATTAAATAAATTTCCACCAATCAGTTCTAGATCGTAGTACTCATTTTTAGTAGTATATTATCTATTTGTAGCTGAGAAAGTACTTCTACTTGATCGTAGTACTTTTGGAAAGCTCAACTCTCCGGCCATTTCTACCATCTATTTCGCGAATAGCATCTTCAGCATCTCTTCGATCATCAAATTCAATGGAAGCATAACCTGGAGGCCTTCTTGTAACCCAAACACTTCTAATAACTCCATACTTACGAAACTCATCCTCAAGCTCCCACTCAGTCACTCGCGGATCCAAATTTCCAACATAAAGTCGAGACATATTTAAAAACAATCACTAAATCAAGTCGAGATGAAGAATTAATCGATTAAGAACATATACTAGCTCTTTGACCAATTAACTTCAGTAGTTGGGAAATTAGGGTTATAAATTGAGTTTTTGGTTGAGAGTAAAAGAGAGAGTGAAAGAGGGAGTGAATTAATTAAGGTTCTTAAGAGGGGGTTGAGAGTAAAAGAGAGAGTGAAAGAGAGAGAGAGAGGGTGAGGCCATCGAGAGGGAGAGAAAGAGAGAGAGAGGGTGAGGCGTCGATGATAGCATGTACATCTTATTATTTATGTATATTTAATTTATACAATATTTTGTTCACTGATCTATATTCAGGGACGGAGGGAGAGGGGGGCACGGGGTGGCGGCCGTCCCCCCAAAAATCTGAAAATGTAAAAAAAATGTATATATATATTTCAAAAATTTGAATTTCGTCCCCCCATTTTAATAGAAAAATTCATTTCGTCCCCCCATTTTCACAAAAAAATTCATTTCGTCCCCCCCATTCTCACAAAAAAATTCATTTAGTCCCCCTATTTTTACAAAAAAATCTACATTTAGTCCCCAATTTTTTACAAAAAATCTTTATTTACTCCCCTATTTCTTATGAAAATCTTCATTTAGTCTCCTATTTCATACAAAAATCTTCATTTAGTCCCCTATTTTTTACGAAAATTTTCTGATATCTTCTGGTTATCAGAAAATTTTTCGATGACCGAAAAATTTGCCCTCCCAATATTTATTCCTGGTTCCGTCCCTGTCTATATTGATATTATAAATATATTTTTATCAATTTTTTCTTAAACAATCTTTATTTAAAATTTTAAAAAAAATGTTATAAGGCCGTTCGCGGCTTAATCGACTACTGTATATGTATTTGAAGACCTAGAGCTTCTCAAATCTCAAGCACCGCCCCTGAGCACAATACAATACAATAGTCTCTCTCCTCCTCTAATCGTGATAATTATCTCCTCATACAAGTAAGCACAATCTCCGCTTACACTGCATCTCTCTCTCTCTCTCTCTCTCTCTCTCTCTCTCTCTCTCTCCCTCTCTCTCTCTCTCCCTCTCTCTCTCTCTCTCTCTCCCACTCTCCCTCTCTTTCTACCCATCACCTGTTTATATTATGTTGTAAAGCCTTTTCTCGGTTCAATACTGCTTCAATTTGGGTAAATTAGGGTTTGTTACACATCAATTGTTGTAGAGTATTGGTTTATGGGATAAAATTATATATATATGATCCGTAATTTATTGATTTATCTTATGCGAAATATTCTCTTCAATTAGGGTTTTGAGAAATCGAATTGCAGAGAAGATGAGTAGTCTTACAGAGAGATACGATGCTGATATATTGCCGCCTGAATGGCTGGAAATGATAGAAAGATGCGATGCTACTGATATATGTCCGCCCGAATGGCTGAAAATGATCAAGGATGCCTATTCTCGGGACAGGAAGCGTAAATATCAACCATCACCACCAACAGAAATTCAATGGAAGCCATTTAGCTATAGTCCCGATCATCCATGGGGGTATGATAAACTTGGCAAGACTAATTTATTCCATCTTTTCCTTGCCGCGGATACACAATACCTATACACAAGGAAAGGCGATGCGGTAAAGGCCACTCTCTATTTTAATTGTTGTACTTTTTAAATGTTAAGAGTTATTTGTAAATTTTTATTTTTGTTCGTTGGAATTCCATTGCCTTGCTTGAATCAAACAAGTAATGCCAAATTTTCATCTTAAGGTTATAATAATACTTACATACATAAAGGAATTATTATGTTGTGTGTTTCATGGTGTATCTTAATTTGTCCAAAACTGGGATTCCGTCAATCCTCTGATTGATTATTCTGTGTTCCCCTCTCAGGTTAAGGTTGACCAACTCCAAAACAAATATGTTATTCTCTATCTCTTGAGAGATTATGTCCACAATGTGGAAGTTACTTGTCCAGAGATTATACCCGACTTGATGGAAACTTACAAAAAATACGGCAAAACTGAGCTTGAGATTGTCTTTCTTTGGCTTGGTGACGACAAGGAGGCCTTCTCTAAACAGTCATGCTTCATGCCGTGGCTTGCTGTCTTACCAGAGGATGAGAGAACCGTCAATGTCCTTACCGAGGAGTTTGACTTTCAAGACCGTGTGTGTTTCCTTCTTTTTGACCGCAACGGCTCCTTATGTCTTTACGATGCCATAGCGAACATCAGTGCTTATGGTGTTGTAGGCTTTCCTTTTACCCATGAAAAGATCAAGGAAGTAGATACGGAAGCTGCCAAACTCCGTTCTGATATCATTGATGGCAAACTAGCTACCTTGCCTGATATTTTGGGTGCTCATGTAATTTCCCCAACAGGAGACTGTTAGTATTGGTGCCCTAGAGTCAATACAATCAATTGTATTTGTGTTTGAGTGATTTTATATATTTGATATATATTTATTATTGGCTTTATTTACTGCGAAATAAATAAAGTATAATAAATGTCCTTAGAATCTTGATACAAATTATGTAGTTGCAAGTATGTGACTTGAACATGAGATTATATAATGATTGTATCATATTCTTAAATGTCCCTAGCCGAGTATTATTATTACTTAGGACAATAATAATACATTAAGGCTAGTATGTTAATTGACAAGATGACCACATCTCATTGGTCATAAGTATGTAGATACTAAAAGCAATACATAGGTAACCGTACGAGTACAGGGTACTGGACAGACCCACAATGAGATACATCATGGTAAATAATAAATGTGTCATATGTATTCTCACAGTGATAATGGTGTAATGATCCTTAGACCTGAAGTCGTTATAATTCTACATGAGAATTAATATATTTTGAATTCGTCAAAAGTTATCTTTAGCCGGATAATGATAAAGGTGAATGTCGGATATATTATGAATCATGTGAGAAATATGAACGATCTAGATGGGATTTAAATCTCCTGATAAAGGAGTGATATTATCGGCCTCTTGTTTGAGTGAGACTATGAAATGCATGGCCATGCTCAAATGTTAATTAAATAGTCTACTCATCGATCAAGAAAATGAAGATTAAATTATGAAGAGGATGACACATTACATGCCTCGAGTTTAATCTGTAATATCATGATTTAAAGGGATTATATTACATGGAACATTAGTCATAAAAGGTTGATTGAATCGTTGATTTAATTATTGTTTTATTGGGTAGCAATAATGTGTTACTAGACGCCGCTTATTGTTTACAATTTTATTAGAGAATAAAATTGTTGCCAATTAAATAATAACCTACAGGGTCACACACAGAGAATGTTTAAAAGGGATATTAATTTATTTCATGAATTTAAATTAATAATAATTTAAATTATGATTTTAAATTAATAATAAATAATAATTCGAATTTTATAAAATTAATTAAGTGAGACTTGATTAGTTAAAGATAAAATTTGAAGATGTATTTTCTTGACTTATTTGATTAATTAAGTATGACTTAATTTATTTATTTAAATAAATAAGATTTGTTTAAATAAAAAAGGCCTAATTGTTTAATGGTCCATTTTTCTTTATTTCTCTTTATAAGCCAAGGGTTGGCTAGTCTTCTTGAAGGAACACAACTGAAAATTTCAGTTTATACACAACTTAGAGACAAGGGAGAAATCAAGCTCAAGTCAAGAACACATCGGTTTATTTATTTTGGCTAGTACCTAATTCCGTGGCGAAATCGTTCGACGATTCAAGCAAGCATTCAAGTGTGGATTCCGGTGGAGGAGTTATAATTTTAGCTCTCAAGATCAACAAGCTAGGATCTTCATTTGACATCCATTGGAAAGCTTTAATAGGTAAGATCTTGTTCTTGAGAATTTTTATACCATGATCATCAATTTATACATGGATCCGGGACTTGGAATTCGTTTTTAATTGTTATTTACGTCATTTCCGTTGCGTTATTATGCCCGAATTCCAACAGAGACAAGGTAAGTAAACATTTTCCATTTCGCTTGCAAGGCACGGATTGATCATTCATACCAAAGTATATTAGATGTATTTCGGAAGTCCGCATTTCCATTCCCATTTTCCGGGAATCTCTCCATGTGTTGTGGCTGACCATTAATGTTGGTGTATATTTGCAGGTACCTACCTCCGACTTAAAAAAAAGACTGTGGGTCTTTACATGCTGGACCCATATCCATCTCGTGTTATCCTTGAGGAATTGAAAAGTATCTGCGAGGATAAGAAAGAGGATTTTGTCTTAATTCCCATCATCACATCGTACCATTCCTCCTGGTCCTGGATCAGAGACGGATGCAGCCATCTTGAACGTAGTATCCCTTGGTACACTCTGCCCGCTACTAAGTGTCGCTACTTGCATAAAGTTTTCCAAAGTAACCTTAAGGATCCGTATCTTTCGTCTGGAGCATGTGATCTAGTTATTCTCAAGGGCGATAAGCATCACCCTGTCAGTTTTTTTGCCTTGCACATCTTTGTACGCTTTGGAGTTGATGCCTACCCGTTTACCATGGAAAAAGCTGTGCAAGTGCCAAAGAAGGAACAACAAGATGACATAGTTTTGAAGGAAATACTATCGTCCGAGTCTATTTTACGTAGACAAGGTTCTGCCGGCAGTGAGGTATGTGTCACTATTTATGAGCACTATCTAGCATGATATAGTTTTTGTTTTTATTATCATATGATTTTATTGAAGATATAGTTTTTGATATTATTGTCATATACTATTTTATTTAAACGTCCTCTGAAACTTGTACTATTAACTGCCTGGCAGGAGGTGATCACTGTTTCAGAGCTCGATGGTAGACATGTCTTATTATTGTTTGGGATTCATGATTGTGAGTGGGAATCATTTTGGTCTACCATAAAGAATGTGTATGTTGACAAGCGACATGATGTTGACTTCAAGATTATCTACATTGATTTGGATTTTAGTTTAGAATCTACTTCCTCCTCAAGCACTATCGAGAAAATGCCTTGGGTGGTACACTCGTCTGAACCAGAGGTTGTGTTAGGAATCAGCCGATTCCCTGCGGAAGCGATTTGGTAAATATGTGTGCTTAGATCCCATAAATATACGTGATAGTAATAAAGCAACAAACCAACAATACAGTAAAAGAGACAAGAGATTTAACGTGGTTCGGCCCAGCCTACATCCACAAGAGTAACAACTTCACACTAGGTAAAAGAGATTACAATATCCGGGTATCCGGCCCCTGAATTTTATACACAAATTCAGCCCTACGATACCTATTATGTATTTCCCCAACTCACTGAAGTGTTTATCTCAAAACCTCCCCCTATCACTGTTTCCCGACAACCTTTCCTTCTCTCCCTCTCCCAACCCGGACAGTGCCACACAACCTGATAGAAAGACCCCTGGAGCGGGACCACCTCCGATGGCTGCAGTCAGACCTAAGTACCCTAAGGAATAGTTTAGGCACGAGGACCTTCTATCCCGACACTTCCTGAAAGCGGGCTAAACCGGCTTTCCTACTAGACGGACTATCTAGCAGCTATATAGAGAGAGAAGAGAGAATTTGGTGTAATAAGTAATGAAGGGGATAGGGGTATTTATAAGAGAAGGGTTGTAGTAGGTGGAGGGGGTTGGTGAAGAGTTGTTGAAAGTTTGGCAAAGAATGGCTGCCTAACAAAGAAATGTAGGCTGCTTAACAATCTCCCCCTCTTTCCAAACTTAAAGCTCTTCACTTGCACTCCATACCTGTGCCCTGTTGGCACAACTCCAACTTTTCCTCGATCCGTATCATTCCCTACGACAAAACTCCCCCCGAGTCCAAGACTCCAAACTATACCCTAGTTTGCACATTCATTCTAGAATGCCCACTTGTTATACGCACAAGTGTTCCATTGACCTCTATTTGTCCAACTACATACATGTGAAGCAATCTGTTGTATACACACATACTCACTTGATTCATGTCGGCCAATCCCATATGTAGTCTATCACACACGCAAGTGTGACCATCACACACACAAGTGTGACCATCGATCTTTCATTTACTCCCCAACTGCATATCAAACAAATCAATCTGTTGCATGGTTCACTGCTCACTTGATTTGTGTTGATCGATGCCCATATGCAGCTGTAACACACCAACTACTCGTTGATGTCGTGGAAGTCCTTCGACCAAGCATCCATCCCAGCAGTCTTTGCACCATCGTCTAGACTGGAAGGCAATACAACCGCAGCAGTATCCTTCAAGTCACTCTTCCCTCGTGCACGAGATAACCAGATTTTCGAAGTTCCAGTACGTTCTGGCCACGTACTAATCAGACGATATATTCCCCCACGTAGCTCTCCTTTCATCCGAACCACACGGCCTCTTTTGATATTCATAGTTCCCCCTACTACAGAGCATCTGTAGCCTTCTGAAGCTAACTGACCGATAGATATTAGATTCTTCCTCAGCTTAGGCACATATCTTACCCCGTTCAAGCTGCGAACTATTCCATCGAACATTTTGATTTTCACAATTCCAATTCCCTTGATCTCACAAGTAGATCCATCAGCCAAAGAAACTGTTTCATTCTTTGTATCTTGGAATTTGTCAAAATGCTCCCTCTCGGAACATACATGATAAGATGACCCTGAGTCTAATATCCATTCTCCTAGAGAACTAGTGCCTCGATTGAAGACGGTGCAAACATCTTCACAATCGAGAGTAACCACAGCCAATGATGCACCTGGATCATTCTTATTAAGCAGACAATTCGACCTAATATGACCCCACTCCTTGCAACCAAAGCACTGCATGCCCTTTTCACTGTATCTGGATTTACCCCTGCTATTGGTAGATCCTCTCACAGCACCCCTTCCTCTATTATTTTGACTACGCAAAGCCAAAACTGTCATTCCGTCCTTGTCACCATCCTGGTTCTTCCTTCCAGCATTTGACAAAAGTGCTGACTGAACCTCCTCCATTTTTAACGTGTCCTTTCCGTACAAAATGATTGTGACCAAATGATCGAATGACTCCGGAAGCGAAGTAAGAAGAATAAGGGCCTTATCTTCTTCCTCCAATTTTACATCAACCTTTTCAAGTTGATCAACAATACCATTAAACACATTCATGTGCTCAATAACATTGCCTTGAGCTGCCATCTTCAGCTTGTATAACTCGCGCTTCAGATTTAACTTTGTAGTCAAGTTCTTCCCGAGATACAATGTCTCCAACTTTGACCATAATTCCTTCGGCGTGCTTTCGTCAACAATATTATTGATAATATTATCTGCAATGCATAGTCTGATGGTACTCATGCATTGCGACTCAGCATCCTCCCAATCTTCAGCGCTCATTGTTGTTGGCTTTCCCTCCTTCCCCTTCAAAGCCCTTGCTAGCTTCTGTTGGGTTAGGATATCCTTTACCCTTCTCTGCCAAAGAGTAAAACTTCCTTTACCATCATATGGAGTCACATTGAATCCTCTAATACTTGTCATGATCTCCGTTTGTACACACAAACTAATCCAAACAACTAAATCAATTGGCCAGGTAAGTGTAAGAAACAATGGGAGCACTTCCGTCAAAACGGCGCCTTATTAGACAACCACTTTTCTTAACGACTTTCCTTCGGCACCAATAATTTAGACACAACGAACTCTGATGCCAACTGTTAGGAATCAGCCCGATTCCCTGCGAATGCGGAAGCGATTTGGTAAATATGTGTGCTTAGATCCCACAAATATACGTGATAGTAATAAAGCAACAAACCAACAATACAGTAAAAGAGACAAGAGATTTAACGTGGTTCGGCCCAGCCTACATCCACAAGAGTAACAACTTCACACTAGGTAAAAGAGATTACAATATCCGGGTATCCGGCCCCTGAATTTTATACACAAATTCAGCCCTACGATACCTATTATGTATTTCCCCAACTCACTGAAGTGTTTATCTCAAAACCTCCCCCTATCACTGTTTCCCGACAACCTTTCCTTCTCTTCCTCTCCCAACCCGGACAGTGCCACACAACCTGATAGAAAGACCCCTGCAGCGGGACCACCTCCGATGGCTGCAGTCAGACCTAAGTACCCTAAGGAATAGTTTAGGCACGAGGACCTTCTATCCCGACACTTCCTGAAAGCGGGCTAAACCGGCTTTCCTACTAGACGGACTATCTAGCAGCTATATAGAGAGAGAAGAGAGAATTTGGTGTAATAAGTAATGAAGGGGATAGGGGTATTTATAAGAGAAGGGTTGTAGTAGGTGGAGGGGGTTGGTGAAGAGTTGTTGAAAGTTTGGCAAAGAATGGCTGCCTAACAAAGAAATGTAGGCTGCTTAACAGGTTGCAGCTTCCTTGTTCGATTGTGTGTTTCCCGTATATCGACACCTCCCTGCCATTGCAGCCTTTGGGGTAAATGGGCATCTAGAAACAAAAGGATCAGACTTAGCTTCTAAAGATAAGTTGGTCTCTCAGTATCCATTTATACAGGCTGATATGTATGATGAGGTTTATCAAGAACTAAAAGAGGAGCACGGATGGGACTTGGAAAACCTCTTTTACTCTGCTGCAGAAACAGAGATGGGCTCTTTAATGTTTAGACGGATTTATGGCTAAATCAGTCAGATGTATAACTGAATATATGGGTTCAGAGGAACTATGTTATCCCCTAAATCTTTGAGAGATTATGGCCAGTATATAAAATCAATTGTTCCCCAGACCTTATCTAAACTTCGTGGATGCTCAACTGTTGCATCACCAACCTCCGGTCTTTTCTTGATGCAGTCAGGCAGACCTCTCTAACAGAAACCATCGTTTTTGGAAACTTTGAATCAGTTGGGATAAATGGTATGTACTCCATAGAAGAAAATAATAATGTGTTTAATAGTCTCAGAATTCTGAGTATAATCTTCTCTACTGAAAACCCATTGTTTTACATCGAGAATACCAACACCACCATATCAACGACGTGACTTTTCCAACAACATTTCAGTTGGGTGTTTTAATGGATATTCTATGTTAGTTTATGCAGCTAATAATTGTGAAACTTCTAGCTTTTACTGGACATAATATGATGGCAGACTTGTGAGCTTTACTATCACCGCTTGTCATTTAGGGTATAGTGTGATTAATCTGTTTATCTGCTTTAGTATGAAGGTAGTTGCTAGTTGTTTGTACAATGTTCTTAAAATTTGTGCACTTATTTTGATGTCTGAACTCGTGCAATGTGGCATGTTTAGAGTACATATTTGCTTATACTTAATGTTAATGCTGCCATAATTATTTAAGAGTGAGGGGTATCAAACATCAAATAACATATTTTATGCAGGTTGAAGGTGACATTGTTGTGATTAAAATAGATATGTTGTCTTCATGGACCAAGATGAAGGGGTCATCTGGGGCGTCTTGCAATGCTGCTGTGAGTGATGATTGTAATTAGGAGCCACACTGTTCTAGTTGGTAGTAACGTTAAAGGTCTTCGTTGGTAAACTTTCACACCAAACATTTCAAGTTTCTTTTCTTCATTATAATTCCGTGACTTTGCACCTACTTTTGCACAAAATATACTAGAACTTGATTACGATTTTTGCACCGAGTGAGCGAAGGTGGAGTGAGATGGCCCGACCTATGCCACAAGTGCCACCGGTGAGGCGGTGACTATTGCAACTCGGCCATTATAGAGGAGTAGAGTGTTTGGAGATGATGAAAGTGATTTGTTTGGGGATTTCTGGTGGCTTTGGGGGTGTTTGGGGAATTTTTTTGAAAATAAGTCAATTTATTTTAAGATAAAGTTAGAAATTCCTAACTTTTTCCTGAAAAAAGTTAACTTTTTTTTTTTTTGCAATTTATAGAATCTCAAACATACATTAAATACTTGTATAAATTTTTTTTTATCAAAATATGAAATTTTTATCCGAAAATAAGTCCAAGCTCTTTATCTATGAATTTATTGGTAGTTGATGTAGAGGTCAGCCAATGCGTTAATGCACGAAGATTTGCCTTTTCTCCGTGCTACGAGGCTTATAAGAGCATCTCCCAGAGTCTCTTAGCTCATTCCTAAATATATTATAAACAATTAAGCTCTTGGTAAATTATTACATTAATTTGTGTGTCAACTCCAATAATACTCTTTATTATTGCTCTTTATTTTATATTTTATTCATATTTTAATTCCACTAGGACAAACATTCAATAGAGGAGAGAGAAGAACTAATATTTTACTAATAAAATATGAGCAGTGCTACGTACCCTGAATATTTTCCAAAAATATTCCCAAATGACATGGTATAACACATGGATCATTTTAATTTGTGGGCGCATATGATTACACGCGGGGTCCCATATTATTATCGGAAAGTTACCAATTATATAAGTGTCACATAAGCATTTGGGAAAGAATTTGGGAACCGTTTCGGGGTATCTATCATTTTCCATAAAATATTAAGTTAAGAGCTACTAGTTGCTCTTAAAATAGAGGAGTGAGAAGAAGCTCTTAACTTTTTAATGAACCTCTAATAGTCTCTTAGACTCTTAGAGAGCTTCATTTTAAGTCATCATTTTTATATTTTGATTTATGAGTTTAAATGAAGAATCTCTTGGAGATGCTTTAATATTATTGAACTCTAGTCAAGCTCCAAAGATGTTACTCAAAACTTTAAATTTATTATTTACACTAAATAAGAGGTTAGCGCAATATTATCAAATGTAATTTCATTTAAATACTTTATTGAGTTTGTGTTCACTTTAAATCAAGTACAAATCAAACTTGCCCAAGTCTCAATACATCTCAGATTGCTTATTAAGCAAAATTACTCGTTTTAATAAGTACAAATCAGTCATGTTCGGTTAGACCTCCAGACCAGTTTATATTGCAGCCATATATGCAATTCGCAACACATGATGCTAGTAATATTCTAAAAGTGGATCCCATGCAGGTTGCTGAATTAGTAGATCAATAGATAATAAACTCGGGATGAAAGAAATTAGCATTTCTGCGCGCATCTACTCATATCCTACATTGGTTCAAAATGTGATCTTAAAACAATGTTAATACCTTGAAATATAATCCAACAGCCCTTCAGGAAGACCATAGCATATAGACAATATCTCATCTACTTCAAAAATTTCCTGATTATCTACTTCTACTTCTGCATCATCATTTTCATCATTGTTCTCAGCCTCTAGAAATGAAATTTGTTGCGGGCCCTTATCACCAATTAACGAAAACAAGGAACAAAGTCTCTCCCACTCATTCAGAAGAGCTAAAAATTCTTCAGCTTTCTCGTTTCTAACCTGTTTAAGATCCACGATAGTGATCCAAATATGTATCGGCAAATTATGACCATGGGAAAAACGAAAAGGGCATTTATAAAAATTAATATACCTCTGTCTCCGGATGATTTTGTTTTAAACTTTGACATGCATATTGGTTTAGGTCTACCGCCCATTTCTATGATAAAACAATAAATTAATTAGTAATTATATACAATAATCATTTTCAAACAAACAGCTTTGGATCACCAGATTTGTGGCATATTGGCCTTCATGACAACTTACCGTGACAAGTTTAACACCTGACAAACCGGCACCAAGACAAAGTCCAGTGGACATGGCACCACAGCCTGAAAATAGGTCCAACAACTTCATTTCCTTTGGGTTCTTCAACCAGCTGGAATGTATGGACCATCATTGATCCTATCAAGGTAGTCAGGATCAGTTACTTCCAAATACATCAACATCTTTACCTTCCATGTTGGATACTCAGTCTTCTTAAGAATCAGAATCCTAATACTTTCATACTTGCTTGTCGACATCTTAAGATCGTTTCTGATTTAAATAATTAGTCTGCTTTGATACCAATTGTCACCCAGTAAATGACAATTGTAGAAGGGGGGTTGAATACAATTGTATAAGATTTTCGACTTTAAACATTAATAGTAACACAAGTATGAATAAATAACAGGTTTATTAATTCTGATATAAAACTGTTACAAACTCTCTCAAGAAATTCTGATGTTCTTGAGAGTTGCTAGGTTACAAGATATCTCGTGTAAACGATTACAGAAATGTAAAACCTAAACTGTGTTTATATACAGTACACAGCTGCCCTATCAATTACAAGATATATCAAATCAATTACTTACGACTCTAAGTACATATCTTAACAGATAGCTGCGTTCCTATAATTCAGGAACCGACATATCAATCTTCCTTGATACATGGACTGATGTAAATCTTCATGTAATCCTGAACAGCTTCCAATCCTGATACTGACGATGCTTTACTGATGACGTCAGCATCAGTATCTGATCAGTAGTCCAGATCCTGACATCACTTGAATCAATATCTAACAGAATACGAGTGTGTGCACATCGATATGCATATAAACAAAGGAACACGCAGTAATATGAGAAAAGAGAGGCGAAAAGTACCTTTGAGTTGAAGGAGATGACTGGAAAATGGGAGCCCTTGCCGGAATCGAATCTGAGAAGACGAAACGTTTGGGAGAAAGGTGAAGGGGTTTTATGTTTATTTCTTTTTGACAAGGTGAAAGAAGGAAAGGCGTGAGGATGTGTGTATATATAAACGTGCGGGGATATGAACGGACAGGACACATGGCCTTACCTGAATGTGCGCGTGCGAGATTGAAAAGAAAGGATAATTATTAACAGGTTTTTGGGAACATAAGAATATTGAATGTAGCCAGATGGAAGGCCTGGTGCATTGGTTTCTAGGGAAAAGAGGGAGAGTTTTTGTAGGATTTGAATTGTGGAAAATTGGAGTTTGAATGGAACTTTACTTATTTTTAGGTTTATTGTTTAAGAGGGATGTTTATTTAATGTAATTTACTGATTTTCGAGGAAATGGGTGCAAGAATGGAAACTTGTGATTTGGAGGGTTCTATAATGGTACCCCAATATGGGGATGGTTGAACCCCAGGATTTAAACTTAAGGGTACGGTCGATAACACTAGAGTTTCATGGTTGAATCCCTTGTTTCCTACATCGAGTACGCTCACGTAGGCTTAGGGGTTCACATGAAATGAAGGTGTGGTAAAGATGTGAGTTATTTCAGGTTCCTTTTGCATCTAATGGCTATAAGGAACCGGGGGTAGTTGTTGTGCCCAAAATCCACCTTGGGCTTAATTTAGGGCCCACTAGAGTTATGGGCTCGAGTTACAAGAACACAGAAGATAGACTGGGCTAAGGAATGGATATGTTGGTCCAATGTACCTTAGGAGTGAACTGAAGGATAGGATTCTGGCATTTGGTTCGGGGTCTGCTCATATAGAGGTTTAAGTATTCGAACCCTTGGATGGGGGTACTGTTATGATGAAACGTGATAGGGGTTCAGCTGAACGGTAGGCTTCCAGGATGGGGGTACGTGCACATACCCCGACGGTTTCCAGAAAACGCACCAGCAGTCCCAGAATCTCTTAGATTGTAGAAAATCGGATAGGGGATACTCTAACAACCTTGTGGATAACTCCTAAACATTAGGAACGACCCAACAACAGTGGTTATCGTGGATAAGCACCAAATATTCGTGGGATATGTATATATACGTATATATATATGGTGATAAATCATAGGAACATGAGGATAAACATGGGTATAACAATCATTTCATATCTTACTTTCTATTTGTTTAAATTTTACTTTATTTTTTATTATTAATAATTCAAACAAATACAAATTAATAATATTAATAAATAAGAAAATAATGAGTATGACCACTTGGTTGTGCATGAATTTTAGTTCAAAATTTGGTTTTTTCCCTATTTCTATTTAATTTTTTTAATTTATTTGACAAACTAGTTAAAAATGGGCAAAAATTTATAAAAACGGAAAATTGGGAAAGTAGGGTAATATTGATGACAAAAATAGTGAGTATGACCACTTGGTTGTGTATGAATTTCAAGTTCAAAATTTTACATTTTTCCTATATTTATTTAATTTTTAATTTATTTGACAAAATAGTTAAAAATGGGGAAAAAATAAAAAAAATGGAAAATTAGTGAAAGTAGAGCACAAACTATAAAAACTCTTTGGGTGTTGCTAAATTCAGTAACAAATTACTTCATAGACATTGATGCTATTAAACATAATTAATTTTTTTTTTGAAACGATATTAAATATATTAAGTTAATTTTGAATCGTATGCACACAATATTAATTACTTGCTAATTATCATGTACTACCCGGACTTTAGTTACTTAAATATGAGAGAAAATGCCTAAAATGCCTAGATTTGGGGACTTAAGGCCCAAAATACTGATTTTCTGAAACGCGGCCCAAAATACCGACGGGTCACGCATCTTGCAAATGCGTGTCCTGGGATGCGCATTCCAGGAATGCGTATCACAGTCAAAGAACTAGCTCCGGAGCTCCGGCGACCAAAAAATCGCCTCTATTCGTTCTACCTCCTCCGGTCACCTCCACAAAAACTAAGGACAACAAAACGATGCCCACAGCTCCCTCTTCAATTTGCCATACTCGATTGTTGATATTTGGCCCCGCAGGGGCGTACAGGAGGAAATCGGAAAATATAATCGGAAAATTGAGCTCGTTTTGGGGCTTTTATTACCGGCGGAACAAATTGAAAACTACTGGTACATGCATGTAGAGGGTGAAGATACGATCGTTTTGGTATATCGTATGCTAGTGCAAGAGTCTTGGAAAGTGGTGAACGAGTGTTCCAAACTTTTGGCCGGAAAAACGACGCCGGAAGCGAGCTGGAGACGATGAACAGTAACTGACGATACCTATGTTGAACATGCGCATCTCAAGGCACACATGTTCAACATGCGCATCCCTAGATGTCCAAAATTTTGCAGAATTGATTTTGTGAAGGACACGCATGTGTCAAAGGACTGTCCGGATACTCCTTTCCCACATGCGTGTCCCGTGGGTATTTAGGGCCATTCATTCCGAATATGGGTATTTCAGGCCAAATGTTTTGGGAGGTGGGCATTTAGGGCCATCACCCCAAATCATATTTACTATGTACCTGTTTTATTCTCTTAACTTAAATATAAAAATTTGTAAATATATCCCTTCACTCTTAAAATTTAATTATATTAATAAATTAAAATTAGGGATAAAAATTAGTCGAATATATATATGAATATTAATATGATCAGATTCGATTCGAAATCATAATTACTCGTTCAGACTCGGTCCGGATTTGAATTGATATATTTATATCTTACTCAAATTTAAAAATGTTATTAATGAGTTTCGAAACTTTTATCTTTGATAATCCTTCTAAATTATCTATCTTACTCATTGTTATTACAAACTTATGGCTGTACATAAAAATTTTCATATATAATTTTTTATTTAGTATGTCATGAATAAGAATCGATCACTTAACATATGGGTTGTACTTCCTTATTATTCATTTTACTCTTATAATATAATACTAGGTTATAACCTGTGCAATGCACGGCTCCTTTTTTATTATTTTTAATTATATTATAATTTTTTTTTCAATTTTATATGTTATTAATTTACATATCAAATTGTTGTTAAAAAATTGATATATATATATATATATATATATATATATATATATATATATATATATGATTTTACACATTTGATTTTATATTTGTATTCTATCTTGAATTCTTAAAATTTGATTTGGACAATTTACAACTCATGTGAAATTAACAAAATAATCTTTAATTTAGTGAAGGTTTAACAATAATTTTTCAATAAATCTATGCAAAAATAAAAGAGAGAAGAAATTGACTACTCCCTTCATCCCGATTTAATTGTCCACTGTATTTTTTGCACCCATTTTAAGGTGTAAATAAAATATAGTTCCATAATTTTTTTTTTAAAAATTGAATAAAAATTTAGATACTAAACTTTCGTACATAAAAAGAAAATTTGAAAAATGATTTGTGGAACTATAATTTATTTACACCTTAAAATGCGTGCAAAAAGTAAAGTGGACAATTAAATTAGGACGAAGGGAATAATTTTTACATTGAAAATTCTAACCGTTTTCTTTTCTGAAAATGAAGCTCAATGCTCAAGAAATGATTAATAGAAATTCATTAAAGATTCATGGACAAATACTCGGAATTAAATCGTTTCATATACTAGTATTTGGGCAAGTCGCAGTCTGGCATCCAGAATTATTGTTTAACATTGTCAGGGCAGCATAAGATTCTGTCATTGTTGTAAAATACAGTCGGTTCACCTAAGATTCTCAGCAGTATGTATGTTCACCATCATCTTGTAATGCCCTTCAGATGCTTATCTTCAACACATTATCTAAACTTTGGAAAGAGGTGTGTACTATAAATATAAGACTTCAGGCACTTAGAACCAGTACATACAAGTTTATAAAACATAATTGAATTTAGTCGTAGGCTTCCTAATAATGGAAGGATTAACAGCGATCAGGTCACAGTCTTTACTTCCATTAGTACTCTTTGTCTCATTGGTTGTCTTATGCTCAGCATCAGAAGATTATAAAACCTACATCATCCACATGGACAAATCGATGATGCCAGCAACATTCTCAATGCAGCATAGCTGGTACATGTCCACCCTCTCGTCTCTCGAAAAAGATGGCATTTCTCCAACACATCTATATACCTACAATCATGTCATGGATGGCTTCAGTGCAGTTTGTTGGAATTAATATAAATAATATTCCAATAATTTTTAATTCAAAAGTAATATAATATATTTTTTAATGTGAGACTTTCTAGAAAGTTTGAGACTTTTCATGGTAAGACTTTTCACTTTTCTTGGAGTTACATGACTTTCTACTTTTCTTGGAGTTACATGACTTTCTACTTTTCTTGGAGTTACATGACTTTCTACTTTCCTTGGAGTTACTAGTTTTTCACTACTATAAAAAGAGAGGTCTCTACCCTTATTTCTAGACAACCAAAAAAATTGATCTCTCACATTTTACAAACATATCTATGGGCAATGATCAAGAGTGACTTCAATCTATTTCTTTGTACTGCACCAAAGAAATAGAAGTCGTGTATCCCTGGAGGTTGATTGCTAAGAGGCCGTGTGTACGTAGCGGGGCAAATTCAACTTTAGGGCAGTGATTATTCACGCCACGACTCTACATACCTACAAGTTTTTCGGTTTGCTTCTCATCTTTTCTAACATTCTAAAGTTGAAATTTGATTATTATATATCTTTTCTACCACCATGGCTTCCAATACTTTTATTCCTGATATGTCTAAATTAGACCCTTTTGATGGAAAAAATTATAAAATGTGGTCTGATAAGATGGAGTTTTTCTTGGGTCAAATTGGTGTAGATTATTGTCTTAGTGTTGATTCAGCCCCTGCAAATTCTAAGAGAGATTTTGAGAAAGATAATAAGACTTGTCGTGGAATGTTATTACATTATATGACTGCTGCTTTATATTTAATCTATAGTAAATCTCTAAAGGCTAAAGAAATATGGGATGCTTTAAAGTCTAAGTATGGTTCTGATGATTTTGGGACTAAGAAATATGCATGTAGTCGCTGGCTAAATTTTCGCATGTCTGATGATAAGCCTGTTCTTCAACAAGTGCATGAGTATGAATATTTATGTGCCGATATTATTGCTGAGGGAATGAAAATTTGTGATATGTTTCAAGCAAATTGTCTTCTTGAAAAATTACCACCTTCTTGGCAAACATATGTTCATGCTATGAAGCATAAACAAAAGGATTTTACTCTCCAGGAGTTAGTTTCCCACATCAAGATTGAGGAACAAAATCGAATTCAAACAAATGAGAAGTCTTTTGATCATTCTTCCTTTACTGCTAACCTTGTTGAATCAAAAGACGCAGGTCATAAAAGAGGACCAAAAGGTAAGGGTCCTAATCGGCTTCATGGCACTAGAATGAAAAATAATAATTTCAAAGGAAAAAAGCAGTTTAAAGGAAATTGCTTCACTTGTGGAAAATTTGGAAATGCTGCGAAGGAGTGTAGGCAAGGACATGGACCTGGTTCAAAAGTGAAGGAAGACAAATCTCAAGCACAAGCCAATCTCACTGAAGAAATCATAGCTGCTGTTGTATCTGAAGTAAATCTAGTGAGTAATATTTCTGAATGGGTGGTGGATACTGGTGCAACTCATCATATATGTTGAAATAAGGAGTTATTCGAGGACTATGACAAAGCATCTGATGGAGAATGTGTCTTCATGGGCAACTCTAGCACTGTAAGTATACTTGGAAAAGGAAAGGTTTCTCTTAAACTTACTTCTGGAAAAATTATTGCTTTGCATAATGTTTTACATGTTCCTGATATACGTAGAAACCTAATTTCTGGAGCTTTATTGAACAAAGCTGGTATCAAATTAACTTTTGAATCTGATAAGCTTGTTCTCACTAAAAATGGGGAATTTGTGGGCAAAGGTTTTTGTAATGGAGGCTTGTTTGTACTTGATATTGTGACTAATAATAAAAATTCTTCTGCTTCTGTTTATATTGCTGAATCTGTTTCATTATGGCATGCTAGACTAGGTCATGTGAATGTTGCTTCTGTCAAAAGGCTCAAACAGCTTAGTCTAATACCTGAATTCAGCAATACATCCTTTGATAAATGTGAAGTGTGTGTAGAAGCAAAACACCCTAAGAAATTCTTTAATAAAATCGGGAATAGGTCATCAACGTTGCTTGAATTAATTCACAGTGACTTGGGTGATTTTAAAAATTATGTGAGTAGAGGAGGCAAGCGTTATTACATAACTTTTGTAGATGATTTTTCTCGTTACACCAAGCTCTATTTGTTGAGTACAAAAGATGAGGCCGAAGAAAAATTTCTTATTTATAAGGCTGAAGTTGAGAATCAATTAAATGGAAAAATAAAAAGATTAAGAACAGATAGGGGTGGAGAATATGATACGACAACCCTGAAGAAATTTTGTGAAGTTAATGGTATTATTCATGAAATTACAGCCCCATATACGCCTGAACAAAATGGAATAGCTGAACGGAAAAATAGAACTCTTAAAGATATGATGAATGCTATGCTTATCAGCTCAGGTATGCCTACTAACATGTGGGGTGAAGCTATTCTTTATGCATGTTATGTTCTTAATCGTGTACCTCATAAAAAATCAGATAAAACTCCTTATGAATTATGGAAGAAATTCAAGCCTAACTTGAGTTACCTCAAAGTGTGGGGGTGTTTAGGAAAAATAGGGCTCCCAGATTTTCAAAGAAGTAAGATTGGGCCCAAAACTGTAGATGGTATTTTTGTTGGTTTTAATGGTGGTGCATATAGACTCATTCTTAAGGACACATCTGGTTTTGGTCCATTTAAAGAGTCACGAGATGTTGAGTTTTTTGAACATATTTTTCCTATGAAAATTCATGTGCATCCATGCTTAGCACCTGCATCTTCTTCACATCATAGCAGTACATCATTAGATGAGATTCCTAAGCTTAGAAGAAGTAAAAGAGCTAGAGTTGAGACTAGTTTTGGACCTGATTTTGTTACAACATTTTTACTGGAAAAAGAATTCTTGGGTGAGGAGGAGATAAATGCTTTCATTCTTGAAGAAGACCCTAAAACATATGAGGAGGCCACGAGATCAATCGACTCTAATTTTTTGGTAGAAGCCATTAATAGTGAAATAGAGTCCATTATGAACAATAACACTTAGGTTTTATGTGATCTTCCTAGAGGTTGTAAAGCACTGGGAAGCAAGTGGATTTTTAAAAAGAAATACAAATCTGATGGATCAATTGAAAAATACAAAGCGAGGCTCGCGGTTGGTGGACATCGACAAAAGAAAGGTATCGATTTCTTTGATACATATTCTCTTGTGACTAATGTTGCTACCATTAGAGCCTTAATAGCTCTTGCATCCATCCATAATCTTGTGGTGCATCAAATGGATGTAAAGACTGCTTTTTTGAATGGAGATTTAAATGAAGAGATATACATGAAGCAGCCAGAGGGATGTGTTGTTCCTGGACAGGAAGACAAGGTATGCAGGCTCATAAGATCATTATATGGTCTTAAACAAGCACCAAAGGACTGGTATGAAAAATTTCATCAAACTGTCACATCTAATGGTTTTCAGGTAAATGATTCTGATGCTTGTGTTTATTCTAAATTTGATCAATTTGGTTGTGTGATCATATGTCTATACGTGGATGATATGTTAATCTTTGGTACTAATATAGATGTAGTAAATGCAAGTAAGGCCTCTCTATGTTCCTGTTTTGAGATGAAGGATTTAGGGGAGGTGGATGTGATTCTTGGCATAAAGATCACTAGGCATTCATATGGTTTATCTTTGAATCAGTCTCATTATGTTGAGAAAATTTTAAAGAAATTTAATCAATCTGATTGTACTCCTGTGAAAACTCCGTATGATCCTAGTATTCATTTGAAAAAGAATAAAGGAATCAGTGTTTCTCAAGAAGAATATGCCAAGATAATTGGGAGTGTGATGTTCTTGATGAACCATACCAGACCTGATATAGCATATGCTGTTAGTAGACTAAGCAGATATACTCACAGTCCTAACCGTGATCATTGGGGTGCTTTGATTAGAATCTTGAAGTATTTAAAAGGCACAATCAATTGGGGTTTGAATTATCAAAGAACTCCATGTGTTTTGGAAGGATATTGTGATGCGAATTGGGTGTCAGACAATGATGAGATTCAATCTACTAGTGGTTACGTTTTTACTCTTGCAGGAGCCGCTATATCTTGGAAATCCTCAAAACAAACTTGTCATGCTAAATCCACACAGGAATCTGAATTTATTGCATTAGAGTTGGTTGGACAAGAAGCCGAATGGCTAAGGTGTTTACTTGCTGATATTCCTTTGTGGGGGAAGCCGACTCCGTCAATTTCAATGCACTGCGATTCACAAGCTGCAATGGGATTAGCGAATAATCAAGTCTACAATGGGAAAAAAAGACACATTCGCTTGAGGCATGCTATAATTAGAAGTCTGATCAGAAATAATGTGATATCACTTGAGTATGTAAAATCAGAGAGGAATATTGCAGATCCTCTCACCAAAGGCCTTTGTAGAAAATTAGTGTTGGAGTCAGCACTTGGAATGGGTTTAAAGCCTATTGTGGAGTGAATTGTGATGGATACCCATCTTAGGAATGCCTAAGTTCAATGGGTCAAACGAAATCACAAAAGAACTCATGTTTATGTAATACTACGACCATTCCTATCAATAAAGTGATGTAGTATTTTTATTATTGTCAAATGTGTTAGGATGAGCAAATGTTCTTAATAAGTTCATAGCCTTGTAAAAGGTGGTTTGGGACAATACAAACTTGATGAACTTACCTATGTGAATGTGGGGGCTACGCCCAACCCCCTATGAGAGTCCTTTAGGCTTAGGACCTCTAGAGCATTCACGAAAATCCAGGTACAATGTGGGGTCATTTTCTATAAGATAAATTGCGAAATCACTTTTTGATTTGAAAAAGGTTTAAGTGCACAAATATGTTTTCACTAAATGCCATGAGAGGTTCAAGAATTTTTTTTTTTCACCTACTTGCTTGTACTAGGTATCAATTCAAGTCCACAAGACATTGATGCTAAAGAAACCGATTATCCATTGCCCATAAAACTTTTAAACTATTTTCCTTTTGAATTATGTGGGGGATTGTTGGAATTAATATAAATAATATTCCAATAATTTTTAATTCAAAAGTAATATAATATATTTTTTAATGTGAGACTTTCTAGAAAGTTTGAGACATTTCATGGTAAGACTTTTCACTTTTCTTGGAGTTACATGACTTTCTACTTTTCTTGGAGTTACATGACTTTCTACTTTTCTTGGAGTTACATGACTTTCTAATTTCCTTGGAGTTACTAGTTTTTCACTACTATAAAAAGAGAGGTCTCTACCCTTATTTCTAGATAACCAAAAAAATTGATCTCTCACATTTTACAAACATATCTATGGGCAATGATCAAGATTGACTTCAATCTATTTCTTTGTACTGCACCAAAGAAATAGACGTCGTGTATCCCTGGAGGTTGATTGCTAAGAGGCCGTGTGTACGTAGCGGGGCAAATTCAACTTTAGGGCAGTGATTATTCACGCCACGACTCTACATACCTACAAGTTTTTCGGTTTGCTTCTCATCTTTTCTAACACAGTTCTCTCCAATAAACATGTTAAACAACTACAGGGAATGTCTGGTCATCTTGCCACATTTAATGAATCATTTGGACATCGCCACACAACTCATACCCCAAGATTTTTAGGCCTTAAGAAACATGTAGGACTGTGGCCAACTTCTGGATTCGGTGATGACATGATTATAGGCATAATTGACAGTGGAATATGGCCAGAAAGTAGAAGTTTTAGTGATCATGGGATGTCCCCTGTCCCTTCTCGGTGGCGTGGTGATTGTGAAACTGGTGTTGATTTCAACTCTTCAAACTGTAACAACAAACTTATTGGAGCGCGTTCTTTTAGTAAAGCGATAAAGAGGGAAACGAACATATCAAAAACTGATGACTATGATTCTCCAAGGGATTTTGAGGGCCATGGGACACATACATCATCCACTGCAGCTGGAAACCGTGTACCATTTGCTGATTACTTTGGTTATGCAAAGGGAACAGCTAGCGGAATTGCACCAAAGGCTAGGCTGGCCATGTACAAAGTGTTGTTCGTTAACAACTCACATTATGTAGCTGCAACTGCAAGTGACACGTTGGCTGGTATGGATCAAGCCATTGAAGATGGTGTAGATCTCATGTCCTTGTCTTTAGGCTTTATAGAGACACCCTTTTATGAAAATCCAATTGCACTGGGAGCTTTTGCAGCAATGGAGAAAGGAATTTTTGTAGCATGTTCTGCTGGCAATGGAGGTCCTCATGGTTACACTGTCCTCAATGGAGCTCCGTGGATCACAGCGGTTGGTGCGGGGACTGTAGACAGAGAATTTAGAGCTGATGTAACTCTTGGTGAGGGGACTATCCATGTAAGTGGAAAATCACTATATCCTGAAAACTTGTTGGTGTCCAGGGTACCTATATATTATGGACACGGAAATAAAAGCAAGGAAGTTTGTGATTCCTATTCTTTAGAACCTAAAGAGGTAGAAGGAAAGTACATCTTCTGTGATTTCAGTAATGACCCTGATGGGGATTCGGATCCACTGTTTGAGATGAACAGGACTGGTGCTGCTGGTGCTATTTACACTGCAGATGATGCGCAATTTTTAACGGCTCAGGATTTTAATGTGCCATACGTCGTCATGAACCAGAAATTTGGTAACCTTGTTAAGGACTACTTAATCCGTATAGATGATCCAACGGTGAGCATAAAGTTCCAAGGAACTAAATTGGGCACCAAGCCAGCACCTCAGGTTGCATTTTTTTCGTCACGAGGTCCTGATGAGAGGTCTCCATGGATCCTAAAACCTGATATATTGGCACCAGGAGTTGATATATTGGCTGCATGGGCACCAAACAGAGGATTTGCACGAATCGGAGAAGATGATTATCTGATCACAGAATATACACTTTTGTCCGGTACATCCATGGTACATCCATGTCCTCTCCCCATATAGTAGGTGTTGCTGCATTACTGAAAGCCACACACAAGGACTGGAGCTCATCTGCTATTAGATCTGCAATGATGACAACTGCTGACATATTTGACAACAGCAATGGTGCGATCATAGACATGACAACCGAAGTAGCTGGTACTCCGCTTGACTATGGTGCAGGACATATTAACCCCAACAAAGCCATGGATCCTGGTCTTGTCTATGACATAAAACCTGAAGACTACATCAGTTACCTTTGTGCCATGAACTATACAAGAGACAAGATCATGCTTATTGCACGAAGAACTGATTTTTCATGTGAAAATTCAACTCTTGATCTTAACAATCCTTCTTTTATAGTCATTCTCAACAACACTAATACTGCTAGTTACACCTTCAACAGAGTGTTAACTAACACCGTTGATACAAGTGCATCTTATCGAGCTGTTATAAAAACTCCATCAACAGGGATGAGCGTCGTTGTGCAGCCATCAACAATCTCATTTTCCGGAAAGTACAGCACTGCAGAGTTTAACATGACAGTCACCATTGATCTCAGTCGTAGTCCAGAGAGTGATTACATTGGTAACTATGGATATTTAAGCTGGAATGAGATTAACGGAAAACATGTCGTGAGAAGTACCATTGTTTCTGCAATAGCATCGCCACGAACATGATTAAGCTATCATTTGCATTAAGACCATGACAACTGTGAGTGCAAACTTAGTCCGCTTATTAATTAAGCTTTGTATTTGGGACTTTAAATTTAATTTATAAAATACATGTTGTTCTTAGGAGTCGAACCCTTGACCTATGGTAGTAATAGCTTATTATCCCTCTTAGTCTTATTATATAACTAGCTTATAACCCGTGCGAAGGGTTTATTTTGATAGGTTATAAAATTTATTTAACATTATAATTATGTTTTTATATATTCCTTATTTTTAATAATTTTTTAATTTTAATTTAATATAAATTTATATAATGAAATGCATGGTTTAAAATTTATTTCGTAAAATTCTAAATTAAAAATGTCGTTGACGGGTTCGAACTTTGAATTTTTAGTAAATTAATTTAATCATATAATATATCTTATTATTAGATCTAACGATTGTTATTTATTAATAAAAATAATGATTTGTATATATGGTGAGATATTTTTGGGTGTATATTAGTGATCTCAAGATTAATTTTAAATTAAAAAGTACTCCATGTTTTAATTACAAAAATTACTACTAAAAATAATTACGGAAAGATATGGTGTGATATTTTGGATATATATTAATTATTGTAATATTAGTTTTAAATTAAATGGTAAAGTTTTTTAATTAGAAGTAAAATCTTTAGAAAAAATGAATAATTGAGTTGTTGGAGCAGAAAAAAGAGTCCAAGTAGAAGTGGATGAAGGAATTTTAATCAGAATATAACTACGTTAACATTAGTATTAGCTTTTTGAGTTGTTTTTGTAATTTAATTATTTATTTTAATAATTAGGATAACCAAACCGAAAACCAAAACTTAGGATAACCAAACCGAAAACCAAAACTTTCAATGTTTCGGCTTTAATATAATAGTATAGATAGTATAGATATTTTGGATATATATTAAGTATTGTAATATTAGTTTTAAATTAAATGGTAAAGTTTTTTAATTAGAAGTAAAATCTTTAGAAAAAATGAATAATTGAGTTGTTGGAGCAGAAAAAAGAGTCCAAGTATGAGTGGATGAAGGAATTTTAATCAGAATATAACTACGTTAACATTAGTAATTAACTTTTTGAGTTGTTTTTGTAATTTAATTATATATTTTAATAATTAGGATAACCAAACCGAAAACCAAAACTTTCAATGTTTCGGCTTTAATATAATAGTATAGATAGGATATAATATAATGTAATATATAATATATATTAAATATTTATATAAAACATATATAATATATAAATAATATTTTTTTGGAATATAAATTTGGATTTGTCAATTTATATGTCATAATTTTAATTTTAATTTTGTCAAAAAATTTAGAATACTATTTTTTAAATAAAAAAATAATAAAAAATATATTTTTAAAATTTATTAAACGGATCGGAGGTCCGATCCGATAACCCGAATCCGAACGGATCGGATATGGATCGACCTAAATAATATTCAACTTCTGATCCGTCCGATCCGAATCCGAAAATTCTTAACAGATTCGGATATGAATTTAGGATGATCCGATCCGAATCCGACCCATTGACAGGGCTAGTAGCATGCTAGTTGAAAACATAAAACACAATCCATATCCCAACTTAACTACTGTAATTTCATCAAACATAATCATACTAACATCACTAGCAACAGTAGCAATCTTCCTATCTATTCTTGCTTTACATGATAAAAAATGAGGTAGCAAGCTTATTCACATCATGAACTCTCAAAATTATTTTTACTTTCAACTTTCTTAGACATGCATGTTATATGTATAAACATATCTGGACTTAATCATAGCCTTTCTCACGGGTCCTCAAATCCTCCGCACTACTATCTGTTGGCTGATGAGTCCATTCCTCTTCTAATTTGTCTTCACTTTCGCGCATCATTCTATCTGCGATATTCTTAGTAGTTTTCGCACCTGACGAAGTCTTATCCGCTGTGTGCATGGCCTTCTCCCCCATGATTCCCGTGCTCTCCGTTGTGTTCCTTCCAGTCTCTGGCGTACCACCCACTGATGGCTTACCGGTGTCACCCACTCCGCCTAGCATTTCTCCACTCCCCTCCTTTATAGTCCGCACCTGCACCACATATCATCATTTCAAAACATCAAACTCATAATATTTTTGTTTCAGTATAGACGAATAAAGGACTTTAGAATCATGTCATTTCAGGAGTTGCATCATACATGAGGACGGTTGAAAACCGACGAGAAAGAAAATCCATTATATGTCTGGGAAGATTGAGGCATCGCTTGAAGGATCGTTCGACGGATGCCAAGCACAGTTCTGTTTGCTGATGACATTTTTGTAAGAGTATAACCTACTATTTACTCTGTGTTATTGAACAAGTGACTTTAAAGTTTTGGTTTCTAATAAACCGTAGAAACATATGTGGTGGTATATGTGTAAGATTTAGGTGCCGCATTTGGTGTGCGACACTTGGTTAGGAATAAAACAGATACATAAAAATCTGTTGGGATGACTTAACCCCCATTATAGGATCTTCTTTCTGTACGTTTAAGCTTATTTTAAAACAAAATAATTTTGGTTTCGTTCGTAGAGTACTTCTTTTCCACAAATTAATAACTTTACAAAATATATACTATTTTTCTTGCAGAATCAAATCCAAAACTTTCTGCTTCTGAATTCAACAAAAAGCATTACAATGATGTTTGCTCTTTTGCTATTGGGGCAGTAGGACATTACAAATTACAAATGTAGATAGAGAACCTTTAAACTTCCGGGCACGACCTTTTCACAGACAAGCACTATCATAATCATGATGTACACTAATGACATTTATGAAATAACAGATAATAACAATATAAGTTCTGCTTTCGAATTATAGCCAAGATGATCTAGGAACATTTACTTCAGTACTTAACCTCAGTATGATCCCTACTATCTATGTTTCAACTATTCGAACATAATATCCACTTCCAGAACTAAAAAACCAAAAAACCATTACGAGAAACCCAAGGTTACAACATCAAAACCTCTTCCTACCCCATATATAGAGTTTGAAATTTCTTGAATTTTTACAGTCATATCATTCCCAGAAAAAACCCAACTATGTGAACAGAAAACACATTAAGGATATATTATTGTAGATTACCTTCAGCTCCCACCCCATCAAGCCATGAAACAACTTGATCTATGGACGGTCTCCGCCTTGGTTCCTGATCAATACATTTACAAGCTATACCAAGTACATCTAAGAGTTGCTTCTCAATATCCTTGTCCCATATCAGGGAATCAAATATTTCCGTTTCCCTCTTCTCCGACTTCATTTGAAAAACCCATGACACAAGATCTCTGCAATTCTTTCCCTTGCAAACTTCGACTGGACGCCTAGCTGTAAGTAACTCAAGCAGAACGACGCCAAAGCTGTATACATCGCCTCTAAATGTTGCTGTCAATGTCTGACTATATTCTGGAGGAATGTATCCTAAGGTTCCAACTAAATCTGTCGTCACATGTGTATCATAAGGATGGAGCAACCTTGACAGCCCAAAATCAGCCAGATGAGCTTCAAATCTCTCATTTAAAAGAATGTTGCTAGTTTTGACATCTCGATGAACTATCTTTGGCTCCTTATGCAGGTATGCTAATCCACGAGCCGCTCCTTGGGCTATCTTCAGTCGAGTGTCCCAATTAAGATGTGAACTTTCATCAATCCTTTCATGTAGCCAGTAGTCCAAACTCCCATTTTCCATGTACGAGTATATTAACAATCGGTCATTACCATGTTGACAGTAACCTCGTAGGGAAACAAGGTTTTTGTGTTGAGCTCTTGAAAGAGCTTCAACTTCAGCTTGAAATTCGCGCTCCACTTGACCACAATCCCCAGAAAGTCGCTTGATTGCAGCTTTAATGCCACTAGGAAGCTCTGCTTTATAAACAAGACCAAATCCTCCACAGCCAATAATGTTAGCATGGTTAAAATTGTTGGTCGATTTTAACAAGTCTGCAACTGTGAGATTCAGACATTCTGAATTCTGAAAAAACACCAACTTTGAAGATCCAAAAGCTCCAGATAGCCTGTTTGGCCTACTAAAGTCGTCATCAAAACTTTCAACTGGATCTCCCAAGTTCCTCTTTGACAGTCTTAGAAGAACAAATGCCACGAGGATAGCAACTCCAACTCCTATACTGACTGTTATTCCAAGGATGGTGCCTCGTCCAAGCTTGCTACTTGAACCGGTTGAAAATTTTGGCTGATACTCCAAACTACTGGAAGCTCCACAAGGAGATATTAACTTTCCACAAAGTCCAGGATTGCCATCAAAGCTTGAATTTGAGAAGCTTAAGAACTGGCCTCCAGTTGGTATAGCTCCCCTCAAGCGATTATTAGCAACGCTAAATCTTGACAGGAATGTTAATTTATTGAAAGATGAAGGTATGGAACCGTAAAGGCCATTGCTCGATAAATCCAGAACTTCCAAATTTTCCATATCAGAAATAGATGTAGGAATTGTACCAGTTATGTTATTCCTGCTCAAATCCAATACATGAAGCTGTTTCAGCTTCCCAATATCGGGCAAAATGGACCCATTTATTCTGTTATTGGACAATAATATGGATGGAGGGAAACTTGAAGCCTGCTTGTACTGCAAACCACGTGCAGTCTGATTTCTCTTAACATACAGAGGGATCCCAATTGTTTGGTCACATAGTATGCTGTTGTTTAAAGAAATGAGGCTCTTCAGCTCTGCCAAACTATTCGGAATTTCTCCAGTGAGAGTATTGTTCGAGAAGTCCAGATAAAATAGACTCTCCATATGACCAATCCAGTGGGGGATACTTCCACTCAAGCGATTCCAAGATAAATCAAGGATTTGTAATTTGCTGCAATTGAGTAACCAAGCTGGTACTTGCCCTTTGAGAGCACAATTTCCCAGCGCAAAAAACTTCAAGTTTTTAAAACCACTAATATTACCTGGTAGTTCTTCACCACGAAAGTTTTTTGCTAGGATAAGAGTGGTGAGATTTTTCCAATGCTGCATGATAGATAATGTTTTGGACAAATTCACAATACTATTGTTTGACAATGAAACGATGGACAGAGATGTAAGGTTTGCATAATTCTCAGGAATCTCGCCACTTAATTCATTTTTCGCAAGATTCAGCGATTTGAGTTTCTGGCAACTAGATAGTGAGTCAGGCAGTGCACCCACAAAATGATTAGTGCCAAGGTCAAGTTCACAAAGATTGGGCAATTTAGTGAAGTCAAGATCAATGGGACCATACAGGGAATTGTTTCGAAGATCAAGCTTTCGTAGATTTGAACTATATGTTAGAGTAGAAGGCAACAACCCTGAAAATGAATTTGTATGTACTACCAAATGTTTTAGCTGTGTTAGGTTTTCAAACACGTCTGGAAGGGGACCTGAAAATTGATTATCGTTCAAAATTAAGGTCTTAAGGTGGAAAAGCTTACTCAATTTTTTGCTCACTGGGCCAGATAAATTGTTGGCAGAGACTGAAAAGTGCTCCAAAGAAGACATTGTGTACAATGATTCAGGAAGGGATCCTGAAAATGAGTTGTAATCCATGTATAATTGCTGCAGAGATCTGCTACAATTTTCCAAGCCCTCAAGCCCTCCAGTAAAATGGTTCATTGAAAGATCAAGAAACTGAATCTTTTTGGAAGAACTGCAGACTTGAGAATTGAAACCACCAGAGAAGAAATTATTGCTTAGATTGAGAGCAACAAGATTACGAAAATCTACAAAGCTGAACAAGCTGCCATTGAATGAATTACTCGAAAAATTAACTGATTGGATAGATTCCAGTCCAGCAAGTGCAAGGAAAGGTGGTCCAGTCAAAACGTTATGGCTCAAATCAAGATATTCCAGCTGCTTCAATTTGGAAAAATTGGCAGGCAACTCGCCTTCAAAATAATTGTGTGAAAGATCCAGCAATTTCAACTGTTCCAAACTTCCGACGGCATGTGAAATCACACCTTTTAGACCTTTATCAGACACATTCAACATAATCACTCTTCTTGCATCAGACAGATCATCACCATCGCCGCAGACAACTCCCTCCCAATTACAGCAAATAGAATCATTAGACCATGTTGCAGTAATGGAGCCATTTGTGAGGTTTCCAGCAAATTGCTTGAGGGCCAGAAGATCAACCGGATGACAAGTTTGACTCAGGGACCCAAGACACAAAGATGAGCAAACTAAACCAGCTAAGAAAACCCAATTTACTAAAGTCAGGGGAGAGAACCCCATCACTTCCATTGCTGAAACCAAAGAATGAAAAGACTCAAAAAATACTCAACATCATCACCATAAACATAGTTGATTCAGATATGATTGAACTTAAATATCTGCTTACAAAAAATCAATTTCCAATTACAAAACTTTACACACACACATACAAAAGCAACTATGAACAGTCCAATTAAGATCAATCTGCAGACCAGAACATAAGGAAAAGAGGGTCTAAAAACAAGCAGAGAAAAAAACACTGCCTTAGAAAGAGGGGAACAGATAAAGAAACTTGATGCACAAATCCAAATACATTTAAAAACCCACAAATAAAAACCAAAATGTCATCAACTTGCAAGTAAAAAAGTCATTAGCAGTAATTACCCATTAAGATCCCAAACCCCACAAGAAATTCAATCCCCAGATCAAATATATTAAAGAACACAAAAGACCTCTAACTCACATTAATTTACTAAAAAAATAACTAAATTAGCTCTGACCCTAACAGAAAGAAAGATGATGACTTTAATTCAAACCCACATCCCAAAAAACCTTAAAATTCACAATGAAGACTCAATTAAACAGCTTGGAAATGAAGCAACAATTAAGAGCACATGAGAAAATCAAATAATTTCAAATCCCAAAAACATATATAGACAAAAAGTAACAATCTTTAACTACAAATATAGTAAAGGTTCAATCTTTATTACCCATCACTTGCAGTTGAAGCAAAGAACTCCTTTCTGAGTGAAATTCATCAACTGGGAAAGATATAGACACAATGCTCTGTAAGTATAAATTCAACAACAACTGTGACTTGCACTCTTTCTTTAAATTCAAACACAAAGACTTTAACTAGAGTACATACATGGAATAACAAAGGGGAAAGTCAGGAGAAGGTAAAAAGAAAGTTGAAAATGTAGAGATTAATAAAATAAAGATTATTACTTGAAAAATGTGGAAGGGTGCAATAAAGAAAGGGGCTGAGGTTGAAGAAATTAATACTATTGTGTTGGTCACATCACAAAATCTAATCTATAATGTTTTATTTATTACAATAACTAAAATACTGTAAGTTGATAGCTGCTAGTACTTGTATATGGGAAAGGTGAGAAAAGGGGTAGAGAGATTTGAAATGAGTGACACAAAGAGCTGACTTTTGGTAAGAAACATGGAAAGTTTGGAGTTCACAGTCTTCACAGATCACAAAGTTCCACACTTCTACCTTCTGACCTCTTTTGTCAATATTATCTCTAACCCCTCCATGCCACATTTGTCTCTTTCCTCCACCATCTTTTTCAAGAGATTAGACTACTAAGATTGCTCAACTGGCACATTTGTTTGGAGTTTAAATCAAATGAAAATAAAAAAGATCTTTTTAAGGTTCTCCTACTAAGATTTTAAGGTACGATGCAGTAAATTTTGATGATGGATGTAAAATAAAATTTTCGGCCTGAATGTATGGAAAAAATATTACACATTTTGTTATAGTCATACGATATATTATTGGAATTGTATATTTCATAATCATACGACATGTTATCGGAATCGTATATTTTCTGATCATCAACGAACATATGAATTGTTTTTTTTTTAATTATTATACTTATACCTTAAAAATTAATATATCTTTTAACAAAATTTGAAATATGCAAGGATCTGAGTCCATAATTTGAAACGACAAAATATAAATTCTTAAATCTTTGGCCGATATTTTTAAGCTGATTTGTCTTTATTATTCTAGTGAAAACATTGAGGGTGTTTGGGAACTTATTTTAAGACAAATCTAGAGATTTCTAACTTTTTTTTGGAAAAAGTTAAATTTTTTTGCAACTTATACAATCTCAAACATACATTAAATACTTGTATGAAATTTTTTTATCAAAATTTAAAATTTTTACCCAAAAATAAATTCATAAAAACTTATTTTAATTTTTACCAAACAGACTAATTGTAATCAAGAATTTGTCCATACAAAATTTGTTTTGGATGGTAAAATTTTCAAAAAATGATTAAGGTACCGAGACCAGACATGTGTTTTGGTTAAATGGTTCACACAATGTATTCCAACTAGGAGAGTGAAAAACATTGGACCATTCGATATTAAAATCGTGAGAGGCACGAAATATTTACTGCGCGTGTAAACTAGTACTATGAATATAAGGTGGTCAAAGAGTAGTGTTGACACGGCTAGCATATTAGCTGGGTGAATTTAATTCAGCTGCGCAACTCACGGGTAACAGTCTGCCCGCTTGGTTTTATTTAAATATTTTATCATATTTAATATATTTGAAATTAATTTTTAGAGATCCGAGTTTTTTAAAAGGGAAAAAAAAAAAAGCAAAGGCAGGCTAAGTAAAATAATTATACTTTTACTCATATTTGTACTTCCGATTCTTTGATAGATACCAGAGTAAGTGAAGATGGATGTAAATTTAAGAGAAATTACCATTTATACAGGATTTAGAAGTTTACTTTGCAAAAATACTATTCTAGCCAATTCATTGCATTTATACATAACTTTCATTTTTGATTTGCAAAAATACAGACATCGACTTCGAGGCTGTTTGACAATAGCGGCTTAAAACTAGAAATAGCTTTAAGTCGTTTTTGGCATGTTTGGTAAATGGGGCTTTAAGCCCGCTTTAAGTTAAAAAACTGCTTTAAGCCATAAGTTCCATTTAGGTACTTTTGACTTATGACTTATGACTTATGGATTTTTTTTATTTTTTATTTTTTTTCACAATTCTTGTAAAGCTTAAATATCATGAATTTAAAATTTTTTTAAGTCAAATTTCACTTTAAGCCAAAATTATTAAACCCCCATTTTACTTTAAGTAAAATTACCCAAACACTTTCAATCAACTTAAAGTAAACAACTTTACTTTATCCTTTAAGTTAAAAATACCCCTATTAAGTCAAAAGTAACTTATTTTAAGCAATCCCAAACACCCTTTTCTTCTCTTTCTCTCTATACCGACATCATCACCCCATCCCCCCCCTCCCCCCCCCACCCCGACGTATCACTGACACCAACCTCCATCTCCGCTGCCCCCAACTCCGACGTATCACCGACACCGACCTCCATCTCCGACCCCAACCTCCACCTCCGATCTCCGGCGCCGCAGGCGTCTTCAACCTCCATCTCTATAAATTGATTATAGACCTGAATTTCGCGTTTTGAAGGCAAACGAGAAGACAGACATGAGGGAGAGTGATCTTGTGATGGCGTTTTGTTGTGTGTATATGTGTATGTATAGGTTTAGAAAAATGAAAGTGGAGAAGTTTGTTTTGTTTTGTTAATGAAACCCACAACTAATGCTCGCTGCAATCCATTCGTCCCTGTTTAAATTTGGTGGAATTTAGTACGTTTTTTTGCAATTTTTTTTAAATAGTACGTATTTTTACAAAAATAAAATTAAAGTAACAGTATTTTTGCAAAAAGTTTAAAATCAGTAGGTATTTTTCAAAAAAGCTCTAAATTTAACATACTTTTATTCTAAAATTGGGATTAAAATAGTTTACTTACTCATTATTTGATTTTCTCAGTTTTTAAAATTCGGGAATAGGATGTAAAAGTCTAATCGATTAATTTGAATAATAATTGGAAATAAATTAATATAAATAAAATAAATAATCAAGATGTATAAGGCCAATCATTCGTTACAAATGTAAGACTATATTTATATGTATAATAACTATGAGAGTAGGGAGCTTGAGATATATCTTAGGTAAATTCATGAGATACCTAATTTTTATATATAAAAATGGAATGGATGCTTTAGTAAATTCAAAAATTTTTAATTAGCCCTGCGAACGAACAAATGTTCATATCAGAGTGATGGAAAATGGCAATAGAAGGGATAATATACGGGTATCTAATTTTTATTTAATTTTATAAATACTTAGGTTGTGTTTGGTTGGGGAGAATGGAATGAAATGAAATGGAAATGGAATGAATAAAAATTAAAGGAACACAATGAACATGAAAGGTAAGATTTTAAAAAAATATGAGTGGGTGCAAATTTTGTATGATAGGATTTTGGAAGAAAATAGGTTAGAGAGAGAATGGATCATTCCTTTTCAAGTTGGTGTGTTTAAACTTTAGCTTAGGTGGTTAGGAATGGAATGATGTAAGGAATGAGATTTTTAAACATTTAACTATATTATTATTCAAATTCCATTCAATTCCCTTCAATTTCATTCACCCCAACCAAACACAACATTAGTTGTTCTCGAAAAAATATATAATAAATATATATATTTCTAAAATATATATATTTATTATATATATATAATAAATATAGGGGGTACTTCGGAAACAGCCTCCCTATTGTATAGGGGCATGGTCTGCGTACAGCTACCCTTCTCAGACACCACTTTAAGTGGTATTATAACTGAGTAAGCTAAGTTTTTTTTTCTTCTAAAATTTAAGTAGAAAGTGCTCGTAGATTGGAAATATCTAGTGGGGATGAACCTGTGATGCGGAGGGTGCTGTCGGGTCAACTACTCCGCCAACATGTGAACCCACCAAATCCACTAGATGTCTTGTTGCATCATCATCTCTTATCCGCTTAAATTAATTAAATGTTTTAAACTAATTAGTGGCAGTAATTAAATGTTGATCTAACGCTGCTTTCGGTGGTTATTTACGGGACTTTAATTTTTAAAAAAAATTAATTTATATATTTTATACATAAATGAATTTTTTAATAAATAAATTTTAATTTAATATATAGCATTAGTTTAATAACACACTCACATTCACACCATTCCGTTTTGTTTTCCTATTGTAAAATGTTATGTTCTTCAAAAAAAATTTCGAAATAGTTACCAAATGCTAATATAATCAAAGTAAAGTCAACTTTTTAGATGGGACTCCGTGTGTATTAATATGCATCTACAAATAAAATTTCGTCACATATCATGACACATCATTTAATAAAAAATTTGGAATTTTTTTTTAAAGAACCTAGCACTACTCTTTCTTTCTTTTTTCTTCTTCTTTTTTGAACCTTTGATTAGGCACTTGTCTATTTATCTACTCAATAAATCAACCTGGACCCCGTTGGCACCTCCACCTTTTTATGCCTTTTACTCCCAGCTTGAGCTCTCCATCTTTTCTATATTTAGTATTTACTTATTTATAGCTACTTTATTTACGTACATAGATCTAGGCTATAAAATGGTCTTTAATGAATTTAAAATTATATTCCTTATGAAAATTTGATTAACATTTGTGGAAATATGTTGTATGATTAAATATTATTATATTTATAATTATGACTTAAAATAGAATATGTATACATCTTACGGGAGGGATCCGTTTAATATGCAAATATTTTCCAAATAATATACATAATTAAGCGGAATGTGTAGATTAATCTGTAACTATTATATTTACTTTTTGTTTGTTAGAATTTCGTAATAACAACCCACTAAAACATTATTCACCTTACTCGTATCTAATATATATAATCTATAGTAATTTTAGGTAGGGCATATACCTGCCAATTAAAATTAAAAGAACTCTAAAATTGCGTATTTTCTAAATTGTATAATACTCGAATTTGAGTTTCCTCTAATATTTTATTTTCAAAAAAAACTTAAACATTTCACCTACTATAATCATAGGTAATACTATATAACTTGCGAGTAGTTTTGACCGGACATTCTCAACTTCTTCGAGCTTGTATATAAGTAAGTCATATGCATTGAATTTTTCGTGATTACAACACTAAATTGGTGTGAGTTATGATAATAAAATTTAAAATTTTCAAATTTTTTTATAACAAACACACATTTATTAATACTATCTCAAATATTCTAAAAAATTAAGAATTAAATAAAATAGAAGTAGAATTGTATGAATTATTAACTAACAATAATGTCAAAAAATGATAACGATGCTTCGTTAGTACACGACCATATTTTCCAATTTCCACTAGGCAAAAGTGTGGCAAATCATCATATGCATTACTAATCTTCATCCTTAAGCTTGAATGGCAATGTAGTGGTAGCAGTACATTTTAGAATTAAATGATTAAAGTTTCTATTCCATATGATAATATTTTACAATAACATATGATCATCAACCATTTCAATTAGTCAATGCGTAATAATTCTATAAAATTATTTAATATATCAAATATTCCAATCAAAGGGTTATGGTTTGCTTGGGAACTTTAATCATAACTAATAACTTAGTGGAGTAAGTGACATGTTTCCAAACTTTAGTCTTAATCTATAGGCACTCCGCACTCGAGAGAGAACTATCATATACTCTACTAGAGTTCAAAGAGATAATTATTATAAAATATATATATTTATTTTTTGGGTATGAAAAATAGTTATAAATCATAATTAAGAAATTAAATATAGAATTACACAATTTTTATTTTTGGAAAATCATTATACATTAATTCAAAGCAATTCTACCATAAAATCAAATTTATTCAAAATAATTTTATTGTAGAATTAAATTCAAATCAAATTTTTTGTTCAAATTTATATGTAAAATCCTTTATAATGTTTATATGTAGTTAGTATTCTACATTAAAATCAAATTTTATGTTTTTAAAAAATTTATTTATAAGTTATCAATGAAATTTTATGGTAGAATCAATGGTTCTCTCGGAATTCAATATATTTGTGAGTAGAACAATGGCCAACATATATAGTTAGTAAAAACTGTTATTCTAATTTATTTTGGATTACGAACTTAAATAGGCCTGCATAAATTTGCCACAAGTCAGTCCACAAGTAAAAACTCTCCCAATCTACTGCCGGTCCAACCCAAATTTTTGTTTTGCTTTCTCCAGTTCCACCCCCCCCCCCTGGTATTCTAAAGAAAACAAAGAAACTATCACAAGATCTGGTCTTGGTAATAGGTTTCTTATACTTTGATCCCATCTTTGGCTTCTTAAGAATCTCGTGTGTCAAGCATTTTCCCGGGTACCATTCAATGTCCATCCTACATAAAAACAGACATTATAGCATTAGTACCATTAAATAAAAGCTTACGTACTGCAATTGATACAAGGTCGATGACAAAATACCCAATTGCCATTGCCAAGTTGCCTTTTTCACCAACATGCATGTCACAGGTTTTTTTCAAAACCGAATTCTTAAAGAAAGGATAGATACCAAAGAAGAAATAGAGCTTAAAACTGTTGAAATCATTGTTATAGAAATCGGCCGATTTCTGAAAAGCCGCCGATAAATCGGCCAAAAATCGGTCAAAATTTTGGAACCGATTCTGCCGAGCAAAAATCGCCGATAAATCATCGATTTTTTAACCGAATCACCCGATAAATCGTAAATCGGTACCTCAACCGAATAGTTCCGATTTCCGAAATCTGCAACACTGGTTGAAATTATCAATTATAAGGCACTTGATATCCTCTAGATACTTGAGAGCCTCCTCATCGCGCTTATTAATCTAGGAAAATTCAGATCACAGTCAGTTCCAGACTTACAGTAGATGAAAGATGACTGTTCTTTGTAGCAGATTACGAGGTAGAGAGGACAACAATCCAGAAAAAGAACGAACCTTCTTGGCCAATATCTCGTTAGTTTTCATTGCAGTGAGCCAGAATTCAGGCACACCTTTTCCTGCATCCATTGTCTGAAGTTCTAAACTCGGGCTTTCAATACAGAACATACCAACAAGAAGAGTTAAAACTAAGAGATAGTAGTATCTGGAACATGTAGCTGCGATACATACCTTCTTCTTGACCACCTTCCTCATGCTCCAAAGCATTCTCACTTTTAACACCTTCAGGTTCGACAATACCATTGACTATTTCGTATCTCTGTAACATAATTTCCAAAACAACTAATAAGAAGTCAAAAATGATCCAAAACTTATGGAAATCAAGGCCAACTAACATCTCAAGTACCTTGGTGTATAGAGATTTATCCAATTTTCGGTATTTGACTTCGAGTGCCACCATCTCCTTGAAGAATTTGAACTCTAACGAATAGTAAATTTTTAACGCAATCTAAATTAAAGGCATTATTATTAGATCTTAGCATTGATAGAGTGATGATTGAAGACGATGCTCTTATTAAAATATATATAAATCTCGACACATATGTCTATAAAGAGATTCGCCTTGAGTCTTTTTGTGAAATTTTCAAAATTGATCTCGAAATAGATGAGATTCAAGAGATTAGTGTTAAAAATAGCATGTATAGATCTATTTATTTACAGTGTAGGTGTGCATATAGTTTAATTTATTAATGTTAAGTAATAAAATTATTATTTAGTCAAACTAATTTCTTAACTAGTAAATCAGGTTGATAAATTAGTAGAATCAGGTAAATCTATCCTTAACCAGGAGAAAAATGCTCAAGATAAACAATTCGATACCACTCTCGCTTACATGACACAGGGAGATGGCGATGAGCATTGGTGCGCACCAAATGTATATACGGTTAAGGTCAATACCGATGCTGCTCTTTTCACAGACTCACATTGCTTTAGTTATTCTGCAGTAGCTCGTAATCACATGGGCTGTCCTGTCTAGTTGAAGCTGTAGCAAGGTTCTGTCTCCAGGAATAGCAGAAGTCATGGGCATTTGCGAGGCTCTTAGCTGGATAAAACAGAAGAGTTGGATGCAGATTGAGATCGAAACTGATTGTCTGGTGGTCATTCAAGCACTCAGGAGCTCTACTGTTATGTATTCTTATTTCGAATATATTATAGAGGAGTGCGAACATCTTTTGGTCGAATTAAAAGCATGTTAAGTGTCTATAATAAGAGCATCTTCAATGGGAGAGACCTCTTAGGTAAAATTTGAAATTAATTACCATAAATAAGAATTATAAAGAATGTGTAAAAAAATTTGCATTCCAATGGGACAAAACAGTTGTCTATAATTATAGATAATCTCTTGGTGTTGGCTACATTTGTCGAAACTCTAGAGACTTGCAGTGAATTGCCACATCACTTATTTCTATATTAAAAATTATATATTCCATTAATAACAACTTGAAATATTAATAACATGCCATTTTTAAATATAGCCAATCATTATAACCAATATCATCGGAACACAATGTCTTACAGGTTCGACAAATTTTACATAATCAATATTTTATGTAATTTAACCAATCATTTTTAGCTAACACAGTTGTAGATGCTCTAAAGTTTGTAAAAGGTCAGCAAATTACTAATTGTGTTTGGCTAATGGAAAATGCCATTCTGAATTCCTCAATGTAATGTTGCATGACTCGAAGTAGTAATAAAATTTTATTTTTGTGCCAAAAAAAATAGTTAAACTAGTTTTAAGTATTAATTTAAGAGAAAAAGGCATTTTGACTGGCTATCTTTTTTGTTTTTGACACTTGGATGGCTGAGAATAATATTTGACATTATGACTGGCTATAATAAATTTTTTAAGCACTTGAGGGGCTGCCGTCAAGTTCCGTTAGGATATAACCCCAAAACTTGAAATTGGTAGGGGTATTTCCGGTATTAACAAAATAAAGTAACAAATTATCGCTTTAATTTGAAGGGGCTCAGTTAGAAAACATGGGGGCTGAAAAACAGAGAGGGGAAGAAATGGGTGTGGAGAAGAAGGGGGCTAGAAGAGATATGAGTGTTGTAGATAGGCTGGCAGGTGGTGATTGAATTGAAGGAGGAAGGTCTGAACGGAGCTGTACGAATGGAAGAGGAGGGAGGTCGGAAACGAGTGTGAAAACAAGAAAGCACTTGAGTTCGTTGAAAAAGTTACTTCAAACCCATATGAGGTTCAGCTAAAAGTGCTCTCAGACATCCTCACACGCAGCGCACATGTTGAGTACCTTCAACGAACTCAAGTGCTTTCTTGTTTTCACACTCGTTTCTACTCCTAGTGGTCTCACTGCTGCTTAACTCCGACACTCTCATTTTCTGTGGAGCTTCAGGCATATTTTTCTATCCCAGGAACAAATTGGTTCATCACAGGCATCAACAAACTATATAGTAGTGATCTCCTTTCGAGTTCTTGTTCGTTGGTTGGCATTAGTTTTCTCTCTCCCCCAGATGTACCGGAGCTGTCACGTAAATCAAGCACTTGTCAAACAATTAAATGGGGAGAGCTGGTATAGACATACGCAGACCTGATGACATCCATTCTTAAGAATGGAGACCCTCGTCTTTAACAAAGTAAAAACTAAAATAAAGCATACATGATATTTAAAAAAGAACACTATAGACACAACAAGAGAACTATATAGTCATAATAATATATATACACCACGTACAAACCTGGTGAGGAATTCAGAAATGGGATGAGAGCAGAGGATGGGGGAATTGTCACCATTGGCAATACGATTAATATCAGGCTGTAGATTTTCATATTTGACGACAGGCATTATTTTCTTGATGTCAAGCGATCAGTTTTACCGGCGAGACCATGGCGTTGAAGGTACTCAACATGTGCGCTGCGTGTGAGGATGTCTGAGAGCACTTTTAGCTGAACCTCATCTGGGTTTGAAGTAACTTTTTCAACGAACTCAAGTGCTTTCTTGTTTTCACACTCGTTTCCGACCTCCCTCCTCTTCCATTCGTACAGCTCCGTTCAGACCTTCCTCCTTCAATTCAATCACCACCTGCCAGCCTATCTACAACACTCATATCTCTTCTAGCCCCCTTCTTCTCCACACCCATTTCTTCCCCTCTCTGTTTTTCAGCCCCCATGTTTTCTAACTGAGCCCCTTCAAATTAAAGCGATAATTTGTTACTTTATTTTGTTAATACCGGAAATACCCCTACCAATTTCAAGTTTTGGGGTTATATCCTAACGGAACTTGACGGCAGCCCCTCAAGTGCTTAAAAAATTTATTATAGCCAGTCATAATGTCAAATATTATTCTCAGCCATCCAAGTGTCAAAAACAAAAAAGATAGTCAGTCAAAATGCCTTTTTCTTGGCTGGCTATCTTTTTTGTTTTTGACACTTGGATGGCTGAGAATAATATTTGACATTATGTCTGGCTATAATAAATTTTTTAAGCATTTGAGGGGCTGCCGTCAAAACGCTAGTAACGGCGTCTAAACATCAGGGGTAAATTAGATTTTTCAGCATGGAATTTACCATATATATAGGCTAACATAAATACCTGCTACTCTTAGCACATCCCCAACTCTATATCTATAAAGACCTGCAATCACCAAAGTATCATTTAAAACATCAGAAACTAGACATCAAATATGCTTTAACATTTAAATATTCAAGTTATATTCGAATATGCTTTGTTCGTGATTTCATAATTTTCGGATATTAATTCGAATTTCTTGAATTTGGTGTTGCTTTTATGATGATTTGTTGTTTATGTGGTTAGTGTCTATACATTGTTTATGATCTCAGGAATTTTATGATGATTTTTAATTGATTTTTCGTATACTAAATATGAAAAATGAGTTTTGGTGGGGTGAACTTTGATTTCGAATTTCTGGGTTCTTGGTTATTTGGTTGTTGTTATTGATGCTTGGAATAGATTGTGGAAGTCATAAGCTTCGTTTTGATATATAGAACTCGTAGTTTGGTGTTGGATTTAGGTTCGTCGGAAAAATCAAAGAAGCTCGCCGGAAAATCTTGGTCGGTTTCTGCATTTTGGGGTTAAATCCTAACGGTGCTTGACGGCATCCCCTCAAGTGCTTAAAAATTTTATTATAACCAGACAAAATGTCAAAAAATATTTTCAGCCATCCAAGTGCCAAAAGCAAAAAAGATAGTCAGCCAAATTGACTTTTCCTCAATAAATTTATCTATTTTATATAAGAGATATAATATTTATTTAAAATTAAATTTTTTGTTAGGGGAATACAGAAAGAAATTTTACACATACCATAAGTGTATACAGTTCCCTTTTGTTATGAGTGAAAAACTGACAAAAATGGCGGAAATCAAGTGTATTGGGGTGGTGGGTGGTGGCCAGATGGGTTCCGGAATAGCCCAATTAGCTGCCGTTAACGGCATCCAAGTCTGGCTTCACGACACCGACGCCGGAGCTCTCACCAGAGCTCAATCTTCCATTTCTGACTCTATTCAACGCTTTGTCTCCAAAGGTCAACTTTCTCAGGTCCATCTTTTAGCAACCCTTTTTCTTTTTGTTTTAAAGTTTGAATCTTTGGCACTTTTGAGTTGATTAGTTACATATATATTGGGGTTCTTGAAATCCATGTGAATGGACTAATTCTTGATTGAATTTAGCTTTTTCTTGATCTCTGTAGCAATCCTTTGTCTAGGTGTTTAAAAGTTTGAATCTTTGAACTTTTTGAGTTGATGTGGTTATATGTATATTGGGGTTCTTAAAATTTACTATATGAACTAATTTTTGATTAAATTTAGCTATTTTTGATCTCTCTAGCAACCCTTCTTTCTAGGTGTTTTAAAGTTTGATCTTTGGCCCCTTTTTGAGTTGATGTATTTGGTATTCTGATCTTTATGTGTGTGTGTGTGTATTTTGTGTTCTTAAAATTCCTGTGAATATACTAATTCTTGATTGATCTTGCTATGTGTGGAGTTTATATTTCTATATTATAGTTTATATGTGTGTAAAGTTTGGGACTTTATTACACAGGAAGTGAAAGCTGAGGCTTTGAAATGTTTAAGGTGTACTTCTAATTTGGAAGATCTTGCTTCTGCTGATATTGTTATTGAAGCCATAGTGGAATCGGAGGATGTCAAGAAGAGTCTTTTTGTTAATTTAGATAAGATTGTAAAGAAATCTGCAATTTTGGCGTCTAATACCAGCTCGATCTCTATCACTCGTTTAGCTGCTGCTACAAGCAGGCCTCAACAGGTTAATTTTGATTACTTCACAGCTTTTTCTGTGTGAAAGATTAAGATATATTCGTGGAAAAGATTCTCTTTATGTTTAATGTTAAAACTAAATATGTTCGGGTTTGTATATGTAGTTAACTAAGAAGATTTGTGGGTACGATCATCGGATTTACTTGTTTTAAAAATTCTTTGTCTTAGTTTTATCTCTTTTTCCAACTTTGCTGTGGAAGAATTTGAGGAAAATATTGGAGACTTTTTTAAGTAAGGAAATTGAGTGTTAGGGGTTGTTGCCAACTTCTGAATAGGTTTGCGATTGTGTATGCACTATGCACTATCTAACTGATAGGAGACGAGTTAGGTTCATAATTGATCAATAAGAATGAGCATCAGTCATCCTGGAATTTTACCTTAAAAATTTGCGTCAGCGAGATTCTTCTAACTATGGTGTTTCGGCTTGCTTTGTTTTACATACAAATTAATGATAATATGACGATATTGCAGTGTGTCAGATTTACCTCATGTGTGATTTGATGGCTTAGTGTTTGTTTCCTACCGATAGAACTTTTATTAAATTTATGCTTTGATAAATCTAATTGAGTGATCATTTGCAGTGTCATATTTGCCTATTTAATTATTTCCCAAGTTGATTGCTTTGACGCTCAATTTTCTTTCTTGAAGGTATTATTTATTTATATCTGCAAGACATAGAAAATGATTAGGCTCAACACATAGTATCTGTCATATGTCAATTTGGCCTCGTACGTTTTGGGACTGGAACCAACTGCTCAAGGTTTTAGCTTGATATATTTTCATTAAATAAATTCGTCATTAGTGCTGCAAAATTAAAACGTGCCTAAATTTGCAAAGCTACTAATTAATATTATTATATCTTTGATATATAAACTCATCTGTTGCACTCTTTACTTTTTGTGCGCTATTATATTATAATGAAGTTCCTCTCTTTTTCCTTACAGGTGATTGGCATGCATTTTATGAATCCTCCGCCTATCATGAAGCTGGTGGAGATTGTTAGAGGTGCAGACACTTCAGAAGATACTTTTATTGTGACAAAAGCACTGGCTGAAAGGTATTGACTAGAATACTATTATTGCTTTCCTTCTCTTTACAAGCAATTGTGATGGAATTTTATGCTAGATTTGTGTAGAGCGTTATTTTGTGATCTGGTTAATGTACAAGTTGTTAAATTTGCAGGTTTGGAAAGACGGTCATATGTTCTCAGGATTACTCGGGCTTTATTGTGAACCGGATCTTAATGCCCATGATCAACGAAGCATTTCATTGCCTGTATACCGGAGTGGCAACAAAGGAAGACATTGATACTGGAATGAAGCTTGGAACAAACCATCCAATGGGTCCTCTAGAGCTCGCAGATTTCATCGGACTGGATGTCTGCTTATCTATAATGAAAGTTCTTCATGCAGGCTTGGGGGATACCAAATATGTTCCTTGCCCACTCCTTGTTCAATATGTTGATGCTGGGCGCCTTGGTAGAAAACGAGGTATTGGAGTATACAACTACAACAAAGTATCAAAAGAAACCAAACCATCATCGCCTCGACTCTAAACTATTACCAGAATAAAACATATCTAGAATTTCACCATCATAAGTTCATAATTACTGTAAATTAACCCGTATGCTTTCTCAATAACAGCGATCGCCTCGGTGTCTCTCTTGACTTCGAGGAATCGGCTATAATCTCCATCCTTGACAATGTGTTTATCATGTACCTGCTGAGTACTTATTTATCTGTCACCATCAGATTAGCAGAATGAAAAAAACTTGTAACAAAAAATCTGATTGTGTTGGGAAATACAAAATTTCAATTCATTTTATAATAGAGTATACATTATCAAATGTGATCTCATGTTTGTAAACGAAGCAAACACCAGTTATTTTATATATATCGGTTCCTTGGAACATTTTTTAATAAAGAAAAATTAAATTTAGATTTACTTAAAGGCTCCCGGTCCCTGGCAAACGTATGCTAGGGACGAGTTATTTAACACACGGCTTTTAAGCCGTTGAATCGACCATCCAACGGCTGTGTTTTAAAAAAAATCAACACCGTATCGTAGAAACTTTTTGCGGTACGGAGACATTACCAAATTGCTCTCCTGTTTTCACACAAAAAATCTATTGTTCACTGTATCGCAGAAACTTTCTGCGGTACGTGAACAGTAAGGACTTTTTTGTAATTTTTTGGTATCGCAAAAAAGTTTATGCAGTAAGATATAATTTTTTTTTAAAATTAGGATCGTTGAATTAACCATCCAACGGTTAAAAATTCAAAAAAAAGTTTATGCAGTAAGATATAATTTTTTTTTTAAATTAGGATCGTTGAATCAACCATCCAACGGTTAAAAAATCGTATATTGAATAGTAGATCTATGGCATGCGCATGCCGTAGACCGGACCCCTTACTTAAAATAGATTAAATCATTAAATATAACAGTCCAAAACATCATAATAAAAGTGATGTAGTACTAGCACCTAGTCGCCTGTCTTGAAACTTTTATCTGTATATAAGAAGAAAAACTCGAATTTGTTTTTTCATCTACTCCGTATTAATATATAAAAACACACACACACAAGAGTCAGCTTCAACTTACGTACGTGACATGTGAGAGTAGGGATGGGCATTCACCCCGGCCCGTCCGATCCCGATCCGTTTCCCGCATCGAATGGGGCAGGGAATCGGGGATTTTTTCGGGTACGGGCCGGGGAGCGGGGATAATTTTAAAAAAAAATCGGGGAGCGGGCCGGGGCCGGGATTTTATGTCTCCCCGGTCCGATCCCCGATCCCCGCCCCGATTTTCTCCATCCAACCCGATTTTCAATCCCCGAATCGATTTCACCACATTATAATATATATAATCACATATATTAATAATCGTATATATTAGCTGTTAAATCTAAATAAATAACCAGAATCATCTTATGCGATATTATCAAGGTTACACGATAAAACTGTAATGCGAAAGCGTACCTGATTCCATGACTGTAGATATGAATACGTATTATGGGACTTGATCTTCCACAGACTTGATTCGCCTCTAACCGTATCTCTCTCTGACTGATGGGAATAGAGGAGTAGAGGTTGTGAATTAGCCTTGGGGACCAAGACCCTATTATGTTCTTTATATAGTAGTCTAATTAGACCCCATTAACCCTAATCAGATTACTATTGGGTATTACACATTACAAAGCCCATACCGAATAAGATGTTATTGGACTCTTTATTTAAGACCACTTAATTAGTCCAAATATAGAATAAACATTAAATATAATTGTCTTTAATTTGTAAGCCCATAATTATTATTAGATCATAAAATATAATCTAACAATCTCCCACTTGGGCTACAAATTGTTCCAAACAACAATTACATTCAATAACCATAAGTGTGCACAAAATTGTTTATTCTTTAGAAAACATCTTCCTTAGTCAATCTGGTCCATCTCATATATAAACATGGAACCAAAGCGACCTTCGTCACATTGTCGTAACTCGATCCTCAATGATCACCACATAAATATATTCAATGACATAGATCACGTATGGATGTGTAACTGGAAATTACATGCAATGTGATCTCAATCATGCCTATTTCCAATTGGTCCTTAATACCTTAGTGAGATCAATCTTTATTCTTTCAAAACTTTATGTCAAAACCACAATTGAAAAAGATAGCTCATATTGAGCAATAGAGAGAATAAAATAAAATAACTTCATTCTGCAGAAAACTCAAAACCATAAATATCACTATAGTGTCAATAAAAACTGAGTACCGAATATAAGAACAAAACAAAAAAAAAAACTCCCACTAGAACTGAATATCCTCTAATGAGACAACACCCATATGAGCAGTATGCCCAAAAAAACTTTATGGTGTCAAAGCTTTAGTAAGTGGGTTTGCTAGCATAGAATTTGTTCTTATATATACTCAATAGACACTAATTGATATTGCATTCTCTCTACAATAACTTGATATTTAATGTCTATCTGTTTAGACATAACAAAAAAAAAACTTAACTAGAAGTAGATTTTATTGTATCTACACAACCAACAAAATCAGAATTGGAATACATAATGATCTCCAAATTTTCCGAATTCTGATAAAAAAAACGAGCATGTAATCTTTAGTTCTTTGCAAGTACCTCATAACCCGTTTAACTATAATCCAATGATCCATTCCGGGTTTACTATAATATCTGCTTAACATACCCACAATGAATGCCAAAACCGGCAGAGTACTAAACTTGACCATACATAATACTCCCAATAGCTGAAACATATGGAATGTTCTCTTGAGTTTGTTGAGTTTGCTCTTCTTGAGCATCATCTTGATTTTGAGTAGGAAACTGTACATGTATATCCATATTGTTATCTTGAACTACATGAGGCAAAGATATTAATTCTTCCTCAAAGACAACATTCCTTACTTTATATCTTCCCCCTCAAACTCAACATCCTCAAGAAATCTAGAGCAATAAGCGATTAGAACGCTCCCACTTCTCAAAGTTCAATTTCTCAGTATTAGAACTTTCATCCGTAAGAGAAGGAGGTTGTTCTTTCCTTATAGCATAGTCTAAATCCATGCAGCCGAGAACTATCGTTGAATTAACCATCCAACGGTTAAAAATTCAAAAAAAAGTTTATGCAGTAAGATATAATTTTTTTTTTAAATTAGGATCGTTGAATCAACCATCCAACGGTTAAAAAATCGTATATTGAATAGTAGATCTATGGCATGCGCATGCCGTAGACCGGACCCCTTACTTAAAATAGATTAAATCATTAAATATAACAGTCCAAAACATCATAATAAAAGTGATGTAGTACTAGCACCTAGTCGCCTGTCTTGAAACTTTTATCTGTATATAAGAAGAAAAACTCGAATTTGTTTTTTCATCTACTCCGTATTAATATATAAAAACACACACACACAAGAGTCAGCTTCAACTTACGTACGTGACATGTGAGAGTAGGGATGGGCATTCACCCCGGCCCGTCCGATCCCGATCCGTTTCCCGCATCGAATGGGGCAGGGAATCGGGGATTTTTTCGGGTACGGGCCGGGGAGCGGGGATAATTTTAAAAAAAAATCGGGGAGCGGGCCGGGGCCGGGATTTTATGTCTCCCCGGTCCGATCCCCGATCCCCGCCCCGATTTTCTCCATCCAACCCGATTTTCAATCCCCGAATCGATTTCACCACATTATAATATATATAATCACATATATTAATAATCGTATATATTAGCTACTGCTTTGTAATGTTTAGATTTCAAAATTTTTTTTTAAGAGGTAACATATATGCTTGTGAATCTGAAGATATACTTATTATGCGATTAATGGTGATGAAAAAACGTGGTAACGTAACATCTAATCTAGCTATAGTTGCTAATTTCATAATATATCACAAGAAAAAATTATTCCAAACTCACTAGTTAGTGTTTAAAATTATTTAAGATATTATTTTTTGTTTAAAATGAAATTTCCCGATTCCCCGCGGGGATCCCCGTTACCCGTGTGGGCCGGGGACGGGGAATAAAAAACAATCCCCGATGGGGAGCGGACCGGGGACGAGGATTGGGTTTGAATTCAGGGATGGGGACGAGGATAGTACTTCCCGGCCTCGAAGTGCCCCGATGCCCATCCGTATGTGAGAGTCTCTGCCAAGTTAATTTCAAAGTGGGCAACATTGAACAATGTGCAAGAGGACATCAAAGTACGAGCAGACCGTTAACAATAATGGTATTTTCAGTACGAGCAGACCGTTAACAATAATGGTATTTTGAGTAATGTTCGGTATTCCAAATTGGTACCCAAAAATTGCTTTTAGCATAGATGACGTGGTAGATTAAAAAATTTTGATTGGGGAGGTTGGTATGAATGTAGGGGAATTCATTTTATTATAACTAACTAAAATAAGATACTTGAAATTTAGGAATTATTTTGGGAACCAATTATGGGTACCTAGCATTTTCTTTTTTATTATAAAGTTTGTTTTTGTAAAAAGAAATTAATGTCCTTACATGTACATTTTAATTTGGAATGTTTTATTTAAACTTTTTTTAACAAACTTTTTTTAAAAAGTTGGAAATCCCGAGATTCAGAATAATATATACTCATTTGAAACGTATATATCTGAAATATTTTATTTGATTTCTCGATATATATCTGAAATTCTCTGGAGACAAGCATCGAGAGATAAATAGGCTAGCTGTAGCCAGTAGTTTTCAAAGTATCTCCATACATAGTATTAAATTAAATTATTGTATACACATAATGATTTCAACAAGTAATATATAGGGCTGTCAATTTTGGACCCGCTACACGAACCCGACACGAACCCAATCTGCATGGGTCGATTTCGGGTTTATATTTTTCGGGTTCGGGTCGGTTTCGGGTTCACCCTAACTTGACCTGAAAAAATCGGGTTGGGTTCGGGTAACCCGAAACTGACCTATATATATATATATATATATATATATATATATATATATATATATATATATATATATATATATATATATATATATATATATATATTGGGTGCCCTTCCACAATCATGGGTGGTTATATATTGAAATCCAGCCAACACATCTTACCCGTTGAAAACATAAATAGACGGTGGGGATTTACTGCCTCCGCTATAATTCATTGCTGCTACCGCATTGTAACAATGCGGGCTAAGCCATCCGCAATGACACATTGCGGGCCTCTAAATTTACGTTTTTGCCCTTATTTTAATCCCAAAACAGATTGGCCGACTTAATTTTAGCAGTTGCACAAAACATTGCAGTGCCAATTTCTTCAAAGATTTCTTCTCTACACTCGACTCAAACTCAAATTGGGATTTCTTCGACGATTTGGTGACGTTCTCAACTTTTTGAAGCCGATTTCCTCCTCATCGACTTCGTCTTCTTCTACTTCAATACTGGTATTTTACTTCTCTTATTAATCTTCTTGGGTTATATGATTTACAAAAATATATACACAAACTGGTATACATACACACACTCTAGTACCAAATTCGAATTAGGGTTTAAATTTGAATTAGGGTTCAAATTTTGTGAATTTTTCCTAATTTTGTTCAAATTGTGTGATTATGTGAGCTTGTTTATTGTGTGTGGATTTAGGGCTTTTGATTCCTGTTCTAATGTTTTAGACAAATAGTGCATGACAAGTGTTTGATGAAATGCCTCATCCCCTAATTCGCCCTCCTCATCCCCAAAATATCGTTACATTGCCTTCCGATTACATGTTTTTGACCCATTATCACTTGTTTTATTTTTTCTTTTTACATGTTTTTGTCCAGGACTACAACTTAATTAGTTTCATGAGTCGAGATTGTACCCTTGCTTTATTTTCTTTTCTGCGCTATTATAAGTTAGTTGTATTTTCATGTGCATTACTGAATGCTACTCCTTCGGGATTTCAAATAAAAGATGTTCAGAGTTCAGACATTGTATTCTTGATTTCTCTGTTTTGGCTATTACATTTTTTTTAATGCATTGGACTTTCTAAGCATGGCAGAGGGGAATTATATCCGGAACTCTAGACATCATCTAAGCAGTAAATATATAGCTTTGTCATTCCGATACCACTCCTGAGTCTTGATTCTTCAAACTTTTGAATAATATGTTGTCGAAATTAACAAAAAAATTACCAAGTATGCATAAACAACCGAGAAGACGATTAATAGTAGTAATTAATACAGGACTGCTAAAGCTTATAATGAAAACATAGGACAATACATATGCTGGAACACACTTTACTACATAAAAAAAATACAGCATGATACTCCCTCTTAGCCCTGTTACAGGTTTAATTTTTTGCATATACTTTAGTGTGCTTTCAAATTATAGTACTTCAATTTTCTCACATTTTCAATGTTTCATACTCATTGCATGTATGGAGGTTACGAGTCAATTCTAACTATACCCAATCATAAATTTCTCATAAATAGATTAAACATGATTTATTAATTCGAATTTATCATTTATTAATCCAAATTAGGCTTCATTTACCTAATTTTTATTTAATTTCCCTAATTTAGGCTAAATTTCCTATAAATATATTAAAAATGATTTATTAATTCGAATTTATCATTTATCAATCCAAATTAGGCTTAATTTCCCTAATTTTGATTTAATTTCCCTAATTATGCTAAATCTCTCATAAATAGATTAAAAATGATTTATTAATTCGAATATATCATTTGTTAATCCAAATTAGGCTTCATTTCCCTAATTTTGATTTAATTTCCCTAATTTAAGTTAAATCTCTCATAAATAGATTACAAATGATATGTTAATTCGAATTTATCATTTATTAATCCAAATTAGGCTTCATTTCCCTAATTTTTATTTAATTTCCCTAATTTTTATTTAATTTCCCTAATTTAGGGTAATTTTCTCATAAATAGATTAAAAATGATTTATTAATTCGAATTTATCATTTATTAATCCAAATTAGGCTTCATTTCCCTAATTTTGATTTAATTTTCATAATTTAGGATAAATCTCTCATAAATAGATTTAAAATGATTTATTAATTCGAATATATCATTTGTTAATCCAAATTAGGCTTCATTTCCCTAATTTTGATTTAATTTTCCTAATTTAGGATAAATTTCTCATAAATAGATTAAAAATTATTTATTAATTCAAATTTATCATTTATTAAAATTAGGCTTCATTTCCCTAATTTTGATTTAATTTCCCTAATTTAGGCCAAATTTCTTATAAATAGATTAAAAATGATTTATTAATTCGAATTTATCATTTATTAATCCAAATTAGCCTTCATTTCCCTAATTTTGATTTACTTTTTGGATTGGTAATTTATTCATAAAAATTACGAAGTGAATTATGATTGTCTCTTAAAAATTTTATGATCATGTGCCTAATTTCTTTTTGATTTTGAATCATTGCAGATATTATGGATATGCAATGTGGTCCTCTTGATCGATCTCTCCTAGTTCAGCAGGACGAGCATATCAGCACTTTGATCTGGGAGGGAGGTGACAGGGAGAAGTTGGATGTGAGGCAGTATACTACACAGCAGGGTGTGTGGGAGTTACAGGCAGACCAGCGTGCCCTTTTGCGTACTTGGGGATTTGGGGTGTTTACTAATCCCCGCTCAGTACCTCAGAATGACATTACCCTGATCAAAGCATTGGTGGAGCGGTGGAGATCGGAAACTAATTCATTTCACTTCAGTTTTGGTGAGATGACTATTACACTCGAGGATGTGTACATGATCATGGGGCTACCGATCAGTGGGCGTGCTTTGACCCATACTGAGCTATCTGATCCGATTGGCTACTGGAAGAAAGAATGGCAGGATCTTCGGTTACACTGTGCTCAGAAGCGCAAGGACATGTATGGAAGTGGCGGGGTAAAATTATGTGAATTGCGGGATAGATATAAGGTGAGGTGTAAGAGATCGAAGCGTCCAGAATGGGTTGCTCAGGATCCTGTAGTGTATACCAGGGGATATGTATTGTATATTATTGGGGCCATACTATTTCCTACTTCCAACCGGAATGTTGTGCATCCCCGATACATACAGTTTTTGCAGCAGCCGGATCAGATTATTGATTATGCTTGGGGCGCTGGCACATTTATATAGAGCCCTGTCTAAATCTGTGAAGAAGTCTTGCACCTCTTTCAACGGGTGCGCAATGCTTCTTCAGTTGTTGGCGTGGGAGAGGTTGAATCTGGGAGCACCAGAGATTGCACCACACCTGCAGCTTTTGTGGCCAAGAGCACTAGCTTGGGCTGAGCCGATGACGCGGAGGAGGGTTAACCCCCACCACCATACTGGTAGTTATCGGGGAGATTTTGACAGCTTTATGCCGCACTGGGTCACATGGCAGCCATACGCCAGGTGAATACTTGATATTTTAGTCTTACTACTTGCATTTTACTATCAGTGTTTGCATTCCATTCTTTACTTATTTACCACTTTCATTTTAATTTTAGTATCGTTGATTGCATTCTAATTTTAAATGTAATATTTAAATAGTTTTTACGAGATGGAGGATGCTGATGAGGATGCTGACATGATGGTGGCCCGTATGGCTCTTGGGCGTATACCCTTGGTGTCATTTAGGTTTATTGAGTACCAGATGCCGGACAGGGTACTCAGGCAGTTCGGTATGTTGCAGCATATACCGCAGGATCCGCTTGACCATACTTTTTTACGGACTGAGAGGCAAACTCAATACCAACGGGATGCACATATGGTTACTTACCGGAGCTATTTGGATGAGTGGGCTAGTTATGTGGAGAGCGGTATGCCCATCACCGTGGAGGGCGAGTATGTACCTATTCAGGATTACTTGGATTGGTATAGGCGTGTCAGTAAACTCAGGATTGCTCCTTGTGTGGTTCGTACGGACAATAAGATTACGCCCCGAGATTGGTTCCCGCAGCAGTCCGCCATTGATGCAGTATGTTCTTAATACAGTTGTTGAATAATTGCATTTTAGCTATAATAATTTCATTTTAGACCTTATAACTGCATTTTAGTCATAACAATAGCAGTTTAACAATAATAATAGCACTTTGGTATTAGTAATTTTATTTGTCATAACAATAGCATTTTAGCAGGTCCACTTGCATTAATTGCATGCATCTTGTCCTTATAATTGCATTAATGATATTTGTAGTTGGAGAGTGCTATGAAGTTGATACACCAGGTCCACTTGCACAAACCTGCTATGTGGTTCTATGAGTCTGTTCCTGATTTTCTATACTCGTATGATCGAGTCAACACAGAGTGGAGGGGTGCTGATTTTAGTCGACCCTCTTTTTTTGGAGAGGAGGATATAAATAGACCCTCTACCTTTGGAGACGAGGATACACCTATTGTAGACCCTCCTATTCTAGATTCCCATGCACGTGAGATGGATGTTGATCCATCTGCCCCTAGTGTTACTCAGAAAAGTCCTCTTGAGGTAGTAATCTTTTCTTCTATCGATTTAATGTCTTGCTATTGAACATATTACTGATTGTTGTAATGTAACTGATAGGTTGAGACTAGTGCTCCTGATGCACTACAGGACACTCCGGCCAAAGATTCCCTTAAGCGTCCTCTTGAGGTAGTAATCTTTTCTTTTATCGATTTAATGTCTTGCTATTGAACATATTACTGATTGTTGTAATGTAACTGATAGGTTGAGACTAGTGCTCCTGATGCACTGCAGGACACTCCGGCCAGGGATTCCCTTAAGCGTCCACGTCAGGTATTAAACAATCTTTGAATTTTGTCACTTTCGATCTTTGAATTTGGTGTATTAAACAAGTGTCTGATTTATTTATTGACACCTAATTGTAGGATGAGACCGCTTCACCTTTTATGGGTACCACTTCCCGATCTTTTACTTTTACACCCATTCCACTAAAGGTATTGACTTGTAATCAGTTCTTTGTAACGCTTCCCTTCATCATTATTATTATTTATCATTCGATGTATTGAGTTTGTAAATATTTAATGTAATTGCAGGCTTCTACTAGTGAAGAAATCCTTCAACGGAACTAGGCGTACATCCATTTGTGGGTTTTGGTAGTGGCTCTGTACCAAACAATTTAAAGGATATATTTGATGTATGAATCCTCTACCATCCTATATTTTATGTACACCTATCTGTTTATCTATGTTGTGATATGTATCTCGTTTTTTTTAGATGGACACAACCATTGATAAGATGAAGGATGAACGAGATCGGGGTGGTCCTAGTAACAAGGGTGACTTGACGAGGCCACTAAAAAATCGAAAAATTAGGTGGCTATTTCGTCATTGGTGGACTAACGATGGTGAGTTCATTTGGCAGACACACTCGCAAAAGGGTGTGACCATGTCCCTAATAAAGGAAAAACTGTTGACCTTAAAACCGGGGTTCTGGTTGGAGGATTCTGTTGTGGACGCTTATGTGGAGCTACTGAAAATTAGAGAGGAGAATCTCTGGAAATCGGAAACCCTTAGGCCTCCGGCGAGAAGGTTTTACTTTGCTTCTACTTGGTGGATGCTTATTGCTGAACGATTTATTACTGATTTGAAGGTATCAATCATTACCTAAATATTCTTGCATTTGTTTAGTATTTATCATGCTTGTATGTTATCAAGAACAAATCAACAATTTTCTAGTCATTGTAATATCGCAAAAAAACTTAAAAATAAGTAATCAAAAAGTGAAAAAACTAAAAATGGTATATGCATTTTTACCTGTTTAATTATAGTTTTGTTTTTTACCTTAATATTCTTGCATTTGTTTAGTATTTACATGCATACATAGAAGAATGGTATATGTATAAGATTATTTTATATTCTTGCATTTGTTTAGTATTTATCATGCTTGTATGTTATCGAGAACAAATCAACAATTTTCTAGTCATTGTAATATCGGAAAAAACTTAAAAATAAGTAATCGAAAAGTGAAAAAACTTAAAATGGTATATGCATTTTTTTAATCTTTAATTTTGCAGACGCCACCAAAAGAGCTTATCGAAGATCAAAAGAAGGCAATGGAAAATTTCATTAAAACTTATCAGAAACAATTTTGTGGACCAAATCTACAAGATTGTGACGCTGCTTTTTTCCCCGTGTGCCATAACCACCATTGGATTTGGATACTCTTTGTCGCAAACATCAACAAAGGGAAAGTAGTGTTGATTGATCCTCTACGGGATGAGTCATCTGTCAGAGGGAAAGAAATTTACCCCTTTAAATATTATCTCATGGTAACCTCTTTTATTCATGTCTTTTAATATCTGAATATATGGTTGTGTGGTTACCAATTATTTGAATATCTTGCAGGAAAAATTTCTCCCATTCATGCTTCACAAGTTGAACCCAGAGCGATATCCTGAAAGGTATATGAGGATTAAGGAAGCTATGTATCGACCCAAACAAGAAGGTGCTATTGATTGTGGCGTGTATGCTTGCAAATATATGGATGCCATTTGCAATGGAATATCGTTGAAAGATGCACATTGGGATCCCAAAAAAGATGTCATGACCTTTAGGTATCGCATTGCACATGAGCTTCGGATTGGGGAAGCACGACTTATTAGTGACTGGGGGATTCGACAAAGGAATCTAGGCTTTTAGTCTCGTTTTTTTAGCATAGTTAACATTTGTAGGATTTTTAGAAGTTGTAAATTAAGTGACTTTTTGTAATATTTTATTGCCTTTTTGATATTTGCAATAGTTTAGGTTATTGATTTTGATTTGAAGTTTAATTTTGGAGTTTTAGAAATTTAGTGTATTTGAAGTAGTTAAGGTTTTGACAGGTTTTCAGATATGTTAAGCTTTTGACAGGTTTTGGCAATTTCTGGCAATGTTTTACAATTAGATATTGTAAAGCACCGCAATGTTTCATAGCGGGCGCCGCATTAAGTCATTGCGGTGACCCCCTTTTTTTCAATTTTTTTTTATTTTGAAAATATTTTTTAAAATTGCAAACCACGGTAAAAATATGAATTTAAAATAAATGGAGGAAGACAAATGATTTTAATATTTTTTAAATTTATTTTAAAAATGCAAAAGGTGTTTAATTTTTGTAATATGTGATGTTTAATTTATTATGTAAAATTAATTTAATATTTGTTAAGAAAACATTGAAAAGGTGAATAATATTCGTTAAGAAAACATTGAAAAGGTGAATAATATTCGTTAAGAAATAAAATTGTGATTTAAGAAAAAAAATGAAAATTCGAAGTACATATAAAAGAGAGGAAAAACAAGCAATACGGGTGTTTTTCAATTTATAAGTTTAAAGCTTCGTTAATTAGCAGATGTGGCATTCCTGGCCGGGTGGGTTGATATGCATCGAAACTACAAAGTTAAACGTGCTTGAGCTGGAGCAATTTCAGGATGGGTGACCCCCTGAGAAGTCCCATTTTTTTCAATTTTTTTTTATTTTGAAAATATTTTTTAAAATTGCAAACCACGGTAAAAATATGAATTTAAAATAAATGGAGGAAGACAAATGATTTTAATATTTTTTAAATTTATTTTAAAAATGCAAAAGGTGTTTAATTTTTGTAATATGTGATGTTTAATTTATTATGTAAAATTGATTTAATATTCGTTAAGAAAACATTGAAAAGGTGAATAATATTCGTTAAGAAAACATTGAAAAGGTGAATAATATTCGTTAAGAAATAAAATTGTGATTTAAGAAAAAAAATGAAAATTCGAAGTACATATAAAAGAGAGGAAAAACAAGCAATACGGGTGTTTTTTAATTTATAACTTTAAAGCTTCGTTAATTAGCAGATGTGGCATTCCTGGCCGGGTGGGTTGATATGCATTGAAACTACAAAGTTAAACGTGCTTGAGCTGGAGCAATTTCAGGATGGGTGACCCCCTGGGAAGTCCATTTTTTTTCAATTTTTTTTTATTTTGAAAATATTTTTTAAAATTGCAAACCACGGTAAAAATATGAATTTAAAATAAATGGAGGAAGACAAATGATTTTAATATTTTTTAAATTTATTTTAAAAATGCAAAAGGTGTTTAATTTTTGTAATATGTGATGTTTAATTTATTATGTAAAATTGATTTAATATTCCTTAAGAAAACATTGAAAAGGTGAATAATATTCGTAAGAAAACATTGAAAAGGTGAATAATATTCGTTAAAAAATAAAATTGTGATTTAAGAAAAAAAAATGAAAATTCGAAGTACATATAAAAGAGAGGAAAAACAAGCAATACAGGTGTTTTTCAATTTATAAGTTTAAAGCTTCGTTAATTAGTAGATGCGGCATTCCTGGCCGGGTGGGTTGATATGCATCGAAACTACAAAGTTAAACGTGCTTGAGCTGGAGCAATTTCAGGATGGGTGACCCCCTGGGAAGTCCCATTTTTTTCAATTTTTTTTTATTTTGAAAATATTTTTTAAAATTGCAAACCACGGTAAAAATATGAATTTAAAATAAATGGAGGAAGACAAATGATTTTAATATTTTTTAAATTTATTTTAAAAATGCAAAAGGTGTTTAATTTTTGTAATATGTGATGTTTAATTTATTATGTAAAATTGATTTAATATTCGTTAAGAAAACATTGAAAAGGTGAATAATATTCGTTAAGAAAACAGTGAAAAGGTGAATAATATTCGTTAAGAAAACATTGAAAAGGTGAATAATATTCGTTAAGAAATAAAATTGTGATTTAACAAAAAAAATGAAAATTCGAAGTAAATATAAAAGAGAGGAAAAACAAGCAATACGGGTGTTTTTCAATTTATAAGTTTAAAGATTCGTTAATTAGCAGATGTGGCATTCATGGTCGGGTGGGTTGATATGCATTGAAACTACAAAGTTAAACATGCTTGAGCTGGAGCAATTTCAGGATGGGTGACCCCCTGGGAAGTTCCCTTTTTTTCAATTTTTTTATTTTGAAAATATTTTTTAAAATTGCAAACCACGGTAAAAATATGAATTTAAAATAAATGGAGGAAGACAAATGATTTTAATATTTTTTAAATTTATTTTAAAAATGCAAAAGGTGTTTAATTTTTGTAATATGTGATATTTAATTTATTATGTAAAATTGATTTAATATTCGTTAAGAAAACATTGAAAATGTGAATAATATTCGTTAAGAAATAAAATTGTGATTTAAGAAAAAAAATGAAAATTCGAAGTACATATAAAAGAGAGGAAAAACAAGTAATACGGGTGTTTTTCAATTTATAAGTTTAAAGCTTCGTTAATTAGAAGATGTGGCATTTCTGGCCGGGTGGGTTGATATGCATTGAAACTACAAAGTTAAACGTACTTGAGCTGGAGCAATTTCAGGATGGGTGACCCCCTTGGAAGTCCTTTTTTTTTCAATTTTTTTTTATTTTGAAAATATTTTTTAAAATTGCAAACCACGGTAAAAATATGAATTTAAAATAAATGGAGGAAGACAAATGCTTTTAATATTTTTTAAATTTATTTTAAAAATGCAAAAGGAGTTTATTTTTTGTATTATGTGATGTTTAATTTATTATGTAAAATTGATTTAATATTCGTTAAGAAAACATTGAAAAGGTGAATAATATTCGTTAAGAAAACATTGAAAAGGTGAATAATATTCGTTAAGAAATAAAATTGTGATTTAAGAAAAAAAAATGAAAATTCGAAGTACATATAAAAGATAGGAAAAACAAGCAATACGGGTGTTTTTCAATTTATAAGTTTAAAGCTTCGTTAATTAGCAGATGTGGCATTCCTGGCCGGGTGGGTTGATATGCATCGAAACTACAAAGTTAAACGTGCTTGAGCTGGAGCAATTTCAGGATGGGTGACCCCCTCGGAGTCCCCTTTTTTTCAATTTTTTTTTTATTTTGAAAATATTTTTTAAAATTGCAAACCACGGTAAAAATATGAATTTAAAATAAATGGAGGAAGACAAATGATTTTAATATTTTTTAAATTTATTTTAAAAATGCAAAAGGTGTTTAATTTTTGTAATATGTGATGTTTAATTTATTATGTAAAATTGATTTAATATTCGTTAAGAAAACATTGAAAAGGTGAATAATATTCGTTAAGAAAACATTGAAAAGGTGAATAATATTCGTTAAGAAATAAAATTGTGATTTAAGAAAAAAAATGAAAATTCGAAGTACATATAAAAGAGAGGAAAAACAAGCAATACGGGTGTTTTTCAATTTATAAGTTTAAAGCTTCGTTAATTAGCAGATGTGGCATACCTGGCCGGGTGGGTTGATATGCATTGAAACTTCAAAGTTAAACGTGCTTGAGCTGGAGCAATTTCAGGATGGGTGACCCCCTGGGAAGTCCCCTTTTTTTCAATTTTTTTTTTATTTTGAAAATATTTTTTAAAATTGCAAACCACGGTAAAAATATGAATTTAAAATAAATTTAGGAAGACAAATATGAAAAAGTGAATAATATTCGTTAAGAAATAAAAACAGAGGAAAAACAGGGGAAGGGGACAGGAGCTTCTGTCTATTTTTGAGCCACCACAATGATTCATTGCGGAAGCCACATTGTTTCAATGAAGGGCCGCAATGAAACATTGCGGTTGGAGAAAATATCCAGAAGCTTTCACTTGGCTTCTGTCCATTTTTTGGACACCGCAATGTTTCAATGCGGCCCTTCATTGAAACAATGTGGCTTCCGCAATGAATCATTGCGGTGGCTCAAAAATAGACAGAAGCTCCTGTCCCCTTCCCCTATTTTTCCTCTATTTTTTAAAACTTCTATTTTTTTTAAATCACAATTTTATTCCTTATTGAATATTAATCACCATTTTCAATTTTTTCTTAACGAATATTAATAATCTTTTACATTTTTTTCACAATGTATTGCATAATAAATTGAATATCATATAATAAATTCAATTTCACATGATAAATTAAATATCACATAATAAATTGAAAATTTAATTCAAATATCAATACATTCATTGAAGGGGAGGATTAGGACAATTTCTTCTATCATGCTTTGCTCCCTCTTGCCCACACTTTCCGCACTTTCGTGGCTTTGCCTTTGAACTCGAACTTTCAACACCACTTTTATATCTTTCCGATTTCTTTCGTCCCTTAGTTTGTGACATTGGAGGATCGAATATCGGATCATGTTGGTAATCATCTTGGTGAAATGACTTATTCCTTTCCTCGTTATGTTCCTCTTCTTGAAATTTGTTTTTCGCGGTATATTTCTCCCTCTCAATCACGTTCATCAAGTAATTGAATCGTGGAACGGAACAACTAGCTATGGCACCCAAGTTTTGAAAAGATTTGCACAATGCACTATACCTTGACGATTGTGATGCACCAACATTGGCAAGAACGGGAGGGGTATACGGTAGAGGTCCGGCAATTTTATTGCCATCCATTGTCCACCTAGGCATGATGTAGAGGTCCGGTATTTTGATTTTTTGCTTCTTGTCTAGGTACCGGATCATGTGTTTACAAATCATCCCGGAATGTTCAAAATTCTTACAAGTACATTCTAGCTTTCCGTCAAAGTGAGCCGTTAAAAGGTAACTTCTTCTACGATTCTCCGGAACCGTACACTTCTCAACCAAGTACAATTTATACAAAAATGTTTCACCTTGTCTAACCCTCGTCACTTGGTATGATGTGCTTTTCAAAAGCTCCTTTTGAAAACGCTTAAACATTTCTTTCGTGTAAATCTCGGATGCATTAATTTCCAAGGGCGAATGCAACACTAGTTTCCTATCCCATTCCTCGGTCTCATAATCGCTTTTAACTTCCCTAAGATTTTGTGACTCCAAAGCCTTTTGTGAGTTCTCAATAAATTCTTTCAAACCGGTTGATGCTCGGACATATTCATCAAAAAAAGAATTCATGGACTCGCTTCTCGAGGTTGTGGTCATACCGGCGGCAAAGTGTTGTCTCGTGTACGCACCAATCCATTGACCTCTAATAGCATACATTTCATTTAGCCAATCATGATTCTCAAGATCGTACTTCTCGACCAATTCCTCCCACCGACCTTCGAATTCCGTTGGTGTCAACGACTTGTACACACATGCATTGAAATCCGTTTTGAATTCCGGATAGTTGGTGTACAAGCTAGATAACTTCTCGGGAAACTTACTACTTATATGTCATGTACAATAAATGTGCTTTGTTTCCGGCATAACATCCGCAATAGCATTTCCCAAAGCAATGTCTTGATCGGTAATGATTGTAGTTGGTGCCTTGTTGTCAACGGCTTCCAACCATGTTTTCAAAACCCATTTGTAAGATGTCTCTTTCTCATCTCTCATTAGTGCAAATCCAAACAAAATATTTTGGTAGTGGTGATTTAGCCCCGTAATAGGTATGAAAGGCATGCAATATCTATTCGTCCGATAGGTTGAGTGGAACGTAACCACATCACCGAAATTCTTGTAGGCATTCAAGCATCGAGGATCAACCCACACCAAACCCCTAACACGATTCTCTTCATCCACATCCATTCGATAGAAGAAATTCCCAAAATTTTTCTCTTGTAATTCTCGTAACAATACCAATCCACACTCGGCGTCACCGGAATCAAACACTCGGTGTCGAATGTCACGTATGACATTACGAACATCTTGATGAGAGAAACCTAGATTCTCAACACCACCACACGTCTCACTAAGATATTTCATCACTTTATTCGTCTCGATCCCCGATTTATTAAACAACTCAATCAATGATTGGGTGAGCGGATCTATGTCGCGTGATCTTTGAAAAAATTGTACTTTCTCCGGTGACACAAAATCATGATTGTGTTCCAAATCGACCAATGTAACTCTCCATTTATTTGTCTTAACATTATGAGAGACACACATCCGAGCATGACAATCCGTCCGTGGAATCGACTCCCTAATTCGTTTCCCTTTACCACGATATTCCGAATTCGATGGTGTGTTTCTTCCACCCTTTAGACAAATATACGTACGAGATGATGGTTCTCTACTTCGTTGATGCCTATGAGTACCACGGATTATTATTTGGAACCCGACACGTCGACCATATTCTCTATAAAACTTTTCCGCATCATCTAAAGTATCAAAATTCATACCAACGCAAGGCACAACATCATTAATATTCCGAAACGAAAATCCATTATTTTCGTTTTCGATATTAATATCATCATCGACTTCATTTTTTCCCATCTTAGTATAATTTTCTTCATCATCATCACAATCACTATCAATTTCTATGTGCACCTTCGTTTTACCCATACCAAAATCATTCTTGCTTCCACCAACATCATCCACGTTCATCTTTTCTTTATCCATATCATAAGTATCAACATCTATAATATCATCTTTAACAAATAACTTTCGAAAAACTGCATTTTTTCTTATGGGTGTAACATAATCGAAATTATCATGGTCACTCGATGAAGTAGAAGAACTAAATAAATATTCCATGGTAATTAGAGAGCTAACCTTTTTTTTAGAATTTTTGATCTTCAAGAACCTTCAAGCCCTTAACTTTTGGAAGTGTATATATGAATTTTGGAAGTGTATGTATATGTGAAAAATGGGGAAGAGCTAACCTTTTTTTTTTAAATTTTTTTACCTCCAAACCTTTAATATTTTGAAGTCTGTGTATATGTGAAAAGTGGGAAAAAACTTTTTGGCAAAAGTTGCTTTTAAAAACCTGGCAGATAAAAATTGATTCCCACGACCACCTCAATGAAACATTGCGGTGGTAGCAATGTTTCATTGAGGTGGCAGCAATGAAACAATGCGGTGCTAAAATGGAACAATGAACCAACCACCAACTACAAGTACCACACTTAAAGCTGGCGGAAAAAATGTCATTTCCATGACCACAGCAATGAAGCAATGCAGAAGAACAAAGCCCATTTTCAATTTTTTATTTTTTTGTTTAATTAATAAAATAGGCATGTGAAATCATAATAAATTATTTTAAAATTTTAAATATCTTCAATGTTAAGTTAAGAATATTTTTTTCTAATTAAAAATATTTAATCTAAATATAGTGGGAGACATGTGAAACAATCATTTTAAAAATATCTCAAATTTCTATGTAGTAGATTGTGTATACAGTTATTTAGTTGTTTTGATTTTAATAATACTAGCTTATAACCCGTGCGAAGCACGGGTTTCTTTTGATATGTTACAAAATTTATTTAACATTATAATTATGTTTTTATATAATCATTATTTTTAATAATTTTTTAATATTAATTTAATATAAATTTATATAATGAAATGCATGGTTTAAATTTTATTTTGTAAAATTCTAAATTAAAAATGTCGTTGACGGGTTCGAACTTTGAATTTTTAGTAAATTAATTTAATCATATAATATATCTTATTATTAGATCTAGCGATTGTTATTTATTAATAAAAATAATGATTTGTATATATTGTTAGATATTTTTGGGTGTATATTAGTGATCGCAAGATTAATTTTAAATTAAAAAGTACTCCATGTTTTAATTACAAAAATTACTACTAAAAATAATTACGGAAAGATATGGTGTGATATTTTGGATATATATTAATTACTGTAATATTAGTTTTAATTAGAAGTAAAATCTTTAGAAAAAATGAATAATTGAGTTGTTGGAGCAGAAAAAAGAGTCCAAGTAGAAGTGGATGAAGAAATTTTAATCAGAATATAATTACGTTAACATTAGTAATTAGCTTTTTGAGTTGTTTTTGTAATTTAATTATTTATTTTAATAATTAGGATAACCAAACCGAAAACCAAAACTTAGGATAACCAAACCGAAAACCAAAATATGTTCAATTATGAGGAGATTCAATAAATTTATTCTTGAACACAATTAGAAATTGTAAGTTTAGTGTTCGTCTTGGATTTACGGTTTCGATTTTCGATTTTTTTTTAAAAAAAATACAAAATTGTATTTATTTTTCTTGTAAAAACATTATGTGATGTTTAAAATAAAATTATATACATTTGTGTCCCGGTTTATTCATTAACTCGTCCATTATGATCAATTTTTAAAATTTAATAAATAATAATTATTAAAATGTAGTAAGGTTTATCATCAAAATATAGTAAGCTCTATCGTCTCAATTAGTTAAAATTGTTTCATTATTATTATTAAAATTATTATTATTATTATTATTATTATTATTATTATTATTATTATTATTATTATTATTATTATTATTGTTCATGCTAACCTTATTTTATTTATAAGGGTAGTTTTGTATTTTAAAAAAAATTGTTGAAGGTGAGGCACCGCAATGAAACAATGCGGGGGCGTTGAGGCACCGCAATGAAACATAGCGATGGCCGCAATGAAACATTGCTGTGGCACAATCTCTCAGCTATTGGATGCTTCAACAAACGGTCCAGATTCGTTGGCTGCATAAAATTTTATAACCAGCTGTGGCTGTGGACCAAAATCCATATATATTATTTTTAAAATTTTAAAAAATTAAATTTTCGGGTCAGGTTACCCGAAACCGGCCCGAAACCCATTCGTGTCGGGTTCGGGTTGAGCACCTGTACCCATTAAATTTTCGGGTCGGGTTAGGTTAAAAATACGATCCGAGTCCGCTGACCCGACACGAACCCGATCCGAAACCCGAAATTGCCTGCGGTAACTAATATACCCATATATATTATCAGTAGTTGTGGTCTTGGGGAGGTTTGACATTGTTGAGATGTGATAAAATCTCAGTACGCCAAAAGCTAAATCATAAAATAATTGTTGGGTTGATCAAGTCTTTTAAGGCTTCTCTGTCACTGGCCTTTTCATTCTCCTTAGCTTCTTGAAGTTCACCTGGAAAATTAAAGAAAGAACAGAAGATAAAAATGGAAGCAAATAATGGGTTGATGAGCAGTGCAGCTGATGCTTTGCTAGAAAAAGAGAAAAATGAGAGTGACATGAGGTATTGTTCATGGAGTAACAAGTTGCTAGACATGGAAGAAGCTAAAAACCAGGTGTTGTTTTCACTGCCAATGATAATAACAAATGTTTGTTATTATTCCATTCCTTTGATCTCTGTTATGTTCGCTGGTCATCTCGGACAGCTTCAGCTTGCTTCTTCGAATCTTGCGAATTCTTGGGCTACTGTCACTGGTTTCTCGTTTATGGTATTTTCATGCATCCACAGCTCTATAGTTATTACTGTTTAAGTGTTTTGATTCAATTTATGTGAAAATTGTCGGAATATGTACCTCAAATTTGTGATCAGTAGGTATATTCTTGTAGGTGAATTGAAGGAACAATATTAACCAACACACTTCTTTTTTGTCGATATAAATGTAATTGTGAAAGGGGCAGCTAAAATACTTGGTTTACAATTTACATAAAAATTTAATGATGTTTAAATTTAAAAATGTACCTCATGAGTGAATTGATGGTTAGAGTTCTGTTCCTGGAGAAGGGATAGAGCTTTTGTTAAAGTTATGCTTTCGTAACTCTGATTGAGTGATCCCTTGCAGTGTCATATATATGTCCCAAATTTACTGCTTCTAGGCTTTAGTTTGCTTTCTTACAGGGATTATTTATTGTTATATGTCATTTTGACCTTTTGGGATTGGGACCAGCTACTTAAGGTTTTAGTTTGTCACTGAACTTCATAAAATATATTTGTGATTACTGCTGTTGTTGTAGCAAAATAAAAATGTTTCAAAATTTGCAAAGCTACTAAATAATAATGAAGGTTTTATATCTTGAAGTGACATAAATAAAGATAAATACTCAAGTAAAATCCTCTTGTTCATTATTTTGTAGTCCTACTGGAGTGATTTTAGTTTATGTATGTTTTCTATTGTTTCAGGTTGGCTTAAGTGGTGCACTTGAGACCCTCTGTGGGCAAGGATATGGTGCAAAAATGTATAGAATGTTAGGAATATATCTACAAGCCTCTTGCATAATATCAATGCTCTTTTCTTTTATCATATCCACTCTCTGGATATATACAGAACCTATTCTAGGATTACTTCATCAAGATCCTGAAATTTCAAAGGCAGCTTCCCTCTATATAAAGTACCTTATACCTGGATTATTTGCATACGGTATATTACATAACATCTTGAGGTTTCTTCAGACACAGTCTGTGGTCATTCCGCTGGTTGTTTGTTCTGTGATTCCCTCAATCATTCATATAGGCATCACCTATGCTTTAGTTTATTGGACTTCCCTCGGCTTTATAGGAGCACCATTAGCAGCTTCAATTTCACTATGGATCTCAGTTCTTATGTTGGCATCATATGTACTCTATGCAAAGAAATTTAACCAAACATGGGAAGGTTTTTCTTGGGAGTCCTCTTATCATGTTTTTGGTAACTTGAAGCTAGCTATCCCCTCTGCTGCTATGGTCTGGTTAGTTTTCTTACCTTAGTAATATCTCGGTTTGTTATTGGATACTTGTTGAAAAACATGAAACATTAGCCATAGCATTGTTAATACCATCATACTTAGAATTCACAATCATTTAAAAAGTTGCAACCTTGGAGCTTTGAAAATAACTTCAAGATTCATTTGGAAATCCATCTCAACTTTACCATGTTTGTCAGAAATCAAATGAATGGAACAAATTAAATCATTCAAAATATCACGTGTCTGATGTATAATAATTGTTACAAGTGTTTCCTTTCATTTTGGTAGTTTGGAGTATTGGGCGTTTGAACTTCTGGTGTTACTGGCAGGAATAATGCCAAACGCTGATGTAACTACTTCTCTGATCGCAATGTGGTAAAGCCACAACTTCTTGTTTCCATAAAATTTCTTTAATATTGTGATTTGAGTCATTCATTTCCACTGACATATAAATTCATGAACTCGATACTGAACTGAATTTTCATATCTTGCAGTGTAAATACAGAAGCCGTGGCATACATGTTTACTTATGGCCTCAGTGCATCTGCAAGGTTAGCTAAAAATACAGTAATTACAGTCTGTAGTGAAATTTTATTTGCTTTAAATTATTAAATATTATGTGTGCTTGCATTGTACTTTAAGAACCACAGAGTTTTTGTTGTACTTTGAAAAATAATTGGATAATGTACGTCTGTAACAGCACAAGGGTGTCGAATGAGCTAGGAGCAGGCAATCCTGATAAAGCTAAGCATGCGATGAAGGTCACTCTTAAGCTCTCTGTCATTCTTGCTGTTGCTGTTGTGCTAGCTCTAGGCTTTGGTCATGATATATGGGCTGCTTCCTTTAGTAATAGCTCAATTATAATAGAAGAATTTGCATCCGTGACACCCTTGCTTGTCATTTCAATAGTAGTTGATTCCATTCAAGGAATCTTGTCAGGTAAATCATTACCTATCAAGTGTTGTTCTTTGATTCTATTTGTTCATCCTTCTTTGGAAATCAGAATTGATCGAATGTCTGGTGCAGGGGTGGCAAGGGGATGTGGCTGGCAGCATCTTGCTGTTTACATTAACTTGGCAATGTTTTATCTCATAGGAATGCCGATTGCAATGCTGCTAGGTTTTAAGTTGAAACTATATGCTAAGGTGACAAAAACAGCTTGTCTAAGAAATTTTTCATTGCAATTATGTTCTACATTTCATTAATACCATTAAGTATGTTGTTGTTTTGTTTAAATCATACAGGGATTATGGCTGGGATTAATTTGTGGACTCACTTGTCAAGCAGGCAGTCTGCTATTGCTAACAAGGTTCGGTGCATGGAATAAACTGGAGCTTAGTGGAAGTATGCATGGAGAAAGTACAGTTCTTGTTTGATCAAATGTTGAAGCAATTACTTTTGAAACTATTTCAGTTTTTCAAGTCTTCATCTTAATCTAATTATTAACTCTTGATGATCAATTTAGTAAGGAGACCAATTGGAGGATTCTGATCCTGACTTTTCTTTTCCTCTGTTAATTTTAAAATATATTTAGTTAGTTGAGCATGCATGCCCAAACTGCAAAAGTTTAACATCTGATAAGCTCCACGATTTGTATCTAAAGAACTAACAACTTTAACGCTGAATTCGAACAATGATTTCGTGGCCTTCAACAGGGACACTAGGGCTCCAACTACTACATAAAATAGTTCCTGAACTTATAACTTTTTCTTTATTTTGTGCGTATACTGAATTGAGTGGTACTTTGGTGCTGGTGGTAGAAGAAAGTACCCACTAACAAAAGCTATCAATACTGATAAAATGAAACCAAGTGGGAATCCGATCCAAATTCCTGCCCACAATGACCATGGATCCTCTGCACTAGTATCACCCTCTTCTCTTGTATCCGGTGTTAGCTCATCTCTTGAACATTTCACCTCAATTTGCATCCCACATAATCCACTGTTGTTTGCAAAATAGCTCAAAACATTCATTGTGTCCATTTGTCTACCCTGTGGGATTATCCCACTTAGTTTGTTGTTACTCACATCTAATACAGATAGTTGATTTAGCTTCCCAAATGATTCTGGAATCACACCAGAGATGTTGTTGTTTGATAAGTCCAATGTCTCTATACTCTCTAAGTCCCCGAAGCTTTGTGGTATATAGCCTGTGAACCTGTTGTTGGAGATGTTAATTTGCTTCACTCCCTTTAGATTTCCCAGGGAAGTTCGAATCTCACCAGAGAGCTTGTTGTTTGACAAGTCCAACAAGGAGTAGATACCAAAGCTATGACTTGATAGGACTTGATATACCTTCTTCCAGTTCACTTTTAAGTGACTAGCTGTCTTCTTGTTCACATTTAAGTGACCGGCATCTTTCCAGCTAGGTATTAAGTCACTGAACACATCAGTGGTTATTGAAGATGTAGCTGGAAAGTCAATCATTCCCTTCAGATTTCCTAATTCTGTAAGGATACTTCCAACAAGATTTTGTTCGAGAGATCAAGAATTCTGAGGCTACTTTTGTTGGAGAATGAGTTGGATAGTAGTGAGCCATGTAGAGAGTTGTTACGTAGAGTCAGAACTTGAAGGGTCGGTATTTGGGAAAGAAATTATGGGAATTCACCGGTAATGTTGTTGGAGAACGAGATGTTCAAGCTGATTCATAAATGTTAGGTTCCTTGGCAAGTTTGCAGAGAACTTATTTCCCCCCAGTGCAAGAATTTTAGTTTCTCTACAAAATGAAACAGGAATGACTCCTGATAATTCATTAGAGGAGAGATCAATATAAGCAAGCAAGCCATACAGATCGAAAACTGGGAATGTGTTGCCAGAGAATCTGTTACTTGACAAGTCCAATAGCAATAGTCGATAGATATCTGCAATAGATTTCGGAATGGCCCCAGAAAAATTATTTCAGAAAGCATAAGTAACATGATTGTATTTTTATCACCTATATTTTCAGGAAGTTCCCCTGAAAAATTGTTTCTTGATAGATCCAAAATCGATAAACTTAGAGATTGAAAAAGACAGACGGGATACAACCGGTAAGCATGTTGTCCGACAGTAGTATACTTCCAACTTTCATCCCAGCAAGCCCATTACATGAAATTTTACTTGGTGAATACACTTGGGAACAATTTTAACATTATTATTCAACTCATCTTGTTTCCTCCAAGAAACAAAATTTTGATACTCTCCATGTCAAGTAACCAGGTGGGAATTTCTCCAGAAAGCTTATATCATTCAGCCGGAGTGTTTCTAGTTTGCTCAAGTTGAGAATCGAATTCGGCAAGACACCTGTGAAACTGTTCTTGCTTAATGCCAAAGTAGATATGTTGGACAAAATTCCAATCTCACTAGTGATTTGCATCACTAATTGATTATTCCTCAAATCCATTACTTCCAATCGCTTCAAATTTAGAATGGAATCTGGAATACCACCCGAAAATTTGTTATGGCGAATAGAAAACTGCTGCAACTTTGTCAGATTTCCAATCTGTTCAGGAATATTTCCACCAAAAATATTTTCATCCAACATCGATGTCCTAAAATTTTCAAGCTTGCCAACTTCACTATTTAAATCACCCTTTAGTGAATTAGTACTTAAATCATGAAATTGCAGAGACCTCAAGTGAAAAAGTTCTGCTGGAATTGAGCCATTGAAGCTATTCTGTCCCATGTTAAGTTGAACTAGTTTAGTGAGATTTGCCAACCCTTTGCCTGGAATTTCTCCTTCTATATTATTCGAGGAGACAGCAAGAAACATTAAGGATCTGATGCAAAAAAACGGGGTCCAAGATTCTTGAATTCACTGCAATGTTGTCTTGAGTAGGCATGAGAAGCAGAGAGTCAAGGTATAGTGCTGTTATGGCAAGAGAACGCGAACTACAAACAACTCCATCCCATTTACAACAATCGTAAATAGAGTTCCATGACTCTAAGCCAAAAATCAATGTTTCGGATGATGAGTTTGAGGATTTGAGCTGGAGAAGTGAATGTTTCTGATAAGCAGGACAAGCTAAGCATTTCGTGAGCATAAGCATGAACATGGAAGGCACAAGTAATCTGATCAAACTTAGTGCCTTGGCCATTGTTGTGCTTTATCACTTGCTGTTGTGATTAGATAATATATACTATATATAGGAAGAAGCATAGAATAGAACTGTAGAAATTGTGCATGATCTTGCAAGAAAATGGAAAATTATTGCAACTCGGTCTGAGTGGCTGAGCCTGTGTAGGGCTATGTAGATAGTTTACTTTTAAATGTAAAGATTCGAATTTGACTTATAAGATTCTAGTCCTTGACCTCAAAACACAAAAAAAGGAAAAAGAGCCCATTACATGAAATTTTACTTGGTGAATGATGATCTGCTTGCAAAAATTTTCTAAGCATGTTCCTTGTGGAGAGGAAGTTTTTTTTTTTTTTTTTTTTGGCTAAGCTTATGGAGAGGAAGTTTATAATTATAATATATCAAACTTAATGTTCAACTAAATATTTATCACTTGCAAATTCAATGAATAAGTTTGCTTATTTACAACCTCAAAGTACGTCGACTTTTACATAGAAACCTAAGTCAAGCGAGTCGTCGATAACTTAAATAGTTTGTATCGAATGTCAATGATTGTATTGACAAAAACATGTCAATGTATAAAACGCATCGTGATGATGTCCTGTACATTTCAGTAGCACCATTTACATGTTTTTTTTGCTCATATTTACAGGGATTGTGGATGGGATTAATCTGCAGACATGGAACAAAATTGGGTACATGTTTCTGCTTACAAGATTCGGTACATGGAACAAAATGGAGCTTGGTGAAAGTATATCTAAATAAAATATACTTATTGCTTGGATCATATTTAGAAGCAATAATTCTAATATTCACCAATTCCTAACTCATCTTTTTTTAGGCTAAATTTATGACTCTTCATTTCGTTACAGTCAACTTTTGATAAGCAGTTGAATAAAGAGTCTCCTACTGGAGGATTGTATTCAGTGTTAAGCATACATAGCCCAAAACAGCTTAACTGTATGTTCCAGTATTACTAAACCGATCACTAAAACTAATACTGCTAATGCTAGCTTCTGCAAATGTTGAGTCAAGATTTTGTTCAGTCCTTGTGTCAACCGATGCGTCACCTCATTTGCATCGTGCTGAATAGACTCCTGCTGGTTTTGGTCACTCTGTATCCTATCGATCAGTAGCATACATTGGCAGGCGGATAATCTCATCTATCTGAGCCAGTAGAACCTCCTCAGTGATATTGTCCTTTATACTTCTCAAAACCTTCTGATAGGTGTTGATTTCATTTGGGGTTGATTTGTCTGGCCTCATCCGCATAAAGACCCATACTTCTTCCTTGATATCCAAAGAACACTCAACAATTTTACCAGAGTATAAGGATGGATCAGCATTATCCTTAAAAACGATCTTGTTCCCTTTCATATGCTTTTTCTTTCCCCGCTCATAAAGAAATAGTTGCTGGCTAGACTCAACCATCTCAAACAGAAAATCAACCGAGTTCATTGTTGCATATTTCCACTTTAAAAGTTGTTCACACGTACGAGGGACATACTGATCATCCCAACGCTGAAAGATAAGGCCATCTGCATCATGTGGAAGCTTTGGAATGAATTCTGTCAAAACTTTGGGAACACTTGAGAGAAACCAGAAGTCCTTCCTTCGTACCCTGAATGGTTCCAAGTCATATCTGTAGTAAGGATTTCTACTCTGATATATGTTGTAACGCTCTTGGTTCCGTGGTTCAATAACTTCTTTCTCAATCATTTTCCAACGTTCACAAAAGGGTCGTTCTGTAATAGAGACCTGATTGATTGCCATCATATCATAGATCAGATATCTTCTTTCCTTCTTATGTGAGTCCGGCAAAGTATCAATTATCATTTCCCCATCCAGTAGTGTGAAATGGTGAGTCCTATCTTCGACTACACCTTTACTAGTAGCTCTGCAAGGAAACCTCATTTGGACCCGTCGAAAATTGAACTTTCTATCAATTAAGTAACACCCGTCCATAGTAATCAGCATCATGTATCGCGTTCCATCAGCTTTCCACGTAGCAAAATATCTGTGTTGCTTTAAAAGTTCTAAGTTGACACTGTTCAGTGAAACTGGATGTGATCCCGGGAATTGAGAGTGGCTTTTAACCCCTGCAGTCCCCATTTTCAGTGCTTGATAGCAGAACTGTCTCATTACTTCTTGCTGGCCAAAAGGGATACTATCTCCCAAAATGTCATCATTTGTCATCAATCCCTCCATCTCAGGTTTCTCATTTCCTGAAGAAACAACAGATCCATCATCCTCCTCATCAAATCCCGAAGACCTTTTCCACTCTGGAGTCAAAGGACAAACAATCCCATCAGGCTTCCTCTCATGATAAAACTTATACAAAGCATCAATATAATCCGCTTTATAAATTCCAGGAGGGCGTGCATCAGCAAATATCTCAATAGCCTGACTAACCGACACAGCCATAACCCTCATAAGATAATGAACAACCATAAACCCCGTCCGATTATGTCCATGAGTACAATGCACAAGCACAAACTTCTTCCAATCCCTTTCCCTAAACTGCATCACCTCATAAACAAACCTATTCACAGCACCACTATCTGGAACAGAATCCCTCCCCATACACGATATCTTAACATACTTAACCCCCTCATTCCGCCAATCAGTAACCGAATAATACCTAGTCGTATTCGTCAAATCAATAACCATCCCAATCTTCCTTCCCAGAACCCCCTGTTGCCTGATCACCTGCCTGGAAGAATATCTCTTCCCAGGCAAAACAAAATCATTAAAATTCTCGCCAAGCGGAACTTTCGAAGGAATTAGACAACCAATCTCATTACCAGCTCCCGGGCAATCTAACCAACCCGGAGGAAGCTGCATTTTTGCATCAGGTTTATGACGTTTTAATTCAGGTACACTACATATTGGTTTCTCAATTTTAATTTGTTTTTCCGGTTCAGCAGGTCGTTCTCGTTTCAGTCGCTGACGTCTTTCTTCTCGTTCTCTACGGTATATCTCGACTGCTGACTCGGGTCGGGTCGGGGCGTTTAACTCCATGTTACCAATGATGAGCTCTTCAAAAAACTAGGGTTTTTATTTCCCTGTTTTGAAGAGGGGAAGAATGATACCAAATAATGACCCCCGAGGCTGTATTTATAGACAAAGGGGCGGGCCATAATCCTACTGTCTTTTGGATTCTGATTTTCTTTTCCTATTTCTTTTCTGATTTTGTTTTTTATCAGTATTGTTTCTAATTTTATTATACACTTTTGTATTTTCACATGTATTATTTTTTCCCCTATTTATTTCAGCGATTTTTTTTCTTCATAAAATTTAAACCAAACAAATAATAATTTATAATTTGTTACTAACTTAAGCAAAGACGTTCTTTCCTTCTAAAGCTATCTTAGTGCAGGACTATGACAAGGTGTTTTTTCTAAAAAAAAAAAAAAAATCTTTTCCAAACTACCAATATTTTTTTTTTATCTCTATTCTTAAAATTGACAACTGATATGATTAATCGTTTTGTAACACCCTTTCCTAAAATGGGAGAAAATATTACTTATAATCCATAAATCTGCAAATAGATCACTAAAAATAATTTTTAAATAATAATAAAATAGTATAATAACCTTCAAATAATATTAAAACTCCAAATTATAGTTCAAACCAATAAATATGAAAAACTAAAATCTTTAAATAAGTTTTCAAGTCTAAATAATGCTAGAATTCCATAAGTGTTAATCAATGGAATAAGGGTAGCTCTCCATCACACAATCCTAGATCTCCCTAAGCACTTGCCAGAAAAAGAATACGGTATGAGCCAATCGTCCAGTACAAATTTGGTGTACAGTTTATTAAACAGAAAAACAGTTATATATTTTTGATAGTTTATAATAAAACATTTATTTAAAAAATAAGCATAACTGAAGCAACAAGGGGTTAGGATAGGATATTTCATACCGAGATCAGAAAAGAACAGATACAAATACACATATCATAGGGTACCTAATGTGTGTAACAAATCGGATAACGTGTACGACATATACAACATCATCGTCAAATCAAATCAAATCAACATCTGGGTGCATCCACGTATATTGAAACAAAATCAAAATGCGCAAAAGCTCGTCAACTAAGCTATCAGAAGGATACGCCGTGACCAATCACACTACCACAGAAGTGTCATGTCACTGGTGCCGCAATGACATGATTGTAGTACCCCTACAGCTGGTAAACTCGGTATATCCTATATCACTTAGGGTTCAACTAAAATATTTTCGCAAAACTTTGTAAATCACATAAAACAGATATTCCAAATATTTCAGCAGATATTTAAATTCACAATTTTAGAATACACAGAAACAGATAAAAAAATTTAAAACCGCAAAACAGATATTTGAATATTTCGGAAGAGGTTTAAAAATATCTTTAGAAGTCAAATCAGTATAAAACAAAACAAACAGATTTGAGAGCAAACTGAATCAACTATAAATATTTCTAATTAAGGATAGCACTGAATAAAAGGAGACGAAATCCGTATCTCGAAAAATAATGATTAAGAACACTAACAATATTCACAAGAAAATCACTAAACTTTCAGCTCCCGGTCTAATTAAAAAATGATAATTATTAGTTCTCAAATTTTAGATCTCGATACAACATATTTCTCATTACACGATACGATTTAAATTACTAATCTTTATCATTTATATAATTTACTATTTTGACCTTAGATGATATTTTCTGGAAAAACCCAAAACATGAAAGTTGTAGAGGACGAAAAACCCGTTCCAGAGAGATAAAATTTATCAAAAACGGATTTATAACGAATTGGAAATTAAATAAAACGTATACTGATTAGATTTCAACTCTGAAAACGAGATCTAATTATGTTTTAGACTTTTGATACCAATTCGAGACATAATCTTAGAATACACAAAAGATAAAAGTTTTATACAATTGAAAGAGCTGTTCGGATCATTAAAGATCATCCGAAACGGACATGAATTGAATTTTATAAAAAGTTTTGCAGTTGTTGTTGTTAAATCCCGTTATTGTAAAAACTGCTTATAGAAAACTCAATTTTCAACATAATTTGACTCTGAATTTGACAAAAGTACGTGAAATACAAGTTGTAGAAAATAAAAAGATCTTTCCAGAATATCCAAAATCATTAAATTTAGAATCATAATGAATTAAATACGAATTTTAGAAGATGGTAGAATTATGTAACACAAATATTACGAATTTGAATTATAAATACTAGGAATAAGAGGAAAAGAGGTCTATACCTTGGTAACTAGCTTATGACTTATAAGCTCGTAAGAACTTACGAAGGTATTTGTACTCAACTTATGAACTCAATATAAGTTATATGTTAATAAGTTGAATGTTAATAACATCGTACTTTTATCCCAACTTATTTCTTATTTGCTTGATTTCTTTTTTTGTTTAATAATTTTTATTTTTTAATATTTTTAATATTTTTTTAATTTAAAATGCATGCATTGAGATTATTATATTAAATAATTATTTTTTAAAATTAATTTAATAAATATTTCACTCACTTAAAAGTAAATTTATCCAAACACCTACATAATTTATAAGCATTCTTATTTTTAGAGTAAATTGCACTTTAGTGGCCAGTAAAATTAATTTTTTGCACGTTGATGGCCAAAGTTGCAAATCTTGCATTATGATGGCTCGAAATACTTTTTTTAGACATTTAAATGACTTTTGTTATCCTGACCTAAAAGGAGTTAAAATGTCAGGGGTATTATTGTCCTTAATCAAGTACTAACGACTATATAATTTACCAACACAGCTATATATACATACATATACATATCTAATTCATATATTCATCTAATTATTTTCAGATCTATAAGAAATCAAATTCAATGGATACTGAGAGGTGTTTTTGTGGTTTGTGGCTCGTGGAGAGGACTGTGTGGACTGTGAAGAATGCAGGTCGAAGATTTGTGGGTTGTGCTCAAGAAAGAAATGGTTGCAACTACTTTTGATGGGTCGATGATGATTATCCGCAACGAAGTAGAAATGTAATTAGTGCGATGCGAAAGAGGATCAAGACAGATGAAGAACAGCACTTGGTTGAATTGCAAAGAATGGACGAAATGAAGGAGGAGGTGGGAAAGCTGAAGAAAGAGGCAAAAAAATGGAAGTCTTGTTTTATGATTTTATTGTTTTGCTTTATTGTGTACATTGCAACTGCATCTGAGCGTGGTTCAGTTGATTCCATTTGAATGAATTGTTATTGCTTATTGTGTAATGTTCAGTTTATTTAGTAATGAAAGATTTAGAGTTTGGAATTGAGATATCTTGTACCTAATGTTTACCACAAACTCAAAAGGTTTAGTAATGTTTAGTTACCTAATGTTTAATAACGAAAGATTGAGAGTTTGAAATGAGATGTCATTATATATCCAAAAGGTTACATATTTTCTCCATAAACAGGCCATTCAAATTTGGTCCATAACCAACTTAAACAAAAGCAACCATTGTTTAGACAAAAGCATTGGTACTGAATTTGATACACTTCAATTCAGTCAAAAAACAAGCAAATTGTTCTTCATTATGCACTATTTTTTCTAGCTTCCAAAACCTTCTTTCTGGCAGTGAACTTTGCATTGTAGGCAGTTCTCTTTCTTGTTGTTTCTTTACTAGTGCTGCCTCCTCTTGGCCTGGGTTCTTCAATGGTGCTACCTTCTTGTGGCCTTGGTTTTTCAGTGGTGCTGCCTTCTTGTGGCCTTGGTTCTTTAGTGGTGCTGCCTTCTTGTGGCCTTGGCTCTTCAGTACTTTTGACTTCCTTCTTACAAGTTCTAGAATTATGGCAAGTGTTGTCGCACGTTTTGCACTTCACTGTTCCTTTTTTCTTTGGTTGCAAAGGAACACCTTGAGCAGCTTGATCACTTATCTGCAAAAGTACCCAAAAAAATAAAATACTAAGACAGCTGAGCAGTGGTGAATTATTGATAAATGTTTGAGCTGGGTTTGTATGAATATACCTTGGTTGGACATGTTCTACAGTTGTGTCCACTAGCTTTACAATAAGTACAGTTCACCATTGTGTTTACCCTAGGAAGCCTGGTAGGCTCTGCTTGATTTGTAGGAATATCTTTGTGTCTTACTCTTTTTTTCTTGGGCCTACCAATCTGAGCTTTTATAAGTGGTGGAAGCCTTGGATAATTAGTTTGCTCCCAAAATTCAGGGCCCGCAATAGGATCCAGTGTATGGTTATACAGTTGCCAAAAGAATGTATTAAAACAAGCCCAATGGATCATTACATGAATCATTAAAAAAAGCCTAAAAGAAAGTATGAAAACAAGCCCAATTACAGAAACTTACATTCATGCAACATTTTTAAGTGTAGAAGGCTTCTTTCTGCTCATATTTTCAGCTTGGCTTTCATTACCATGATTCACTTCCATATGAATTTGGTCAGCAGGATCTTCATCAGTAAAAATTCCATCCCCATTGTTTGCAGTGGCATGACTTTCATGAGTCTCCATATTCTCAAATTCAATATCAGTCAAATGAGGATCCCCCTCAACAACAGTATCCCCCTCAGCAGTTACATAACTTAATGGACGGGTGACAATCACATATAGCTCAAAATACTTACAACTAGACATTAGATTACACATAGTCATCACTTCATCATCATTATCTAACTCAAACAAGCCCCTTTCAATCTCTGTACCAGAGAGTTTATAACAAATACTAACATGGCCACCAGTATCACCACATTCTTTTAACATTGAAAAGATCTCAGTCAAACTAATACTGTCTACATTGCAGTTATCAATATAGTCTACATCCCCACCATTATATTTTTTTGGGTTTTCTTCAAATTCACCACCATGAAATAACTTAATATTGAATAGATCAGGGTCTGCACATGATAGGTTAAGTGTGGGAAAACTCCTAAAATTTGATGTGAAGCCCTAATTTTAACATTAATAATTCAATCCCAAACTAATTAAAAACCCTAATTTTAAAGGCGTCTTAAATCAAAAAAATTGGAACACATAGAATAACCCCTAACATGTATTAAGCATGTATGAGCAATTAAACTTCATTTTAGCATAAAACACTAACAAATCGAACTCTTTAAGAAGCAAGAAAATAAGAAAATCAGTACCCACCACTACACCACAAATGGTCTTTGGCAACACCCAAAATAAGTGTTAAAAATGCTGAAAAATGTTACCATAAGATTTAAGGCAACACTTTGGTCAATTTTGAAGGTGTTGGGAATTTGCATGTGGGCTTAGAGGTTAAGCCAGCACATTTTGTCAAAACTATGGCAACATCAACGTCATGTTGCCTTAGGCACTTATGCCAATATTTCATGCAAAATTGCAACACTATTTCCGGTGTTGGCATAAAGTCTATGGCAACACTGTCTACTCAACACCAACACCTTTGCGATGTTGCCATATAGCCTATTCCAACATCTTTGCCCCTCTACAGCAATATCAGTTGATTTAACAGTTCACATTTTTGCCAACATTTTTATAGGCTATGGCAAGATTTTAGTAAAAAAATTTTAACAGCATGCTTCCTAAAATGAACCAACCTAATATAAAACATAATGATGAAGCCAATTGACTGATGCCAACTGATCAACATATATAAATTAACTTCCAAACTGATCAACATATATAAATTATCCAAACAAACTGTTGGCAATAGTCAAACCAACGATTACATAAACAAATCGAAGTCAAACATAGTTAACAAGTTAATTAGAAAGCAAAAGATTGTCAAACATTTTTAACAAGACAGAATTAAGCATCTAAGTTCATAATTTCCAGCTGCACCTAAGTTCATAATGTCTCAAAAGATTTCATATCTACTAGTTAGACAGAAGCATCAAGAAGCTGTGTCGGCTTCACTTGCATCACCGTTGTTAGGTGGCTCCATAGTATTTAACTCTTCAATATCAACCTTCAGCAGCTCAGGACACTTCTCTGCCAGTTTGGATATCACCATCTTAACATTTTCTCGAACCTTCTTCTCCACTTTTTCATCCATCTCCCGCGCAATTTGATCTCAAATCTTTTCAGTCAAACTTTCCAAGTGCTGATCTGAGATAGTTGAAGTGCTGATCTTTTCAGTTGCAACTGGATGCATGGACTTGTTTGTGTATGTTATTCCCAGATTACACTTGTATAATTGTAGAAGGGGGGGGTTGAATACAATTCTTGATATTTATAACTTTCTGATAAGAACTTCAGAAACTTATGAAGAGATAATTGCAATGTAAAATTTAAACACAAATGAAAGGCAGAGTGTATAAACTTGTAACACTATAACTAATGTAACTCAAACTAAAGGAAAAGATACTTAACCAGAAGACAATCAAGAACAAGAAGTCACAAGAAATCAACACTAAATGAAGACAAGGTAATTGATACAATTCAACATGTTAACTATGATCAATCCAAGAAGAAATCATTGAGAGAAGTTCAAGTCAAAGTTGTTCATGCCTCAGTGATTTGGAAAGCCAAAGATCAAGATCATAACTATCAGTATCAATAAGACCAATTGATTTCAAGTGAACAAGAAGGAAAGCAAATATTGGAAAGCCACATTTCTAATTGGATATGGTAATTTATTCAAGAAGCAAAAACCCTATCAAGACTAGTCACTTATGAACCAGACCGTTGCATCAAGTGTCAGGACATTGATAGCAAGTTTATGTCAGTAATAAAGATCCATATTCAAGAGCTTAGTGAAGAATAAAGAAGACATGAAGATATCACAAGTTCGAGATGTGCATTGAAGTTTCAAGTTGAAGACCAGAATATTTTCTAAGTACTAAATATTCTAGATAGCCAAGTAGAAGTTTCTAAGTAGAAGTTCTACTTAGAACTTCGAGATGGCTAAGTAGAAATTCTCAAGTAGAAGTTCTACTTAGAGTGCAGCTTCAACATGACACATGGCATCTTCTGATTGGCAGATTTCCAAGCTTTCAAGATAAGGCAAGATTTATGTGGACATCATTGGGCCACGTACATCTTAGTCTTTGAAGACTACAGGACATAGATTACATGTAGTATAAATAGAAGTACTTGTGTAATGTTTTAGTAAGTGAGCAATAGTTGAGAGAAACACAAGAAAAAGAGAGAGAGTGCATTCACAGAGCTTAGTATCATTCACTTCTCTCTGAACTTCTGTCATACTTTGTAATGAATGTTGTAGCAACCATTTCAAGTTATATATAAGAAATATATTCCTTGAATCTGTGTGTTCATTTATTGCATCGTATTTATTGCTTCTCATATTCGAAAAGTTGTATTCACCCCCCCTCTACAACACATTTGGACCTAACAATTGGTATCAAAGCTATATGTTTAACATACAAAACATAGATCCTTGTGTTGAGTAGAAGAATCGTGAGTTTTCATTTTTCAGATCTACTTTTCATTTTCTCGAAAAGTGTGTTTTAATTCGTTGGTAGTGAAAACTCATCTGAAAAATTATTTAAATACTCCAGGTGTGATTATTTAGCTTGGGTGTATTTTAACTAATTTTTGTGAATTTATCTGGGTTAGTTCATATTTGGTGTTCTTGAGTGTTCATCATCTGTTCTTATCAAAGAAGACAACCCAACTTCTTTTTGATCTCCTTTTCCAAAGTAAAAGAATAAAAAAAGGTGGTTTTGGACTTTTTAATTTGCTTTATTCGGCCGAAAGTATACAGACATACTCAGTACCTAGCATGTGGGTTAGGTGGGTTAGGTGAGTAAAGCATTCAAAGTCAAAAGGTGTTAAAGAGATAATATTGTTTATTCAATATTAAAGTAATCTGCAGAAAAATTATTCTAAGGCAAAAATTTCTACATAGAATTTCTACTTGAGAATTTCTACATAGAATTTTTACTTGAGAATTTCTACATAGAATTTCGACTTGGACAATTTCTACTTGGTGATTTCGACTTGAGCAAAATTTCTACTTAGAGAAATTTCGACTTAGGCAAAAGTTCTACATAAATATTCTACATAGCCTAGTCTTGGGTACTTAGAAACTTTTAGTGACCAGATTTGAGATGGCTCCTAAAAATGCATTCAAGATCCCAATGTTCAACAAAGATCACTATGAAGAATGGGTTTTCAGAATGAGACTATATCTAGAGACTGTTAACCCTGAATATCTGGAAGTCCTTGACAAGGGTAAATTTGTCCCAATGGTAGTTATTCCTTCACATACGGAAGGAGGAGTGGTTATACCACCTCGATCTGAGCCTAAAAAGGTCTCGGAGTTTTCGGATGCTGATAAGGAACAAATAGCATGTGATACTGCCGTTCGACAAACCTTGATGGAATCTCTTGATCATGAAATGTTCAACATAGTCAAAGGTCTGACTACAGCGAAGAAGATTTGGGACAAGATAGAAGTTGTCATGGAAGGATCTGCAGAGGTCAGAAGCAACAAAACACTCATACTCAAGATGGAGTATGACACCTTTAGAATAAGGAAAGGAGAAGGCATAACAGATGTCTACCTACGATTCAGTCAGTTGGTATTGGATTTGAATCTGAGAGGTGTAACTCTCCCCATGGTTGAGACTAATACGAGATATCTGAGGAACCAGCCAAAAAGCATTGAACATAGGGTCTACGCAATAAGAGAAACCAGAGATTTGCATACAACTTCTCTGGAAGAATATTATGGAATATTAAAGACCTATGAGCTGGAAACTCTTCAAGATCAAGCATGGGACAATTATTCAAAGGGAAAAGAAAGTGCATCAGGATTAGTTGCTGATGAGGAAGAGTCTAAGAAGGCAATGGTTGCAGCAAAGCCTAAATCATCACTTGCACCACATAAAGTTGATAATGATGACGAGTGCGCATCTGACAGTGATGATGACTACTACACCCAAGAAGAGCTAGACAACATGGACGATAGTGTCGTGGCATACATGGCAAGGAAGTTCAGCAACATGAGATTTAGAAAGAGCAACCGACCACAGAGAAAAACTTCATCTTATTATCGGGCTGCTAAGGGTGGTGGTAGTTCGTCAGGCTACAAAGGAAAAGGCAAGAATACCAGCTACAAATCTCCTTTGGATTTCAAAATGAAGTTCAAATGCTATAATTGTGGTGAAGCTGGACACTTTGCCTCGGACTGCAAAAAGCCTAAACAGACTTATCCAAAAGAAACATTTGAAGCTCTCAAAAGCAACTATGAAGCACTGTTGAAGGAAAGACATGGAAAACGAGCTTTATTGGTGACAGAAGGAAGAGCTTGGGATGATTCAGATGAGGAAGATGTTACTCATGTAGCAAACTTTGCCCTCATGGCTGAGACATCAGAGGAACCAGAGGTACCAGTTCTGACTCTTAAAGTAGAAATGTCTATTGATGATTATAAAGAACAGAACGGGGCTCTTAGTGAAGAGATCTATATGTTGTGCAAAAGCCTAGACTCTTCTCAAAAGGAACAGAAAACACTTGTTGCCAAATGCAGAATGCTTGAGGCAAAAGTGGAAGAGCTAGAGGCTGCTTGCACTGTAGATACTTCTCTAAGAGACTTTATTAAATCTCTGGAACACAAGCTCGTCCTTAAGGAAGAAGTAGAAGCATGTCTTAGGAACAATCTAGCTGAGTTAGAAACTAAATGCGAAGCATACAAACTAGCTGCTAGTAAAGTGTATGTAGATAATGACACATTTAAGAAAATAACTGGAGTAGGTATAGGACTTGATTATTCTGACCTTCCTAAGAAAGAAGGAAAGAGACCTATTGACCCTAGTTCCAGTGACCTTAAAAAGGAAACACCTAGTATTCTTAAATCGGCTGTCAAACCTATCTACAAACATCTTGTTCCTAGAATAGAAGAAGAAGAGACTGAATTGATAGCTAGATATGAGATTGAGATGGAAGATCGCCAGAAAGAACAACCTATAACTCCTATTAAACAAGTGAAAATCAATTTCCCTAGAGATGAATCTAGACTGGGATTAGGAGCTAAGGCTGTTAAACAACAAGGAAAGAAAGAAAAAGGCATAAAAGAGGTTAAGGCTGAACGAATAAAGAAAGCATGTTATCATTGTAAATCTACTGAGCATCTTTCTTATGCATGCAAAGCTAACATGAATGTTCCTGCTGCACATGCCATGCCTACCACACATACAATGAATAATCTGCATCAGAATCATGCACAGTGTGGTCAACCTAATTGTATGCCATGCACTTTTAATATCATGCAAACTTTTGTGCATTTAATGAATGCATCTAGCCAGTCATGCTCAAATACTGTTGCTAGTTCAAATATCAAGAAAAAGTATGGTAGAGCCAAGACTGTCAGTCCTCCTAAAGTTAGGAGTGACAAACCTTCTCCTAAGACTGACAAATCTGTCAAGTCTGAGAAAGGAAAGGAGATAGTCGAAAGCTCTAGTAATATGAAGAAAAGTGCATCTCCTGTTGTTAAATCTGTTGATTCTCGATCTTATCGAAAAGCCGAGCCCAATCAAAGTTGGGTTCCGAAGAATGTCTAACCAATCTGTCATTGCAGGGCATTAAGCAGAATAGAAATAAAGTTATATGGGTGCTAGACAGTGGAGCATCGAGGCATATGACTGGAAACAAGTCCCTGCTTATAGAGTTGGTTATGAAGGCTGGCCCTTATGTTACCTTTGGAGATGACAGCATAGGTGTGACTAAGGGATATGGCAAACTGAAAACTGGCAATGTCATCATTGAAGATATTTCCTATGTTGAGGGACTAAAGCACAATCTGTTGAGTATAAGTCAATTCTGTGACAAAGGTTACGAAATTGTCTTCAACAAGAAAGGTGTCTCAATCACTCACATCAAGGAAGGCTCACTAGCTTTGAGAGGAGTTCGAAAGGCAGATCTTTTTGTTGCAGATATGGATTCAGCAAATCAGAATGAGGTCACCTGTTTCTACAGCAAAGCCTCGGATGATGAAAGCTGGTTATGGCACAAAAAGCTATCTCACTTAAACTTCAAAACGATGAATGCTCTCGCAAGGCGAGAATTGGTGAGAGATCTACCTCAAATGGAGTTCGCTCCGAAAGGACTCTGTGAAGCTTGTGAAATGGGAAAGTCGAAGCGAGCATCGCATAAAAGCAAAGAAATTTCTAGTATTACTGAGCCTCTACAACTTCTTCATATGGATTTGTTTGGCCCAGTGAATGTCCTATCTTTGTCTAGGAAAAGATATGCTTTGGTAATCGTGGATGACTTCTCCAAGTATACATGGGTATTGTTCGCAATGACGAAAGACGAAGTACCTTTCTTAATCATTGATCACATCACTCAAATTGAGAATGTTTCAACACTTACTGTGAAGATGATTAGATCAGACAATGGCACTGAATTCAAAAATGCAGTGCTAAATGACTTCTGTGTATCTAAGGGAATACGTCGTCAGTATTCAGCCCCGAGAACTCCACAGCAAAATGGAGTAGTTGAAAGGAAGAATAGAACTCTGGTTGAAGCAGCAAGAACTTTGTTGTATGATTCAAAACTTCCTTTGTATTTCTGGGCCGAAGCAGTGAGTACCGCTTGTTACACTCAAAATAGAACCTTGATCATAAAAGATAAAGAAAAGACACCATGTGAGCTAATGAACAACAGAAGACCAACAATCAAATACTTTCATGTCTTCGGAGCAAAATGCTATGTGCTTATAGATGATGAAAATCTAGGCAAGTTTGCAGCAAAAGCTCGTGAAGGAATCTTTGTTGGTTACTCTACAGACGTGGTGGCAGCTTATAGAGTGTTCTTGGTGAATGATCGAAAAGTGACTGAAAGTTACAACGTCAGATTCGACGATACCAAACTCTCATCAATTTCAAGAGATTCTAGTGAACCTGAGTCCCTAAAATTTCAGAATCTGGACTTAGAAGATCTTGAAGATGAACCTGAGTTGGTTGTTCCATTAAATGTTCCAAGCGTACATGAAGAACCTGAGTCTAGTGAACAAGCTAATTCTACAAGATCAGGAGAGACTTCTTCAGTACGAACCGGCAACAACTCAGGGGGAGTAAATAGCAGCTCAAGGACTACTGTTCAAGGCTCGAGTCGAGTTGACTCTAGTTCTGTAGGAGCTGGCACTAACTCAGGGGGAGTTAGTGAAAATAATCAAAGTAGTCAGCACCCCATCTCAGAAAGTCAAGCTGAATCATCTAGACAATTTCCAGGTGAACGGGTATGGAATAGAGACCATCCGTTTGAGTTAATTATTGGTGATCCAGATGCTGGTGTGACTACTAGAAGAACTGCAAGAGCTGACATGGCTAATATCTCCTTATATTCTAGGTTCTTATCCAAGCTTGAACCTAAAGAAATCGAAGAATCTCTTGGCGATGCTGATTTGGTGATTGCAATGCAAGAGGAACTCAATCAGTTTGAAAGGCAGAAAGTTTGGAAACTGGTACCCCGACCAAAGAACAAATCCGTAATTGGAGCTAGGTGGGTATTCAGAAATAAACTGGATGAAAACGGACTTGTAACACGAAACAAGGCTCGTTTGGTTGCAAAAGGTTATTCTCGGCGAGAAGGAATTGATTATGATGAAACCTATGCACCAGTTGCAAGACTTGAGGCAGTCAGGATGTTCTTGGCATTTGCAGCACATAAGAACTTCAAAGTTTTCCAGATGGACGTGAAAAGTGCCTTCCTGAACGGAGAGTTAGAAGAGGAAGTGTATCTGGAACAGCCGCCTGGCTTCGTTGATCCAGAACATGCAGATTTTGTGTATCTACTCTTCAAATCTGTCTATGGCCTCAGGCAATCCCCAAGGCGATGGTATGAAACCCTATCTCTATTCTTAATTAAAAATGGTTTTGTTAGGGGAGTAATTGATAAAACATTGTTCTATAAAGTTGTGAGAAATGACTTAATACTTGTTCAAGTATATGTGGACGATATTATTTTTGGGTCATCAAATGAGCGCTTGTGCGAGAAATTTGCCAAGCTAATGCAGGAAAAATATGAGATGAGCATGATGGGAGAGCTGTCCTTCTTCCTTGGATTACAGATCAGTCAGAGAAAAGATGGTATCTTTATCTGTCAATCCAAGTACGTCAGAGATTTACTCAAGAAGTATAATCTAGAAGATGCATCAGCAGCTAAGACTCCCATGGCAACAGCCACGAAGCTTGATGAAGACAAATCAGGTAAATCAGTTGATATCACAAGCTATCGAGGTATGATTGGCTCACTCCTCTATTTAACTGCAAGTAGACCAGATATAATGTTCGCAACTTGTTTATGTGCAAGGTTCCAAGCGGATCCTAGAGAATCACATCTCGTAGCCGTCAAAAGAATTTTTAGGTATCTCAAGGGCACACCAAATCTAGGGATTTGGTACCCAAGAGATACAGGTTTTAATCTTATTGGCTATTCGGATTCAGACTATGCAGGTTGCAGGATTGATAGGAAAAGCACATCTGGTGCTTGCCAATTTCTTGGCAGAAGATTGGTGTCCTGGCAAAGTAAAAAGCAACATACAGTATCTACTTCTACTGCTGAAGCTGAGTACATTGCTGCTGGAAGCTGTGTAGCTCAAATACTGTGGATGAGGAACCAATTGAAGGATTATGGCATGGAGCACAAGAAAATTCCAATTATGTGTGACAACACAAGTGCCATTGCCATAACCAACAATCCTGTAGATCACTCAAGAACCAAGCACATCGACATCAGGTATCACTTCATAAGAGAACATGGAGAGGAGGGGACTGTGGAGCTACATTTTGTGCCCACAATGCAACAAATTGCAGATATATTCACCAAACCTCTTGATGAAGTAACATTCAATAGGTTGGTTGGTGAATTGGGAATGCTTAACACAAGTTAGTAAAGCCTTCTATCTGTAAAATCCATGGTTATGTTTGTATATGCAAGCTATTTAATCATTATGTGCTTAGACTTTAAAATGCCTAATTAATGATTGTTATAGGTTGCATATAGTGTCATTTTACATGAATTCATTGTGTTTTAAGTGTCTTTTATAGCACAAATCTTTGAATTTATGATTGTTAGATTGCATGATCATAGGGGGAGTTAAATTCATCATATTCTAAATTTTGCATGATTTTTAGATGAATTTACCTGTGTTTTTCATGTAATTAGAGGCCTTAGAATTATCAAGGAATGTTTTAATTATGTCATATATTAAAATCCTTGAATTGATATTTATATTAATTTGGCAAAATTAATTGTTGAGTTTTTCAAAGAAAAATTGTCAAATTATTCTAAGTATCTTCAAAATTTCGAGTTAATCACTATCTCGAAACTCATCTTGAAATTCTAGTTGAATTTCGATTTGAGCTTCCAGAGTGAAGTTTTGAAAATTCTAAGTCTGGGAAAAATTTCGAGTTAGCCTCTATCTCGAAATTTATCTCGAAATTCGACTTAGGGCTCGAATTTGAGTTACCAGTGTGCCTATTTCCTTATTCAAAATATTCCATATAATGTCTATCTTACAGGGGATATTTTTTGAAATAATCTGAGAGAATAACTTCGAATTAGTTAATAATTTCGAGTTATCCTCTATCTCGAAACTCAACTCGAATTTCGACTTGATGTTCGAGATAGAGCTCTCAGTTGGTCTTAAGGGGATTTTTCGAGTTAACTCCTAACTCGAAGTCTATCTCGAATTTCTACTTAAATTTCGAGATAGGTTTCCCTAGTACTGTTGGTGGTTTGTGCTGTTTACATGGTCTTTAATAGTTAAATGGTCAGTTTTTCGAGTTAACATCTATCTCGAACTCCATCTCGAAGTTCGACTTAAAATGTTCGAGATAGACTTCGAGATAGACTTCGACTTAGACTTCGAGATAGATTTCGACTTGGGTTCTCCCTGTATGTACTTGGAGTTTTCATACTTTTTAACAGGGACACTTTAGTCATTTCACATTAATGTCTATATATACTTCTCTAACTCGATCTATTCTTTCACTTTTACCTAATTGAGTTTTACAGCCGCCCCATATACATACAGGCGATTTCGACTTACAACCACTGATTCGTGATTTTTGTGACTAATCTCATACGGACAACGAATTACTGCCCGATTTTTGACTGCCATTATCTGAGTGACCAGTAATATCTGAGTTTGTGTGTTTGTGTATTTGTTCTTCTTTCTCGACATATATACATACGTATATACACACACCGCTTCACAGTCATATACACACGATTTCACTGGTGTGTACACACATAACTTCACTGATTTCACTGGTATCAGATTCTGTTAATTGGTTGTTGATTTTCGCCTCTCACAGTGATAATTATCTATAACCCGTAGTTTAATTTTTCAAGAGTGACTTTTGGTCTTTTTGTTAAATTAAAAGGGATATAACTGATAATTCCTTAATTAATTGTTTTTCGAAAATTAAAATTAAAATTCACATTTGTTAAGGAAAAACATTTTAATTAAAATGGCTCACCAATTTTCCCTTGCTAAAAACAATTTTTATAATATTTCTACGGAAATTGGTGATCAACTCCCGCGGTTTAAGTTTTGGATACGATTTCTCAATTTGTATTCCAAAGCTAGCCATGCTTTTACTGCTAAACCTACACTAGTACATGATGCTTTACAGCAATTATGGACTAGTGCGGTTACTTTTGGGAGTAAATCAACCCCCTACGGTTTCAGGTTTACCTTAGCGGGTCAGGAATATGAGGTGACTGAACAAATTGTCAACAGAGTTCTGGGATTCCCAATTAAAGATGCCTTTGATCCAGAACCTACTGCTGCAGAACGCCTCAGATTCTTTGAAGAAATTGGATGTTATCCTCCAAAAGGCCCAATCACGGGAAATATCCAAAAGCAATTCTTCCATGCGGAATGGAATTACTTTTTCGAGGCCATCACAAGATGTTTTCGGGCACGCGAAAAAGACTTTCATCAAATTCCAATTCCAATGCAAACCTTTGCAGTTGCCCTAGCAAGAGAACTGGATATAAACTATGGACGCATAGTTCTCTCTGAGATAGTGGCCTCAATGGGATCCCTTGCAAACAGAGACCTCTCTACCACTGATGTCGTCTGCTGGTTTCCTCGGTTTCTTCAAATGCTAATCAATGACTTAATACCGAAGGATGCTCTTGCTATTAGACAGGGATTTGCCAGAAGCCCCACATCTGAATCGCTAGGGATGGGCACTAAGTCACTTGCAACCATTGCTAATCAGGATAAACATCAAGGTAAACCTATGTCTACTCCTGAAAATATTCAAATGTGGCTTAGATATGATGCAGGAGTTACCAATTTGGAGGCATCATCACAAGTCTCATCACATGCTCAAAATCCATCTGTTCATGCTGAGGCATTTGATGAGATTCCTGATGAGGAAAGCGATGATGCACAAGGTAATCAATCAGGTAATCTCTCTCTGCATACTATTCATTCCTCCTCCTACGTTTCTGATTCCGCGACCCAAGAGACTGCTAACCCGCAGGATCTATCCCAGGGTAAGAGCCATATTTCTGACTCTGAGTCTGATACACATTCCTATTCTCTATCACCCTTGTTAACGGAAGTCAGAAAACCAGCACGTATATATATACAAGATGATGAGGAGAATGAACCCGAAGAGCAGCAACTTATTCGAAAGAAAGCCAAACTTTTCCACGCTGCTACTTCACAACCACAGTCAAACCCTAGCGTGTCACACGCAACCACTCCACCTCACGCGAGTGGTTCACCCCTTGAACATTCTGCACATAGGGATTTTGATTTTGGTGAGGATGATGTACCTCTTGAAGATACTGTTGCTTCAAGAGGACATGGAGTCTTAAGAACTTCAGCCGTACCTTCACCGGTACGTACTGATGCTGCAAAGAGGATCGGTTCTAATGTCGTACAAGGACACTTTGCAGCCTCTCAGCCTGAGATTCCAACTCAGGAACAAACAGAATTTGATCCCATAACTGTCAACAACATTTCTTATCAAGTTTCTGCAGGTACTGCTTCACTTTTTGGATCAATCATTGAAGACATACATGAGCGTGAGACAGGGAGTGTGTGTGAGAGGTTAGGGAGAGAGGGACCTTCATTTTCAAGGCCCGAAACCGAGCGTCAAATACCAACAGAACGAATATTAGAGCGAGGTCACCTAAACCAAACACCGTCCCTTAATATTGAAAATTTTGATACTCGTATGACTTCAATGGAAAATCAGATGAGGCAGTTCGGGCAGACAATGGGGCAGTTCGGGATCAATATTGGAAACAACCAAAGGGCTCTAGACGACTACGCAGCAAGAATGGCAAGTCAAGCTACAGCTTTTGATGATTTGACAAATAAGGTCAATGACTTGGGCCATGCTGGTGGTGTCTTGGGAAGCACTCTCAATGAGAGGATGGGGGCATTGGAGTCTACAATGCATACAATGACTGTGGAGATCAGTAGAATGATGTTCGCAGTCAGGAGTTTTGTGCCCCCGGAGTGCTTCGAGTCGCAACAACCTCCCCCCGATGCTGGTGCAGGTGGTGCAGGTGGTGCTAGTGGAGCGGGAGCCTCTGGTTCTGGTTTTGGAGGTTCCTATGCAGCTGGTGGATCTGAAGACCATGGTGGAGCTCAGGATAACTCACCTAAGGGGGAGAGTGGAAAGGAGACGAGACAGCAGGCAGTTCACATCGAAGAAATTGAAGAACCCGCTGATCTTGTCAAGGAACCAGAAGTTGAGCCGTCTGTTGATGAAGAGGCTCTGAGGATGAGAAAGGGTAAGGCAGTAATGGTTGATGAACCATTTGTTGATCTGAGTCATCAGGAAACAGTACAGGAGGTACTTGACTCAGATTCTGACATGGAAGACGTACCGCTGGCACATGCAATAAAAAGATCTTTGAAGGAACAAGGTGGAGGTGCTGGGATGTCTTCCGGAATGCCTGAAGAACTTCCTGTTGATGAGGAAACCCTTAAAGCTCAACAGTTAGCCTTGGAACAAGCTCAGTTCCACAAAATGAAGATGATGCAAGAACATGCTGCGTTCCTAGAACAGAAGGTGGAGCTCCAAGGGAAGCAGTATGAGTATGAGCTTGCAAGGCTAGCTAATCCTCAAGTTGATCTGGACAAAAGAAGGATAGGGCAGAAATGGGATGAAGCAAGGAAGATAATGATGGGACCATGTGCAAAAGGAGTTCATAACAAGGATGCAGATGATCTGTTCTACAACTTGAATTTGCAGAATCCAATGACTGGGGACTATATAAATGCTTTGAAGAGATTAATTTCTAAAGTCAGGGTTGGATACAATGCAAATCTTAAGGAGTGGCAGGTTATCTTGTCTTTGGTAGAAGGAGTCCCAACATCTTTCCTATATGTGGATGACCAATTCATAATGAGAAGATCTGCGTCAGAGTTGTTCTTGCTAGCGACTAAAATTCAGTACTCTCAATCTGAGGAGCTAAGCATTCTGTACAGGGATCAGTTAATGCAGCTAGCAGAGGACAAGGGTCCAGAATTCTCAGCTTATCCAAATTTTGTCCGGATGGTAGTTGATGGAAAGATGAAGAGGGTTAGCATGGAGGAAAATGATCTGATGGAGCTTTCAGTGGAATCTCTCAAAGCTGTCTGTAGACAAATGATGAGTAAGGGATTCGCTTCTGAGCTTAAAGATAAATCCGTGAAGATCATTGAAAGAGTTATATTCAAGAAGAGCAATGAGGTGTGGAAGTGTGATGTCATTGCTCCAAACCCTCTTGATGACGTGAAGATTGAGCCGGAGCTGATAGAGAAGAAATGGAATATTCTTCAAGCCATGAAGAATGTTGATGAAGCTCTGACTCTTCCTTCTGGAGCACTAGAACAAGGAGAAATAAGGGAGGCTATTGGTGTTCCAGGAAGTGAAAGTGTATACTGGATACATGCGTATGTTGAAGATACAGCTGATGCCTTAGTATTCATAGATGCAGACCAAAATCAAACAATCTTGCATATGAGTAGACAATGGCTGCTACGGACTCAAGATGCTGCATTTCTGGAGAGAGTATTGTATGTATTCAAATGGGGCGAAGTGGAAGATAAGTTTGTTGAAGAAAAGCAGAGACTCATGAGTTACCTGTCTGAAGTAGTGGTGGAAAAGAAGCAAATGGAGCGAGATGCGGCTAGTGTCCACAATACTAACCGTGTCAAGGGCTACCCCAAGATGATCTATTGTCAGTTTAAAGCTGATAAAACACATTGGAAATCTCAGTTCATCATGAAGAACTTTGAGGATATTCCAAAGATCAGGACTACTCAGGAGGTGGACAAACTCAGAAGGCTTTTCAAACATCCTTATCCAGAGCCCAAGAACCCTCTAGAAATGGAAGCTGTAAGTCTGTTGAATGCTAGGTGGAAGCAGCTTAAAGATCCAGTATACAAGAAAGAACAGCAGCAGAAGGAGAAGCGCAAAAGGCAGAAAGAAGAGAGAGACCAAGCTGCTGAAGCTAGAAAGAGGAAACGGAATTAGGGTTAAAGGTCAGAGTGGTGTGAACTTGAAGTTGGAAAAACTTCATGTCTTTCGGTTGCTTTAACTCACTTGAGGAAAATTCACCTTAGAGTGAATCCAATAAGGTGATACAAGTTTGACTAAAAGGTATGAAATAATCCAGGTGATAGGAATCACTCAAATGATCTTTAATTCGAAGTTCGAATTCTGTCTCTAGTTTAAGTTCTTTGTATTGTTTTCATGTAAATTTCAATTGTAAATTATTCAAGACTGTAATGTTAATTATCTTTTCTCGTCTCATTGTTTAGTTGAGTTATCCTTCATTAATTTGAATGTCATTGTTAGACAATCAAATTGGGGGAGATTGAAAGGCAGAGTGTATAAACTTGTAACACTATAACTAATGTAACTCAAACTAAAGGAAAAGATACTTAACCAGAAGACAATCAAGAACAAGAAGTCACAAGAAATCAACACTAAATGAAGACAAGGTAATTGATACAATTCAACATGTTAACTATGATCAATCCAAGAAGAAATCATTGAGAGAAGTTCAAGTCAAAGTTGTTCATGCCTCAGTGATTTGGAAAGCCAAAGATCAAGATCATAACTATCAGTATCAATAAGACCAATTGATTTCAAGTGAACAAGAAGGAAAGCAAATATTGGAAAGCCACATTTCTAATTGGATATGGTAATTTATTCAAGAAGCAAAAACCCTATCAAGACTAGTCACTTATGAACCAGACCGTTGCATCAAGTGTCAGGACATTGATAGCAAGTTTATGTCAGTAATAAAGATCCATATTCAAGAGCTTAGTGAAGAATAAAGAAGACATGAAGATATCACAAGTTCGAGATGTGCATTGAAGTTTCAAGTTGAAGACCAGAATATTTTCTAAGTACTAAATATTCTAGATAGCCAAGTAGAAGTTTCTAAGTAGAAGTTCTACTTAGAACTTCGAGATGGCTAAGTAGAAATTCTCAAGTAGAAGTTCTACTTAGAGTGCAGCTTCAACATGACACATGGCATCTTCTGATTGGCAGATTTCCAAGCTTTCAAGATAAGGCAAGATTTATGTGGACATCATTGGGCCACGTACATCTTAGTCTTTGAAGACTACAGGACATATATTACATGTAGTATAAATAGAAGTACTTGTGTAATGTTTTAGTAAGTGAGCAATAGTTGAGAGAAACACAAGAAAAAGAGAGAGAGTGCATTCACAGAGCTTAGTATCATTCACTTCTCTCTGAACTTCTGTCATACTTTGTAATGAATGTTGTAGCAACCATTTCAAGTTATATATAAGAAATATATTCCTTGAATCTGTGTGTTCATTTATTGCATCGTATTTATTGCTTCTCATATTCGAAAAGTTGTATTCACCCCCCCCCCTCTACAACACATTTGGACCTAACAACAAACACATATAAAATCAGGTGGTTAATATGCACCACCTGAAGCTTTTATTCGAAGAAAACTCTGTGATACAAAATGTACACAGCTGCCGTTTTTACAACTCTTTGCTTCTAAGGATATTCAAGAAACCCTAAGCAAATATGTCTGTTTTCTTGACCTACAAAGAGTTGCTACACTTGGTTATATATCCCAAGTTTTACAAGTACTACTGGAATAAGATAATACTAATCTAATTCTAGTTGACTTGCTACTACACTCCAAATACACATGTAGCCGAAAGGTTGTCCTTGTGTTCAGACATGTCTCCTGCACCTTTCTTGTATTCATAGTGTAAATGGAATGCTTCTTTCTTCTGTGTTTCCAAAGTATGGCTGCCATACTGCTTTTTGTATCTACTATAAACTCATGTGATCTGTCAGTCAAACATGTCCTTATCAACTGCTAATCTCCAGCTAATCATAGAAAACAGTGTCAATGATTATCCGTTGATGATGTACACTGACATCCGTTGATGATGTGTTGAGCAGTATCCGTTGATATTGGGACTTGAGCTGTATCCGTTGATAGAGTGGATTTGAGTTGTATCCGTTGATAGAGTGGATTTGAGTTGTATCCGTTGATAGAGTTTTGTCTTCATCCGTTGATACACTTTCACTTAGACAGAATTACATAGCATAGCTTATTTACAATTGGCTACCCTATTCTGCCTATCCGTTGATAGTCAACATGACTGTGGATAAAAACACTATCAACTGATAACATAGAGATACTGCAGTGTGCTACAAAACCTCATCCGTTGATGAGCTACCTGTCAACGGATAGAGTTATAAATTCTCATCCGTTGACAGTTACAAAACCTTAAACAATTTGATTGATTGTGAAGTTATCATCAAGTACAACATATTCCTAACAATCTCCCCCAATTTATACTTGATGACAATAAAACATAAATTCAGGACCTTGATGATAACAAAACATTCCTAAAGATATATAAAGAACAATGCATAAATTGTATTAAGCTACAATAATTAAAAACTGAAAGTTTGAGAAATTTACAGAGAAGTGCTCCTCTAGACTGAGCAGATTAGGACTGTTTCTTTCCTCTTGTTGGCATCACCCTTGATTTTCCTTCCTTGGCAGAGTTGGACTCAATCTGTATTTGGAGTTGCCTATAGAAGGCATCTTCTTCATCTACCTTTGGATTTAGCTTCTGTTGTAGCCATCTCAGGTATTGAGAACTAGCCTTTGGTAGTTGGTCTTCTAACCTGAAGAATCTCCTGTTACCATCTTCATCCCTGAACTCCATCATCCAGAAAGGTAGGAGGTGGATTTTCTGTCCATTGTATGGGATCTTCATTTTCCTTGGTAGACTTGATGGTGAGTTCCAATCCCTCCTTATTTGTTCTATTCTGTCCAGTATCTCCCCTTTTGCTATCTTGGAGAACCCTGTGTATTTCTTGATTGCAGAGAACACTTTGGTTAAGGTATGATAATTTTCTCCAAGAACCCTTTGTAGTGGCCATGTCCTTTCCATTCCTCCCTTGTATACAAAGACCAATCTTTCAGGCAAATGTCTATATTTGTCAATTCCTCTTACTTCTGACAATTCATCCAGATAAAGATTCATGTCAGAGTATTCTTCAATATCTGCCTGATAGATAAAATCATCCTTGTTTTCCAAGATTGGCTGCCTGACAATTGCAGGTACCCTAGCAACTTGAATTGGTTCCTTTGAAGGTTGCTTCCTTGGTTTCCTTTTCTTCTGTGTAGGCTTCTGTTGAGGCTTCAGCAAGAATGAAGGAACCTCAATGGAGTCAAGATTCATTGGTTCCTCTTTAGGTACTATAGGCTCACCATGGAAATTTACATCTGGGTTGAATACTTTTACATCAATAGGTTGTGATGAACCAACTGTCTCTTTGTTTTCAGTTTCTTGAGAGACAGGCCTCCTTGCCTTTGATTTTAATCTCTTGGATTTGGGGACTGATTTCCCTTTCTTTTTGAATTTGGGGACTTCCTCAGGTTCCCTCAATTCATCCTCTACCTCATCCAATAACTCTTGAGCCAGCCTTGCTTGCTTCTCATCTGAGTTTTCATATTGATATTCAGTGCTTGGTTGAGATTCTCTTAGCAGCCTTGAAGTCTCTTCTCTCTTGGCTTCAACAAATCTAGGATGGCTGTTGGATATGTTTAGAACTTTTCCATTCCTTATGATTACAGCCATCCATTCTCTTACACAACTGTTAGTCTTCTCCTTGAATTCCTTGATTGCCTTACCCATCAGCTTCTCTTCATCATCCTTGGGAAATGGAAAGTCCAGTTGTAACTTGTTCTTCCCATTTGCTTTTGGTGGTGAGAAGGGTCTTGATTTGATGTAGGGTTCAAATTCCTTAACATGAGAAGGCTCAGCATCATAGAATGTAGGAGCCACAATTGCTGGAGTGAGCACCTTCAGAATTGTTGTAGATATTGTTGGAGCTGAGGTTTGGCTAGAGAACAGAGTTGATGCAATAGATTGATTGATCAATCTTTCTGTCCTCATTATCCTTTCATAGTTTTCCTCTTTCATCTTTTGGAGAGCTTCAATTTTGGCTAGCTTTTCCTCTTCTGTCAAGTTTGAGAGATCAAACTCTTCAGATAGAGCTACTTGTTCAGGTTTGGATTTGCTGGGGGAAGCTGTGACAATGAATTCTTGTGGATTGACCACTATGGTAGGCTGCTGCTCCCCCTGACTTGCTGCTTCCCTGCTTTCAGAAATTAAGATTCGACTTGTAGTTGCCACAGCCTCTTCCACGTTCTCCCCCTTTTTGTTAGCATCAAGGGTTTGACTAGAAGTTGGGGCTGCAACTAACTTTTCTAGCAGTTGGGTTTGCAGTTTCTGATGTTGAAGAAATTGCTCCATCTGGGATTCCATCTTTTCCACTCTTGAATTGAGAAGTTGCACAGACTTAGCCAGGTTGTCTTCTTTGAGGAACCTTTGTTGCAACACCCTCTGAGTGGCTGTAGGAGCTAGTTGCTCTAGCTTGGAATCCACAGAGATCTTCACATCCTTGATTTCTTGTTTGACCTCCTCTAAATTGGATCTCTGAATCACCATTTGCATCTTTTGTAACTTTAGGGAGTCAATTGCCTGTTGAAGAACAACCTTTCTCTGTGGATCTGCTTCTGGGTGCTCAGCCAGGGCAGATTTATATTGCCTTATGATTTCCATATCAAGTTGATGATAGGTGTAGTTTTGAGCAAATGCAAAATCATGAATACTGCTACCACCTTCATCTTCAGAGCTCTGGCTGTCTTCATCTTCAGAATTGTCAAATTCATCACTCTCAGCAGTGGTTGGCAGAGCTGCTATAGATTCCTTAGCTCTAAGTAGAGATTGTGAGGTGTGCACTAGGTGCATTGCCTGCTCTGCTTCCACATTGCCCTGTTGTGCCAGAATTTGATAGGTAGGAACAGGGTGAGTAAAGGTTTCAGCATCCAAAGAAATGGAGTCAATCATGGACTGATATTCTCTTTGAAATTCCATTTCCTTGGATGCATCCTCAACCCCCATTGACTCAGTAGCAATGGCTGCTTCTTCCATCCTTATCTCTCCTGTAGTCCCTTCTCTCCCCTCATCTCTCTTTTCTTGCATCAAGGGCTCCCCTTGGCTCACACCTCTCACACCCTCACCTTCACCTACTAAGGTGGAACTCTCAAACTCTCCTTTTGCCTGACCGGAAGAAATGGCCAGCCTCTCATTATTTATCTCTCCTTTTGCCTGCTCACAAGGCAGCCTCTCACTCCCTTCCCTCAATCCTAAAAGTGTTTCAACTACTGAGAACTCCTCTACACTTGACACTGGAATGTCAGATATAGCAGTGGTAGAGTGAGTTATCAACGGATAAGGAATATCCGTTGATGGAGTAGTTATAGCTGTCAACGGATGGCTAGATAGAGGCACATCCGTTGATGGAGAAACACTTGTCAACGGATGAAGGATATCCGTTGAGGAAGGAATAATTATATCCGTTGAAGAGAAAACCAACACTGAATCTGTGGAGATTGATTTTAAGTTCGAGGCCACAGTCTGTGTTGAGAATTCTGGAAGGGAAGATTGATGGTCCAACAAATCATCTAAAAGATGATGACCACCAATTACAGAGTGGGGCTTCTCCAAGAATCTTAAAGATGGAGAATCAGGAATTGATGTAGATATCATATCCACATCCAGAGATGGAGTTGGTGATGGTGGATTGTAATGTGTGTCGATTTGAAGATTAAGATCAAGGGGCTGTGACTCCACATTTATTGAAGCCACATCAAACTGAGTTTGAGAAGGTACAGTTTCCTGTACAGTGTGTGCACCCTGTGATTCCCCTGTGGTTTTAGATTTCACTCTTCTTCCATAGGTTTTTGAGATTGGGCTATATGTGTCCCTAACCCTCTTGTGCAGTGTTCCTTGTGGGGAACTTGATTCAGTAGTCACACTCTGTTGAGAGAGTGTAACTAGAATTTGGCCTGTAGTTACATTAGCAGTCTTTTGAGAGACTGAAATGGTGGTTGCACTCATCTCTCCTTCCTTGTCCTTAGGGCTTCTTTGATGTTCACCCTGTCCCTCACCACTCACTACCACCTTCACACTCCCCTCAAGAGGTTTGGTAGATTTTACAACAGGTGTCTTTTGAGAGACACTTGAGGTTTGCTTTTTAGAATGTGGTTTTGGAACTCTGGATTTGGTCACTTTGGTAGGAGCCTGTTTGGTCACAACTACAGACTCCATTGTGACACTAGAAGGCAAAGAAATTTGGGGGTTGGAGATAGGGGTTTCAGAGTTAGAGATAGTTACCTGAACAATTGGTAGATATACCAACTTGTTAGGCCGAATACACAATTAATAATCAACTTTGTATGAGAGATTAACAAGTAAAAGCGTTTATGCACTTAAAAACTTCTTGTATTTCGAACCCTCTTCGTGATGTAAAATATCACAAAGAGCTGCTAGGTTACAATAATGATAATTTGTTATCGATACCCTTCTAGGGTTAACCTATCTGTATTTATATAACATACAGCTACGATACAATCTCTAATTGATATTCCTAATAATCAGCTATACAATGATATCAATTACAGATTGTCACACGTCTCATATGTCAACTCGATCTCTTTGATAGCTATCCAATCTTCAAAGATATCGCTTCCATAATTAATCTTTAATCACTGTTGAACAGTAGACACGCTTCCTTCAGACAGAGTTTAACAAACTCTGTCGAGCTTCCAACTGTCAGAGTTTACCCAAACTCTGACTGCTTCCAGCTAAACTCTGATAACTCCCTGTAACACTTAAACACTGATCAAAACACATCAATTATATTTAACAATCTCCCCCAACTTGCTCATTAGAAAAAATGTACAAGTTAATGACAGTAATTGATGATGTCAAAACAAATAGACAAATACAGTGTTTATACAATTTCAGAGTTTAAGCTTCTACTTAATAAAAACTAAAGAGAATAAGAAAATTCTTACAGAACTTAATCTCTTATAATTTCAAGATCTGGCATGGTTCTGAGATAATCAATCAGCAATCTTCTTTCTGCATTTTCAAGTTCAATCTCCATTGCTTCTTTGATTTCTCTGAGATAAGGATCACTTTCATCTGTTTGGTAGATAGCAGCCCTAAGATCATAAATCTTGTTCCTTCTCATTTCATTACCCAGTCTGATAAATCTAACTTTTTCTGACTGTGTATTGAAATCAAGTACTGTGATTCCCAAATCAGTTTTTAACTTTGCAGTACCTTTCTTCATTTCAATGAGATTGCCTTGGTAATCCCTGTACTTAGGAATATATCTGCTATTGTATTTCTGTCCTCTAATTGCTAGATTCTGAGTCATTTTCTGTCTGAGCACATTAGCAACTGACTGAGTCCTTCGACTATTCACCTTGAGAAGATACAGAACATACTCTAGTTCTTCCCAACATTTCAAGCCAATATCATCCTCACCAACTTTGAATACTGTCCCATCAGCCATGAAGTATAAAAGAAAATCCTTGTCTAAACTCTTCTGATGAACCAACTGCACTGATTCCAGTCTGTCCAAACTCTCTTGAGGAACACCACGACCTGGAACAGCCAGTGAAGAAGGATCTCTAGGACCAGTATATTGCCTTTTGTCTCTATGTGAACCTAGTCCAGCCTTATTATTTCCAATCTTGCCAGATAAAGCTTTTCCATCAGAAACATTCATTGAGACTCCAGATAACACATTTGGATCAGAAATTGTTCCTTTTCCAAAAATAGATTTCAACTGTAAAGATTGTAAAGGTGTGATCATTGCTTGAGATGCAACAGAAGTTGTAACTTTCTTCTGTGAACTTTCACCTTCAATGCCTTTTAGCTTGAGTTTAGCCTCTGCTGCAATTGCTTTCTTTGAGAACCGAGAACTTTGACTAACTTCAGTCCTCTCTCTGATCACAACACCTTTAACAACAGGTCTAAGAGCTTTTCCTCTTTGTACCTTATCAGACTTTAAAGCTTTAAGATGTTCTTCTTGTAAACTCTTTTCCTCAGCTTCAATGTCCTCAATCGTTACTCCTTCCTCATTCTCTTCAATGAACAGCTTAGCAGCCAATTCTTCATCAGTTTGTGGATTTGAAGATAACAGTAAACTCTTGGTCCTTGAAGTTCCTTGAGTATCAGTATTTCTCCCAACAGACTGTGATTTTGATGACTTACTAGTTCTCAGAGTTTGAACCTCTTCAGCCTTTTTCTTTCCTTTGTTACTTGCCCCTCCATCTCCAGCACTATCCCTTCTGACAACTCTCTCCCCCTTTTTGACATCATCAGGCATAAGGATAGAAGTAATTAACTCCAGGGAGGTAGCAATAGAATCAATTTTAGCAGATAAGTCAGACTGGTTCTCTTCAACTTTACTCAGCCTGGCAAAGATATTGTCTTGAGCTTTAGAGAATTTTGTAGTCACTAGTTTTGAATGTGTTTCCATTTTCATTTCTCTAGCTACAACCTCATTTCGCAAAGCAGTGATTGCCAAATTAGTATCATCAAATCGTCTATCCAGAGTTTTAACTTGAACTATAGTTGCTTTCAAACAAGAAAGTATCTCTGGATTGGAGATAGTATCAGCACTTTGCTTAACAAACTTAGCTGCTCTTTTTGGTGGAAAAATACAATCTTCTTTGTACCATTCAGCAGCATTCTTGGCAAATTGTGCTCTCTCAACTTCATGAGAAGTACAAGGTTGAGGAAAAGGTGTACGTTTATTTTCAGTTTGTACTGGTGCACTCAGAGAAGCATCAGAGTTTGCACTATTGTCACCTTCAGTTTCAACACTTGTAGCTTTAACTGGTTCATCTTCAGCCATAGATTTAGCAATTTCTTCTGTAGGCTTTTCAAGATTTTCTCCATGTTGCTCAGGCTCAGCAACAGGCATTGACTGAGAAGTTACTTTGGTTCCCTGATTAATTTCTTCACCTTCTTCAACAGTTTGGTGATCATCAGATATTAACTCAGTATGAGATGCCACAGCTTCAGAAAGAACAGCCGTAGGTTGATCAGCTACACCAATATCAGAGATAGGATCAGAGAATGGCATAAATGAATCAGGAATATCATTTATCGAAGAAACACCATCTCTTGCATCCTCTTCTGCAGGCATTTTATCCTCTGCAGGCATTACATCCTCTGCAGGTATTACATCCTCTGCAGGTATTGCATCTTTCTCAACCTCAACAGGAGGTGTTTGCTGTGAAACAACCTCTGGAGCTTCAATATCTTCATCCACAGAATCAGAGAATATCACTTTTCTTCGTTTTGCTAGAGGTATATTGTCTGAATCCTCTTCAACAGATGGTGACTTAGGCATATTTGCCCGTGCTTTCATTCTCTTCCCCCTTCTAGTGTAAACAGCTTCAGGAGATTTCCGTTTTGATTTTCTTTGTGTCTCTTCTGCCTGCTTTAGACTTACACGTCGTTTAGTAATTGCCTTCTTAACTCTTTGCAATCTAGACTGTGATGCTGGTTGAGATTGTGACGAATCAGAGTTTGTGTTTGAAGTGGGTGAAGGTTGCTTTGCAGGTGATTCAGTGTTTGGTTCTGGTTGAGATTGTTGTTGTTGTTCAGGTTCATTTTGTTGTGGTTCTTGTTGATCTTGTTGTGGTTCTTGTGGTTGATTGAGAAAATTTCGTAGAGCAAGAGGCATGACAAAAGCAGGGAGATTTGCTTTACCTACATCCTTGTTAGTCATATCAGAGAATATTCGTTTATTGACTCTAAAAGGATCAATTTCATCAGTTTCATCAATTTCAAGACCAGGTACACATGCATTGAACAACATTTGACAGAAACGAGCATAATAAACAGTAGTAGATTCTGACAATTTATCACCTAAGCTCATCAGAACATGTCGTCCAAAATCAAAATTAGTACCATAGAGCAGAGAATACCCGATTTGGAGACTGTCTATAGGAATGGCATCCCATTTTGTGACTTTCTTCTGGAACGTCCTTGTTATGCAATCAAAGAAGAAGTTCCATTCCTTTCTGAGATTTGGTCTCTTTATGCCGCCAATCTTGTCAAGAGATTACATGTAACCAATCTCTCGTAGCATCTCTCTCAGATAAGTTTCATTAACCAGAGTATAAGAAGTATGTGTCTCAAACCCCATTGTATCTCGTACAGTCTGTGGAGTAATCACATAATCTTGGTCTTCATAAGTGAAGATAATGGTAGGAGTTCCACTTTCTCCTCCATCCTCATAAACTGAATTCTGCCAGAATGAAGCAATTTGAGACGCAGAAAGAGTAGCAGGTCCAATCAGAGCCTGTCCAATCTCTGAATCCCTCAAGAAGTTCTGCATGAGATGAAACGATTCTGGAACGCGTTGATGATAGAGTGGAGCTTCATAGTTGTTAGGAACAAACCGTAAGCCAAGAGCAGTGAATGCTTTAGATGCCATTGAAAGAATTTCCAAAAGATATGTATGTAGAAAAGGTGTTTGCGTGAGTGCCCAAGAGAAAATAAGAAAACTGTGAGATGTAAGAATAAGGCAAAATCGTTTGGACACAAAAGTGATTAAAGTAATGAAAAACTCAATCTCTTATGTAACAAACACTCAATCAGTTCCTTGATTAATGTGTAGTGGGACACGATAATAGGTAAGTGGGACACATTAAAGAGCGAGTGGGTCACGTGCGCCTATTTTTAAGAAGAGTATATGAAAGAATTAAAACATTAAAATATTTGATTTAAACAAAAATCAAATAATACTCTTTTAAAAATATCTTGACCCATGTAAGACTAGAATTTGAACCGTTTACCTGTTGCCTTTAATAACCAGAATACGAAGCGATTAAGAACTTCGTTCTTACCCATCTCTATTTAAGGCCTAGAGACTTGCTCAGATTATTTCATTAAATCTTTAACCTTTCAGTCTTCCCTGTAAAATCACAAACCCTTCAAACCAAATACCCTTGAAAAACAATGGCCAACCTTACCATCAAAGAGAAAAACCTTCATCTTGTCGAGAATAGGGACATCTTCAGCTATACGCGTGAAGAATTTGAAGCGTTTGAGTGGGAAAGGCAGCTTGAGACGCTGTGGCTGCAAATGGATGCTGGTCTGGAAGAGCTCGAGAGAGAGAAACCTGCAAGGGTGATCGACATCGATGCTGCCCTCCAAGCAACATTGGCATGGCTCTCCTCGAAGGCATCCTCATCCACCACCGCCAACCATTGTTAATGAATATGTCAGCAAAAATAACCTTATCCCTTCAACTTCCACCCAAATAAAGTGGCAAAGATGGGATCTGGGAATTTTTGCTAACAATGGAGTGGTGTGGACGGACCTTTTACATTCCTGTTGAATAGATTAGCAGATAGAGAAAACAAAAAGATGTAATATTTGCTTGTAATCTCTTTCGTATTATTAATGAAAATTTTGTTCCTCTAATCATATTCATTGTTTTCTGCAACTGTTATTTATGTTATATGAACTGTTCTTCAAGAAAATTAATCAAGAAGAGAATATGAAGACTAATTTAAGTAATCATATAAAGAACACATTCATCAACTATCCACTGATTAACAGTTGTCACAAACCCTACTTACTCTAAGACTTTCAAATTGTCCAAGTGAAAAGTTACCTTGAGTACAAATCACGAATCAACAGCGTTTGTCAATTCTCCAACTTTATCACCGAAACCCTTTCATAAATTGCACAGTTGTGAGTATTTGTGTGTGTGAAGCAGAGTTTACTAAGTCAATTTTTAGAGCATCTAATTTTTCATAAAATCCATAAAGTAAATCAATAAACACTGGATGCACAAACTGTCATAGTAAACACTGACTGTATGATGAAAGCTAAACTCTGAAGTAATCAAGCTTTATACAGTAATTTTTATTTTATACCCCCTTTATATACATTTTTTTTTCATCATTTTTTGTTTTTTTTTTTTAATTTTTTCATTCCAGTAATCAGAGGTTGGAACCAGTCACCAAAAATTCAAAAATTTTAGCTCTTATCATTTTGATAAGTTCCTGGGTCATCCTAGTATCCAACATAATCTCAAAGGAGTATCACAACCTATATACATTTTCTTTGGGGTATTGCAGTAAACATTTTATTTTATCAGAGTATAACTAACAGAGTTTAGAGTTCATCAACATCAGTAGTTTTTCATGAAAGGTAATGCACACAGTATTTATAGACTCAGAGTTTAGGACAAAATAAACTAAGAGATGCTATAAATATGAGCCAGTATCATGCTGTGTTAACTTTCTGCACAATCTAAGATTAGATCACAATAACTCAGAAAGATTCATGATTAATTGCTGAGAATCATGCTTCATACATATTTCTTCATTGGTGTTTTCATTCAGACAAAAATCAACTCAGAGTTCACAGAGTTTATCAAACTTATTAACAGTGTATGACATACAGACATGCTGACAGAGTTTAGAGACTGCATAACACAACCATCGACGGATAAGACCGTACAACCATCAACAGATAAGACCGTACAACCATCAACGGATAAGACCATATAATACAACTATCAACGGATAAGACCATATAATATCAACGGATACAGTTCAGTTAGTCATCAACTGATGCGACCTACAATCAACGGATGACAAGTTGTCTGACATAGTTTAACAGAGTATGCATAACAGAGTTTAATCAACAGAGTACACTTAGCATTTAACCAATTAGGAAATATGATTAATACATCACATAAATAAAGTTTGAATCTAACCAACATTCCTAGTCAGAACCAGAGACCATTCCTAGTTCATTGACCAGTCTTGTAAATGTAGCTTCACTCAATGGTTTAGTGAAGATATCTGCAAGCTGTTGTTCTGTAGATACAAAATGTAGTTCAATATTTCCTTCTTCCACATGTTCTCTGATGAAGTGGTACCTTATGCTGATGTGCTTGGTCATTGAATGCTGTACTGGATTACCTGTCATAGCAATAGCACTTTGGTTATCACAGTAAATAGGTATATTACTATACCTCAATCCATAATCCAGCAATTGATTCTTCATCCATAAGATCTGTGCACAACAGCTACCAGCTGCAATATACTCTGCTTCAGCTGTAGATGTGGAGATTGATTTCTGTTTCTTGCTGTACCAGGAAACAAGTCTGTCACCAAGAAATTGACAACTTCCACTAGTGCTCTTTCTGTCTACCTTACAGCCTGCAAAGTCTGCATCAGAATACCCAAGTAGCTTGAAATCTGATTCTCTGGGGTACCACAGACCTAATGATATGGTGCCCTTGAGATACTTGAAGATTCTTTTCACAGCTGTCAGATGTGGCTCTCTAGGATCTGCCTGAAACCTTGCACAAAGACAGGTTGCATACATGATGTCAGGCCTACTAGCTGTCAAGTATAGAAGAGATCCTATCATGCCCCTGTAGTTTGTCATATCCACTGAAACTCCTGTGTCTTTGTCCAGTTTAGTTGCTGTTGCCATGGGAGTTGATGCAGATGAACAGTCAAGCATACCAAATTTCTTGAGAAGATTTCTGGTGTATTTTTCTTGATTAATGAAAATTCCATCTTCTGTTTGTTTCACCTGTAGGCCTAGAAAGTAACTAAGCTCTCCCATCATGCTCATTTGATATCTGGACTGCATGAGCTTGGCAAACTTCTTACAGAGTTTATCATTTGTAGACCCAAAGATGATGTCATCAACATAAATTTGAACTAAAAGGAAGTCACTTCCTTGATTGAAATAAAACAGAGTTTTGTCAATTGTTCCTCTGTTGAATCCACTTTCTAGGAGAAACTGAGCAAGTGTCTCATACCATGCTCTTGGTACCTGCTTAAGTCCATATAGTGCCTTATCTAGCCTGTAGACATAATCTGGATATTTGGGGTCCACAAATCCTGGTGGTTGTTCAACAAACACTTCTTCTTCAAGCTTTCCATTCAGAAAAGCACTTTTCACATCCATCTGAAACACTTTGAATTTCTTGTGAGAGGCATATGCTAGAAAAATTCTGATTGCCTCCAATCTTGCTACTGGAGCAAATGTTTCATCATAATCTATTCCTTCCTGCTGTGAATAACCTTTTGCTACAAGTCTAGCCTTGTTCCTCGTGATAACACCTTCACTGTCAGTCTTGTTTCTGAAAACCCATTTAGTACCAACAATAGATCTGTTCTTTGGCCTTGGTACAAGGGTCCAAACTTCATTTCTTTCAAATTCATTTAACTCTTCCTGCATTGCTGTTATCCAGTCTGCATCTTGAAGAGCTTCTTCCACTTTCTTTGGTTCATTTTTAGACAAGAATGCATGAAATAGACATTCACTTGCAGTAGCACTTCTTGTCTTTACTTTTGCATCTGGATCACCAATTATCAAATCAGGTGTATGTGATTTAGTCCATTTCCTAGCAGAAGGCAAATGACTTCTATCAGCATGTGATCCTCCCCCTTGATCCATGCTCTCCTGATTCTGTTGTGATCTATCTTCGTTTTCTGAGACTCCCCCTGAACTTGACTGCCCAGAGTCAGAATTTGAATTTTCAGAGTTTGAAGCATTAGAGTTTGATCCAGATTTTTCAGTTGACTCAGTATCAGTGTTTGAGTCTTCATCTTGATCATGCTCCCCCTCAACTGGTTCTCCCCTTTGTTGTGACTGAGAAGTTTCTCCAGAATTTACCAGTAGAGGTTCAGAGTTTGTTTCAACAGAGTCTGTCAGAATTGTTTCATCAGAGTTTCCATCATCAGAGTTTAAAACTTCATTTTCAAAGTTCAGTTGATCATATTCGTCTTTGTCTTCAAGTCCAGTTATCTTCTTATCATCAAAAGAAACATGTATAGATTCCATGATCACTTTAGTTCTCAGATTGTAAACTCTGAATGCCTTTGTTGACAGTGGATAGCCAACAAAAATTCCTTCATCTGCCTTTAGCTCAAACTTGGTCAACTGTTCTGGATGAGTCTTCAAAACAAAACATTTGCACCCGAAAATATGAAAGTATTTCAGGTTAGGCTTCTTTTTCTTCACCATCTCATATGGTGTCTTTCCATGCTTATTGATCAGTGTTGCATTTTGAGTAAAACAAGCAGTTTGAACAGCTTCTGCCCAGAAATAAGTTGGCAATTTTGCTTCATCAAGCATAGTTCTGGCAGCTTCAATTAAGGTTCTATTTTTCCTTTCAACTACACCATTTTGTTGTGGTGTACCAGGTGATGAAAATTCTTGTTTCACTCCATTGTCCTTGCAGAATTCTTCTATTGTTGCATTTCTGAACTCAGTTCCATTATCACTTCTGATGATTCTGACTTTGTTGCTTGATCCTTTGTCCAGAAGCTTCACATGCTCCATCAGAGTCGATGCAGTTTCATCCTTCTTTGCTAGAAAATACACCCAGGTGAATCTAGTGTATTCATCAACAATGACTAAAGCATATTTCTTCCTTGCAATAGACATAACATTTACTGGACCAAAGAGATCAACATGCAGAAGATGATAGGGATCAGTGATAGAAAATTCTGTCTTGCTCTTGAAAGATGACTTCCTTTGTTTTGCCTTCTGACATGAGTCACATAGGCCATCAACATTTAACAGGGCCTTTGGGAGTCCTCTTACAAGATCCTTTCTGATCAATTCATTGATGTTGTTCAAGTTCAAATGTGAGAGTTTCTTGTGCCACTTCCAACTCTCTTCACTAGACATTCTTGTAGACAGGCAAACAGCTTTTCCAACAGAGTCTATCAAAAGCTTGATTTCATAAATGTTGTAAAATCTACATGATATCCCTTGTCACAGATTTGACTCACAGATAGCAAGTCATGCTTGAGTCCTGGGACATGAGCTACATTGTTGATGATGACATTTCCAAGATTGATATTGCCATATCCCAATGTTCTTCCTATATTGCCATCACCATAGGAAACTTTTGGGCCAGCCTTCTCCTCATATTCTGATAGCAGGGCTTTATTTCCAGTCATGTGTCCTGAACATCCACTGTCCACGACTAGGGTTGCCTCCCTGTTACCCTGCAATCACAAACAATTACTGAGGATTAGTTTTAAGGATCCAGACTTGCTTGGATCCTTTGGCATTCTTAACTTTGTTAGCTTTTGCAGCGGAATTAACATTATCAGAGTTTGAGCTAACATTATCAGTGTTTACACTTGCAGTATCAACTTTAACCCATTTCAGATTGGGTTTCAGTTCATAGTAATTATGATAGATAGCATGATATTCTCTGCAAGTATAGATGGAATGCCAAGTGCTTCCACAGTGTGTGCATAGAGTCTGTGGCTTAGTTCTAGCAAAAACCTTCTTTACATCAGACTTTGTAGGTAAAGAATTTATATTTTTATTTTTCTTGCAGAAATTTGCAAGATGCTTAGTACTACCACAGTTATGACATGTCTTTCTTGGAGCATAACTAGCAAGCATTGGTTTATTTCCTGAAGTGATGCCTACTTTTCCATTTCTTTTCTTGTTTGACACTTTCTTTTTCTCAACAGATTTTAACTCCTTCAGTTTATGTTTGAGTTGTTTATCTGTCATTGAACCAATATTAACCTGTTTAACACTAGTTTTTACTGGTTTTCTTTGGACAACTTCTTTTTCATTCTCAGACAAAAATTTACTGGTTCCATGAACAAATTTAGTTCTGACTTTAACTTGATTTTGAAATCTAAGTTCATCTCCCTCATTATAACCTAGACCAACAGTGTCTGTTTGAAAAATCTGTTGAGTGTCCTTTCCAGAATTAGTCCAAGTCCTAATTTTCTTATTTGCTTCCTCCAACTCAGATTCTAGTTGTTTATATTTCTGAAGCAAATCCTGTTCTATAGAAACAGCATCATCTCTCTCTTTCTGAACTTGTTGCATGTTTTCAAGTTTCTCTTCAACAAGTTTATTTCTTTCTTTAAGTTACAAAATTTTCAGCTTTTATCCTCTCATTTTCTAAAGTCTGATCCCTATAACTTATATGCAATGACTTAAGAAAAATTCTTAATTGAGCAATGTCATCAATATTATAAGCATAGGTAGTTAGAGGTACCTGATTTTCAGAGGATTCTGATTCAGTAGTAGCCATGAGAGCATAGTTTACTTCTTCATCAGAATCTGAAGTATCTGCCCAATCTCTGCCTTTAGTGTAGAGTACCTTTCCAGTTTTACCCTTCTTGCACTCAGGAGCATAGTGGCCCATCTCCTTACACTTGTAGCATTGAATTTCAGACTTATCCTTCTTTCCTTTAGAATCTCTCTTATCAGACTTCCTGTAGCTTTTCTTGTCTTCATTTGAATCCCTAGAAAACCTTTTTCCTTTCTTGAAATTCTTGAAGCCCATTTTCTTGAAAGTCTTCACCATTAACACAGCCATTTTCCTCATTTCTTCTTCATCATCCTCAGAGTCAGATGATTCAGAAGAATTTGAATCATAATCAGAGTTTGGTGATTCACTTTCTGAATGTATGACCAAAGCTTTTCCTTTCATTTTCCTTCTTGTTGCCTCTTTCTTCTGAGGCTTCTCTTCAACATTAAGAGCAACAGACTTTCCTTTTCTGCTTGATCTCCTGTTTCTCTGCTCCATTTCCAATTCATGAGTTTTGAGCAGTCCATAGATTTCATCAATCTCTGTTTCAGCAAGATTATAGTTGTCTCTAATAGTGGTTGTTTTCACATCCCACTTTTCAGGTAGAGAAAGAAGAAACTTGAGATTCGAGTCTTCTAGATCATACTCTTTGTTGACCAATGACAGATCATTAATCAGTTTACAGAATCTATCAAATGTTTCTGTCATGGTCTCTTCAGGTTTAGCCTCAAAATGCTCATACTCTTGTGTGAGTATGTTTCTCCTATTCTTCTTAATAGCTGCAGTTCCTTGACACCTGACTTCAAGAGCATCTCATATCTCTTTTGCAGTGGTGCAGTTAATGACTTTGTTAGACATAACATTGTCTAAAGCACTATGCAGTAAATGCCTAACTTTTGCATCCTTAGCAATTGATGATAGATCTTCAGGAGTCATGTCCTTCTTTTCCTTTGGAACCATTTTTGCTGCTTCACCAGCAACTGCAACAGATAGCTTTGTAAGATTGTGAGGGCCTTCATAAATCCTGTCAAGATATTCTGGATCTGTAGCCTCCAGAAACATAGTCATCTTGACCTTCCACATAGCATACTCTAATGGCCTAAGAATAGGAACCCTGATTGGTTCATAACGACTCACAGTAGTAGGAGCCTTTTCAGAAACAGTAGGTGTTGGTGGAGGAATTTCTGACATGATTATTGTTGTGTTTGGATCTTAACCTGTAATAAAGTAACAGATTGGCTCTGATACCACTTGTTAGGCCGAATACACAATTAATAATCAACTTTGTATGAGAGATTAACAAGTAAAAGCGTTTATGCACTTAAAAACTTCTTGTATTTCGAACCCTCTTCGTGATGTAAAATATCACAAAGAGCTGCTAGGTTACAATAATGATAATTCGTTATCGATACCCTTCTAGGGTTAACCTATCTGTATTTATATAACATACAGCTACGATACAATCTCTAATTGATATTCCTAATAATCAGCTATACAATGATATCAATTACAGATTGTCACACGTCTCCTATGTCAACTCGATCTCTTTGATAGCTATCCAATCTTCAAAGATATCGCTTCCATAATTAATCTTTAATCACTGTTGAACAGTAGACACGCTTCCTTCAGACAGAGTTTAACAAACTCTGTCGAGCTTCCAACTGTCAGAGTTTACCCAAACTCTGACTGCTTCCAGCTAAACTCTGATAACTCCCTGTAACACTTAAACACTGATCAAAACACATCAATTATATTTAACACAACTGTACTCCTGCATTGAGGTTCATTCGAATCAGGTCACTTAAGACTCTCTTCTCCTGAACAAAACATTGGAACTTGCTATCCGGGTTAGCAATGGATAGCTTATTCTCAGACACATGCAGTGCTAAGAGCATTAAAAATCTAGCAAAGTAGATATTCTTGCTCCTAGTTTCCTTTTTACCCAACTTTGTAGTTATCTCATACATAACTAATGTGCCAAAATTATAGAATTTATCATTTAAAAGCATACACATCATTGTTAGCATGGACTGGGTAACAGCATCAAAATTACTAATTTTTCCTGAAAAAGTTTTAATGAAGGCATCACAGAAATAACTCCATTCTTTAACCATTCCTTTTCTAACAATTTTCCCTAAGTTTTCAGTACTAAGGGCATAATTAATAGAATTAAGCATGGCAACAATTTCAGCATCAGTGGGTACTTTCAGACAGTTATTCTCAGGCAATTTTAAACAAGCAGTTATTACATCAGAATTAACCACATAGTTTTTACCCTTTAAAGAAAAAGCAATTGTACCGTCTGTGCCATTGTACTCAGCAGATGTCCACATTTCTTCAATTACCTCGTGGATTAAGGAAGTGGTGGCCGTCATAGCATATGACAGTTTGCATTTCTTCACGAAACTCATCAAAGTGTGGTAAGCTTCTGGAGCATTCACTGTGTCAACAAAGGCCGCGAAATTGTTCTTCTCATAGGTAAACCCAGTGGAGGACATCATCTTAACAATAGGCGCCATTGAAGTGATTGAACTTTGGTTACAGAGAGTTTTAGGGAAGAAGATGCAGTTAACTTTTGATATGCTTGAAAATGAATAAAAGTGAGATGTGAGAGTACAAGTCCGCCTTTTATATTTTTCAAGAATTAAAAATGAAATAATTAAAAGTAATTACTCCATTGGTCAAAAGTAACTGTTAGATAATAAATAAAAAGAGAATAAGTACAGCCATGATTAGATATGCACGGTTACCAACGGTTAAAAAAAATGTATATCAACGGATATAGAATGAACGGTTGAGATACAGTTTATCCGTTGATGACGTGGATAGCCTGTTACCCGTTGACATGCAAAAATCTAGTAATGTGTTTATACTATCAACGGATAAAAGGATATCCGTTGATAAGCTAATTTTGCCTTAGGCAAAATTTCTGCAGAAAATTTTTCTGAAAGTTTTAACTTTCAAGTAAAGCGAAACACATTTCCAGCTTCAATTTATCGAAATCAAATATCACTAGAAATTATGACAAGTTAAGCATACCTAGCTCACCTACCAATCTTGTGAACGTGGATTCATCAAGAGGCTTGGTGAAGATATCTGCAAGCTGCATTTCACTTGGCACAAAGTGCATTTCTACTGTACCATTCATCACATGTTCTCTAATGAAGTGGTATTTGATGTCAATGTGCTTGGTTCTCGAATGTTGCACTGGATTCCCTGTGATGGCAATAGCACTTGTGTTGTCACAGAAAATTGGAATCTTCTCAACTTTTAGACCATAGTCAATGAGTTGGTTTCTCATCCATAGAATCTGTGCACAACAGCTTCCAGCCGCAATGTACTCAGCCTCAGCTGTAGAAGTGGAGACTGAGTTTTGTTTCTTACTGAACCATGACACAAGCCTGTTTCCTAGAAATTGACAGGAACCTGTAGTACTTTTCCTATCAACTCTGCAACCTGCATAATCTGCATCTGAATAGCCAGTTAGATCAAAACCAGATTCTCTTGGGTACCAAATGCCAAGGTTTGGTGTTCCCTTGAGATACCTGAAAATTCTTTTAATAGCTATTAAGTGAGACTCTCTAGGATCAGCTTGAAATCTAGCACAAAGACAAGTAGAAAACATTATATCAGGTCTACTAGCTGTTAGGTATAAAAGTGAACCTACCATGCCTCTATAACTTGAGATGTCCACAGACTTTTCCTTAGTATTCAACTCAAGCTTAGTTGCAGTGGCCATAGGTGTTTTAGCAGATGTACAATCCATTAAGTCAAATTTCTTTAAGAGATCATAAATATATTTTTTGACTTATGAAAATGCCCTCATTAACTTGCTTTACTTGTAGGCCAAGAAAGTAAGTTAATTCACCCATCATACTCATTTCATACCTACTTTGCATAAGTTTGGCAAATTTTTTGCAAAGCTTCTCATCTGTAGACCCAAAAATAATATCATCTACATAGATTTGAACAAGTATTGAAGAGCCATTAATATCCCTATGAAATAAGGTTTTATCTACTGTACCTCTAGTGAAGTGGTTCTCCAAAAGAAATTGAGATAAAGTGTCATACCAGGCTCTTGGTGCTTGCTTCAAACCATAAAGTGCTTTCATGAGAAGATATACATATTATGGAAATTCTGGATCCTCAAAACCAGGAGGTTGATGGACATAGACCTCTTCTTCCAGTTCCCCATTTAGAAAGGCACTTTTGACATCCATCTGATAGACTTTGAAATTGGCATGTGCTGCATAGGCTAGAAAGATTCTTATTGCCTCAAGTCTTGCTACTGGAGCAAAAGTTTCATCAAAATCTATTCCTTCTTCTTGAGAATAGCCCTTTGCCACTAATCTAGCTTTATTCCTCACAATTATGCCATTTTCATCTGTCTTATTCTTGAGAACCCATTTAGTACCTATGACACTTTTATCATCAGGTTTGGGCACAAGTTTCCATACTTTATTTCTTTCAAATTGGTTTAGCTCTTCTTGCATTGCTAACACCCAATCTGGATCTAGAAGGGCATCTTCCACTTTCTTAGGTTCCTCTTGAGACAGGAAGCTACTGTATAGACATTCTGCTTGAGTGGCCCTTCTAGTTTGGACTCTTGAATTTGATTCACCAATGATTAACTCAAATGGATGATTTCTAGTCCATTTTCTTGCAGGTGGAAGATTTGATCTTGATGAGGTTGCTTCATTTCCATGATCATGTTGATTTAGCATTGAATTTTGACCTTGAGAAACTCCCCCTGAGTTTGTTGTCCTTGCTGAGTTATGAAGTTGACTGTCAATGGATGCATCATTTTGCCTGTCGACGGATGCTTGAGAATTTCTGTCAACGGATGCATCTCTAATAGTGTCAACGGATGTTGCAGAATGACTGTCAACGGATGTTCCAGAATGACTATCAACGGATGCTTCATTTTCAGTGTAAGCATCACTTCTAGTTGGTATAACAGCTCTAGGTGGATCTCTGTGGTCATGATCTTCATTCTCCTCATCATCATCATAGTACATTCTTCCTTCACCTTCATTCTCAAATTCCAACTTTTCATGGTAACCTTCATCATTTAGGCCTAGAATCTTTTGATCATCAAACACAACATGTACAGATTCCATAACAATGTTGGTTCTTAGATTGTAGACCTTGTAGGCTTTCCCTGCTGCATATCCAACGAAAATAGCTTCATCTGCCTTTGCTTCAAATTTGCCTAAGTTATCTCCATGATTCCTTAGCACAAAACACTTACATCCAAAGACATGTAGAAAAGCTAAAGTTGGTTTCTTGTTGGTTAATAACTGATAAGGAGTCATTCCTCTAGCTTGATTGACCAAGGAAATATTCTGAGTAAAGCATGCAGTGTTGACAGCTTCAGCCCAGAAATATGTTGGTAACCTTGATTCACTTAACATTGTTCTAGCTGCTTCAATGAGAGTTCTGTTTTTCCTTTCAACAACCCCATTTTGTTGAGGTGTTCTGGCAGCAGAAAACTCATGGACAATTCCATTCTCTTCACAGAAAATCTTCATTGTGGAATTCTTGAATTCATTACCATTGTCACTCCTGATCCTTTGTACTCTGTCTTCAGAACCATTGTTTAGCATTCTGAGGTGATTGATAATGATTTCACTTGCACAATCCTTGGAGTGCAGGAAGAAAGTCCATGTGAACTTAGAAAAATCATCTACAATCACCAGACAGTATTTCTTCTTTGAAATAGACATGACATTTACTGGACCAAATAAATCCATATGCAGCAATTGAAGAGGCTTAACAATGGATGACTCTGTCTTGCTTTTGAAAGATGATTTCTTTTGTTTCCCTAATTGGCAGGCATCACATAGCCCATCTTTGACAAACTCCAAATGAGGGATTCCTCTAGCAAGATCCTTTCTTACCAAATCATTCATAACTTTAAAATTCAAATGTGACAGCTTCTTATGCCATAGCCAACTCTCATCCTTACTTGCTTTGCTGAAGAGACAAGTAATGGATTCTGAGCATGCTGAATTGAAGTCAGCTATGTAAACATTTCCTTTTCTAAAGCCTGTCAATACCACATTGTTGTCTTCCTTGGCAGAAACAACACAGGCTTCTTTTGTGAACTTTACTTCATAGTCTTTGTCACAAATCTGACTGATACTCAGCAAATTGTGCTTTAAACCTTCAACTAAAGCCACTTCTTCAATGATGACATTGTCTTTTGAGATCAGGCCATATCCCTTAGTATATCCTTTGCTGTCATCTCCAAAGGTAATTCTAGGGCCAGCTCCTTCCTTGAACTCTGTGAGCAGGGTTGAATCTCCTGTCATGTGCCTAGAGCATCCACTGTCTAGGTACCATAGATTCCTTCTGTTTCCCTGCACACATATCAAAAGCAAATCAAGTTGATTTTGGTACCCAAGCTTCCTTAGGTCCTTTCTTGTTAGCCTTTGACTTTGCACTCTTAGCATTCTTCAACTTAGGTGTAGATGCTTGAGTAATGGGGTTTGACAAATGCTCATTTGCATGAATATTGGATGCATGCATGTGTGGAAAATTGGCATACATATTATTCATGTTAGGTAGGTTCCATGACATTTGTGGCACATTCATAGATTGAAAGTATGGATTAGACACATATGGCATGTTCACATACGGATTTGAAAAACTAGCATTTTGATACAAACCAGGCATTGCAGGCATACATGGCATTGGTTGAGGTACATGAACAGGAGCCTTGTTGACAATCTTGCAATTAGAAGATAAATGATTGACACTATTACAATTACTACAAGTTTTCCTAGGAGCAAACTTGTCAGGAGAGTAATTGTTTTTCTTGTTGATGCCTATCTTACCATTTCTGTTCTTTTTCTTTTTGCCCTCAATTTCTACCTTTTCATTGTCTGATTTACCAACAGCCTTTTTGTTGTGTAAATCACCTGTCTTAGCCTTCCCACTGGATTTGGTTTTGCTGCACTCACCATTAACAAAATTCTTGTTTACTGGACCATACTTGATATCCAGTTTCCTAAGTTCCTTCTTACTAACAGACTTTTTGTTAGTCGACGGATACCTCTCATCCGTTGACGGTTCACCTGTCAACGGATGATCACTATCCGTTGATTCACAAATAATCTCTAGATCCTCAAGGCCAGGTTCTAGCTCCTTTTTCCTTTGAGTCCAGGTATCCTTCACAAATGATTCTATTCCCTGAACTTCTATTATGTTTTGAGAAATATTCCTACAACTTTGAAATTTAGCAATTATCCCTTGTTCTTTTTCAAGCTGGTCTTTTAAAATCAGTTCTCTTTTTAACACAGCTTCAAGTTCACTTTTAGCATTATTGCAATCAACTCTCATTTTCTCAAATTCTAGAAATTGAGATTCTAGAGCAGCATTTCTATCACTTAAAAACAGATTAGACTCTTTAATTCTATTGTTCTCTTTAGTAAGTGATTTAAGAGTAACACTTAAGTGATATAGTTCAGTAGACATTTCATCTATAACACTATTGCATTCCTCTTTAGTGAGCTCAGAGAGATTAGTAGAAAATACCTGATTGCTAGCTGAACTTGCTTCCTGCTCTCCAGAATCAGCCATTAAAGCAAGGTTGACTAACTCAGCATCATCATCAGAATGATTGTCATCAACAGCCCAGTCATACTCTTGGGTCAAGAATGCCTTTCCTTTCTGTCTGAGAAGATCAAAATATTTCTTCTTATAGTCAACAACCTCAGTTGGCTTTCCCTTGTTCTCAGATCTAGGTTTCCTGCTTTCACTTATCATATGACCAGCAATTCCACAATTGTAGCATTTAATTTTGGATTTATCCACATAGTTGTTTGTGGAAAAATCCTTGTTAAATGGCTTGGCCATCCCAGAGTTTCTCTTGAATTTCAGCTTAGAGAATCTCCTAGATAGAAAAGCTAAGTGCTCATCTATCTCATCCAATTCATCCTGCTGAAGGGCATTCAATTCCTCAGACACCTTTTCCTTGCTCCTGCTTGATTCTGCTCTACCTTTACAAACCTCCCTGTTTGGTGTAGAACTAGCAGTTTCTGTCCTTTCCTCCTTTTGCTCCAAGTTGGCAACGAGTGCATCTGACCCACTTTTCTTTTGAGACTTCTCAATCTCTTCATCCTGCTCCATTTCCAGCTCATAGGTCTTTAAAGTTCCATAGAGCCTTTCAAGAGTAAATGTCTTGTACTCTTGAGTGTTTCTTAGAGAAACAGTCATTGGCTTCCATTCCTTGGGCAGTGATCTCAGAAATTTGAGATTAGAGTCTTTAACTTGATAGACTCTTCCATACAGTTTCAAACCATTTAGTAGCTTTTGAAATCTACTAAATGTATCATTCAATGTTTCTCCACTCTTAAAGTGAAAATGTTCATACTGTTGGATTAGTAGTTGCATCTTGTTTTCCCTTACCTGTTCTGTTCCTTCACACAGGGTTTGAACAATGTCCCATACTTCCTTGGCGGTAGTGCAGTTAATAACATTGTCAACCATGTCTGTTTCTAGACCATTGAACAGAATATTTATGGCCTTTTTGTCTTTGTGGACTTCTGCAATATCTTCAAGACTCCACTCAGAAACAGGTTTGGGAATGAAAGTGTCAGGCACATCATCAGCCAGGCCAACTCTTGTTGCTGTCTTCATTGGAACGTGAGGACTCTTGTCAATGCAATCCACAAAACCCTCATCAATAGACGAGAGATGTAGACGCATTTTTACTTTCCAGTGAAAGTAATTTTCTCTATCAAGAACTGGAATCTTCACTCCATAATCCTTCTTAGACATGTTGGAAGTGTGTTGATCTTTAAACTTCAAATATGTTAGAAGCTTGCTCTGATACCAATTGTTATTCCCAGATTACACTTGTATAATTGTAGAAGGGGGGGTTGAATACAATTCTTGATATTTATAACTTTCTGATAAGAACTTCAGAAACTTATGAAGAGATAATTGCAATGTAAGATTTAAACACAAACACATATAAAATCAGGTGGTTAATATGCACCACCTGAAGCTTTTATTCGAAGAAAACTCTGTGATACAAAATGTACACAGCTGCCGTTTTTACAACTCTTTGCTTCTAAGGATATTCAAGAAACCCTAAGCAAATATGTCTGTTTTCTTGACCTACAAAGAGTTGCTACACTTGGTTATATATCCCAAGTTTTACAAGTACTACTGGAATAAGATAATACTAATCTAATTCTAGTTGACTTGCTACTACACTCCAAATACACATGTAGCCGAAAGGTTGTCCTTGTGTTCAGACATGTCTCCTACACCTTTCTTGTATTCATAGTGTAAATGGAATGCTTCTTTCTTCTGTGTTTCCAAAGTATGGCTGCCATACTGCTTTTTGTATCTATTATAAACTCATGTGATCTGTCAGTCAAACATGTCCTTATCAACTGCTAATCTCCAGCTAATCATAGAAAACAGTGTCAATGATTATCCGTTGATGATGTACACTGACATCCGTTGATGATGTGTTGAGCAGTATCCGTTGATATTGGGACTTGAGCTGTATCCGTTGATAGAGTGGATTTGAGTTGTATCCGTTGATAGAGTGGATTTGAGTTGTATCCGTTGATAGAGTTTTGTCTTCATCCGTTGATACACTTTCACTTAGACAGAATTACATAGCATAGCTTATTTACAATTGGCTACCCTATTCTGCCTATCCGTTGATAGTCAACATGACTGTGGATAAAAACACTATCAACTGATAACATAGAGATACTGCAGTGTGCTACAAAACCTCATCCATTGATGAGCTACCTGTCAACGGATAGAGTTATAAATTCTCATCCGTTGACAGTTACAAAACCTTAAACAATTTGATTGATTGTGAAGTTATCATCAAGTACAACATATTCCTAACAGTGTATATGCATGATGGAAGACGGTCATTTATTGAACAATAGATATATATAAATGGAGGACACTACTCCACATGGAAGTCTACATCCAAACTTTATAGGCAAGATCACATTAACAGGCCATGTTCCAATACCAGAGCCGCATTAGCTCAGCCATCATCACAGCTGAAATCTAACATCTAAAATGAAATAGTCATATATTTGTTTTCTGCTGTGTTACCAGTATCCATAGTATCCATAAATAATGCTCTATTAAAACATTAAAACATTACCGGTGGAATTCCAGCTTGATTGGCAAGCTTAGCTGCCGCCAAAGCAGTTAAGGGAGTCAATTCAGAGGGCTTTATGACCACAGTACAGCCAGCAGCAAGGGCCGGACCAACCTTGACAAGGTTGAAATGAAATGAACAATTTAGTATGATCTTCGAGCAATAAAAAAGTTATATAGGAAGTGCAGAATCATAAATTACAAATATACACACCTTCCGAGCGATCATAGCCAAAGGGAAGTTCCAAGGAGTAATAGCACCAACAACGCCCACAGGCTGCAAGTTGGTACTAAACTAAAGTCAGCGTACAGGGTTACTTCCTCAAGTTAATAACAAATTTTACTAAGATACTAGGACTTTTGCTGCATAGTGCATCATGGATTATCCATCTGTAAATAAAATTGCTAATAATGTATCATTATTGAGCTCTGCTCACTTTGTATAATAGTTAACCTGCTTTAAAAGAAAAAGACGGCGATATGCTGAAGTTGATGGAATTATATCACCATAGATACGCTTAGCCTCTTCCGCATAGAACTCGAGATAACTAGCCCCTAAAGTAACCTGTAGGTTCACCCTGATAGCTGTCATGCTCAAAGCGAAGCTTAATACGCAACCATATTTAGATTTTTTTAACTATACGAGTACACTAAATACCTCCCCAATGGCTTCTTTTAGAGGCTTTCCTTGCTCTAAAGTTATCAGTTCACCAAGCTGCTCCTTGTTGGCCATTATTAAATCATACCTTAAAACGTGCATATAAGATCATTGAGTGAATTGGACAAAAAATAGGAAGTAGCCAGACTGAGCAAAAAAGATGTGGTAACCAATATTTACATTCATTTGATAAGATTATTGATCATCTTGCATTTTGATACATATCGTCCCACACCAAATTCCAAAATTTTTGTGCTTTCCTTTCTTCTCTCTCTTCTTTATCATTACAAACTTACACTAGCTCAATTACTACCAGTTTTATTCACCATATTTAAGTTACAGATAAGAATAACGATTTTTTTAATTGAATTCTCATCCAAAGAAGGAAATAAAAGATCAAATCATCAGCATACTTAGTTTACTGGAGGTTTTTGGCCAACTGAAAATATAATTTACTTAAAAATGTAATTGAATGTTGACTTTCATACCACTTCCTCAGGCGCTTGCTCCTTTCAGCAGCAGTAAACTTGCTCCAAGCTGCAAATAAATATCATTTGCCAAAAGATTGATAGTATGAATTTCAAAACAAAAGAGAATCGAAGTGATAATTGTCCTTTTGAAATGGAACAAAAATGAAAAAGAAGAATGATTGATAGTTTAAATGCCATATAGTAAACACACATTATGACTTGCCAATAAGATGATAAAAAATCCAGACTTGAGTGTATAAGAAAGAGAAACTGTCATCAACTGTGGGTAAATCAAAATCAGAACAATTACATATATATATACACAAAAATAGAAAGAAGATTAAAACAAACACACAAACTATATATATAAATACAAGTATGTGTACAGAGAGGGAGAGAGAGATAGAGAGAGATGAAGAATACCTAGAGTCGAATTGAGATGAATAAAGATACTCGATTCAGTAAAAACCCCAAAAATTAGGGCACGAATCAATTGAGGTAATTAGAAACATACCACGCACGAATCAATTGAGAGAGAGAGATAGCCGAGATGAGCGGAGATGGACATCGGAGAGATGAGAGGGAGAGAAGAGAGTCAGAGAGATGAGAGTCGAGAGAGATGAGAGATGAGAGGGAGCTGTGAGAGTGAGATGTGATCTGTGAGCTTTTTTTGTTTTTGTTTTGTTTTCTTTTGTTTTAGATGAGAGCGGGCTTTTTAACCTAAGTGAAAATTTTAGCGGGCTTCTATTTTCAGTAATAGCGGCAAAATTTTTAACATTTTTCAGTCTAAGGCAACACCAATTCATGTGTTGGCTTTGAGGACTAAAATTGAATTTAAGGCAACATGAATGGCAACATCCGGTTATGATGTTGGCTTATATCAAATTTATTCGATTTTTAGCATCTAAGGCAACATTTTAACGTGGTAACATCGGTTTTCACAGTTGGCAAAGACCATTTGTGGTGTAGTGCACAACCCAACAACTATGAAATCACATATATCATAACATATATACAACATATATCACATACATACATATATTACACACACAAGTAAACAAAAATTAAATCGAGCATGATAACGAACTTACCTTGATAATCTGGTCACTCTCTAAATTTGTAGGTATCGGCATAGTCCTATTTCTCACAAACCAAGACATTACGGCGATTTAGGGTTCGTCCTTCCTCCTTCCTCCGTCCTTATTTTTTTGGCGCCTAAGGTGTGTGTATTATTGCATGTAATAAAGAGAAGAAGAAATGATCGGGTGTACTTGTATAGATCTAGAGAAGAAGAAGACGATTATACCCTTCTATTTAATTAATAGTCAGTAACGGTGCTTTTTTTTTTAACGGAAGATAGTGAAGGTCATTTAATGTCTTAAAAAAGGATTTCGAGCCATCATAATGCAAAATTTGCAACTTTGGCCATCAAAGTACAAAAAATTAATTTTATTGATCACTACAGTACACTTTACTCTTATTTTTAAGGTAAAAGCTACTCAGATAACCAAACACCCACAATGTAAAGTCATTCATACGATTACCTTTGAATTTGGGTTTAAAATAATTTTGTTATAAACATTGGTAAAAAAATCGAGCAAATCAATTAAAAACTAGTGAAGTTGCTTTTTTTTTTTTGAAAGAAGACTAGTGCAGTTGTTAGAAGTTAAGAAAATGGACGAAAGAAATTAAGAATTAAGAAAAGAGACATCTATGTAAAATATAGCAGTTCTCGCTATTTTAAAAGAGATTTAATTCGGTTTTTACTCTTCTGTTTTAGTTAATCTGTATGAAATACTTCTTTCTAAAGTTTAGTATAAATGTTAGTTAACTTTTTTTTTTTGATAGAAATAGAGGTTTTGGAAAAATCTGACTACAAAAAAGCTATAATCAAAATTGAAGTATAGTAAAATCTCGTTAAATTAATGCTCGATATCACAATAAATTAATATTCTTAACGAAAATTTTTGATCCCAATGTAATAATGATAGTATAAATTTAACCTCGATTAATTTTTAATCTCGATAAATTAATAAAATTTTATGATTACAATAATATTAATTTATAGAGATTTTCCTGTATATGGAAGTTTGAACTTGTTGGACTGCTCCTGCTGTTAACTACTTTGTGAAACATACAGTATATTAACTTAGTAACATTTGTGATCAAACAAACAATTTAACTGAGAATGAAACCATTTTTTTAAACAGAGATGAATAAAACATAAATAATGTACGTTATTTTTTATTAGGTTGGATCAGTTATGAAAATTTAAACAAATTTTAAAAATTTGAGAGCTCTTGGTCAGTAACGCCTGCTGGATTAGACTAGACAATAGCTGTAAAGAATAAGTACAGTTATATTAATGTCTAAATATAGAAATTCTTAGCAAGGACTTATTTTTCTTACACGTATGCATGATTGTAAAAATTGGTAATCGCTATAAATCGGTTGAGATACTGATTTAAAATTAATCGGATAATTGAGAATTAATCGGAAGGACTAATTTGATATTATAATAATATTTAATATATTAGTATAATTTATAATTAAACATATCAGTTACCCACAGAGGATTAATCGGGAATTAATCGATTAAATCGGAGATTTTTAAAACCATGCTCGTATGTTTTGATTTCGATTCTTGGAATATTTGTGAATAATTTAAAACGGATGCTACTATGTAAATTTATAATTTTATAAAAAAAACGTGATCTGAAAAAGTAAGATATCAAAGACTTTTAAAATAACTCGTGTGTGAAAATAACTTAAGAAAATTATTATAAACGAATGATGACCAATCACAAAAATGATAATGATGACGGAAAAATCACACATTTATTTATTTATTTATTTTTATGACGTAATCTCACATTTATTTATGTACAGTAAGAGAGGTAAATTCAAAAACCAAGTTTTTTGTTTTGTAACCTACGAAATAAGTATAGGACAGTAAAAAGGGCCCGTTATGACCCTGTGTAAATGAGGCCTAGTATCAACATAAAAATGCATTCATTCTATTGACCAGTGATCAGTGAATGACCTCATTTTTTATTTTTTATAAATTTTGATTATAATAGATAATAAATGTAAATGGGCCTGAGACGCGGGCCTTCCCATACGTTTCTTATATCCAGGACCTTCTCTAACGGTAAACTTTTGTCACGGCCTATATATACATCCATTTCCCTGGCCGGCCTCGTCAAATCCATACTCCACTAATCTAGTAATCTTCCATTATATTCATATATATTTATAAAAATATATCATTTGCTATACAACATAGAATTGTTGAAGCTCAATTTTCATTCATTCTTCTACGTGTTTTTTAACATGGCCTTTCTAAAAGTATTTTTATTATCCATTTCCTTGGCCTTCACATTTTGCTCTTTATCTCAAGGTTACAATTTTATTGTTGGTGGTAAAAATGGCTGGTCTCTCCACCCTTCCGAAAACTACAGCAAATGGGCTAATAGATTGAGATTTCAAGTCAATGACACTCTCAGTAAGTGCTTATTTCTTAATTACTCAACTTTTTTAGTTCGTAAAATTTTTCGACACAGCTTGTTCTTGAGTATCGAACCGTCGAGAAATATATTTTAGAAGCATTTTCGATACCGCTCGATGTTTTATTCCTGAATTTTTACGAGTTTCGGTTTCGGAATACTAATATTTTGTATGATTTTTTGTTTGTATAAAATTTGTATGCAGCTTTCAAGTATGACAAGGAAACGGACTCGGTTGTGGTCGTGACCAAAAATGATTATGAGAAATGTAACGCAGCAAAGCCTGTACAAAAAATGGACGGTGGCGATTCTGTTTTCAAGTTTGATCGATCGGGCCCATTTTTTTTTATTACAGGAAATAAGTCAAACTGTGACCAAGGTCAAAAGTTGATTATTGTTGTCTTGGCTGTTCGAAGTAAATCTCCACCAACCCCATATGTGCCAGCTCCTACTCCGGCACCGGAAAGTATTGTTCCGGTACCTTCGCCGGAAAGCATTGTTCCGGTACCTTCGCCTGAAACTATTGTTCCAAGCCCATCTACAACTTCTGAGGTTCCGGCTGTTTCTCCGACACCGGTGATTCCTGGTCCTGCAGTTTCTCCAGCACCGGTGACGGTTACTCCTGGTCCTGTAGTTTCTCCGGCACCGGTGACTCCTGGTCCTGCAGTTTCTCCGGCACCCGGGAGGTTTGGTCCGGCGGCCAATGCACCGGGAATAATTCCTACATCTCCGTTCAGTCCAGGGAATTCTCCGTCGGATAGTAATTTCTCACCGGCGCCTGCTCCGTCAAAGTCATTTGCTCCGGCTAGTTCTCCGACGATGCTGTTGACAGTTGTCAGTGCAATTGTGGCTGCTTTGATTGCATTTACTTGATCAGGAAAATTATATTTGTTGGAGATTTTTAACATTTGTTTCAATTCTGTTTATTGTTACAATTATTTGGTTTGGATTTGAAATCTTCATTTTCTTAATAAAAACGATGCATTTGGATTTTGTTAAATGTCATGATTTTTTATTTATGAATTTTTGATATTTCTCTAAACTCATGACACAGGTAAAGATTGAGACCTCTTTGGCACTAACTTAAAATAAGTTCTTTTCGGATAAAAATTTTATATTTTAATAATTATTTTTTATATAAGTATTTAATGTATATTTGAGATTTTATAAGTTGCAAAAAAAAAGTTAAATTTTTCAGAAAAAAGTTAAGAATCTATAATTTTATCTTAAAATAAGTTGTTTTGCTCTGAAAAATAAGTTTTCCTAAACACCCCTCAATAGGTTAGCTTATAAATAAATATGTCGGAAGAAATAGCGGCTATATTATCATCGAAAAAATACTTATCTCCCCACATTATTCTTTTTTTATTTTTTGTTTTTTGGCGAATTATGAGGTACAACTGGACCAACTGTTTACAGTTTGTAAATTCCTCAAGATACAATGATTTTTCTACTTAAATTTTGGAGGACAACTTGATACAGTTTGCAGGATCCCACTTTTTTTAGTCTAAATTTAAAACTTAAAAGAGTTTATAGAATAAAGATAAATAATATGGATTTAAAACTTTTTTCCAATTTAAACAACTATTACTTATCGTTCTTGTGATTCTATGTCATTTCGGAAATTTGTTGAAACAAATATTTATTTGAAAAATATATATGTCTAAATTTTTTTAAAAAAAATTTGTTGATGATAAAATCTAAAAAGTTGTTGACGATAAAACCTTTGAAATTTAAATGCTCGAACACTTCAAATATGCAGTACAAGAACCAGGATGGCCATTTGAAGCGTTACTCAACGTAGTCCACAACTAAAACAAGGATGGATGGACGAATCACAAATGGCATGCATGGGCATACGTGAATTTCGTTAACTCTCACCTTCGCACCAACCAAACATTTAAACTTGGACATTTCCACCCCTTGTCCTTAATTTCAGCAGTTCACCTCCTTCCCTCACAAGGGCAGAGGACCAACATTTCATTTCATCAATTACTCCCCCGGCCACTCTCTCCCTAGGAGTTTCCGGTTTTTATTTTTAATTTATTTTTATAAAAAAATGGCCGGATTCCGCCTAGGTTTCTTCGTTGTCCTCCTGGCATTGGCCGTGGTGGCTGAATCAACTTCACCAGCGCTCCGTAACCTTCAATTGCATAATGTTAGTCACATCAACATTGGTGATAGTGGGCATCTTGTCGGACATGTCGGGGACTATATTAACCCGATGGAAGAAATGATGATGGAATCTGAGTCTGCACGAAGGAACCTTGCTGGAAGAACGCACATCAGCTATGGTGCACTCAATGCCAACAAAGTCCCTTGCAGCAGACGAGGCCGATCTTACTACAACTGCCAACAAAGTGGCAGGGCTAACCCTTACAGGCGTGGTTGCACTGCTGCAACTCGCTGCGCCAGGCATTGATCTCAATAACCGGATTACGAATAATCATCAAGGTTTATGACATGCATGCAGCCCTTACGAAACAAAGAAGAATCCATCCTCTTGAATCATTTTTAAAATATGTATTCTTAATGCAAATAAAATGTTATGAAGTGGCCGGGGTTGTAGTTGCTGTATTGTGTATTTGATGATTATTTATATCTAATCTGAATGTAACAAACTACAGAGCCTTGTAAATAAGCAGGTTTGTGAGGGTTTGCCATTTATATCTTTGCATTCTATGTATTCTTCAGCTTTCGACTTTTTTCCAGCTTCTCTTCCCAACTGGTTATCCAAGATTCATTTTCTAATTGAAATTTCATATACAGTACTGGAAACACTAAGAATTCATTAATTAGAGGTGGTCTTATAATATTGTCATAAACAGTTTCATTTACCTTAACTGATCAAGTATCTTTCATACAGATAGATTTTAACTACTCTGAGATGTAGGCATGTAGCCCAACAACAATTGATAATCATTCAGGCATACATTGATACACTTGTCAACTGAAAGTAAATTCCTGTCATAGTCAGGTAGGGCTTAACCTTATTACATTTAGGATGCTCACCAATCTCGAATGTTAAACATAAGCTCCCCAAGGCCCAAAGCTTACATCTAGGATGCTCTATCTTGGAAGTTCTACATAAGCTCCGCAAGGCCCACATGCCGTGGATATGCTACTGAATACTGATGAAGAGTTTCCATCAAAGTGCTCTTGCCACGCTTTTGAACTCATTCAGGCAGGAATGAAGAATTTTCTGGCGCTTTTGAAGAGACTGCTTTTCATCTTGTAGAATGTCAATAGCGCCTGGTGCAACAAACATGTCCATAAATCTCTCATCATTCACAGCAAACAAATCCAATCCAACTTCTACCACAAGCCGCTCCTGGCTGCTCAGGAAAAATAAAGGGGTTGCATGATTAATCTTTCTTGCATCATCAGGAAAGAGAATACTATGAACATATAAAAGCTTTCTATGCTGTGGTGCTACTTAAATTCTTTACAGAAAGACTCACAAGGATTTGAAAATCAGACTCAGAACCTGGCACAATCTCAAGGGTTTATACAGTATTAGCAGAACCAAAAGAATTTAGGCATGTCTATGTAAATTTAAAATATATAACAGTAGCTTAAATTTGAACTGCTTCACTAGTTCAAGGTTGACAGAACTATCTCAATTTGAGGCGATAGGAAACAAACAGGTTCCAAAAGTTAAGTAATAGAATGGGAATATGAACTGCTTCACTAGTTTAAGGTTGACATAGCTATCTAAATTTGAGTTTTCAATTTAAAATGCAACGGGAAACAAACTTGTTTAAAAGTTTAGTAGTACCCTACCACGGAGTCAAGAAGCCAGAATTCAGAGTTGAAGTCACACTTCTCTCGACCAAAACTTCACGTATTCGTGCAAAATGTTGTGCAGCTAATGAACAAATCTCTGAATAAGCTGAACCTGATCTTGAACCATTATCGCCATTTCCTAATAAAAAAGCACAACCATTATTGCCTCTTGGCTGGTCTATATTTCTGTTCATGCCCATTGTTCTGGAGTGCCGCTTTCTTCCTGCATTCTCATTGCAGTGTCCAAGTTCTTTCTTAATTGCAAAATTTACATCAGTTGGCTGATCAGGGGATGGGGTCTCTGGAACAGTCATTAAGCTTTCACGACGGGCTTCTCGGCCTTCAGTAACTTTTCCTGGTGTGGTCTCTTGTGCATTGTTTTCTGGAGGAATGTTTTCTTGGTCTCTCATTGTACCATTATGCACCACTACTGCCCTGTCGGATAACTCAAGACCAAATGAACCAGCTGATGCATGGTTGTACCTGTATGTAGAGTTTGTACTTAGACCGAAACTACCCAAGAGGTCATTCTCATAACAGACCAGAGAATATGGGCTTGTAACTGAATCAAGATGGTGGCGAACAAGTTGTTTACACTGTTTAGCAAGATCTTTTATAAAGCGAGTATATGTGCGCCTTAAAGCAGCATGATATCCCACATAACCATCCATATCTGTAAGTTTACTACCATCTGAAAAAGGCCAGAAAAAGCTCTTTAGCAAATTATGCTTTTAGTCTTGGACATGGTAACTTGCAACAGACTTGCAAAAGAGTGTGGAAGAGGAAAACACGTATATGAACACAATAGTTCAGTACAGCTAATTAAACTAAAACAAAAATAATAATACAGTATCAACTAGGGAAAAATCAGTAAGAAACACTACATAACATCATACTGTCTGAGTTGCGCTGTTGATTTCTCACTGCAGCAAGGTCAAATAGATTTCCCAGAACGAATGCAAGTCGATCACATGCTGAGTCAAGAAGCGGAGCAAGCCATGACCTAGCAGCAGCTCGGGCAATTTCAGCAGCTGCCTCTGTAATTCCCCTACCCCCACCTCTGCCGGCATGAGCAAGTAAAATATTTGCGACCTGTCAGACAATTTATCAGGAATAAGTGATCTAGTTTCCGATCTCAGAACGAAGTTCTCTAACATTTGACACATACCTTTTCCCTAGATACTGAAGGGCACTCAATAGAATATGTTGCGCAACGAAATTCATGCATCACTCTTTCGAACGCAGCTCCTCCATACAGACGCAGCGTGGCATTAGGAGGTTTTATATCTGCTGTAACTCCAGGCCAGCTCCCAATACCACTCTCTGATTTTTCTTCCTCGGTAGTTTTTCCCCATTGCTCTGGGGAAGGATCTGCTGCTCCTTCAATTAAATCTCCCTTTGAATTGTAAAGAAATAAATGATAAATAAATGAAATAATGACCAATTGATGAATATTTCAAGAGGTTAGTGATAAAATCATATTAAAAAAATTAGGGAATTTCCAATTTTAACACACCACATGATTGCATATAGCTGCAGCATGCAGCATTGCTGATCTCCGAAGATGTGCAACATCAGATGTAGCCTGTATTTTAGAGTCCATCCTTGCTAATTCATCTGTGACTTCACCACAGCGCTGTTCGAGTAAAGCTAATGTTGCTGGTGCAGCTTCTTTGTATCGCTTTTGAAGCTCGGATTCTAAATAATCTCGGAGGCATCCAAAACCAATATTACTCTTGAACTTTTCTTCATCAAAACCCCCTTTCACACCATCACGCAGATGGCGCAATACTTCTGCATCTACATGCGATATTTGCCTGCGGAATTCATCATTTGAAATCATGCTTTTCTCCTTAGGCAATGCCACAAAATATGGTCGGCAGTTCTCTCCAAGATAACCACTTGCACTCAAATAACGGTCCACTTCCCACCGATCAGTAAACTCCTGCACGAATCCGTAATAATAATGAATTAGAAAACCTAAAAATCATAACAAATCAATAAAAAATTACAACAGATATTTTAAAGAAGAACCAAGCAAATCAATTTAGACCAAAATAATAAAAAAAAACTTAACACTTGTTAGCATTCCCCAATACAACCAGCGATTTATTTCTGGTAAGCAATTTATATCATGTAATCATAATCTTATACATAAAGCACTAATTTTCACATACTGTTTTTTTTAGTGAGAACTGAAGTCTTATGCTCCTGCTAGAGATGGGAGAGGTGTGCCAATTGGGCCAAAACCCTTTTAACTGTAGTTTGAGTTTTTTTTCCTCATTTTGTCCCTGTATGAGACTAGCTACAGTGTCCTTATCTTTCTTCTCTTTTTAGCTCTATGAGAAATCCAAAAGATCTCAACGGTATGCGTACTATGACATATGAGTAGCTCACTACTATCACTGAATTCAAAACCAAAACAGGAACTATATGAAGCGGGTAACATTACTTCCTTCTATAAGAGTGGTTATCTCTAAGGTCCAAATATACTGTCAGAATGGTTAAACAATCCATGTTAAAACTTACATTTCATACTAACCAATTAATATATCCAAGCTCAACACAATAGTTTTGCAATAATACCTTGAGCCTGTTATCAAATTTGGAAACCACAATTATCGTTCTCTTAAATGTTGGATCAATTTCGCGGATGGTGTCCAACCACAAAGACGAACACCACTCCACACTGCTCTGCTGAAGAAACAAAAGAATGCGGTGGGGAGGGCTGGCCAGTGTTTTCACCATTGAGAGGATTTCCTCAGGAGTTCTCTCTGGTTCACCCTTCTTTGCCTGCCAAATGCCAATTTCATTCATACCAGTGAAAAATCACCAATGCCAAGTGCAATAATTATAGAGTAGCAGAAATAAGTATAGCCACATTTTCTGAGTGATTACCTTAAGAACGAATCCTGGAGTATCAATGATTGTGAGATTAGGACAATGGGCATATTCAGCTCTCATTACAATTGGTTTAGAAGAAACTGCCGCTTTCGTCTTCTTCAGAAGTGCCTCAGTCCGTGACTTAATTGTATCTGCAATAGTTGATGCTAAGACAATGGGGTTTCCATATTCTTCAGAATCATCGTCCTGTTGTACAAGTCAAGATTAATATCCATGCTATAATTGCTATCAAATTCGTAGGACATATTCACTCTGTCTACAACTTGCTTATATGGATGTATTATGTATATATTTGAATGTACATTATCCATTCCACACCTAAATAAATAACTAATAACAGTGGGTGAATGTGATCTAGATATCCCTTCAGGCTATAATACTCCTAGAGTCACTAAGACATTTCCACTTTTGCATATGCAGACTCAAATCAATGTATAAATAAGCTAATAAATTTAACACTTTAAGGCCCTAACTAAATGTATTGGGAATAGAATACAGCATTTTGAAGTCCTAGTCCTAGACCAAGCCTAGCCTGAAGGAGATACTCTGCTTTAATGAATTAATTCGGGGGTAAGGTAGGACAAGTTCTCTATAACGTCTGTTTTGGCGAAGGCTTTCAAATCTACAATGTCTGAAATGAACACTGACAAAAAAATTGCGGACACAGTTATATAACACCCACAGAAATCCGACAAGTTATCAATCAAAAGAAGACACTTTCTGAAGGTGTCCTGCTTTTCAAATTTTGCCTATAACAAAGTTTTGAGCCACTTACAAAGGAAATAAAAGACAAATGAAACATTCTCGCAACTGCAAACTTAGTCTTATTAATATTCTGAATCAGTAAAACGCACAATTTATGTCTTCTACTAGCATCAATATACTTTCCTCTTTCCCTACTAACTTACACATGCCTTACAAATTTCTTGCCAATTCATCAAGTCAATTGCTTTCATACGTTTGTAATTTTGCCGTCTCAACCATTATTACTCAAATTTGTATCGAAAATTTGTCAATTGTTGGAGGTTAAGGGTACTAATTAAACAATTATCTTCATAATCGTAACAATTCCCCAAATTCACATCAAATTCGTGTTTAGGGTTTCATAAACATGCTAATTTAACACCAGATTAAATTTAAAATAAGTATAATTAATAGAAAGTCATGAGCAAATTACTTGAAATCGACATCGAGGCTCGAGTGCGCTTGAATCATGAATCATTTGTAAAATCAAAGGCCTTCGAGTTCCCATTTCCACTTCTCGAACATTGAATCGAAACCCTAGGAGTGCTTCGAGTAGCGAACTCTTGCCATCAGACTGACCGCCTATCGCGACAATCTCTGGAATTGGAAGCTTCTCTCCAAACGCAACAGCCGCTGCCTGGAGACGATTATAGGCTTCGAATCGCTTTTCGAATTCATTGGCTAATCGATTCGAGAACGATGATGTGTCGATTGATGATTGGTGATCACGGTGTCTTTTGGAGTAGGATGAGTTTGATTTGTCTGACGGAGTTTTGGTCGGTGTCGACATTGGGGAGAGAGAGAGAGAGAGAGAGAGAGAGGACTCAGGAGGGAGATAATGAATTTGAATTTGAACGCTCCTGTGAAGTAAGAAGCCGTTGTGATTTAAATAATTGAGTGGGTTTGTGATTGTAATTTTGTTGGGGTCATTTGGCCCGAGTAGTCGATTCGAATGTGTGTAAAATGTTTGAAAATTATTTTTGTCAGATTGTGTATGTTTTAAAATATATATATATATTTTTTTTGACAAAAAGCTGGGATTTTATTACGAACTCAGATCCAAAGAAATACAATTTTGAATGGAGATAGGAACAGACCTCCTATCAAACGTACGACCTGACAAATAATATGATTCTCTTGCCAATAGATGGGCAACCATATTAGCAGACCGTTTAACAAAAAACAATCTAATATTGTTCAACCGTTGCAGGATAAAACGACATTCTTCGACTATCAAGCCAAAATAAGATCTCATGGGCGTTCTACTTCTGATTGCTTGCACCACCTGCAGACAATCTGATTCCAACTCAGCATCATGCCACCCCCGATCATCCATCCAACTAAGGGCCTCCTTGATTGCCATAACTTCAGCTACAATCGGAAGAACCAGGCCCATTTGAAACTTTGTTGTCGCTTCAATCAGATCACCATTCGAGTCTCTTGCTACTAATCCAAAACCAATACCATCTCGACCCTCAAACACGGCTGCATCAACTGATATTTTGACTTTGTTTGGCTGGGGCTTAACCCAAACTATAGCTCCATCTCCCTCAATCTGAGGTTGAAGAGGAGTCGTAAAAGACCTGCATTGGGTTACATTCCATTGTGCAAAATACTGTTTAGCTGCTGCAACTGTTCTACCAATCTTCGTGGTTTTTTGATTCCAGACGAGATCATTCCTTGATCTCCAGAGTGACCAACATAAAGTTACGATTTCTCCATGTTTGCTAGCTTCAACTGAGTTAAAGACGAATGTCAACCAGGCCTTAAAACAATCAACCTCCGGAAATTGAACTCTTGGCAACAGAGTAGACCAACACTGCCGTGCATATTGACAATTCACTAAACAATGTATAATAGACTCAGCTTCCTTTTGACAGATAGGACATATAACCTGAACTTGAACAGACTTAAGATTAAGCTGAGTCAGTGTCGGTAAGCAATTAGATAAAGCTCGCCATACCAGATTTAGAGCTTTTGGTGGAGCTCTGATCCTCCAAAGAAGTTTCCAGATTATATCATTCTCCTCGCCATTCCCAGAATTCTTTTGCGTCTGAAGGAGTCTGTATGCAGATTTTACAGAGTAAATTCCCGAATTTTCTAACCTCCAGTATAGACTATCCACCTGACTTGAGCTTGAAAGAGGAATAGCAAGTACACAAGCCTGATCCCTCTCGTTAAGTACATCTTTCACCACCTCTAAGTCCCATTCCTTCTTATCAATACACATGAGAGAAACCACCATTTGATTTTGCAGGGGTTCAGGATTTGAAGTAATACATGGGTTTTCCTCTGTTAACAGCCAGGGTTGTCCAAGAATCTGAATATGTTTTCCATCCCCAACACGCCATCTAGTACCATCTATAAGCAGCTGTTTTGCTTCCAACAAGCTTCTCCAAATAAAACTAGGGTTGTGACCTAGGTTAGCTTGAAATACATCAGAATTAGCGAAATACTTGGCCTTATAAAGTCTTGAAACCAAACTCTGAGGATGCACAATTAACCGCCATAGTTGTTTGCCCAGCATCGCAATATTAAAGTCACGAAAATGTCTGAAACCCATACCTCCTGCATTCTTGTGTTTAGCCAATCTGTCCCAGCTCATCCAACTGATCTTCGAGCTGTTTGTCTGAGATGAGTTCCACCAAAACTTTGTTAGACATTTTTCAATACTCCTTGTGATCTCCAGAGGCAATAGAAAAACATTCATGGCATAGGTTGGCAGAGTTTGAGCCACTTGTTTCACCAGTATTTCCTTACCAGAGCGCGAGAGATAATTCCCATCCCAGCTCCTTATCTTCGTGTCAACCTTGTCCTTTAAATACCCCAACAAAGCTGTTTTGTTTCTACCAATGATATTTGGTAGGCCAAGATAAGTTGAGTGTTCATTCGCTTCAGCCATTTGCAGAATTTGACACACTGGTTGCCTGTTGTACTGCATCACATTTGTGCTATAAAAGACCGAAGATTTGGCTTTGTTCACTTGCTGACCTGAAGCCCGTTCATAAATATGTAATAGCTCCCGTACTTTCAAGGCTTCCTCTGGATTAGCTTTGCAAAAAAGATAGGAATCATCAGCAAAGAACATATGGTTGATAATAGGCGCCTTCCTGCAAATTCGAACTCCATTAATCCATTTCTTAGCTTCGTAATTCCTTAAAAGTGAGGATAATCCTTCAGCACAAATGATGAAGAGGTAGGGGGACAACGGGTCACCCTGCCTAAGTCCTCGAGATGGATAAATCGGCCCCATTTCATACCCTCCATGATTGATCGAGTAAACAACCGTAGTAACACACTTGAGCACCAAATTAACCCACCACTGAGAAAATCCCATTTTGAGTAGGATAGCCTTCAAAAAATCCCACTCTATGCGATCATAAGCTTTACTCATATCAAGTTTCAAAGCCATATACCCATCTTTACCAGTTCTCTTCCCTTTTAAATGGTGCATGATTTCGTATGCTATCATAACATTGTCGGAGATGAGACGACCAGGTATAAACGCACTTTGCGTGTCAGACACCACACTATTGAGCAAACTTTTCATCCTATTCGCCATTACCTTGGTAATAATCTTCATGAGCACATTACATAGAGCTATCGGCCTCAAATCACCAACTACTGTAGGATTTTTCTTCTTCGGGATAAGAACAATATTAGTGTCATTCAATCCACCCATCAACTCCCCTGTAACAAAAAAATGTTTCACCAGCTCATATACATCCTCACCTACTATATGCCAATGCTTCTGGTAAAAAGCCGGGGTCATCCCGTCTGGTCCCGGACTTTTGTCGGGGTGCATCTGAAAAATAGCTAGCTTCACCTCCTCTCGAGTCACCTCTTTACTCAGTTCGCTGTTTTGATCATGAGACAACGACTGAGACACACAATCTATTACCACATCATACTCTACTTGTGCAGCAGTGAAAAGGTTCGTATAAAAAGACCGAATTAGATCTTCCAATCCATCTTGCCAGTCTACCCATTCTCCCGAGTCATCTTTGAGCTTCACGATTTTATTTGTCCTCTTTCTTTTGTTGCACGCTGCATGAAAATACTTGGTATTTTTATCACCCGCATTGAGCCAGAGTTGTTTAGACCGTTGTCGCCAAAAGATTTCCTTCTGATCAAGAATTAAATAGAGCTGTTTCTTTGTGTCTCTGTACTCTTGCACTGACTGGGCATCTCGACCTCTACGAAGTGACTTCAACTTCTGATGACACTCTCGAATTCTTTTATTAAAACATCCTGTTATCTCCTTCCCCCATTCACTTAGATTTTCTGCACAAGTCTGAATTTTCTGTTGAATATTTGAATGTGCATTAGCCTCCCAACTATCCCGTATAATGATGGTACAAAGTGGCTCAGTCAACCAAGCATTTTCAAAACGAAGAAATTCCTTCCTTTTCCTCGAACTTCTCCGCACCAAGTCAAGAAAGATGGCACTATGATCTAAAGAGGAACCTTCCAGGTTATACAATTTGGCGTCAGGAAATAATTCAAACCATGTGTCTGAAACCATTGCTCGATCTAGGCGAATTTCTGTCCAGGAGTCCGTACCTCTACCTCTTTCCCAAGTAAAAGCATGCCCATACAAATCTATATCTCTTAGCTCAGCTTCAGCCACCGCTTCATTAAACCCTTCTATCAGCCATTGAGGATATGAAGCACCCCCTTTCTTATCCGTTTGAGACAAAATATTATTCATATCACCTATAGTGCACCACGGTAAATTAGAGTCTCTAGACAGATTTTTCAACAGCTCCCAGGTCCGTCTTCTCTTACTTCTATCAGGTTCACCATAAAACCCCGTTAGTCGCCAAGTTTGAACCCCATCAACTAAGACAGATACATCAATATGGTTATCTGATACACTTCGAAGCTGAGCTTGATCCTAATCTTTCCACAGTAGAGATAAACCTCCACTCCTCCCTTTAGCTTCCACAACAATCATCCCCTGAAAGCCAATACGCGTTCTTACCCACTCCATCTTCTTTTTGTTACTCAACGTCTCACATAAAAACACAAAAGTAGGCCGTTGATGACGTATAACGTCTTGAAGGAACTGTAGTTTCCAAGGAGGCCCCATACCTTGGCAGTTCCAGCTTATTATACTCATAATGCTAGGCGAGCACCCCCATGAGTACTCGCCATGTATCCGTTTTTTGAATTCTCAATATCTTCTGTATTTTCATGTTGCTCCCCAATCAAAGAGTCTTCGTCTAAGCCCATTAACACATCTCTGTTTGGGCCCATATTATTTTCATAGCCCAGTCCATCATCTGTCCTCCTTTTTTTCGTCTCAATCACTGCTGTATCTTTATCATTTAAAAGGCCCGAATTAGAGGGAATAATTGTTGGGATATTTCCTAATCCTTTTCCCGCTCCTGGATTAGTATTTTTAAATTTAACAATCCCTACATTCACTCCATGCTTAACAATATCCATACCTGTAGGAGTAATTCCCTGATCGTGATTATCCACATCCTTTCCCCTGTTCTCACCGTGATCCTCCATCTCCGATCTCGCTCCTTCACCTCCGAATTCAGTACGCAACCATTGGGCTCCTATAGGCTTGACATGATTCTTAAATGGAGCACGCATCCAGGGACCATACGGCTTAACAATCTCACTCTCTGGAACTTCAAATAACTTGTTACAAAATCTTTCTGAATGTCCCAAGATACCACATATGAAACAGAACATTGGAACATTTTCATATTTAAAATTTACCCAGAACCACGTACCACCAGCCATCTTCAGTTTCATGCGGCGTTTTAATGGCATATCCAGATTTATAGATACTCGAATCCTCATGTATTCCCTCCATACGCCTTTAAAGTTGCTTGGACAGCTATCAAGAAAACGACCAATATAATCCCCGATACCTTTTAATATTTTCTCAGACATAACACCAACGTTCAAATCATAGACTTGCACCCATAAATCAATGGTATTGAGCTCTACACATCTAGGATTTTCTCCTTCCTTCATTCTAGCCAAAATCAGAGCACGCCTGTTAAACGACCATGGGCATCCTTCCATCACTCTTTTGACATCTACTTCGTGATAAAACTGGAACAAATACAGATTTGTGTCCAGTTCTTTCATATAAACACCTTTACCAGGCCTCCATAAGGCTGCCATTGTGTGTTGCAGCGCCATGAAATCTACCTTTCCTTCTGATATAAACCTACCCACCACACATAGTTTGGGATTAAAACCCTGTATCTGCAGCCCATTATCAGTTGGAATTGCCTCCTCTATTTCAAACCCACCATCCTCCTCATCCTCCAAATTAATCGCATTCATAGATTGTATAATTTTATCAGGTACCGCCATGATAACATTGACAAAGAAACAAAATGACAACCAGACAATAAATCAACAATACTTAACAGACCATGTCAGATGACAAGACAATAATATAAAGATAAACGAATTTAATCTAGTTCGTAATGTTTTTTTTTTAAATATATTTTTTTAATTCCTCAAGAAGCTGTTTTGTGTTTACTTTTACGTTTTACCCGTTTGGTAACTGGGCGCTTAAAGTCATTTTTTATTTTAAGTCAAAAATATCTGTTTGTGTAATAAATTAGAAAATGATTTAAAGTTAAAAAAATAACTTAAAGTCAAAAGTTGGTAGAAAATACTTTTTTAAATGACTTATTTTGTTTTGAGGATTTTATTTGATTAAAATTAATATCATCATTCAAATAAATAATTTATCAAATTTATTTTTATGTTTACATTTTTAATTATTCATAAGTCACATAATATAAAATTAGCCAAACAGATATTAACTTAAAATTTTTACTTTCACTTATCACTTTAAGCAACTTTAAGTCATAAGTAATAATTTTAAACTTAGCATAACGGACTCAGAACTACCATAATTTGGAGCAAAACATTACCTTATTAGCCACACTTAAATTTGTATGATGCTTTTTGTAAAATTTAATTTAATGCTATGTGTAACAGATATGCTGATCTCAAGAACAACATATTGTTTTTTTTTTGAATAAGTGTTTTAAATTCAATAAAACAAAGCCATACGGCATCTACAAATCATATCTAGTAGAACAAACATAAAACAGATTGTATCGCCGGACATTCAGAAGAGACCAAAAGCGAAATTTTGAAGAAGATATATACATCTATATCCCCAATATCCGTTTGAGCTTATCGACCACGAATGCAGAACCAAAACAGCTCGAATAACTAAATCCAAATCCACGCTCGCACAAACCGGAGAGAAAAACAAACTCCCACAAAACGGAGAGAAAACCAAACACTTAAACATTACAAGCTAAAGATTAAGATCTTAAAAATTTATAACTAAAAAACATAAACTGAAGAAATAAGAAAAAATTACAAAAGCTCCAAGCTTAGATGTGAAAAATCGAAACCCCAATAATACAAGGTGAAACCACTCACAAGTCCGGGGTCAAGCCGGAAAAGGAGAAATAGTCGGAGCTCCGAGATTTAAGAAACTAAGAAGTGAGGCAAATCGGAAAAGGTTTAGAAACCTTAGATCCAATGGGAAAAAAACAAGAAAATTAACGAGAAGAAAAACTAAAGAGGAAGAAGGAAGAAGAAAACTGAAGGTTTATTTGGAGGGCCTCATTAAAAACCTATTGAGGAAAAAGAGTGCCCTTTTATTCAAGAAGGGAGGAAGCTTAATCGACTCTCATCGGAGACAAACTCCGGTAGAAGCAGTGAAGTGAAGAAGAAAAGGTGGAAGAGAACAACATATTGTTATTTGTTCAATCAGATGCTTGATGATAAGATGCTTATTTGTATTTTTTTTAATTTTTTTGATTTACTAAAAAGCAAAACTAGTGGATCTGTTACAAATTTTATGCTTCCCTAACTTTAAAGTTTTGCCAAGGCGGCAAATCTTTTAAGCATTTGTTCTTCTGGAAGTGCCATAGGGCATAAACATGTTGCATTTAGTTTATCCATTTCAACTGGCTTGCTGTCGCCCGGTTTACATGTTACTTTCATTGTTTTTCTCCGAGCAGGGAAATAAAGCTGTATATTTGCTTGATGCATATGCTCGAATTTGTTCAATCATCAAGAAATCTGGTAGGGAAATTTTGTGGGGATCTTAAGATGCATATGTCTTGTGAGATAATACTAATTATCATTTAATACAATGAAGAAATTAATATTTATTTCATTCAGGGGAATTTCGTTTTTTTGATTGCAACTTACTCTGGTTGTGCAGAAGTATCTTGTACAACCGATGAGCTTTTAATCTAGTGGGCCTTCCGAACAATATTGTACTTGTTCAACTGTCAGTTAAACTAAGTTAGCATTTTACTTGCACCATCTTAAAAGATTTGCATGTCTGAGGCAGGTTGGAAGTATTGAGTTGATACAAGATGCTGAACGTATGCTGGGACTTCATTTAAGCCGTTTTGCAGAGGTGAGGAATTGCACCTGAGACGAAATATAATCTCGTGTAACATGCTCTGGCAATAAGTGTGTGCTGCTAATCCTAATTACTTTCCCCCCTTGTTTCAGGTTGTTGAAGAGGCTTGCAACAAACTCTTGCCGAATGTGTTAGTGAATACTCATACAGTTTATGTTAGTATTGGAGCCCTAGAGTCAATACAATCAATTGTATTTGTGTTTGAGTGATTTTATATATTTGATATATATATTTATTATTGGCTTTATTTACTGCGAAATAAATAAAGTATAATAAATGTCCTTAGAATCTTGATACAAATTATGTAGTTGCAAGTATATGACTTGAACATGAGATTATATAATGATTGTATCATATTCTTAAATGTCCCTAGCCGAGTATTATTATTACTTAGGACAATAATAATACACTAAGGCTAGTATGTTAATTGACAAGATGACCACATCTCATTGGTCATAAGTATGAAGATACTAAAAGCAATGCATAGGTAACTGTACGTGTACAGGGTACTGGACAGACCCACAGTGAGATACATCATGGTAAATAATAAATGTGTCATATGTATTCTCACAGTGATAATGGTGTAATGATCCTTAGACCTGAAGTCGTTATAATTCTACATGAGAATTAATATATTTTGAATTCGTCAAAAGTTATCTTTAGCCGGATAATGATAAAGGTGAATATCAGATATATTATGAATCATGTGAGAAATATGAACGATCTAGATGGGATTTAAATCTCCTGATAAAGGAGTGATATTATCGGCCTCTTGTTTGAGTGAGACTATGAAATGCATGGCCATGCTCAAATGTTGATTTGATTAAATAGTCTACTCATCGATCAAGAAAATGAAGATTAAATTATGAAGAGGATGACACATAACATGCCTCGAGTTTAATCTATAATATCATGATTTAAAGAGATTATATTACATGGAACATTAGTCATAAAAGGTTGATTGAATCGTTGATTTAATTATTGTTTTATTGGGTAGCAATAATGTGTTACTAGACGCCGCTTATTGTTTACAATTTTATTAGGGAATAAAATTGTTGCCAATTAAATAATAACCTACAGGGTCACACACAAAGAATGTTTAAAAGGGATATTAATTTATTTCATGAATTTAAATTAATAATAATTTAAATTATGATTTTTAAATTAATAATAAATAGTAATTCGAATTTTATAAAATTAATTAAGTGAGACTTGATTAGTTAAAGATAAAATTTGAAGATGTATTTTCTTGACTTATTTGATTAATTAAGTGTGACTTAATTAATTAATTTAAATAAATAAGAATTGTTTAAATAAAAATGGCCTAATTGTTTAATGGTCCATTTTTCTTTATTTCTCTTTATAAGCCAAGGGTTGGCTAGTCTTCTATGAGTAACACAACTGAAAATTTCAGTTTATACACAACTTAGAGACAAGGGAGAAATCAAGCTCAAGTCAAGAACACATCGGTTTATTTATTTTGGCTAGTACCTAATTCCGTGGCGAAATCGTTCGACGATTCAAGCAAGCATTCAAGTGTGGATTCCGGTGGAGGAGTTATAATTTTTGCTCTCAAGATCAACAAGCTAGGATCTCCATTTGACATCCATTGGAAAGCTTTAATAGGTAAGATCTTGTTCTTGAGAATTTTTTTTATACCATGATCATAAATTTATACATGGATCCGGGACTTGGAATTCGTTTTTAATTGTTATTTTCGTTAATTCCGTTGCGTTTTCATGCCCGAATTCCAACAATGGTATCAGAGCTACATGTATAAATGGATGATTTGGTATTGTGTTCTTGAAAATGAATCATACATGAATTTTATGAATTTTGCCATACTTCATTTTAACATACAAAAGATTTTCTATAAATGTTATGATTGTTTGTATGATGTTATAAATTGTTATAACATGTTTTGGATGATGTACTATATGTTAGATATGTTAAACACATCATTGAAATAATTTTAGAATTGATCAAAACTGAAAATTAAATTTTCTGCAAGTTTTCTGGACATTCTGCAGGTTTCTGGAAAAACTGGAAGTACAGGTGATGCGCATTACCAGAATGCGCATCAGCAGTATACATAGTGGGTTGCGCATGTCGGACATGCGCATCACCAGAATACAGCAGGTGTTGCGCATGTCAGACATGCGCAACACCAGTGGGCAGACACTGTTCGCTGTATTGCAGTGTGCAGAATTTTATTTTTTATTTTTTTTCTTTTCTTTTCTTTTTCAACTTTAACTTTTTCTTTTGCTTTTACTTTAAGAATAATGTTAGTGGCCATTATAAGACTTATTGGTATTAATCATCACACTCCTAATGCTTGTCATGATTAAAGTTTTAATAATTGAATATTTAAATCATGGATTTAAAAATTATTATTAATTCAAAATTTTATTAATTAATTTAATTTTGAATTTTAATAATATATTTAAATTATGAATTTGAATATTATTATTAAATTCGAATTTTGATTAATTAATTTCAATTTAATTTTTTTTATTCGGATTAAAATTTTAATTAGTTTAATTATATTAATTCGAATTTAATTAATTAAATTTGATTTATTTATTTAATTCCTTTTAAATAATTAGGTATTTAAATTAAGGAGTTAAATATTAATCGATATGATCATGATTAATGTGATGTATATAATTGTTATATGAGCATGGTGCATTGGTTATGGTCTAAAGACCCGTAGAATAAATGTTTTAATTTTATTTATGGTCTGTAATAATTAAATACGACTTGCATGTCGTTATTCTTGTAATTATTATTATTTCTCGAATGCAACTCGAGTTCTTTTGTAATTTGTTTCAAAAGGAAGCTGAATGCAATCAATGGAGGCTTGGGAAGCAAAGAAGAATTTTGTAATAATTAGTTATTACAACCATAGATTGACCTTGATCTTTTCATTAGCTCGAAAAGATCGCATAGGATCGGGCCATAACCATCGCACGTTTAATTTTGCGTAGCTGCACTTTACATATGATGCATGGATATATTAGATATATGTATGGATGCATGGATGTATGGAAATTTTAGAATGTATGTATTAGATACGTCACATATGCCATGTTTAAACAAGATAAAATCTGTAACGATTTAAGATTTAAACAAACGATCAAGATCGTTAAATTTTTCTAAAAATCCCTTAAGAAATATTAAGTTAAACAGATGCTTTCCAACAAATAACACTCATTAAATCCTAGATCATTGAGGAGTGGATTTGCCAAAGCAAGGGCTTCTCTTTTATCGTGGTGAGATGTGATTAAGTAAACAAGCTTACTTGAAATGTTATTGTTGGGTCCAACTTAAATAAGTCGTCATAATAGGATTATGAACTTATAAGCATAGAGTTTAGTGAAATCTATTAGATAGATCGGAGCAATATGTTGTTCACTAAGCTATCCAAGAGTTATATACGATATAATTGACATAACGGTCTACCTAAATAATAATATTTAAGAGGAAAGCCAAAGCTGACTTAAAATATGACGAAATATGGATCTTGGCTCACTAAGAAAGGTTTTATGGGAACCATTTTCCGAATTGATAGTAAGGGCTATTAATTTGATAAAAATAGTGGGAGGTATATTACGAATATGCTATAAATCAACTTGAACATAATTGGTTTTACGAAACATGCAAACTAACTCAATTTATGCGCTTTTACAAAATTGTAAATAATAAATGGCAAACAACACAAACCACTTTTCGATACGAAAAGGAAAAGCTGACAGGGACAAACTTCCTAGATTGGTTTAGGAACTTGAGGATTGTCCTCAGGCAGGAGCGAAAGCTGTATGCCATTGAAGTTCCTCACCCAAATCCTCTTCCTGCTGGAGCCACACGTGCCGAGCAAAATGCTTATCGAAGCATTTGGATGACTCAACTGATGTGTCATGCCTTATGCTTGCATGCATGGCTCCTGAGATTCAAAAGCAACATGAGTTGATGAATGCTTATGAAATAATTGAGCACCTCAAAAGCATGTTTGAGGGACAAGCTCGTTAGGAGAGATATGATACGAGCAAGGCATTGTATGTTTGCGAACAGGGAGAGCGAGACCCGGTTGGACCACACGTTCTTAAGATGATTGGGTATATTGAGCAACTAGATACCTTGGGCTTCCCGATTGGTCCGGAGGCTCAAATAAATCTGATCTTACAATCACTTAATAAGAACTTCTCTCAATTCGTTATGAATTACAACATGAATGAGATTGATAAGACACCCACTGAATTGTTGGGCATGTTAAGAACTGCTGAAACCAACATTCAGAAGGAATCTCCTACTCCCATGCTGATAGTGAACAAAGGAGGTGCCAAGGGGAAAAGAAAGTGGAAGGGCAATAAGAAGAGGAATGTGTCCAAATCTGCTGCCAATCCTAATTCTGCTCCCAAAAAGGCTACCAAGCCTAAAGGAGGTGTTGAAAAGGGTGATTGTCACCACTGTGGTAAACCGGGACACTGGAGGAGAAACTGTCATGCATATTTGGAAGAACTTAAGAAGAAGAAGGCTGCTGGCCAGACTTCTGCTTCAGGTATTTATGTAATAGAAGTCAATTTGTCTACTTCTACATCTTGGGTATTGGATACTGGATGTGGTTCTCACATTTGTATAAATGTGCAGGAACTGCAAAGGAGTAGGACACTGGCTAAAGGAGAGGTAGACCTACGAGTTGGAAATGGAGCAAAGGTTGCTGCTTTGGCTGTAGGGACTTACCATTTATCATTGCCCACTGGGCTTATATTAGAACTTGAAAACTGTTTGTATGTGCCTTCTATTTGTAGAAACATTATTTCTATTTCTTGTTTGGACAAGAAAGGTTTTTCATTTACCTTTAAAGACAATGGTTGCTCTTTTGGATTGAATGACATTACCTATGGTGTTGCACAATTATTTAACGGTTTGTATGTTCTTAATTTAGATACTCCTATCTTGAATGTAAATAACAAACGACTTAAGACTAATGACTCAAATCAAGCATACCTTTGGCACTGTCGTCTAGGCCATATAAACGAGAAACGCATTTCCAAGTTATATCAAGATGGTTTCTTGGATCAGTTTGATTTTGAATCATATGATGAATGCGAGGCTTGTTTACTTGGCAAGATGACTAAAGCTCCTTTTACCGGACAGGGTAAGAGGGCCACCGTACGACTAGAACTAATACATAGCGATGTATGTGGTCCTATGAGATCGATGGCAAGGAGTGGCTATTTCTACTTCATTACGTTTACTGATGATTTCAGTAGATATGGATATGTGTATCTTTTGAAGAACAAATCCGAAGCATTTGACAAGTTCAAAGAGTATAAGGCAGAAGTAGAAAAGCAAACTGGCGAAAGCATAAAAACTCTAAGATCTGATCGAGGAGGTGAATACTTAAGCCATGAGTTTAAGAACTATTTGAGGGAGTGTGGTATTGTATCACAACTAACTCCTCCTGGAACACCACAATGGAATGGGGTTTCTGAAAGGAGGAATCGTACCTTGTTGGACATGGTGCGATCAATGATGAGTCAAGCAGATCTTCCAATTAGTTTCTGGGGTTATGCCCTGGAAACGGCTGCATATACACTAAACCGTGTTCCTACTAAAACGGTTCAACAAACTCCATATGAGATATGGACAGAGAAACGGCAAAGCATGTCCTTTATGAAAGTATGGGGATGTGAAGCATTTGTGAAACGCCTAACATCAGACAAGCTTGGACCGAAATCTGAAAAATGTAATTTTGTGGGATACCCAAAGGAAACAAAGGGTTATTCTTTCTATAGTCCCTCGGAGAATAAAGTAATTGTTGCTCGAACTGCTGTATTCTTAGAAAGAGAGCTAGTCTCTAGAAAAGACAGTTGGAGGAAAATAGATCCCGATGAAGATCGAGAACCACTTGATAACGTTGAACCAGAGGTGGAGCATGAGCAAGAAATACAAGATAACATTGCTCAAGAAACACAGGTTGTTCGTAGATCTAGTAGGATTCGCCATGAGTCAAAGAGGAATTATGGATTTCTCTTAACTCAAAATGACGATGTGATGCTCATAGACCAAGATGAGCCTCTCACCTACCAAGATGCTGTGAACTCACCAGACTCTGAGAGATGGCAAGAAGCCATGAATTCTGAGATGGATTCCATGTATGAAAACCAAGTATGGACTTTGGTTGATCCACCTGAAGAGGTAAAACCTATAGAGTGCAAATGGATTTTCAAGAAGAAAATCGACATGGAAGGTAAAATACAGACCTATAAAGCTCGACTGGTTGCAAAAGGTTTCAAACAAATTCATGGTATTGACTATGATGAAACCTTTTCACCAGTAGCAATGATAAAATCCATAAGAATTTTGCTTGCAATAGCGACTTACTATTATTACGAAATATGGCAGATGGATGTCAAAACAGCCTTCCTTAACGGAAGCCTTGAAGAGGATGTGTACATGACACAACCTGAAGGTTTTGGAAATCCAAAGGATGCTGGAAATGTATGTAAGCTGCATAGATCCATTTATGGATTGAAGCAGGCCTCTCGGAGATGGAACATCCGGTTTGATGAAATAGTCAAAGGTTTTGGCTTTATTCAGAACGAGGATGAACCATGTGTTTACAAAAAGTTTAGTGGGAGCCATGTGGCATTCCTAGTATTATATGTCGATGATATATTATTAATAGGGAATGACATTCCTTCTCTACAGGCTGTAAAGACTTGGTTAGGACAAAGTTTTTCTATGAAAGACTTGGGCGAGGCTACCTATATATTAGGGATCAGGATCTATAGAGATAGATCAAGGATATTAATCGGCTTAAGCCAGAGTACATATATTGACAAGATTTTGCATCGTTTTGGAATGCAAGATGCAAAAAGGGGATATGTCCCCATATCTCATGGGATAACGATCTCAAAAGAGAATGGTCCGAAATCATTGGATGATAAAGACCGCATGAGTAAGATACCATATGCTTCAGCAATTGGATCTATCATGTATGCAATGATATGTACTCGTCCGGATGTCTCGTATGCTTTGAGCATGACGAGCAGATACCAGTCTAATCCAGGTGAAGGTCACTGGACGGCGGTCAAGAATATTCTTAAGTACTTGAAAAGGACTAAAGATTCATTCTTGGTGTATGGAGGAGAGGAGAAGCTAACGGTAAAGGGTTACACGGATGCTAGTTTCCAGACTGACAGAGATGACTCTGTTTCTCAGTCTGGATTTGTGTTTTGCCTAAATGGAGGTGCTGTAAGCTGGAAAAGTTCGAAGCAAGAGACAGTAGCTGATTCTACAATGGAATCCGAGTATATTGCGGCATGTGAAGCAGCCAAGGAGGCTGTATGGATACGGAAGTTCATTACAGTACTTGGTGTAGTTCCATCGATCGCAGATCCCATAGATCTTTACTGCGATAATAATGGAGCTATAGCACAAGCCAAGGAGCCGAGAGCTCACAGCAGAACAAAGCATATACTTCGGAGATATCACCTTATTCGAGAGATAAATGATAGAGGAGATATTCACATATGTAAAGTGCATACTGATGATAATATTGCAGACCCACTGACTAAGGCTTTGTCGCAGCAGAAGCACGAATGTCACACTAGTAGCATGGGTATTCGATACATGGGTGATTGTCTCTAGTGCAAGTGGGAGATTGTTAGTATTGGTGCCCTAGAGTCAATACAATCAATTGTATTTGTGTTTGAGTGATTTTATATATTTGATATATATATTTATTATTGGCTTTATTTACTGCGAAATAAATAAAGTATAATAAATGTCCTTAGAATCTTGATACAAATTATGTAGTTGCAAGTATGTGACTTGAACATGAGATTATATAATGATTGTATCATATTCTTAAATGTCCCTAGCCGAGTATTATTATTACTTAGGACAATAATAATACACTAAGGCTAGTATGTTAATTGACAAGATGACCACATCTCATTGGTCATAAGTATGAAGATATTAAAAGCAATGCATATGTAACTGTACGTGTACAGGGTACTGGACAGACCCACAGTGAGATACATCATGGTAAATAATAAATGTGTCATATGTATTCTCACAGTGATAATGGTGTAATGATCCTTAGACCTGAAGTCGTTATAATTCTACATGAGAATTAATATATTTTGAATTCGTCAAAAGTTATCTTTAGCCGGATAATGATAAAGGTGAATATCAGATATATTATGAATCATGTGAGAAATATGAACGATCTAGATGGGATTTAAATCTCCTGATAAAGGAGTGATATTATCGGCCTCTTGTTTGAGTGAGACTATGAAATGCATGGCCATGCTCAAATGTTGATTTGATTAAATAGTCTACTCATCGATCAAGAAAATGAAGATTAAATTATGAAGAGGATGACACATAACATGCCTCGAGTTTAATCTATAATATCATGATTTAAAGGGATTATATTACATGGAACATTAGTCATAAAAGGTTGATTGAATCGTTGATTTAATTATTGTTTTATTGGGTAGCAATAATTTGTTACTAGACGCCGCTTATTGTTTACAATTTTATTAGAGAATAAAATTGTTGCCAATTAAATAATAACCTACAGGGTCACACACAAAGAATGTTTAAAAGGGATATTAATTTATTTCATGAATTTAAATTAATAATAATTTAAATTATGATTTTTAAATTAATAATAAATAATAATTTGAATTTTATAAAATTAATTAAGTGAGACTTGATTAGTTAAAGATAAAATTTGAAGATGTATTTTCTTGACTTATTTGATTAATTAAGTGTGACTTAATTAATTAATTTAAATAAATAAGAATTGTTTAAATAAAAATGGCCTAATTGTTTAATGGTCCATTTTTCTTTATTTCTCTTTATAAGCCAAGGGTTGGCTAGTCTTCTATGAGTAACACAACTGAAAATTTCAGTTTATACACAACTTAGAGACAAGGGAGAAATCAAGCTCAAGTCAAGAACACATCGGTTTATTTATTTTGGCTTGTACCTAATTCCGTGGCGAAATCGTTCGACGATTCAAGCAAGCATTCAAGTGTGAATTCCGGTGGAGGAGTTATAATTTTAGCTCTCAAGATCAACAAGCTAGGATCTCCATTTGACATCCATTGGAAAGCTTTAATAGGTAAGATCTTGTTCTTGAGAATTTTTTTTTATACCATGATCATAAATTTATACATGGATCCGGGACTTGGAATTCGTTTTTAATTGTTATTTTCGTTAATTCCGTTGCGTTTTCATGCCCGAATTCCAACAGTTTATGCATCTACTTATTATATATATTCTTCCAGGTTGTTGGATCAGCAGTGTAAAAAGCAGGCTCTTGCTGTGTAAAGCCACCGAAGTTGTTATGAAACGATGCTTCGATTTACTAGAATAACACCAGTGGACAAGATGTACAAGTTTCAGTATTAGTATAATGGGATGTGAACTACAGGGTATCTGTTTAAACTTGTCTACTCAAGTATGTTTACATTATTTCCTCTTGTAATTCTTATATAAGCTTATTGTGGTATAAAGTATGCAATATGTTTACACAATTTTAGTATACATATGGATTTGCAGGTAGCATACAAAAATTGAAATTTAATACAACAGAATATTAAAGTATCAATCTGACCATCAACCTCAGCCAACTCATTTATTCTAAACTCTTTATCAAGTATTAAGCTTCTTTCAAATTGTAATGTACGTATAAGGATCAAGTATTTCTATGCGTAACCACAAAATCCATTCTCGCATTTAACCCCATAAGAACACGTTTTGCCACACTTGCCGCAATGTGCATCATTATCATCTACATTGGTGCAAGTTCCACCACAACATCTCTGTCCATACGCGCATTTGTATCCACATTGCCCACAATTATTCCTGTCTCCAAGAACATTGCGACAATGAGTCTTGCAACAATACAAAAGGCTCGTACCATTGTTAGCCGACACCCCATCACACACATATTTTTTACTCTGAGAACATGTTGTACCTTTCTTGATAACCTTTTTGCTTGCTAAGAATCGGCTTCTTAAATTTGTGTTGGCGCCCAATGGGGTATCGAGAACGTATTCTTCGTTGTCTTCATCGTCTAATGTTGTCCATGTATTTTGCGACGAGGAAGAAATGAAGAGAATGGTGAGAAGGGAGAGGATGGTTGCAAGCTTGAGCAAGTTGTTAGTTGCCATGCTTTCACTATTTTGGAAATGAAGGGATACTGTGATGGGGTTTATAAAGCTACGTACTCTGCTCTTGTAATATTTTAGTATATAAAAGGAGAAAAATTCGAGGGTTGAATTATCAGGCACATGCTTGTTGCGAACATGGTGTTAATAAATGAGGTTTGCGAGAACTATTGCCTAGATTCTTCTGATTTATTGCTCAAACCTATGGTAGTTGATTAATTCAAGTATTGTTTAAAGTTTTTACATAATTTGATCCAGTAGTATTGTTGGGATGAGGATCCTCTGTTCCCTTCTTTATATCCCCTTTTGTGTCTCCTATATAAAATGGATGTCCCTGATGGGGCCCATTGTAAGGAAAATGGAAATAAAATATTTTTATTTTCATAAAAGGGGACATAAAGAAGGGGACAGAAGATCCGGGCTCGTATTGTTGTAGTTGACTAAGAGACAAGCGATTATTATAACATATCATACCACAGAAAGTTTAGGTGATACACGTACAAATGATGGACTTCCCAAATACATACATCAAAAACTTACTATACGTATTTGCGGAGACTTTATGCCATGTGTTATAATAATTATTTGTTTTTGACCGGATCCCGATATAAAATATGAACCTTTAGCTATATTATTTCAAAAAAGCTTTTTTCTATATATAAAGTTGGCCATTTATATTTTTGACATTGATAGAAAACTAAAAATAATTATCTCTTTCAAAATTTTGGTTTTGTTTATAAGCGATTTGACATAATTGAAAATGATCGACATGCTATATACTTATAATGTTGAACATGAAGGCTGGCAAGTGGCTATAAAAGAAATGATCTTCTTTTCCGGCGGGTTAAAAGTTGATGCACGCATGCACTAGATCTTAGGCAGTGAATTTACTGTACTCCGAAATGTTGGTACGTGTCACGAGTTGAGCTGTTCATTCATTTATCAGCGTTCATATAAGCAAATCAAGCCTGGAAGACGTTGACTAATTATTCGACACCACGTGATTTGACTTTTTACGTATTACTAGCCCATAATCCTTTCGTCATAATAAATTATCTTAAATTTTTAATTTTTAACTTTTTCTAATAAAATAAAATCTTGAACACCAAATTGTATATAATACTATCACTATTGGAAAAAGAGGTTAAATACAACGGAATAAATTCAACAGAAATTAAATTCAACCAGATCCCGTCGTTTTTATGGTCAATGTCCAGTGAGTTTTGACTGAGCATCATTTTCAACGGAACAAATTCAACGGATGCTAAATGCAACGGAATAAAATCAACCGAATTCAAATTCAACAGTATCCCGTTGAATTTAATTATTACTTTTTCCAACGCGGGAGTATAAATCCACCAAAAGTTAAAATCAACGGAATAAAATCAACCGAATTCAAATTCAACAGTATCCCGTTGAATTTAATTATTACTTTTTCCAACGCGAGAGTATGTTTCCACCAAAAGTTAAAAACAACGGAATAAAAGCAACCGAATTCAAATTCAACAGTATTCCGTTGAATTTAATTATGACTTTTTTCCATCACGCGGGAAGTTTCCCACCAAACGTTAAAATCAACGGAATAAAACCAACCGAAATAAACTCAACAATATCTCGTTGAATTTAATTATTAATTTATTTCCCCCGCGTGGAACTTCCCACCAAAAGTTTAAATCAACGGAATAAAACCAACAGAAATAAACTCAACAATATCTCGTTTAATTTAATTATGAATTTATTTCCCCCGCGTGAAGATTCCCACCAAAAGTTAAAATCAACGGAATAAAACCAACAGAAATAAACTCAACAATATCTCGTTGAATTTAATTATGAATTTTTTTAAACGCACGGAAAGATTCCCACCAAAAGTTAAAACCAACGGAATAAAACCAACAGAAATAAACTCAACAATATCTCGTTGAATTTAATTATTGCTTTTTTTCTCATTGAATTTAATTTCCACTCAACAAATTCCCACAAAAAGTTAAAATCAACGGAATAAAACCAACCAAAATAAATTTCCTCAACAATTTATAAAGATCACTCCAATTTTTAAGCAATAAATTCATCAACACTCCTCTTTTTCCCTCAAACAAACAAACATCTCATACACTGCATTTGGATTTTGTGTCACTCTGAGGCAAGAGTAGTACAACCACTAGCTAATTTCTTCATGAAAAGTTTTAACAACTATAAATTCAACATTGTATTCCACTCAAAATTCCCACCAAAAGTTTTAGCAAAATTCTTACCAACAATCGGAATACAGAAGATTGCCACCAAAAATTAAAATCAACGGAATAAAATCAACGGAAATCAAATGCAACGGTATCTCGTTGAATTTACTTAATCATTTATTCCACTCACTAAAAAGCTCCACCGAATAATAAATACAACGGAATAAAATCAACGGAAACCAAATGCAGCGATATCTCGTTGAATTTACTTAATCATTTATTCCACTAACTTAAAAAACTCCACCGAATAATAAATACAACGGAATAAATTCAACGGAAATCAAATTCAACGGTATCTCGTTGAATTTAGTTAATCATGTTTAATTTTCTTTATCATTTTGTCCACCCACTGGAAAAGCTCCACCGAATAATAAATACAACGGAATAAAATCAACGGAAACCAAATGCAACGGTATCTCGTTGAATGTACTTATGCAATTTATTTCCAACGACATCGGGTTGATTTTAATATTTCCTTTAAATAGCTAGCCTCCGTTCGGACCATTTGCTCTCATATCTTTTCCTTAATTTGATCTTCAGTTTTGCAAGGTTTCATGTTCAAGTAAGTATTATTTCATATTCTTTTAGATCTTATTATTATAATTTATTTATTTTTTTGCTAAGTATCTTATTATTATAATTGTATCATTTATGTTAATTATGTCATTATTGCATTTTTTTTTGTATAAAATGATGTTCACTATCTTAATTAAATTGACAAAATTAGTGTCATTACTAGCTACGTGTTCTTAAGTATGTTAATATAATAGAGAAATAATTGCCATAAATTGATATTACCAAGCATACTATGATGTGTTTGTTTAATTTTTTGATATTTTTAGTTTAATTAAAATTTGATAGATTTGGTTTTTAATAATAATAAGTAATTAAATTTTATTCTATATTTGTAGATGGCATCCGATCGAAGTTGGATGCATCATAGATTTGATGCGAGGAATAATATAACGGAGGAATACAAACTTGGTGTACAAAATTTCATTAACGTTGCTTTGAAAGGGAATGTGGATTCGAAGGGGAGGATAAGATGTCCATGTAAGGAGTGTGGAAATACATTGCATAAGTTACCCGATTATGTAACTTATGATTTGTATCGACATGGCATTATGGAATCGTATACTACATGGAATTTTCATGGTGAGAAGCATAAGTCTTGGGTTGAAGTCGAGAGTAGTTCGGGGGATAGTGGTCCTAGGGATGATGAAATGAATGATGCACGAGAAATGCTTAGAGATTTTGCAGATGCTCATGGAAATTTCGAGATTGGTGAGGAGGAACCGACTGCAACAGCAAAAAAATTTTATGAGATGTTAGATGGTGCTTCTGAACCTCTTTATCCGAATTGTTCCAGTTCCACCACTTTATCATTCGTCAACAAGTTATTGAATTTCAAGAACAGGCATGGTTGTAGTAACACGGGGTTTGATGAGTTACTTCAACTTATTGGATCAGTGTTGCCAGAGAAACACAATCTACCTGAGACCTATTATGATGTTAAAAAGATGATAAGTGGGCTGAATATGGGATACGAAAAGATTGATGCTTGTGAGAACGATTGCATGTTATTTTATAAAGAAAATAACAAGAAGGCATATTGTGACATATGTCATACAAACCGATACAAAGAGCGAAAGGATAGCGAAAAGAAGTTGATTCCAAGAAAGATCTTGCGATACTTTCCACTTATACCGAGACTACAACGTTTATACATGTCTAAACAAATTGCCAAATATATGACATGGCACCATGATAGAGTTATAGTTGAAGGTCAATTATCTCACCCAGCAGATGGAGATGAATGGAAAGCGTTTGATGCTAGATTTCCAAGATTTTCAAAAGAAGCACGAAATATCAGACTTGGCCTTTCAAGTGATGGATTTGACCCATTTCGTGATCCACTAGCAAGGGATTACACTGTATGGCCCGTGGTCATTGTTGTGTATAACCTTCCACCATCTATGTGCATGAAAGCTCCATACATGTTCATGCCTCTCATTGTTCCCGGTCCCACTGATCCTACAAAAGACCTACATATTTATCTCCGACCGTTAATTGATGAGCTAAAGATGTTATGGCAAACAGGGGTGGAAACATATGATAGGGCATCGCGGACAAATTTTCAGATGAGGGCATCATTATTGTGGACAATTAGCGACTTTCCAGCACTTGCAATGTTAAGTGGATGGTCAACTAAGGGTAAATTGTCATGTCATGTATGTAGTGGAGATGTTAAAGGCTTTCAACTCAAGAATGGTGGTAAAACTTCCTTCTTTGGAACTGCTCGATATTTTCTGGAATCGGGTGATCCATTGAGGAATAGCACAAAGTTTGGGAAAAGAGAGGTACGGTCTGTCACGGCTCGACACTCGGGATTAAGGGCAAAGACAACATGTGAAATAATAAGGTTTCCTCCTCCAGGAAAGTCAACCAAAAGAAAACCTAGGGACTATGGAGTGACTCATAATTGGACTCATTATTCTCCATTTTTTGAACTCCCATATTGGGAGACACTTGGTCTTCGTCACAATATTGATGTTATGCACACTGAAAAGAATGTTTTCGAAAACATATTCTACACCATGTTAAATGATAAGGACAAGACCAAAGACAATTTGAAATCAAGGCATGATTGTAAGGAACTTGGTATACGGCGTGAGTTATGGACTCTAGATGGTAACACAATGCCACATGCTCCTTATGCTCTCTTGAGGGAACAAGTTGATAAGTTGTTAGAGTGGATTTCAGAACTTAAACTTCCAGATGGGTATGTTTCAAACATATCTAGGTGTGTGAAATTTGAAAAACATTCTATTCGTGGGATGAAGTCGCATGACTGTCATATTTTCATGCAAAAATTGTTGCCTATTATTTGTCGTGATTTACTACCGAGGCAAATAGGTGATTCCATTATTGAGTTGTCTAACTTCTTCCAAGATTTGTGCTCATCTACCTTGAGATACTCTGATTTGTTAAAAATGGAGAAAGATATAGTGAGGATAATGTCTAAGTTCGAAACCATTTTTACTCCTGGTTTCTTTGACCCGATGGAGCATTTGCCATTACATTTGGCTACAGAGTGTAAGTTGGGTGGTCCCGTCACATACCGTTGGATGTATCCTTTTGAAAGATTCTTGCATGGATTGAAGATGAAAGTTAGGAACAAAGCACATCCAGAGGGTTCAATGGCTGAACGCTACATCGAGGAGGAATGTGTGCACTTTTGCTCACTTTATTTTGAATCTGAGGTCGAAACAGTGCATAATCGGTTGGGTCGTAACCAGGCACCCAAAAAGTGCAATGATCCCAACTTGTTAGATATTTACACGTATCCGACGAAGCCCATTGTAAGAAAGGGACATAGAATCTTGAGTGTTGATGAAGATAGACTCATCAAATATTATGTTCTTATTAATACACCGGAGGTTGCAAAGTACTTGGGGTAAGATCTTTTAACTCATATTTTTTGTTTGCTTTTTATATTTTATTATATTAATTTTTGTTATTTTGTAGTGAATTTCAAAAGTTGGTACACAGACAATACCCAGAATTTGATGATGCTGCAAAAGAAAGATTTCAAAAAGATCGATTCACAAATTGGTTTGAAAGAAGGGTATGTGTCCAAATACATACATACAAATGTTTGTTGTTGTCTTTAAATGTTCTAATGCACTTATATATACGGTTCATTCATTATACAATTAGGTAGCGGATGATCCGAAGCTCAAACTCAAATTTAAGGATTTGATAAGAGGTCCAATGCGTGATGTGAATATTTATAATGGTTGCTATTGTAATGGTTATAAATTTGGTTGCGCAAATCCTAATGAACGCACTTCACCAAATTCTGGTGTGCTTGTCCTAGGTAAGAAATATAATATATTCTAGAAGTTTGTCTTATTTACAATATTGTTTTCTTTATTAATTTAGGTACTTCATTAGTTGTATCAAATAAATTTACTCATTTGTATGCAGGAACTTCTTACATGGAGAGTTATCAAAATAATTATGGTAGACTTGAAGAAATACTCGAGCTTTACTATCATAATGGACATAAAGTTATATTATTCAAATGTCATTGGTTTGATCATACAACACATGTCAAAGTGGATAGAAATAGGATGACTACGGTGGATGTTAGATCAACATTAAATGCCGAAGATGTGTTTATTTTGGCAAGTCAAGCTCATCAAGTTTATTATGCAAGAAGCATTTCAAATCCAAAATCACCATGGTACACGGTATTAACAACGAAAAGTCGTTTTGTTAATGAAGAAGTGGTACCAAAAAAGAACTCTATCTCAGATGAAGCTTTGCAAAATGATGTTTCAAACACTTCATCTTCTCGTGTTGAGCCTGTGATTATCCATGATCCTTCAAATTTTTTTATTGATTTGAGGTTTGTTGAGAATGATAATTCCGTGGACGATTACAATGAAGAACAAAATAATGACAATGATGAAGACACGAGTGTTGATTAAGAAAGTGAGAGCGAGGATGATACGTGTTAGTGAATTTTATTTTTAAATTCTATCAAATTTGTATTAAATTTGGAATTATTGTGATAATTATGTTTAATTTTTGAATTTAAATATTATGTTTTGATTAGACTTTAAATTTACAATGTAAGTTAAATAATATTATTATGTTATTAATGCTATTCTGTTCAAGTGGTATATTTAAAACAACCGAATTTGATTGTATTAATTTATTTGCCTAAATAACATATTACATCCCTAAATCATATTTTAGTAAAGCAACCCTCTAATCCTTTCTCCCTCTCCGGCGCCTTTCTCCCTCTCCAGCGCCGCTTACACTACTAACAAATGGAATCCTCACGGCTAAAACAAAAATCATACAAACCTCAAATTCCTCCCACAAATCTCACACAATCCTCAAGAATCTCACAAATTCCACGAACCTCTCATAAATCTCAAAAAAGTTTACAAGTTCAAAAACCTGTGACAAATCTCACAAAATCCTCAAGAATCTCACAAATTCCACAAGCCTCTCATAAATCTCTCACAAGTTCAGAAGTTCACAAAGATGTCACAAATCTCGCAAATTCACATACTTCTACGAATGCTTTTGCAAATCTCAAAAATTCACAAACTTCTCAGAATGCTTTTACAATTCTCGCGAATACGTCGCAAGAGGTATGAATTTTTTCAATTTTTTCAATTTGAGTTCTGTTTGTCGCGAATGAATTTGTTGTTGTTTGAGTTCAATTTGAGTTCTGTCTGTTTGTTGTCTGGTCATTTTCCATTTCTACTTAGAAACTAAATTGGGCCTGTGGTGTTGGTGATTAACTTGGGAAAGAGTTCACACTATTTTCATGCCTTCCGATTTCATATGCTGTACTTAGATAGGCATGAAATTTATGTTGCCTTGCATTGTTTTTTTCGATTATGCTGATAGCTGGACATAACTGGCTCGTTTGTTTCGATTATTTTAAGTATGTTCTTAATATTGTCTAATTAATTAGACGTACATCTTATATTGCCTGGAGAATTCAGATTTACTTCATTGTTTAAATTACAACTTTCAATAAAAATATTACCATGATTTGTTCTCTTTTTAAGAATGATTGTGATTCATGTTCTCTTTTTCTGCTATACATGGGTGAAAATACTATGCATTTTGCTTACTAGTTTGCAACTATACTTAAAATGTAAAGTAGTAAGCCATGAGCCATGAAGAACATTTGACAATCTTTAGGATTTGAGCACACATGAACTTTCTGGAAAATTGCGTTGTTTTGCAATACGAATGAATGCATTAATTGGATATTGGGAAAAGAAGATTACAATAAATCCCAAAATTAAACCAGAAGACATTCACAACACACACGAGTGTTCATAACACATGTTGGGATATTTTTTTTAAGTGAACCAGTATTAGATTCATTAAAAATCTTGGAATCCATTATTACAGAATCATGTTTACAGTCATTGGCACATTGAATCTTTCAAACAAAAGTGACCAGCCTCGGTATTATGATTAGAGACCTTACAAAATGAACCAAAAGATGACTCAGTGTACTTAAACATGAATTCATTACTAGCCAAGTACTCATGATTTACTAATCACTTATCTGTAGATAAAACAGAGTAAGTGTCCATGTTCTGCTGGAATTTGTGTTGCAAGACTGTTAATGATGTGGTTCAGTTTGTAGATCTGTCTCAATTATATATATTGATCAAGTGAAATTGGAAAAAAATAAAACTTAAAACTTAGCAGTAACCTTGCATTGTTTTTTTGTGGCATATTGATTTGTACTGTTTTTGTTTGTGCTACCTGGAATGCTTTGTATGCTGTCCTTAAGTTGCTGTTATTAGTCTGCGAAAATCATATGATTAATTCGAACACATGACTTGCATATAAGATAAAGTTCGACTCTGTATGTATCTCAGAAAATATAAACAATAAGCTACAATTCCACTTCTTGACCGAACTATGTCATTAGCTGATGGAGATTGTGAGAATGTGAGGGACTCTCTTGATATGAAGGTTCAGCAGTGGCACCTGGTGTTGAAGAACCTCTCTGCTGCATCAATTTGATTTAAAACAAAAAACTAAATGTAAGAATAGGAGGACCAAGTTGCCAAGTTTGTGTCTATTTCTGCCAAGTTGCCAAGTTTTTTTTTTCATTTTCCCTTTTGATTACAGTTTGACTTGGCTGCTGTTTGCATAAGGAACTTGGGCCAAATATGACTGGTCGTATGATTTTTAAATCATTTTGTTATTGAAGTAATGGTATTATTTAGATAGATGTTAGAATATATTATAAACATTTAGTTGGGTCTTTTTCTAATATCTTAAGATTTTCATTTTCGTAATTCAGTTTATTGTACAAGCGTTTTCAATGGTAGATTCTTAACATTACGACATAGATTACAGATCAGCAAGATACGGTGCTGTTAATTTACTATGTTAATTTATGAGTTACTTTTATTGTTAATCATATCTTTTAGACTTGTGCTGCATGTGTTTTTGGGGTAATTATGCTTCCTGCTGGGGTAATTATGTTTTAACTGTGTTTTACTTCAATTTGTTCTTGGTCAGGGATGGAGAAGAGAAGATGTTGGTAGAGGTGTTAGACAAGATCAGGACGAGGAGGATAGTGAAGAGGGTGGTGGTGAAGGAGAAGAAGGGGGCGATGAGGAACAAAGTATGGTTGATGGTACTACATTTGAGAGAGCTTCACGCAGCGTTTGTGATGGCGATTACAAAAAGATACCAATGGATGGAAAGCCCAAACTTGGAGTCGTAACCTTCATAAACAAAAAAAAGTAATGTACAAACATTTTTATTCAATCTTGTTAGTTTTTTGCAAAAAATTATTAATTTAATATTTTTAAAATTGTGTTAATTATTATAGCATTAAGGAAGCTCGTTACAAGAAAACACTTAGAGCAATTGTAAGAACGCGTTGGGATTTTGAAACAGCAAAACAAAAGGGACGGGCTCGAGAGACCTTCTTGAACGAGTGCATAGAGAAGTTTAAGGTATGATACCGCATACACATTTTTAGCACTTGTCAGTTATATATTATGATCTTGTAATTTTTATGAAGCTTGTTTTCTCAAAAGTTCTAATACTTTTGTTTGATAGAAATTTTATGAGTATCCACCAGAATGTAGTGGTGATAAAATTAAAGAGCTGGAGGGGGATGCGGTGGTTAGGAATTATTTGAAAAAGAATTTAAGATGTTATACGAACGGTTGGAAGAGTGATGGTTTGAAAAGGGTTGAGGCGGCACATGACAAGGGAGACACAAGTGCAAATCTACGTAATTGCCCTCCTTACTACTTATCTGAACCTGCATGGAATGGCCTAGTTGATTATTGGGAAACTGAGGGATTTGCCAAGTTGTCAGAAGCTGGTAGGGAAAACATCAAGATGTCAGAGATTAAGCATTGTAGTGGTGCGAAGCCATTTGACCATCGTTATGAGGTACTTTCTTCCATAAGTCGCATTTACTGTGCATGCCAAATATCTTTTTTGATTTAGTGACAGTTTCTAATATGTTATTTTCATGAAGTCAAATAATTGTGTGCAAAAACAGTAGTGCGAACATAAATTATCTACCATAATTAGTAAAGTAAAATAGTATGAACAAGCAAAAAAGTCTGTTGAAGCGATGCTTATTTTGAGCAATAACTCATTCGCGCAGAATTCTATTTAGCAATTTTTTTAATGCTCAATAGCTTGTGAAACATAATTGGTTGAGCTTCCACGTAGGGAAATATTAGTTAAGCACACACTTATCTGATGTGAAGTCCAGAAATTAAATTTGTTCCTGGATGAGCGAGTTTTCTTGGCAGTTCTTGATGGTTTAATTAGTTGTAGAATATCATGGATTTTGGAAAGTGTGAAGGCTTGAGGTTACTGATTTTTGTTACTGGCTGTTCTTACTTCTTACAATGCATATCAACCGTTGTGGACTCAATGCTACCTTGTACGGGAAATAATAAGTTTCTGAACTTTCCATGTAACTGTATTAAAAACAAACAGAAGACTTATATTGACCTTGCATTAAATTATGGTCTTCAAAGCTATTGGTATATCTTGATTCTTTGTCTGAGATGATAAAAATCGAACTGGTGCCCTGCTTTCAGCTACTTTACTGTCTAGTTGATCAGAATTTATATATCTACAAGTTCGAAACTTCATGTCCAGATGAGTGTAGTAGAGTACTGTACTAGGACACTTAATTTAGTTATATAGAATTGTTCTCACTTGTTGACAGAAACAGAATCTAAAGGTCCTTTGAGTTTCAAATTATTGACAGCATGACTCTGCAATTATCAACTCCACTGATCTAATTTGTTGAAGTGCTTTATTGATCCAGTCAATCATTTTACCTTATACGGAATACCATAAAGAATAGGTTACCATTCCTCCTGGTTTTCTTTTTGGTTCATTGTTATTGATTAAATTTGGTATGATCGCCCAATATTTTATATTATAATCATGAGGCAGATATGGAATATATAGTTTATATGTCTTATTTGTAGACAATCTGTCGCTGTTGAATTATGTTTTTGACAACAATAATGCTTGTAAATTATGCAGGTAAACTAATACTTCCAATTACATTGTGTCAATTTCCCTAAAGCCTACAAATAGTTGGCTACCTAGAAGAAATTAGCAAACTTGGCAATTGAATATGTTATTTAGGGTTGAGTAGGTTTATATATTTTATCTAAGTTTCTCAGACTATACTTCAATGGTAGCCCAGGACCAGATCTACCACTGATCAGTCTGTTATGTATGAAAGCTACTAGCAATAAGATGCGTGTTTTTGTTATGAGTATAATAGTAAAATGACCAAATAGTCTTGCTCTCTCTTGTCACTGCACAAATGCCATGTAATCAACCACATAACCAGATAATCCAAGCACAGCCCTGTATCCAACAAGCAGAACTAAGGGAGCAAAAACTGCAAGTCACACAAGCATGTAATAACATCAATATAACTTCAGAACATCAACAATAAAGATTACAAGTCTTCAACAGTGATCAATAATTTGGTGGTTGGCCTGCCTTTTGAGTAACAGAAAATACTCTAATATATATCTAGCTATATAATACAACAGCAATATAGGCCAATAATTTCTGATAATGCTTTATTCCCCTGTTTTTTTTCTTTTGTAGGAACTAGAGGAGAAAGCTAGTAAACCTCTTACTATCCTCGAAAAATTTGATGCTTTGTACAAGAAGAAAGGACTAGTGGACGAAATAGGGCGAAAACTTAAAGTAAATTCTTCACTTAATCTTTCAGTTTTATGAGATTTGTATTAAAGAAATTATTGTATTCAGTGATCAGGTCTTATATATGAGGTTCTTATGTAATGTAGGACGTTGTGGAACGTAATGCGCAAGAAGAACTTTCCCAGGATGCACCAACATCTCCAGTCAGCCAAAGGAAACGTGAAGTCGAGCTATTGCTGGAGGTTTGTCCACCAAAGAAGGGAAAACTACTTATGTTCCCACACCATTCCCTTTCGGAGCTTATTGGAAGAGATGAAGATGCTAAATGGACCACTTCTCAATCTACTTCGGCTTGCATTCCTGAGCGTGTTCCGAAATCTGCATATTCTATTATTGGGAAGGTCATGACAGAGGTGACTAATATGGTTGAGGCGTTAGACGAGATTGAGGTGACACGTGCTAGACTTGAAGAAGAAGTGCAGAAATTGGCTAATCGTGCTTATCCAAACAAAGATGAACCTGCTTCAAAGATTTTATGGGAAGAGTACATCCGAATAGCAGCACAAATGACTTCTCCTCTCTTTGAGCGTTACAAAAAGGTTATCATAGAGGTAATAATATAAAAGTAAATGTATTTATATTATTCTATAGCCAAGAACCTGCATGCATTAATATAATAGGCTGCACTAGCTATTAGTACAAATTCTGAACAATTCGTTTCATTTTTAATTGCAGGATACTAGATCAGATCAGATAGTGTTGCACGAAAATGTCAATGATGCTGATTTAGAGGATTTACAAACCCGCTACCCTCTTTAGCTTGAAGACCATTGTTTGTGGTTTTTATATCTCGGAATCTTTTAGTATTGACTTTATTTAAGTATTGCCTTCTCTTTAAAATTTTGGGTTTGGTATTTTGTGCTAGACATGAAGACATGGCACTAATGCAACATTGTGTGTAATTTTATTTTGGAATTAATGTAATATAACGTGTGGATTTTATTTCGGATCTACCATTTGGAGTTTGATTCCCTATTATAATATTTAATGCTTCATGTACTACGTAGCAGGAATTGCACAAGTAGCTAATAATTAAATTATTGTATTTTATGGTAAATTATATTCAACAATAAATGGTTGAAAATAATTACGATATGGTCAAGTAGGTTCAACAAGATATGGTTGCATTTACTGTGCATACAAATAGAGGAAAAAAGTTATAATCAACCAAATCTTGTTGATCTTGATAGAATTAAATGTAACAAATTCCTGTTGAATTTAATCTACAAAAAACACGTGACAAGATGATATAATCAACGGAAATTCGTTGATTATGACAGAATTAAATTCAACAATTTTCGGTTGATTATATTACCATTGGCGGTAAAATTAATTTTTGTTGAAATTCAAACTTGAAATTTCAAATTTTGCCGAAATGTCCAAGGACAATTTTCAACGGAAAATGGTTGAAAATGGTGCCAAGAAAATCAACGGGAAGTCGTTGAATTTAACCTTAAATTCAACCGAATTGCTAATTTCAACAGCCTTATATTCAACGGGAAGGATTCGGTTGAATTTAGGGTAAACTTAACGGGATCCTGTTGCAATTAAACTAAATTCAACAGAATTTTGTCCGTTGAATTTAGCCGCTTTTGTAGTAGTGTATATTTTCAACTTTTATTTTGATTGCTAGTTAATAGACTCCCGTATATAACTTTACTATTAAATTAAATTAATATTTAATATTGTTATTTTAATTAATTAAATTTACATAACTTCATTCTGGTAATATAATATAAGAGTAGCTATATTATTAATTATATTTATTATTAATCCATTATAGATACTTTTAAATATTAATTAAAGGAGTCCTAAGTTCTATTTAATACTATATTTCTGATTTTTTTTATTAATTAAAGGAGTCCTAAGTTCTATTTAATACTATATTCATGACTTTTATTTCAATTTTTAGTTAATATAAATTAAATTATTATATAATATTACAATTTTAATTAATTAAATTAATTAATATTTAGTGACATACCGTGTATACATGGCATACCATTTAAAGGGGGTTTCTGTTTTTAATAAAGAGTATAGATAGATTGTATTTTATGCCAATCGTCTCTGCTGCGTTTGTTCCTCGGGGCGGAGAGTTGCAGAAATTTGAAAAACTAGTAGTTTAAAATTTGTAGAAAAATAAAAAAAAATTATCACCGACTATGATCGAGCAGAGAGAGTTGCACGGAATGTACATTGTACATTAATACAGGAAGGCAATTCTGGTAATCATATTCCGATTATGTAGAGAGCCTTCTTCTACTCGATGAAGATCGCCAAGACCCTTTTATTGGTAGCTTGGATGGAGGCTGACTCTTGGTGCACTCTTCCGTTGTTTGCATTACAGAAAGGCATCCCAATGGTGTAAGGAAGTGAGCAAGAAAGTTACGATTGAGTTGTACTTAGTGTTATGGTATCAATTGGAGGCACACAATTGTTCTTCTCCATCACGTTACTGCAGGGATCCTTCACTACTTGGTTAATTATCTACATAGCTTTTCAGAAACCATACGAATGAGTTTATCAGTGCCAATTGTGAATCAATGAACAATTTATCTTTTATTTCTGATACATTATCAATGATTTACAGTGGAGGTCCGAAGATCCAAGTTGAAAACAACAGGAGTCATGGCAAGTCGCAAATTACAACTAAAATTAGAGAGAGTTTCAAGTTTCAACCAAACAAGCAAATCTATATACTGTAGGTAATAAGCAAATCTATTATTACTCATTGTTTAATGTTTAATTTCTTATTTTTGTTTATCCCTGTTGAGTTTCAATATGATGTTATGGGTTTTGGTGATTAATACTTGTATGTGTATACAATTATTATATATGATATGTCTTGATCACTAAGTTGGGTAATTAGGTGTCAAGAAATTGGAAGACTTGTATAATAAGTATGCAAAGTATGGTAAGAAGATATATATGGGAAAGATAATAATTGTTGTATGTGTAGACAATTATTATATATGGTATGTCTTGATCACTAAGTTGGGTAATTAGGTGCCAAGAAATTGGAAGACTTAACAAATATGGTAAGTCTTGGTGGCTAAGTTTTGGATGGCTATATATACATAATCATATTGTATAAGAGATGTAGTCTTATGTATTCTTTGGGAGATGCTTGAGCATTGTTGGCTCAAGTATCGGGTTTGGGACACCGTTAAGGTGTTATTGTTTTAATGTATTATTGATAACTGTTTGATTAATAATACGAGTTAGGACGTGGGGGTTTCCACGTCAAATATTGTGTGTTCTTGTTTTGCTTTTACTTATTGTTGATAGAAGTAGAAGTAATACTTGAATAGTGTTTGACCGCGCTTTGGTGGATCTTGTCAACTAATCAATTGATTGTGTGTGTGCTCTGTATTGGTGGTTTGTGAATCTCGGATTGTATATAGTCCCATAACCTAACAATCCCTTCATTTATGTCTTACAAAGAGTATTTATTCTCATTAATTTTGGTGAGCGAGAATCAAATTTAGGTCAATTGAACTTAGGGTCTGGGACGAAAAAAGATAAGATCTTTACCACTTGAGCTATCTTATTATGCTTAATAATATTTATATTATACTATACTATAAACAAATTATAAAAATTTGAAATAACTCGTGTTTTGCACAATTTATAAGATAGTTACAACTAAAAATAGAGAGAGAGAGTTTAAACGAAATCAGCGGGATAAATCCAACCAAAATCACAAAATAAGAATTAAAATCAATATTTACCCAACAAAATCTAACTAATATGAAGAAGAAAAGACAAGAAAAGATAAAAAAAAATGTTGGCTAAATCTATAATAAAAAATAATCAGAGAACTTATCTTAATTGATTCAAGAAAAAAAAATCACTATTAAAAACCTAAATCAACCTAATTTTAAGAAAATTCAAATCAACCTAATTTTAGACATCATGATTGAAAGTGTTTGTCCTAAATCCAATCATGTATGATGAGTTAGGAAGAACTTTCTTGTATTCTTATTTGATTTCATTAATATTAATAAAAGACTTGTTTTGATTTTATTACGGTCTTTATCTATTTAAAGTGTCTTAAATAAGATATTCCATAGTTTAGAGTAAAGCTTCTAGAATTATAATGAGATTGTAATAGTGAGATCTAGAAGATGATAACTCTAGACTTAAACAGTTCCTGATCATAGGATAACTAATCGGAAGTTAGTGAATCCGCAAAGATTGGTACATACTATGCTTGCTCCCGTCAGGAGGATGTCTGTTCTCATAGGCATTTGTGTGGTGACACTATAGCTAGTATATAGGTGCTTATTAGGGAATAAGTTCACTGAACATGACTCGATAAGTTGAACAACTAATGGATTTTACTCACGTGTCGATAGTTGTTCACTGAGTGAAAGTTGTACAAGTGTCCTTAGACTTGAGATCGTTAAAGTTATCTTGTATATAATGAACTGTGCTTTGGTTTGGTCCTTAGTCTCAAGGACATCCATTAGGTCTATTCTGGGCATAGGGATTTATGTATGGAGATAATTAACGATCAATATAGAATCTACCCCTTCTAGTAAGGAAGTGAATATCCTATGTTATTCTTAGTATGCGAGTTCTGGAATCTCTGGCCAGAGTGTATGAAATTAGAAAGAAGTTTCTAATTTTCATTAATATGAACTTTGCATTATGAATAAGAAATCATATGATTAAATTTGATAGGCCTGACACGAGATCCATGCCTTGTAATTAATCGGGATATTGTAGGGTAGAAGGAATTGATTGTACGGTAACTAGTCACTGACAGGTTCTTGGTATTCTAAGCAGTGAATTCATATTATCCGAATAGTCGCGATATGTTGAGAAGCATCACTCACGATGTAGAATAAATATAATTAATCAGTTAATTATATTTAATGAATTATTAGAATTCATATAAATAATAAATAAAAAGTTTATTATTATTTATTTCTACTACCGGCTTAATATTTAACCTACAGGGTCACACCATAAAAAGATTAATTTATTGATGAAGGTATTTTGAGAGAGCAAGTTGTTTTAATAATGATTAAAATAGTTTTAATTATTATTTAAACATTTTGTGGGATTTATATATATTAATATATACATGATATATTAATTATACTAAACCTACATGAGCCCTATAAATAGAAAGAGATGAGAAGAGTAGTGGGTGCATTTTGTGTTTTTGTGAAAAACCTAAAAGGAGCTAGCCTCCATCTTCTTCATCTTTCTCTCTCTCTCTCTCAAAAGGAAAAACTCCATTTTATAAAGCTTCGAGTTTTATAAAAGCTTCATCGAAGAATCAATCTTGGTGGATACCGGTAGAGTGCTTCACACTCTGAGAAGCAACTGCTAGCAACCATAGATTATAAAGCTTCGATTTTTCAAGGTATGGCTACGATTCCTCCGCTTCTCATTTTTATATGATTTTCTATATGTACGATACATGGTTTTTACGGAATAAATTGTTATACCACGCTTCCGCCCATCCGTAAATTTCTTCAATGGCATCAGAGCCAGGTTCTGCATATAGAGATACATCATTGTATCAATGTGTGACATGATATTGCTTGCATGCTTACTTGTTTATTTATTTTTATATATGAGATATATGCCTATATTTACCATGTGATGATAGATTTAGGTGAACTTAAATCAAAATAAGGCGTGCTCTAGAAAATCTAGAATAGGAATCGTTTCTTGCCTAAGAATAATATTATGAATACAATCATGAGATTCTTGTGTTTGTGAAACACGTAATTAAATATGAATTTTCAATATTGAGAGAAAGGATGATTCTGTCAAAAACAGATTTCGATCTGTAAGAAAGGGGTATTAAGTGACGCCTCTTGACAATGCTCCCCCGATCTGGGAAATATCCAATTATCGATTATTGATTTGAAATATTTAATTTAATAGGAAGAATCTCTTTATAATATGATTATGATTGTGACATAATATAAACCCTCTAAAATTAAATAATATCAAGTAGTAATTGGCCAATGACACAACGGGCTTGTGTCGGTCATAGCCTTCCAACATGGTAGAAAGTAGTTCTCATTTTTGAATCATTGTCGTTTCGTGCTACAGCCGAGGGCTTTGATTTCGAAATAAGAAATACTTGTCTATTACATAGAGATGTGTATAATAAATTAGAATCTAATGGTCGTTACGTGCTACAGCCGTGGGCCGTTGGAGACTGATTTAATTATACGGAATGTTGGGTTAGACTTGACTTAGAATATTGAGTTTGTCGTGCTACAACCGTGACTCAATTATTCAAGATGCTAAAGTTTTATTAGGGAATAACATAAGATGTAACTGACAAGAGGTGTCTGCCTATTGAACATCACATGGCGTTTCGTGCTATAGCCGAGGTTGTGTGATGGAATGTAGGATCCCTATTCCCACTAGCATTATGAATGCTTAATTTTTCACTTAGGGGGTTGTATAAATTAGATAAACTAGTGGGAGTCACTTATGAATAAAGACCCGATTCATATAGTGTTTTTTTAAAATGAAATTGAATATTTGCTACGGTTTACCTTGCAGAATTGAAGAAGAAGAAGGGTAGTGAGACTGCCGCTTCTGATTCAGGTATGTTCATGATTGAAGTGAATATGTCATTAAGTCAAATTTCTACTTGGTTATTAGATACCGCCTGTGGTTCTCACATTTGCAATTCGTTGCAGGGACTAAGGAGAAGTAGGACTCTTGAAAAAAAGGAGGTGATTCTACGGATGGGAAATGGAGCAAGAGTTGCTGCTGAAGCTGTAGGATCATTTGATTTACATATGCCTACGGGCAAGACTATTGTTTTAAATAATTGTTATTTTGTTCCCTCGATTGTGAGGAATATTATTTCTATTCCCATGTTAGACTTGGATGGATTTTCGTTTATTATTCAGAATAATAAATGTTCAATTCTTAGAGATAACGTTCTTTATGGTAGTGGTATTTTAAATAATGGTCTGTATGTATGTGACATAGAACATAATTTACTACAAATTGAACATACTAATAAAAGAAAAAGGGATGATGAAAATCTCACCTATTTGTGGCACTGCAGACTTGGTCATATTAGTGAAAATAGACTTCGAACGTTGCATAAGGAAGAGTTACTTGAACCCTTTGATTTTGAATCATATCCTACATGTGAGTCTTGTCTATTGGGTAAAATGACCAAATCTCCATTTAGTGGACATGGAGAGAGGGCTGCAGATTTGCTAGGATTGGTACACACAGATGTATATTGACCGATGTCTACGCAAGCCATGGGTGGTTTTTCGTACTTCATTACTTTCATAGATGATCGATCTAGATTCGGATATGTGTATTTGATGAAACACAAATCCGAAGCCTTTGAAAAGTTCAAAGAATATAAGAATGAAGTGGAGAAACAAACCAAACATAGTATTAAAACCCTTCGATCAGATCGAGGTGGTGAATACTTGAATGGGGAGTTTCTATATTATCTCAAAGAAAATGGTATAGTCTCCTAGTGGACTCCTCCATATACTCCAAAGTTGAATGGAGTATCTGAAAGGAGAAATTGAACTTTGTTAGACATGGTTCGGTCCATGATGAGCTATGCAAATCTTCCAGTATTCCTTTGGGGTTATGCATTGGAAACCTCATCATATCTACTGAATAAGGTGCCTTCCAAATCTGTTCCTCAAACTCCATATGAGATATGGAAAGAAAGGAAACCGAGTCTTAAACACGTTAAGATTTGGGGATGCCCGGCTTATGTCAAGAAAGTTGACCCTGATAAGCTGGAATCTCGATCCGTGAAATGTAGATTTGTGGGATATCCTAAAGAGACTTTAGGGTATTACTTCTACACCGATCATAGTGTATTTGTCTCCAGACATGCTACCTTCTTGGAAAAACAGTTTATCCTTGAAGGAAACAGTGGGAGCAAAATAGAACTTAATGAAGTTCAAGAAACACAAACTACTACGGTTCAAGAGGAAACACCTGTTCAGACTGAACAACCTTCTGTGGTACAGCCCATTCGTAGGTCAGAGAGAGTGTCTCGCCAACCTGAGAGGTATTATGGCCTTGTCATTGAGAATGACAATGAGTTGTCAATCATTGATGATGACGACCCTATGACCTATAATGAGGCTATGAGTAGTGTTGACTCAGAGAAATGGCAGAGTGCCATGAAATCCGAAATGGATTCTATGTATACCAACCAAGTATGGACTTTGGTTGAAGCACCAGAGGATGTGAAGCCTATTGAGTGCAAATGGGTATACAAAAGAAAGATTGGAGCAGATGGCCAGGTGGAGACCTTTAAGGCCAGGCTCGTGGCAAAAGGATTCAGACAAAGGCAAGGGATTGACTTTGACGAAACTTTTTCGCCTGTAGCCCTGTTTAAATCAATTCGGATTTTGCTTGCGATTGTTGCTTACTGTTACTATGAGATCTGGTAAATGGACGTGAAAATGGCCTTCCTCAATGGGAAACTTGAAGAGGAAGTGTATATGACACAACTAGAGGGTTTTGTTTCCAAAGGGAATGAACACCTAATATGTAAGCTGCTACGAACCATATATGGGTTAAAGCAAGCTTCTCGCAGATGGAACATCCGTTTTGATGAGACAATCAAAGAGTTTGGTTTTATCAAAAACATAGATGAACCATGTGTCTACAAGAAGGTTAGTGGGAGCGCGGTAACATTTCTTGTATTGTATGTGGATGACATACTTCTTATAGGAAATGATATACCGATGCTGCAATCAGTCAAAGTGTGGCTATCGAAGAACTTCACTATGAAGGACTTGGGTGAAGCATCCTACATTCTCGGTATGAAGATCTATAGAGATAGATCTAGAAGAATGATAGGTCTTACCCAGAGTACATACATCGAGAAAGTGCTTAAAATTTTTAGCATAGAAAACTCCAAGAGAGGTCTCATACCAATGAGCCATGGAGTATCCCTTTCTGAGAAGATGTGTCCTAAGACACCTGAGGAAAGAGAGCGTATGAGTAAGATTCCTTATGCTTCAGCAATAGGATTTATCATGTACGTGATGTTATGTACTAGGCCTGATGTTGCTTATTCAATTAGTGTGACGAGCAGATATCAGTCCGATCCAGGTGAAGACCACTGGAAAGCAGTGAAGAACATCCTTAAGTACTTGCGAAGGACTAAGGATACTTTTCTTGTTTTTGGTGGATCTGAGTTGAAAATCGAGGGTTATACTGACTCTAGTTTTCAATCAGAAAGTGATGATAGCAAATCCATGTCAGGGTACGTGTTTACTCTTAATGGTGGTGCGATTAGTTGGAAGAGTTCCAAACAGTCGACAACGGCTGACTCCACAGTGGAAGCAGAGTATATAGCTGCAAGTGAGGCCGCAAAAGAAGCCGTTTGGATGAGGAAATTTGTTTCTGAGTTGGGAGTTGTTCCTAGCATTGAGGAGCCTATTGTGTTGTATTGTGATAACAACGCAGCAATAGCACAAGCCAAGGAACCTAGGTCTCATAAAAATTCCAAACATGTTTTGCGGCGCTTTCATTTGATTAGGGAAATCATTGAAAGAGCAGATGTCAAGATTGAGAGAGTTGACACACATAACAACGTAGCAGACCCACTCATAAAGTCATTGTCTCATATTCACTTTGATCGTCATAAAGAGAAGATGGGTATTAGATACCAGGGTAATTGGCTTTAGTACAAATGGGAGATTGAAAGTGTTTGTCCTAAATCCAATCATGTATGATGAGTTAGGAAGAACTTTCTTGTATTCTTATTTGATTTCATTAATATTAATAAAAGACTTGTTTTGATTTTATTACGGGCTTTTATCTATTTAAAGTGTCTTAAATAAGATATTCCATAGTTTAGAGTAAAGCTTCTAGAATTATAATGAGATTGTAATAGTGAGATCTAGAAGATGATAACTCTAGACTTAAACAGTTCCTGATCATAGGATAACTAATCGGAAGTTAGTGAATCCGCAAAGATTGGTACATACTATGCTTGCTCCCGTCAGGAGGATGTCTGTTCTTATAGGCATTTGTGTGGTGACACTATAGCTAGTATATAGGTGCTTATTAGGGAGTAAGTTCACTGAACATGACTCGATAAGTTGAACAATTAATGGAGTTTACTCACGTGTCGATAGTTGTTCACTGAGTGAAAGTTGTACAAGTGTCCTTAGACTTGAGATCGTTAAAGTTATCTTGTATATAATGAACTGTGCTTTGGTTTAGTCCTTAGTCTCAAGGACATCCATTAGGTCTATTCTGGGCATAGGGATTTATGTATGGAGATAGTTAACGATCAATATAGAATCTACCCCTTCCAGTAAGGAGGTGAATATCCTGTGTTATTCTTAGTATGCGAGTTCTGGAATCTCTGGCCAGAGTGTATGAAATTAGAAAGGAGTTTCTAATTTGCATTAATATGAACTTTGCATTATGAATAAGAAATCATATGATTAAATTTGATAGGCCTGACACGAGATCCATGCCTTGTATTCAATCGGGATATTGTAGGGTAGAAGGAATTGATTGTACGGTAACTAGTCACTGACAGGTTCTTGGTATTCTAAGCAGTGAATTCATATTATCCGGATAGTCGCGATATGTTGAGAAGCATCACTCACGATGTAGAATAAATATAATTAATCAGTTAATTATATTTAATGAATTATTAGAATTCATATAAATAATAAATAAAAAGTTTATTATTATTTATTTCTACTACCGGCTTAATATTTAACCTACAGGGTCACACCATAAAAAGATTAATTTATTGATGAAGGTATTTTGAGAGAGCGGGTTGTTTTAATAATGATTAAAATAGTTTTAATTATTATTTAAACATTTTATGGGATTTATATATATTAATATATACATGATATATTAATTATACTAAACCTACATGAGCCCTATAAATAGAAAGAGATGAGAAAAGTAGTGGGTGCATTTTGTGTTTTTGTGAAAAACCTAAAAGGAGCTAGCCTCCATCTTCTTCATCTTTCTCTCTCTCTCAAAAGGAAAAACTCCATTTTTATAAAGCTTCGAGTTTTATAAAAGCTTCATCGAAGAATCAATCTTGGTGGATACCGGTAGAGTGCTTCATACTCTGAGAAACAACTGCTAGCAACCATAGATTATAAAGCTTCGATTTTTCAAGGTATGGCTACGATTCCTCCGCTTCTCATTTTTATATGATTTTCTATATGTACGATACATGGTTTTTACGGAATAAATTGTTATACCACGCTTCCGCCCATCCGTAAATTCCTTCAATGATAAAATATGAGAAAAAGAGAGAAAAGTGGAATTAAATTATTAAAAACTTATTATCGGGAAAGACTTATGTAACCAACAATTAAAATCTAATAAAGTAATATCCTAACTAAGAGACCAATGTAATAATATAACTATCTCAAAATATAGTAATTTTATATCTGTTAACATTATTCAAATTAATAAAAATATGTGATTTTAAAAATTATTGCTAATTTTTAGTTTCAATTGCAAATGGATTTATAATCATGTTTTAAGACTTATATAAAAACACGAGAAAAGATCCCATATGTAAATTTTGGTTATAATTCAGTCGATTTGACTAGGACTGTTCACGAACCGAGCCGAGTCGAGCTTTGACCGAAATGAGCCGAGCTTTGACATTAACGAACCGAGTCGAGCTTTGATCTTAACGAACCAAGCTGATTTCTTAACGAGCCGAGCCGAGTTTTGATCGAACCGAGCCAAACTCGAGTTGTTCACGAACAGCCTCGAGCCGATCCGAGCTCGATCCGAGCTCGAGCTATTCGCGAACAATAATCTGGTTGGAGATCTTAGTAGATCACTACTATTCTATTCTAACTAGTACTAGTAACTAGTGCTTTGTCACGGATTGTTGTTTCTATTTTTTAAAAAATATTTCTCGACGATCCAACCGTACGGATGTCAAGATATATCTAATTTAGTGATATTCCCAAATTTTCAAAAAATAAAAAAATTAATTTGGTTGGAGATCTTACTAGATCACTACTATTCTAACTAGTACTAGTAACTAGTGCTTTGTCATGAATTGTTGTTTCTATTTTTTAAAAATTATTTCTCGACGATCCAACAATACGGATGTCAAGATATATCTAATTTAGTGATATTATTAAATTTTCAAAAAATAAAAAATTATTTTGGTTGGAGATCTTAGTAGATCACTACTATTCTAACTAGTACTAGTAACTAGTGCTTTATCACGGATTGTTGTTTCTATTTTTTAAAAAATATTTATCGACGATCCAATCATACGGATGTCAAGATTTATCTAATTTAGTGATATTCAAAAAATAAAAAATTAATTTGGTTGGAAATCTTAGTAGATCACTATTATTCTAACCAGTACTAGTAACTAGTGCTTTGTCACGAATTGTTGTTTCTATTTTTTAAAAAATATTTCTCGACGATCCAACTGTACGGATGTCAAGTATATCTAATTTAGTGATATTCCCAAATTTTCAAAAAATAAAAAATTAATTTGGTTGGAGATCTTAGTAGATCATTACTATTCTAACTAGTACTAGTAACTAGTGCTTTGTCACGAATTGTTGTTTCTATTTTTTTAATATCGACAATCCAACCGTACGGATGTCAAGATATATCTAATTTAGTGATATTCCCAAATTTTTAAAAAATAAAAAACTAATTTGGTTGGAGATCTTACTAGATCACTACTATTCTAACTAGTACTAGTAACTAGTGCTTTGTCACGGATTGTTGTTTCTATTTTTTAAAAAATATTTCTCGACTATCCAACCGTACAAATGTCAAGATATATCTAATTTAGTAATATTCCCAAATTTCAAAAAATAAAAAATTAATTTGGCTGAAGATCTTAGTAGATCACTACTATTCTAACTAGTACTAGTAACTAGTGCTTTGTCACGGATTGTTGTTTCTATTTTTTAAAAAATATTTCTCGACGATCCAACAGTACGGATGTCAAGATATATCTAATTTAGTGATATTACCAAATTTTCAAAAAATAAAAAATTATTTTGGTTGGAGATCTTAGTAGATCACTACTATTCTAACTAGTACTAGTAACTAGTGCTTTGTCACGGATTGTTGTTTCTATTTTTTAAAAAATATTTATCAACGATCCAATAGTACGGATGTCAAGATATATCTAATTTAGTTGTTGAATATACAACAACGAAAGCAAAACCCAAAGCGAATAAACAAGAACAAGAAAATAACGACAATCACACAAGACAAAGATTTACGTGGTTCGGAAATTCCTACTCCACAAGCCGCACTAATTTTGTATTGATCTCTCACAATTGTTGTGTTATGTTATGTTACAATTACACGAGTATTTATAAGAGAAGAAACTGGGTCAACCAATCAGAGTCTAATTCTGAAATTCCTAACTCTAATCCTAACTCTAATTAGAGTCCAATTCAGGAATTCCCAAGTCAAATCAGAAACCAATTCTGAAACCTAATAGACTCCACAAACCCAACAATCTCCCACTTGGAGTCTGACCACATCTTCACTTCACTCTTTTAAATCTAGTAACAAATAATCCCTCGATCAATAACTCTAACTAGTGCAACGCCTTCTCATCAATCAGTTCTGAAGGCCAGTTGAAGCTATGTAAAGCTTCAACTTTTCATTAGTAACCACCTTAGTCAACATATCTGCAGGATTCTTTGAACCAAGGATTTTCTTCAAGGACAAAGTACCATTGCTAATCAACTCTCTTGTAAAGTGATATCTCAACTGAATATGCTTCGTCCTAGCATGAAACACAGGATTCTTCGCAAGATGAATAGCACTCTGACTGTCGCTATACAAAGCACTGTCCGCCTGTTTCTTGCCCAACTCCTCAAGAAAATTCTTCAACCAAATCATCTCCTTGCTAGCTTCAGAGATAGCCATATATTCTGCTTCTGTGGTTGAAAGAGCAACACTCTTTTGAAGTCGAGACATCCAACTAATTGCTGTGCCACCCAACGTGAAAATATATCCCGTAGTACTTTTTCTTGTATCCAAACATCCACCCAAATCTGCATCAGAGAACCCTTCCAAGATAACATCTTTCTTGCTGAAACATAATGCAACCTTGGATGTGCCTTTCAAGTAGCGCAACAACCACTTGACTGCTTCCCAATGCTCTCTTCCTGGATTAGACATGAACCTGCTAACAACTCCCACTGCATGAGAAATATCTGGCCTTGTACACACCATAGCATACATTAAACTGCCAACTACAGATGCATACGGAACTTTAGCCATATCTTTCTTGCCTTCATCCGTTTTAGGTGACTGCTTTTTCGTGAGATTAAAGTGAGTCGCCAACGGTGTACTTCTGGTCTTCGCATCCTGGACACTGAATTTCTGCAACAATTTCTCAATATACTTCTCTTGAGATAATTTCAAAGTACCTTCAGATCTATCTCTTATGATGCTCATACCAAGTATCTGTTATGCCGCACCCATATCCTTCATCTCAAACTCCTCAGACATCTGTCTCTTTAACCTGTTAATTTCCCTCATGTTTGATCCTGCTATCAACATGTCATCAACATACAACAACAATATGATATAAGATGAATCAAATTGTTTAAAATAACAACAGTGATCCATAGCACTCCTAGTGTACCCATTCTTCATCATAAAGCTATCAAACTTCAAGTACCATTGTCTTGGCGCTTGCTTCAAACCATACAAGCTTTTTATAAGCTTGCAAACAAGGTTTCTTTCCCAGCTACCTGAAATCCTTCTGGCTGTACCATGTAGATGTCTTCCTCAAGATCACCATGTAAGAACGCGGTCTTAACATCTAGTTGCTATAGATGTAACTCCTCTACAGCCACAATACTTAGCACAATTCTAACAGTAGTCATCTTAACAACCGGAGAAAATATATCAGTATAGTCAATACCCTTTTTCTGTTGATAACCCTTGACTACTAACCTCGCCTTGTATCTCTTGCAGCCATCAGGTTCTTCTTTGATCCGGAACACCCACTTATTCTGTAAAGCCTTCTTTCCTGCTGGTAACTCTGTTAAAGACCATGTCTCATTCTTCTCAAGAGAACTCATCTCTTCTTCCATGGCTAATTTCCACCGAACTGAATCATTCACTTGAACTGCCTCTGAATAACACTGAGGCTCTCCATCCTCAGTCAATAACATATAATATGCTGAAGGAGAAAATCTTTGTGGTGGCCTCACAATTCTGCTAGATCTTCTTACCTCAGCCTGTGGAGTAACTGGAACCGTGTCATTACCATTCCCCAAACTCCCACTATTTCCTGCAAGATCTTCTTCTGTAATCTCTTCAAGCACTGCTTTCTCTTTCTCATGTTGTTCCTTTGCAAACTCAGAATCGACTGCAAGCTTATCCTTGTACACTGCACTTTCGTTAAAAGTAACATCTCTACTTCTAACAACCTTCTTCGTCAGTTCATCCCAGAAAAGGTAACCCATATCATCTGAGCCATAACCAATGAAGATACACTTCTTTGCTTTTGGATCAAGCTTGTCCCTGTCAGAATCTTTAACACGCACATAAGAAACACAACCAAAAACTCGCAAGTGTGAAAGATTTACCTCCTTTTTCTGCCACTCTTCTTCAGGAATCTTGAACCCCAAGGGAACTGAAGGTCCTCTATTTATGAGATACGCTGCTGTGCTAACTGCATCTGCCCAAAAAATCTTTGGCAACCCTGCATGCAATCTCATACTCTTGGCCCTCTCATTCAAGGTTCTATTCATGCGCTCTGCAACACCATTCTGTTGCGGTGTCTCTGGAATAGTTTTGATCATTCTAATTCCATATTCTGCGCAATAGCTTTTAAACTCATCACTACTGTACTCACCACCATTATCTGACATCAAACTCTTAACCTTCAAACCGGTCTGATTTTCAACTTCGGTCTTCCACTTCTTGAAAGTAGCAAACACATCTGATTTATTCTTTAAGAAATAAACCCATACCTTTCTAGTGGAATCGTCAATGAAAGTGACATAGTAGCGAGATCCTACCAACGACGCAACTGCTGTTGGACCATATACATCTGTATGAACTAGCTCTAACCTCTCAGCCTTGGGTGTCCTCCCTGATTTTGCAAAAGTAACTCGTTTCTGCTTTCCAAGAACACATGGCTCACAGAACCCAACTTCCACATTCTTCAGTTCTGGAATCTTACCCTTCGAAGTTAATAGCTTCATACCTTTTTCACTCATATGACCAAGTCTTTGGTGCCACAAAGTTGAAGACCCAATCTCATCAGCAACTGTATTTGCTTCATAGCTAAATTGTTCAACTATGTACAACGTCCCCTTTTTTCTCTCCACGAGCAACAACTAGATTCCCCTTTATAACCTTCCACTGTCCGTCTCTGAAAGTAACTCGATACCCTTCCTTATCTAACTGACCCACAGATATCAACATCTTCTTCAGTCCAGGAATGTACCTTACATCTTTCAACGTCCAGCTAGTCCCCAAAGAGGTCTTGAGATTAATATCTCCCATGCCCGTAATATCCAGAGTCTCATCATCAGCAAGACGGACTTTACCAAATTTCCAAGTCTGAAATTTAACATCAAATCCTTGCAAGGGGTAGCATGGAAAGATGCACCAGAATCCATAACCCATGATTCAACCGAACATTCAACACAACAAATCAAAGCATCGTCACTCACCACCTCTTCAACTACATTAGCTGAATTATCCTCTTTCTTCTTTCCTTTAGGAGCAGCGGGAGCCGTACACTGATTTCTGAAGTGACCTTTCTTTTGACAATTCCAACAAACAATCTCCTTGCGATCTTTGGACTGTCCTCTCTTCTGTGACTTCGATCTGCTACGCCCCTGATTCTGCCCCCTATCGGACTTTCTGCCTCTACTCTCAGTACTCAACAAGGAACCTGACGACTCTCCTGAGTTTCTCCTACGAATATCTTCTCCAAGAATCGCATCTCGAACTCCATCAAAAGTCATCTTACTGCTCCCAGATGAATTACAAATAGCAGTGACAAATCCTGACCAACTGTCAGGTAACGAGGATACCAACAATAAGGCTTGTACTTCATCATCGAATTTAATATCCACTGATGTCAATCTTGATAGGATAGAGTTAAATTCGTTCACATGATCAGCAACACAATCACCTTCATTCAATTTTGTGGCAAACAACAAGCGACACAAATATACCTTATTCGAAGCAGACGGCTTCTCATACATATTTGATAACGCCTTGATCAATCCATAAGTTGTCGTTTCCTTGACGATATTGTAAGCAACGTTCTTCGCCAAAGTCAATCTGACAACACCCAGAGCCTGCCTATCCAATAGCTTCCAATCTTTCTCATCCATCTTTTCTGGCTTCTTCTCCTCCAGCGGTTCGTGTAGTTTTTTCTGATACAAATAATCTTCAATTTGCATCTTCCAAAACCCAAAATCTTTGCCATCAAATTTGTCGATCTTTACTTTCCCTTCTTCTACCATCGCTCCCACTCGCCTGAAAACCTAGGCTCTTGATACCAGTTGTTGAGTATACAACAACGAAAGCAAAACCCAAAGCGAATAAACAAGAACAAGAAAATAACGACAATCACACAAGACAAAGATTTACGTGGTTCGGAAATTCCTACTCCACAAGCCGCACTAATTTTGTATTGATCTCTCACAATTGTTGTGTTATGTTATGTTACAATTACACGAGTATTTATAAGAGAAGAAACTGGGTCAACCAATCAGAGTCTAATTCTGAAATTCCTAACTCTAATCCTAACTCTAATTAGAGTCAAATTCAGGAATTCCCAAGTCAAATCAGAAACCAATTCTGAAACCTAATAGACTCCACAAACCCAACATTAGTGATATTCAAAAAAATAAAAAATTAATTTGGTTGGAAATCTTAGTAGATCACTACTATTCTAACTAGTACTAGTAACTAGTGCTTTGTCACGAATTGTTGTTTCTATTTTTTGAAAATTAAAACTGTTAGGCCGAATACACACTTATAATCAACTAAGTATGAGAGAATAACAATAAGTTCTTTAAAAGCTTTAAAAGCTGTTTGAAATTAACTTCTCTCTCAGTGATGTAAATTATCACAGAGAGCTGCTTAGGTTACAATGAATGATATGATATTACACGATCGATACCCTTCTAGGGTTAACCTAACTGTATTTATAAAGTATACAACTGCTATACAATCGATAATTGATACTCCTATAAATTAGCTATACAATTGATATCAATTACGATTGCTACTCGTCTCCTTAGTCAACTCAATCTCTTTGACAGCTATCCAATCTTCAAAGATATTGCTTCCATAATAAATCTTTAATCACTGTTGACCAGTAGACGCTGCCTCCAGACAGAGTTTAACAAACTCTGTCGAGCTTCCAATGTCAGCGTATAGCAAACTCTGTTCTGCTTCTAACCGTCAGAGTTTAACTAAACTCTGACTGCTTCCTGTTTAAACTCTGTTTTTCCCTGCAAAACTTAAACACTGATATTAACCATATCAATTATATTTAACAATCTCCTCCAACTTGTTCATTAGTAAAAATGCACAAGTTAACAATAATTGATGATGTCAAAACAATTTCATACAAATACAGTGTTTATTAAAATAAGCAGAGTTTAAACTTGACTTAACAAATAACAAGAAAATTCTTACAGACTTTAATCTCTAATCTCCTCAAGATCTGGCGTTGTTCTGAGATAATCTATGAGTAATCTTCTTTCTGCATTTTTAAGCTCAATCTCCGTAGCTTCTTTAATCTCTCTTAGCTGAGGATCACTCTCATCTGTCTGATAGATAGCAGATCAAAGATCATAGATTTTGTTTCTTCTCATCTCATTTCCCAGTCTAATAAATTTGACTTCTTCTGACTGTGAATTAAAGTCAAGTACTGTGATTCCCAAATCAGTCTTTAATTTCGCAGTACCCTTCTTCATTTCAATAAGATTTCCATTCCAATCTCTGTACTTAGGAACATATCTGCTATTGCACTTCATCCCTCTGATTGCCAAATTCTGGAGCATTTTCTTTCTGAGCACATTTGCAACTGATTGAGTCCTTTGACTATTCACCTTGAAAAGATATAGAACATATTCTAATTCTTCCCAATATTTCAAGCCAATATCATTCTCACCAATTCTAAATACTGTCCCATCAGCCATGAAGTACAAGAGAAAGTCCTTCTTTAAACTCTTCTGATAAACTAACTGTACTGATTCCAGTCTGTCCAAACTCTCTTTAGTGACACCACGACCTGGAACAGCCAGTGAAGAAGGATCTCTAGGACCAGTATATTGCCTTTTGTCCTTGTGTGAGCCTAGACCACCCTTATTGTTTCCAACCTTACCAGACAAGACTCTTCCATCAGAAAAATCCATAGAAACTCCAGATAATAGATTTGGATCATGAAGTGTTCCTTTCCCAAAAACTGATTGCAACTGAGAAGATAAAGGTCTAGACAAAACTTGTGTAGCAACAGAGGTTGTGTTTTCTTTCTTCTGTACAACTTGTGTAGAAACAGAGGTTGTATTTTTTTTCTTCTGTAAACTTTCTCCTTCAATGCCTTTCAGCTTGAGTTTAGCTTCTGCTGCCATTGTTTCCTTTGATAACTGTGATTTTTGACTAACATCAGCACTTTCCTTGATCACAATGCCTTTAAGAACAGGCCTAGGAGCTTTTCCTTTCTTTAACTTACCAGACTTTAAAGCCTTGAGATGTTCTTCTTGTAGACTCTTTTCTTCAGCTTTAATGTCCTCAATTGTAACTCCTTCCTCATTTTCTTCAATAAACAACTTAGCAGCCAATTCTTCATCAGTCTGTGGATTAGAAGATAATAGCAAACTCTTGGTCTTTGAAGTACCTTGAGTATCAGTGTTTATCCTAACAAACTGTGATTTAGAGGACTTGCTAGTTTTCAGAGTTTGAAGTTCTTCAGTTTTGCCCATTCCTTTATTACTTGCTCCTCCATCTCCAGCATTATCCTTTCTGATCAGAGTTTGAGATTGCTTGTATTTGTCTTTAGCAACTCTCTCCCCCTTTTTGACATCATCAGGAATCAAGATAGAAGTGATCAGCTCCAAGGAGGTATCAATGGAATCAATTTTCCCAGACAATATATTCTGATTTTGTTCAACTTGACCCAGCCTCTGAAACAAAGTTTCTTGAGCTTTAGAAAGGGTCTTAAACTTTGTCTGATTATCCCTCTGCATAGTCATATCTCTAGCAACAACATCAGCTCTCAATTCATTAATAGCTTTTTGAGACTCATCAAATCTTCCATTCAGAGTTTTGACTTGAACAATGGTTGCTTGCAGACTTGAGATAATATCAGGATTTGAGACCTTCGTGGCAGATTGATGAACAAATTTAGCTGCTCTTTCAACAGGAAAAATACAGTCTGACTTATACCAATCCCTTGAATTCTTGGCAAAGTGCTCAGCTTCAATGTTATGTTGATCTAAAGGTTTAGAGAAAGGTGTGTGCTTAGCATCAGTTTGAACTGGTATACTCTGAGAAGAGTTTGACTCTGCACTTGCTTCATCTTCAACATCAACAACTGTATTTTCAACCTGATCAGTATGCACTGCAACATTTTCTTCAACAATCTCTGCAGTTTCAGTAACATTCACTGCAGTTGTGTCTCTAGCCTCAACAGACTTTGGAACTTCAACTTGTTCAACCTCTTCACCTTGTTCAAGAACCTGGTGAGCATCAGAGAATAACTCAGTGTGTGATGCCACTATTTCATCAAGTACTATAGTTGGCTGATCAGCTGCACCAGTTTCTTCAGAATTTGCAAGGATAGGTGAAAGAGGAACAGTAATGTGATCAGAGAATGGTATAAATGTTTCAACAAAATCATCCGTAGCAGGAAAACCTTCTCTGTTGTCCTCATCCATTTGTACATTGACAAGTGTTTTGGCAGCTTCTTCTGCAGTATATGTCTCAACAGTAGGTATATCCTTGGAAATCACCTCTGGAGCTTCAAGATTAAAATCTTCATCAGATTCATCAAGAATTAATCTCCTTCTCTTAGCTAGAGGATTCACTTCTGCTCTCTCTTCTGCTGAAACAGAATCATCAGGTATAGAAGGAGATTTAGGTTTGTTTTGCCCGTTCCTTATACTTCTTTGGCTTAGAAGCTTCAGCCATCCTCTATTTTCTTGATGGCCTTATAGCCTTGCTTTTCTTTGGCTTCTTAGGTTTTGATTGTGGTTGAGGTTGAGGGTGTGATGAAGATTGTGGTTGTGGAGATGTAGTTGTAGTGATTGGCTCAGTGTTTATGGTTTGTGGTGGGTCAGTGTTTGTGGGTTGAGATGGTGACTGTGGAGGTTCAATGATTGGTTCATTTTGTGGTTCTTGTTGTTCTTGTGGTTGGTTGAGGAAGTTTCTGAGAGCAAGAGGATAGATAAACTCTGGTAGTTGCTCTTTGTTAGCATCCTTATTTGTCAGATCAGAGAACATTCTCTTATGACATTGGAAAGGTTGGATAACATCCTCAACAGCAATTGTCAAATTTGGTAAACAAGCAGAGAATAAAGACTGACAAAAACGTGAGAAGTAAACAGTTGTACTAGACTCTGCAAGTTTTCACCTAAATTCATAAGTACAAGACGACCAAAATCAAAGTTACTCCCATGAAGAAGAGAATACCCGATTTGAAGACTTTCACCAGGAATTGCATCCCAGTTGGTGACCTTCTTGCCAAATGCACGAGTAATGCAATCAAAGAAGAAGCTCCACTCCTTCCAAAGCCCTGGCCGTTTGACATCCCCAATCTTATCCAATGAACCAGAAAACCGTATTTGTTGTAACATTTCTTTCAATTGACCCACAACAGCCACAAAGTATGAAGTGTGAGTGTCAAAATCCAAAACCTCACGAACAGTTGCAGGAGTTATGACAAACTCTTGGTCTTCATAGGTAAACACAATTGATGGAGTCCCATTCTCTCCACCATCATCATAAACCGAGTTTTTCCAGAAGATTGAGATTTGTGTGGCTGAGAGTGTCTCTGGTTGAACAAGAGCCTTACCAATCTCAGAGTCTCTTAAAAAGTTTTGGATCAGATGAAATGATGCTAGAGCTTTAGCATTGTCTAGAATTGCAGCATAATTGTTGGTAACAAAAGTTAATCCCTGAGCCACAAAGTTCTTGGTTTCCATTAGAACAGTATAAGATAGAAGAGAGTAGATGGAAAAGTGTTTGTGAAAATGCTTAAGTGAAAGTAACAGAGAAATTGTGTGTGATGTTGTGTGTTTGTGGTTGTAAAGATGAAAAAGTGAATAATGAAATGATTTTGATTAGATCTGTAATTGAAAAACAAAACCCAGTCGTTTTAGACATTAAACACGCAACCAATTTTTTGTTAAGTGTGTGAGTGGGACACGTGTCTCGTAATCAGTGGAACAGTTATTTACACGCGCAGTAATAATGCCTATTATTACTGCTGTTCTCTCTCCTATTTCCAATAAGCTTTAACTGTCTGACACAATTAAACAACTGGCAAATATTACATGCAAATGTCAAAAACTCTTTGTGTACTCCAAGTATATATTCTGTCTGAAATAAAATATTACCTTAGAGTACTCAACAAAATCCATCAGTGTTTATCAATTCTCCAACTTAATTACTGTTATCCTTTCAAACACTGCACAGTTGTGAATATACGTGTGTGTAGAGCAGAGTTTACTAGATCAGTATTTAGAGCATCTAGTATTTCATAAGATCCATAAAATAAATCAGTAAACACTGGATGCACAAACTCTCATAGTAAACACTGAATATATGATGAATGTTAAACTCTGTAGTAAATAGTTTATATACAAGAATAATTAACCTATAACCCCCCAAATTTTTTTTTTAACTTTCTCCAGTAATCAGAGGTTGAAACTAGTCACCAAAAATCCTATAATTTTAGCCCTTATCAATTTGATAAGTTCTTGGGTCTTCCTAGCTTTCGACTAGTCACCAAAAATTAGAGAATTTTAGCCCTTACTATGTACCAGTAAGTTCCTGGAGCGTCCTAGTTACAAACATGATCTCAAAGGAGTTCTAAAAATCTATATAGTTTAGCTTTGGGGTTATTCTAATAACAGAATCAAATTTAACATCAGAAACGAACAGAGTTTAGAGCTCATCAACATCAGAAATTATTTATGAGAGGCAATGCACACAGTATTTACAGACTCAGAGTTTAGGATAAATAAAGTAAGAGATGCTATAAATATAGAACAGTATCATGCTGTGTTAACTTTCTACACAGTTTAAGATTAGATCACAGATAACTTAGAAAGATTCATGACTAATTACTGAGAATAATATTTCATACATGTATCTTCATCGGTGTTTATGTTCAGAAAGAAACATTATCAGAGTTTCTCAGAGTTTATTCAACAGTGAACAGTGTATGACTTAAAAGCATGCTATCAGAGTTTAACATTCATTGAGCAGAGTTTGCATATCAGAGATTAACATACCATAGAAATATGAGCAATACAGTACATAAGTAGAGTTTTGAGTCTAACCAATATCTCTAGTCAAAACTAGAGACCATTCCTAGTTCATTTACCAGCCTTGTAAATACTGCTTCACTCAATGGCTTGGTGAAGATATATGCAAGCTGTTGTTCTGTAGACACAAAATGAAGCTCAATGTTTCCTTCTTCTACATGTTCTCTGATAAAATGGTACCTTATGCTGATGTGCTTGGTCATTGAATGCTGTACTGGATTACCTGTCATAGCAATAGCACTTTGATTATCACAGTAAATAGGTATTTTACTGTACCTCAATCCATAATCCAGTAATTGATTCTTCATCCATAGAATCTGTGCACAACAGCTACCAGCAGCAATATACTCTGCTTCAGCTGTAGATGTAGAGATTGATTTCTGTTTCTTGCTGTACCAAGAAACAATTCTATCACCAAGAAATTGACAGCTTCCACTAGTACTTTTTCTGTCTATCTTACAGCCTGCAAAGTCTGCATCAGAGTAACCAAGAAGCTGGAAGTCTGATTCTCTTGGATACCACAAGCCTAAAGTTATGGTTCCCTTAAGATATTTGAAGATTCTCTTCACAGCTGTTAGATGTGGTTCTCTTGGATCTGCCTGAAATCTTGCACAAAGACATGTTGCATACATGATGTCAGGTCTGCTAGCTGTTAGATAAAGAAGTGACCCAATCATTCCTCTATAGTTTTTCATATCCACTGGTGAGCCTGTGTCTCTATCCAACTTTGTTGCTGTTGCCATAGGAGTTGTTGCAGATGAGCAGTCAAGCATGCCAAATTTCTTTAGAAGATTTATGGTATATTTTGCTTGATTGATAAAAATTCCATCATTTGTTTGCTTCACCTGTAGCCCTAGAAAATAACTGAGCTCTCCCATCATGCTCATTTGATACCTAGACTGCATGAGCTTGGCAAACTTCTTACAGAGTTTATCATTAGTAGATCCAAAGATTATGTCATCTACATATATTTGAACTAATAACAGATCACTACCAAGATTGAAATAAAACAAGGTTTTATCAATTGTACCTCTGTGGAACCCACTTTCTAAAAGAAATTGAGCCAGAGTTTCATACCATGCTCTTGGTGCCTGTTTAAGTCCATAGAGTGCCTTGTCAAGCCTGTAGACATAATCTGGATACTTTCGATCTACAAATCCTGGTGGTTGTTCAACAAACACTTCTTCTTCAAGTTTTCCATTCAGAAAAGCACTCTTCACATCCATCTAAAAAACCTTGAATTTCTTGTGAGAAGCATATGCTAGAAAGATTCTTATTGCCTCCAATCTTGCAACTGGAGCAAAAGTTTCATCATAGTCTATTCATTCTTGCTGTGAATAGCCTTTGGCCACAAGTCTGGCTTTGTTTCTTGTAACAACCCCATCACTGTCAGTTTTGTTTCTGAAAACCCATCTAGTACCAACAACAGATCTATTCTTTGGTCTAGGTACAAGGGTCCATACTTCATTTCTCTCAAATTCATTTAACTCCTCCTGCATTGCTGTTATCCAGTCAGCATCTTGAAGAGCTTCTTCCACTTTCATTGGTTCAGATTTGGACAGACATTCATTTGTTGTAGCACTTCTTGTCCTAACTTTTGCATCTAGATCTCCAATGATTAAATCAGGTGTATGTGATTTTGTCCATTTCCTAGCTGTAGGTAAATGACTTCTACCAATAGCTCATCCTCCCCCTTGATCAATGTTCTCCTGATTATCTTGATGCTTTTCTTCATTCGCTAAGGCTCCCCCTGAATTTGATCTCTCAGAGTTTGAACTGTTAGAATTTGGACTTTCAGAGTTTGAGTCATCAGAGTTTGAGTTTGATCCAGAATTTTCAGTTGACTCACTATCAGAATTTGAGTCATCACTATGATCATGCTCCCCCTCAACTGGTTCTCCTCTTTGTTTAGACTGTACTATTTCTTCTGTGTGTACCAGTAGAGGTTCAGAGTTTACAGCAACAGAGTTTGTTGGACTAGTGTCATCAGAGTTTATTTCATCAGAGATTAGATCTTCTTTTTCGAAATGCAATTGATTATGTTCATCAACATCTTCAAGTCCAGTGATTTTTCTGTCATCAAATGACACATGAATAGATTCTATAATCACCCTTGTTCTCAGATTGTAAACTCTGAATGCCTTGGTTTACACTGGATAGCCAACAAAAATTCCTTCATCTGCTTTCAACTCAAACTTGGTCAACTGTTCAGGATGAGTTTTCAGCACAAAGCATTTGCACCCAAAAATATGAAAATATTTCAGGTTTGGCTTCTTTTCCCTCACCATCTCATATGGTGTTTTTCCATGCTTGTTGATCAGTGTTACATTTTGAGTAAAACAAGCAGTTTGAACTGCTTCTACCCAGAAATAGGTTGGCAATTTTGCTTCATCAAGCATAATTCTTGCAGCTTCTATCAAGGTTCTGTTCTTCCTCTCAACTACACCATTTTGCTGTGGTGTACCAGGTGCTGAAAATTCTTGCTTAACTCCTCTGTTCTTGCAGAATTCTTCCATTGTTGTATTTCTGAATTCAGTTCCATTATCACTTCTGATTATTTTGACTTTGTGTTTTGATCCTTTGTCTAGTAGCTTTACATGCTCCATCAGTGTTAATGCAGTTTCATCCTTCTTTGCTAGAAAATACACCCAAGTATATCTGGTATATTCATCAACAATAACTAGAGCATATTTCTTTCTTCCAATTGACAAGACATTTACTGGTCCAAAAAGATCAACATGTAACAGATGATATGGATCAACAATTGAAGATTCAGACTTGCTCTTGAAAGAGGTCTTCCTCTGTTTGGCCTTTTGACATGAATCACACAGACCATCGACATTTAGTAAAGACTTTGGAAGTCCTCTAACAAGATCCTTTCTTATCAGCTCATTGATGTTGTTCAGATTCAAATGAGAAAGTTTCTTATGCCAATTCCAACTCTCTTCATTTGACATTCTTGTTGACAGGCACATTGTTTTTCCATCAGAGTTTGTCAACAATCTTGCTTCATAGATATTGTTGCGCCTTTGTCCAACTAAAACAACTTTCCATGTGGTTTTGCTGATAACCTCACAGTATTCAGGTTGAAAATCTATATGAAAACCTCTGTCACAGATTTGACTCACAGATAGCAGATCATGCTTGAGTCCTGGAACCAGAGCTACATTTGTGATGATGACACTTCCAAGATTAATATTGCCATATCCCAGAGTATGTCCTATGTTGCCATCTCCGTAGGAAACTTTTGGGCCAGCCTTCTCCACATACTCTGATAGCAGGGATTTATTTCCAGTCATGTGTCCTGAACATCCACTGTCCACTACTAGGATGCTTTCCCTGATGCCCTGCAATCACAAACAATTACTGAGGATTAGATTTAAGGATCCAGACTTGCTTGGATCCTTTGGCTTTCTTAAATCTGTTAGCTTTAGCAGTGGAATTTTCATTATCAGAGTTTAAGCTAACTTTATCAGAGTTTACACTTGCAGAATTAACTCTAACCCATTTCAGATTAGGTTTCAGTTCATAGTAATTATGATAAATAGCATGATAATTTCTGCAAGTATAAATAGAATGCCAAGTGCTTCCACAGTGTTTGCATAAAGTCTGTGGTTTAGTTCTAACATTATCTTTCTTTACTTCAGACTTGGAAGGTAAAGAATTAATGTCTTTGTTCTTCCTGCAAAAACTAGCAAGATGGTTAGTACTACCACAGTTATGACATGTCTTTCTTGGAGTTAAAGTAGCAAGCATTGGATAGTTGCCTTGAGTAATGCCTACTTAACCATTTCTGTTCTTTCTAGACACTTTCTGTTTCTTAACAGATTTTAACTCCTTAAGCTTATGCTTAAGTTGTTTATCTGTCATTAAACCAATATTAACCTGTTTAACATTAGTTTTTACTGGTTCATTCTTAACAGCTTCTTTTCCACCTTCAAATCTAGGTTCATTTATTCCATTAACAAATGTTCCAAATTTCTTAGGTGGAAGAGGTGGTCTAATCTTAACTGTATTCTGAAATCTAAGTTCATCTTTCTCAGAATAACCTAGACCTATAGTGTCAGATTGAAAAACTTCTTGAGTGTCTTTTCCTGAGTGAGTCCAAGTTTTAATAATGTGATTTGCCTTTTCCAACTCAGATTCTAGTTGTTTATACTGACTTAACAACTCTTGTTCAAGATAGACAGCATCATCTCTCTCCTTTTGAACTTGCTGCATCTTAACAAGTTTCTCTTCTACAACCTTATTTCTCTCTTTGAGTTCAGAATTCTCAGTTTTGATTCTCTCATTCTTTAAAGTCTGATCCATATAACTGATATGCAAGGACTTAAGATAAATTCTTAATTCAGTTATATAATCATTGTTATAAGCATAGGTAGTTAGAGGTACCTTGTTTTCAGAATCTACAGCTTCATCAACAGTAGTAGCCATGAGAGCATAGTTTACATCCTCATCTGAGTCAGAGGTATCTGCCCAATCTCTGCCTTTAGTGAAGAGTGCCTTCTCAGTTTTACCCTTCTTGCACTCAGGAGCATAATGACCCATCTCCTTACACTTGTAGCATTGAATCTCAGACTTGTCTCTTTTCCCAGATTTGGTATCCTTTCCCTCAGATTTTCTGAAATTCTTCTTATCAAACTTTGAATCATTCTTGGAGAATTTCTTTCCTTTCTTGAAGTTCTTGAAACCCATCTTCTTGAAAGTCTTTACCATCAAAGCAGCCATTTCCATCATTTCCTCATCATCTTCAGAATCAGATGATTCATCTGCATTTGAGTCAACATCAGAGTTTGATGACTCACTTTCAGAATGAATGACCAAGGCTTTTCCTTTTGCCTTCTTCCTGAATGCTTCCTTCTTTGAGGGTCTTTCTTCAACTCTTAGAGCAACAGATTTTGACTTTCTACCTGATCTTCTGCTTCTCTTTTCCATTTCTAGTTCATGAGTTTTGAGCAGCCCATAGATCTCATCAATATCAGTATCAGCCAGATCATAATTGTCTCTAATAGTGGTTGTTTTGACATCCCACTTTTCAGGTAGAGAAAGAAGAAACTTGAGATTTGAATCTTCTAGATCATATTCTTTATTAACCAGTGACAGATCATTAATTAGCTTACAGAATCTGTCAAAGGTTTCTGTCATTGATTCTTCAGATTTAGCCTCAAGTGTTCATACTCCTGTGTGAGTATGTTCCTTCTATTCTTCTTAATTGCAGCAGTTCCCTGACATCTAACCTCTAGAGCATCCCAAATCTCTTTTGCAGTTTTACAATTGATCACTTTGTTGGACATAACATTATCCAAAGAACTATGAAGGAGATGTCTAACCTTTGCATCCTTTCCAATGGATGAAATATCCTCAGGAGTCAAATCTTTCTTTTCCTTTGGAATAGATTTAGCTTCCTGTCCAGCAGCAACAACAGATAATTTTGTAGGCTTATGAGGGCCTTCATAAATTCTGTCAAGATATTCTGGATCTGTAGCTTCCAGAAACATAGCCATTTTCACCTTCCAGGTTGAGTATTCTACTGGCTTAAGAATAGGAACCCTGATTGTTTCATATCGACTCACAGTTGCAGGTTGAGCCTTCTCAGCACAAGAGCCTGATGTAGGAGGAGGAATTTCTGCCATTGATTATAGTTGTGTGTGTGTGTGTGGATCTTAAACTGTATTAAATTAACAGATCAAGCTCTGATACCAATTGTTAGGCCGAATACACAATTATAATCAACTAAGTATGAGAGAATAACAATAAGTTCTTTAAAAGCTTTAAAAACTGTTTGAAATTAACTTCTCTCTCAGTGATGTAAATTATCACAGAGAGCTGCTTAGGTTACAATGAATGATATGATATTACACGATCGATACCCTTCTAGGGTTAACCTAACTGTATTTATAAAGTATACAACTGCTATACAATCGATAATTGATACTCCTATAAATTAGCTATACAATTGATATCAATTACGATTGCTACTCGTCTCCTTAGTCAACTCAATCTCTTTGACAGCTATCCAATCTTCAAAGATATTGCTTCCATAATAAATCTTTAATCACTGTTGACCAGTAGACGCTGCCTCCAGACAGAGTTTAACAAACTCTGTCGAGCTTCCAATGTCAGCGTATAGCAAACTCTGTTCAGCTTCTAACCGTCAGAGTTTAACTAAACTCTGACTGCTTCCTGTTTAAACTCTGTTTTTCCCGCAAAACTTAAACACTAATATTAACCATATCAATTATATTTAACAAAAACCCATGTGATAGACGAAGTTATTAAATCAAGATATTATTATATTTAAATTTAATTTAATCGCGATTAGTGAATTAGAATAAGTATGGTAAAAAAAAAAATTTGTACATGATTGATTGATTTAAAGTTTAGAAGTAAATAAGTAATTTTAATTTTTTGATTGAAAATTTTTTCACCAACCAATAATAGTACTCTTCTAGCGTATCTATACTATTATATAATAACTGAAACATTAAAAGCTTTGGAACCTGTTTTTTGGTACTTCGTGAATTTACTTAGTTACCCTTCATTATATAGAAAAATATATATGATATCTATAATATTAAAACACCTAAAATAAATAATAATATAATGTAATTAATGGTAATTAGTCGATTGTCTTTTTCACATTTACTTTTAGTTGAAGATATTACCTTTTTTAAACACCTAAAAACATCAATCGTATCATATCTTCCTATCATTAATATTTTCTTTCGAATTAAAATACATTACCTTTTTTATTTTAAATAAATAATAACATAATATAATTAATGGTAATTAGTTGATTGCCGTTTTCACATTTAATTTTAGTTGAAAATAATCTTTTATAAATACCTAAACACATCAATCGTATCATATCTTCCTATCATTAATATTTACATTCGAATTAAAACACGTTACCTTTTCGATTTAAAACTAATCTTATCACACCATATTTTTCAATTATTAATGAAATATATTAAAAATCCATATATGTTATTTATAATAAGGAAATATTAGTATAATTCGTAAGTCATTATTTTTAATAATTTTTTAATTTTAATTTAATATAATTTAATATTAAAAAATATTAAAAATAATGATTTATAAAAACATAATTGTAATATTAAATAAAAATTTATAACATAATAAAAGAAGTACCATATCAATAAATTTTATTTAAAACATAATAAAATTTTATTATAATTTTATAAATTTATATCTTATAATCAATAATATATTTTTTTAATTTAAACACGTTAAATTTTAATTTAAAACATATTCTTGCAATAATTAATATATACCCAAAAATATCACATCATATCTTCTAATCACTAACAAAATATAGCAAAATTCCGTATACTATGAATAATGATTGTTAGATTTTTAGTAAAAAAATCAGAACAGTTAGATCTAATGATTAAATATATTATATGATTAAATTAATTTACTAAAATTTCAAGGGTCGAATTCCATCAACGACATATTTATTATAAAATTTTATAATATAAGTTTTAAATCATGCATATCATTAATGAAATTTATATTAGATAATTAAAATTAAAATAAAATATTGTAAATAATGATTAAATAAAAATATAATTGTAACATAAAATAATATTTATTATATATCAAAAGAAATCTGTGCATCGCACGGGTTATAAGCTAGTATTTAATAATTAAAGTAATTAAAATGTATGTAGTATTCGTTTATATGATTTTACTAATTTTTTTATTACAAAATTGTGAATAAATATATTTTGAGTCTTTAAAAAAATCGAGTCTTTGAAGATATGGATTTTATCCAAGCTATTAAAAATTTGATTCAAACCAGATTTTGTAGTGTTGGTTTATATGGATTTATTAATTAATTTTATTAACAAATTATGAATAAATATATTTTTAAACTTTTAAAAAATCAAAATTTTGATGGTATAGATTTTATCCAAGTTATATTATTATATTTAAATTTAATTTAATCGTGATTAGTAAATTAGAATAAGTATGGTAAATAATAAAAAAATATGTATATGATTGATTGATTTAAAGTTTAGAAGTAAATTATGATTGCCTCTAAAGTAATTTTAATTTTTTGACTGGTAATTTAATCACCAGCCAATAATAATACTCTTCTAGCGTATATTTAATAATTAAAGTAATTAAAATGTATGTAGTATTCGTTTATATGAATTTACTAATTTTTTTTATTAAAAATTGTGAATAAATATATTTTGAATCTTTAAAAAAATCGAGTATTTAAGATATGGATTTTATCCAAGCTATTTAAAATTTGATTAAAATCCGATTTTGTAGTGTTGGCTTATATGCATTTATTAATTAATTTTATTAACAAATTATGAATAAATATATTTTTGAACTTTTTAAAAAATCAAAATTTTGAAGCTATGGATTTTATCAAAGTTATTTAAAATCTGACTTCAAATCCGATTTTTTCAGTATGGTTGTTCTAATTAATGAAATAAACTAATATTAGTATAATCACAAATAACTTACTGATTACCCTTTTCCAGCTAAAAGGTATATATTTTCTAACTAAAATATCTCAATTTTTTCCTAAATAATAACTAACCAATTACCTTTTTCAGCTATTACCTTTTCTAACTTTTTTAACTAAAATATCTTTTTTCCATACATATGGTCGTTCTAATTAATTCGATCTTGTAGTGTTGGTTTATACATTTATTAATTAATTTTATTAACAAATTATTAATAAAAAAAATTGAACTTTTAAAAAAATCAAAAATTTGAAGGTATGGATTTTATCCAAATTATTTAAAATCCGATTTCAAATCCGATTTTTCAAGATTTCTAGTTGAGTTAGATTATAATTTCTTAAAATCGATTACAATTGTACAATATATATTATGAAAATCAATTTAAAATATATGATAATATGATTGTGATTGACTTAATATTAAAAGAATGGATGATTAATGAATGATTAATTATGAAATTTAATTTGAAATATTTAATAGTATATCGTGATTGATTTGAAATTAAAATTGTGATTTTCTAGTAAATATTTTTTGATTTTAAAAATATGTATTTATGGATATGTTTAATAAAACCATTATCGTGTAATATAATCATTTCACATATTAATGGCTAAATAAAAAAGTAGCCATACTATTGGCTAGTATTTTATTTATCGCATTTTAGGGGCTCCGTCCTTGCACTATTAGATTGTCCATTAAGATTTAATTTATCCAAGGATATAATTGTCTACATACATTAAGCCTCCATTTTTTAAGTCAGATAATTCAGAGTCCTAGAGAATACATTACTAATGGGCTTACGAGCTGGACTGCAAGAACAATTTAGAGGCCTTACGCACAGTACAGGGAAGAGAAATATCTAAGGGGAAGTAGAATACAGTTTTCAAATTACTTCCAAATTGAACAGTGGTGCACATGAACTGTGATGTCCCTCCATATTGAATGCACAAGGCGGGAAGCAAATTGGTTATGCTCAGAGATCCAGTAGGATATCCATCACCCACAGATTTGCAATAATGAATCTCTGGAAGCTCCTCTTTGTTAATACAGGTGGTACCCTTGTCATTGGCTAAGGGTCATTCACATATTAACTCCAAGATCAAGCCTAATTGCAAATATCCTTCTCATTTATAGTAAAGGCCGAAGGTGTCATTAGCTTCATTAACTAGGGTTACCTAACCATTATTGAAATTAATGGTTAGTTGGCAATAATCTCCTAGGCCTTTATATTCCCTTGCCTGATCACTTCAATCTCCACCTTCTCATTCTCACTTACCTCCTTTTCTCCACCTCAAATCCCCCTCGAGAACATCATGGCCTTTCATTGGGTGCCTCCACCCCCTGGAGCTCTGAAAATAAACGTTCATGGTTCGCACACAACTGTACCACTGCCAAATGGAAACAACAAAGGAATCGGTGCTGTCTACAGAGATGCAAATGGTCATCTTAAGCTCATAACCATTGGTGTGATTCCACGATTATCAAGGGTGGGAAACCAGCTATGGGCCATTTTCAGTGCGATGAGGAGAGCTTTCAAGGAGGGTTATCGCAACGTGATAATCGAAACAGACAATCGTGATGCTTTTCAGGCAATCAAAAACTTCAACCTAGGTGCACCAGCTCCCATCTTTCACATCGTCAACCAGATAGACCTACTGCTCAAGAACAACGCCTGGTTGTGTGTCATTGGCTTCGTGTTTGCAGCACGTAACAAAGTAGCCAGGTACGCAGCAAACTTGACAATGGAAGTGTGCCACAGACTTTATACTCTTGACCATCCAGTTGGAGGAGTGGAAGAATTGCTTGACTGGGATTTAGGCTTTGGTGTCGACCACCCAGACTACGTTGATATCACCATTCCAAACCATGCTCCTGATCCTGCAGACTTTGAAGGTGGAGTGGTTCTGTCAGACCAAATAGACGAACTAGGGTTAGGACAAGAGGATGCACCTCATGCAGTGGCCATGGAAATGGAAGAGGATGAGCAGCAGTTGGCATTGGGAGAACTCAGAGAGGAAATCCATCATGCAGACCACGGTGTAAGCCTCTTTGCAGCTGACCCTCCACTTGGAGATGTGGATTAAAGTGTCTCATGTCTGTCAGGAGCATGCTTCAGTTTTGCGTTTTGAAGTAAACTACATGGCACTTAGCTTGCCAGTTAGACTAGCTTTTGGATAATGTTTATCAGTTGGTCCTTGTTCCAGTACTAGTAGTGCTCCGTTTGTCTTGTCTGTGGTTAAGTAGGGGTATAATTAAGCTAATGTCTAAGTCTTTGTGGTCGTTAGTCTCAGTATGGCAGTAGTAACAAAGTCGTGTAAGTTGCTCCTGTAAGAATTTCGGATATAATATAACTTTGTTTATAAAAAAAAAAAAGCCTCCATTTTATTTACATGTATATTTCACACATTCACACTACATATATATGCATTTTTCTCAAAATCTCAAGAAGTTGTGACATATAATTTTATTTTTTGATGATATATGCGATTTTATGTAGTTGCAAAAATTAAGTTATCCATAAAATCTCTTTTTAAACGAATAACGTTCGATGTATTCAAATATGTAAAAAATGTGGACTTGGGGCTTTAATAGATTAAAATCTTGAGCAAGGGTAAGGATTGAGTAATTTTAGTTCGATTTACGTGTTTAAAAATTGTTAATTTTAATTATATATGGTTGAATATTAGATATATTTTTTTGTGTGCTTTATAGAATTATAGTAGTTTAAATGAGAGATCTTGTAAAAAAAATTGAATGAATCAAGTGATTGGGGATTTCTTGTAGCAGGATGGATGTCGTGCAGTTGTGTGTGGGCGCAGTGAGTGTACAAGCTATATACATATGTTTGTACAAGAGTTTTGGGAATGTTAACGGAGATGGATTTGAATTTGGAGATGATGATAGGTGATGATGTAATATCTATATTGAAATGTACTGAGGTTGTTTATGTTTATGTTTTGGGAGGTGTTCAGGGAGCAGCCGTCGTTGATGGTAGTTCCAATCGGCTGATGTCGTGTAAATTTATGAGTCTGGTGATGGAGGAAAAGAAAGGAATGAAGATTACTTGTTTTAGTAATTAAAGTAAAAATAAAAATGATTGAGAAAATATTAAATACTTTAGTTTTATTCCTCAATATTTATGTATGTAGATCCTTCTGCCCTGATCTTCGCTAACTTTTAACGGATAATATAACGGCAAGAGGACCTAGCCCTTACAATGTCAAATAAAAATATGGTTAGCCACGGATTTGGCTACCTTTTTAATTTAGTCATTGAAGTGCAAAATAATTAAGTTACAGGTATACAAAATGCAATTTAGTCTATACTTGTATTTTATTTTATGTAATCACGCTGCTCTGTTTGTTAGTGGATGGCGAAATGAAAAGGGGTTAAAAATATGAGAAATGCTACAAATCCCAAAATTATTTCCAAAAATTGACGTGTCATACTTATAATTGATAATTTACTTAATAATAATATGAGAACCCGCAAGCATACATATGTGTCCCAATCAAAATCTTCCATTTATCATGCCACGTCATTTGGGATAAATTTTGGAAAAAATTTTGGGATTGCTGAACTACTAGTATTAAGGGCCTGTTTGGCAATCTTATTATAAGTCAGCTTCCGACTTATAATCCTATAAGAACTTATGAGGGGTGTTTGTCAACTCATCTTATTAAGTCAACTTATAGTTTACTAGATTATAGCCATGTGCGTGTGCTATTTCAAAAAATAATTTTATAAAAATTATAAATATAAGAAAATCATTGGTTAATTAAAATATTGAAAAATTGTAAATTTCTAATTGTAATTGTGAAAGAAATAATATCAATGAAATAAAAGGTTATCTTTTTATTATTATAACAAAAACATTTAAAGATTATTTCAATTAAAATATTTTATTATATATATTGTATGATAATATGCATTGAAGAACTTACCTGAATTAAAAGATTAATTCAATTTTTATTAATGAGCTTACCATAAATATTATAATTGACATTATTGATATTAAATTGATATATATGTAGATTTTCCATAATTAAAAATGATTTAAATAAATACATGGATCTTTACAAATCTAAATATGGATACCAAACCTGAAAAATGGATAGTCCATAGATCAAAATATAGTTAAAAATTTTAACCAAACCTAAATATGGATCCCAAATATGAGGAAAGGTTTATCCAGCAATTTATAATATATAGTTGGTAAGTTGAATGTTAGTAACAACATACTTTTTTCCCAACTTATTTTTAATTTAATTGTTTGGTTTCTTTGCTTGTTTGATAATTTAAAATTTGTATTTTTAACGATCTTTTTAATTTAAAATGCATATTGAGATTGTTCAATTAAATAGTAAATTTTTGAATTTAATTTAATAAAATATTTCACTATGTTAGGAATAATTCGTGAGTTGTGATGTTTAGAATAGAATTTGCATATACTTCTTGCAATATCCTGATCTTATAAAGGATTTAGCACTTTGTATAGGATATATAAGTTAGTCAGTAACTGTAGAGTTTTAGTCAGGAACAGTGCATCACGGACTATATTTCAGGAACTATGTACAGATCCTGATACGACAAGTCAAATCCTGATGCTATGATCAATTCCTGATGGAATGATCAGATCTTGATGATGATGTTATCCTGATGTCATTCTGGATGCTGCGGAAACTGAAAAGTGCTATATTTTAGGATCGATTGCTTTGAAGAATGGCAAGAAGTATGCATGAAGAAAAGTATAGAACTATTGATTGGAAACTATCAACTGGACGACAAAACATTACCATGTATTGTTTGTTACTTTTTGTTATTAGTTGATAGGTAGCATTATAAATACTCTCTATATATCATTGTAATAGATGCGTAAAAGCGTAAGGTTTGTTATCGTCGTGAGTATACGAGTGAGCAAACAGAGAGAGATTTGTATTGAGAGCAGCTGCTAAAGGTATTTGTACACCTTTGGTAGAGTTTGTATTTGATCTTATTAATACAAACAGTTTGATTTATTCGTTTGTTCTTGTTTATTTATTCGAGCAAAAATCAGACACGATTACATAACTTGTATTCAACCCCCCGTTCTACAAGTTATTCGGGTTAACACACTAACTTATAAGTAAATTTATCCAAACACTCGTATAATTTATAAGTATTCTTCTACTAGTCACTTATATACGCTTATTCATTTTAACCCATGATTGATGTAATGGTACACTCGGGTCATGGGCATGAGGAATGGGGGAAGAGCAATTGTGCAATAATCCCTACTATTAGGGCTGAGCAAAACCGAACCGAAACCGAAAAATCGAACCAAACCGAGTAATTTTGATTCGGTTTGTGGATTGTATTTTTCTAAAAATTTCGGTTATTTCGGTTTTTCGGTTTAAACCGAAAAAAATCGATTTGGTTCGGTCTGTCAGAATATCGGTTCGGTTAAAACCGAATTAACCGAATTATACATACATATATTTTTGAATTATATTTATTATTCTTTCATAATAATATTAATCAGTAATTGCAATTCTAACTCAATATTCATATTCCGTTTTCTAGTTTACTAATCAGTAATTATAATGTCTTTTGATGCTTTTGTACGCACACTTTCAATTCGGGGCTGTGATGGGCGCAATACAGAAAGCAGTGGTTGAACCTTTTAAGATCTAATGTTCCCAAGAAAAGTGCCAAACAGTTCTTAAAAAAGATACCAGATGCATTTTATTTTGGTTCGGTTCGGTTTGTCAAGTTAAAACGGTTCGGTTCGGTTTTACAAAAACAGAATTTTGGTTATTCGATTTTTATAATTCGGATCGGTTTTTAACCGAACCGACCGAATGATCAGCCCTACCTACTATTAGTGTCCAGCTCCCCCCATTTGCCATTGTCATGAAATTTGGAGAGTTATAAATTTGTGATAAGATCTCCGGAACTGTGCCCCGGAGACAGGGTCGAAGTAAATGAGAGCCTCAGATGAACTAGTGGTTCCAAACCATCTCTGGCGATTTAGTTAAAAGTTACTCAATTTAAGACATCCCAAACACGCACTAAATTGTATAAAACATAAATTTTCAAGCATATTTATTTCTTGAGTTTCATCCAAAATATTGTGTCAAATAAGATAATTCTTCTGTCTGATTCTTCAACTTCATAGAGTTGGTTTAGGAGTCAGTAATAATCCATTACTCCTTATAGAATTCAGATTTCTAAAAAAGAAAGAAATTAAAAAATCATCAGATGTCCTTTAGAAATCAGAGTTGTTTCAGGAGCAGGGGAAAATCCTCGTAATCCTTAGAGATAAACAATAAACAATTATTGTTTATCTCTTAATTCCCTAGTAACCCGTTTATGAAGAATGCACCAGAATTGAATCCTTTTTGTCACTGTTGCCCTGATACGGCAGCTGGATGCTTCATGCTTCATGTTTCATTTGTTATTTCTATTATGTCACAACACACCACTAGACCTGATTAAAAATATACCGTGTTATAACACTTTTTAAACCTTTCACCTTTGTATGTTCAATGTGTGACATAATATGAAGGAATAAAATGAGATACCCAGCATCCTGAAGTAGCATTAAATTGCCTATAATTTGATCATTATTGATTTTATTGGGATATTTTATACTAAAAGTTCTAGCAAAATATTTAAAGATAGAGGTAACTTGATGTTTTACTAGCCATTCTAAAAGGTGAACATTTTCTGTCATATTCATCGAACTTAAAAAATGATTGGATGTTATCACCCGCCACTGCTTTGTAATCTGGAGTCATCTGCTTACCAATAATGTCACGGGGTCATCTGCTTACCAATAATGTCACGGGGTCATCTGCTTGACCTGTTCTTAAACCATCAATACTAGACAATATATTTTCATGACAATGTATTAATTATATTTCATTATTGCATCTGATTAGTTTTAGACTAATATTCTGCATCTGTTATTGTTCTCATCAAGTGTAAACAATTATAGTTCGAACTCTTATGCAATCTGGACTGTGTTCTTATGATTGTGCATGTTCATCCGAGAGCAACTAAATGGAAGACTACTTCGTTGTCATTCTTCAAAGTGCTTTCTATTATTTTTGAAAAATATAGAGCAACAGAAAATTTCGCTACCAATTTTGAAGATGTGGTGGAAGAACTAAATATAGAAGCTGCTGATGAATCAAAAGCTGCTGATGATGTGTAACCAAACACACATTCAGAAGAGGCAACAAACAAGAAAAAGGAAAAAAAATGTAGATTCATTGTTGGAGGCTGTCTATGCTGCTTCGGAAAGGATTGCTAATCAGTTCAAGACTTCCACCAAATTACTTATTGCAGAAGAAGAAGATATGATGTTAAAAAAGAAGCAGCCGAATGAAGAACTATCAAAAATTCCAAATCTCGATGTATTGCAGAAACTTCAAGTTGTAAAAAAATAGCCAAAGATGAAGATATGATTATCCTATTTTTTGTAGCACCTGCCGAGGAAAATATTGTATTTGTTAATGATATTCTAGCTAACGAGATTTGATATCAAACTTTGTTGTATGTCTTTTATTCTCTTTGTAGTAAGATTTGATCAAACTGTGATAATATCTTTCATTTATTTTTGGCATAAAGACACTCTGATGCACAAGCTATTGTATTTGTCATCTTTTTATTGAATGTTTTCGATTGATTTTTTTTTTTAAAGTTACGTAGTATTAGTTCTATTTATGTTTTAATTTCATGTTTTAAACATGGATATTCATTTTTTGATTCTGAAAAATAATGCTTTACATAAATAAATTTGTCTAGAAGTAAAATAATAAAATAAAGAACCATTCTATTCCATTGAGTATTCAAACAATTTAAATGAATGGAATGATCCATTCCATTCCAGGCAAAAAATAATGAACCAAATAAGAGCCTTGAATGGTCATTCAATTCAATCCTCTTTCCATTCTCCTATCATTCCATTCTTACCTTCATTCCATTTCTAGCAAAATTCATTCATCCCAACCACACACAATGTAATAGTTGAGGAAACGTGCTTACATATATAATTCATAAAAGAACACCTTTATACATAAAATTAAGATCACAGAAAACAGGCCAGTTAATTTCGACAACTCCCTGCAATAGAGCAATGTACAAGCAACTATGCGTCTATGCCTGATTATAGCTTAAATACTTGAGCAATTACGACATCTGAAACATGAAAGACAAAGTATATTGTGATTTAACATGCAGTTCAAAAATATTGAAAAGCTAATAACATCAGCTTACAACTTCATTTAGTTGTTCCTCTGCTGAGCATGTTTTGGCAACAGTGTTTGAACCGCCTATCTTATACAAAGCTTGATGGAGAGGTTTCATCAAATTTCTATTTTGTTTAAGAATTGCTCCAAATCCTTTCTCACTTCCATAGATGATTAGATTATGATTCAGTATTTTTCGATTTCTCTCCAGAAGAAACAAGCAATGCTCAGTATTACACAGATTGTATCACTCACTTCTATTAATATGAGAACATCAGAGTAACTTTATCTATTAAATACAGATAGTCCTATAAATTTAAGTTCTCATAGCAAGTCATAAATTGAAGGAAACCAATCTAAATTTGATAATCATATCCATAAGATGATAATAGTTCTTTATGTAATAATTGCAGAAAGTGTGTATCAATTAAATACACTATAATTCTGCAATTAAAGACAACCCCAAAATAATCTTATTGGCTAACTTCTAAAAACTAAAATTAGAATGAGACTAATTAATAGAAAATGAGAATATCAAAGAGCTTTTATTACCTTAGCTAAAGAAAAATTTTCATTAATCTGAAATATGGCGTGCTTCAACTCTAGAATCTCATTATTAGCACTCTCCAGTTCAGCTTCCAGCTTTGGGTCAGGACATTTTGGAACCTTAACAAAAAAAACTGGGATGCCTTTTAGGCTTTGGCTGTTCCACAGCTGTTGCTTCAGAATTCATAATAATACAGTGTTACCCCTGCAATCACATATATTCAAATTTTAAAAAAGAAAATAAAGAACATCAACTTAACTTATTATATAAGAGTACACATTCTATACATTTCATTCAGTAACTCATCTACTTCATAACTAATCAAGAACCTTGTGTCACAATCAACAAAACTCCGAGAATTATTAAGAACCAGTAAATAAAATAGTTTCATAACACACAGAACCAATTCAAAAAAGAATCCTAATTCCTAACACCTTCAAGAACGGATTATCGAAAATATTAAGAACACATGCAACAGAGGAAATATGCATAATCCTAATTAGAACACACCTACTTAACTTATCATATAAGATTACACATTCTATACATTTCATTCAGTAACTCATCTACTTCGTAACTTATAAGGAACCTTTAATCACAATCAACTAAATCTTGGAATTATCAAGAACCCATTAAAAAAAACAATTTCAAAACACACGAAACAAATTTAAAAAAGAATCCTAACACCTTCAAGAACGAATTTTTGAAAACATCAAGAACACATATATAGAGGACAAAAGCATAATCCTAATTAAAACACGCCTACTTAACTTATTATATAAGGATGCAAATCTACCCATTTTATTTAGTAACATTACTTCATAACTGATCAACAACCTTGAATCACAATCAATAAAAGTTTGGTGAATCATCAAGAAACCGTATGCAAAACAATTTTGAGACACACAAAACCAATTTAAAGAACCCCAACACCTCCAAGAAGCGGTTTGTGAAAACATCAAGAACACATAGAACATATGCATAATAAAAGTCGACAAAAGATACACAAATTTAACGACTTCCTACAATTGGATGAATGCACACACATGCACGTAGTCAAGAACATCAAGAATTCAAACAAGAAGGCATCAAATTAAAGAAATAGGTTAAATTGCAAAGTGCTCACTGAAGTGAGGGGTTGGTATCAAATTGGTCACTCAAGTTATCGGCGTCTCAAGTGTACCATTCTAGTTGGCAGTAATGACAGAGACGTTAAAAGCTTTTGTTGACCTAACGGTAGTACCCACGTGGAATGATTGACTTGGACAGCGTGGACAGCAACGGCTCTATCTCCATTGTGTATATATATCAGTTAGGGTTCTTAGGCTTAACTGCTAGAAATTCATAGAAATTTTAAGCTAAACATAAAAATCAAATTCCTTTCATCTTCTTCTTGTTCATATGACGACACATCAAAGCCCCATGGGTAAAACTGGAAGCTCAGCATCGATCGATTCAGTGACAAAGGAAGAGCATAAGAAATGCTTTTGCGGAAGACAAGCTCGAGTTTATATTTCGTGGAGTTTGAAAAATCCCGGAAGACGATTCTACACTTGTGCCACTACAAAGGTAATATTTTGAATTAGACCGATTTTTTAAATTTTAGTTTGATGTTATTCTAATATTTTGAATATAATTGAAATTGTAGGAAAACAATGGATGTTGTTTTTTTCAATGGTTTGAAGAAGACTTCTGCCCCAGATCCTTGGATGTAATAACTCACTTGAATCATAGGAGAATTTATCTTGAAGAAAAGTTGAAGCTTGTCGAAGAGGAACTTGCTGAAAATGTTGAAAAGAAAATTGTTTTAAAAGCTGAGAGGAAGGTTTTGATTGAAGGAAGAATGATGTTGGAAGCTGAGGAAAAAAGGGTCAAAAAGCAGTTGAGGTTGTGTGTGTTTGTTGTAGTGTTATTGATTGTAATCATGATATTTTCTAAGTAGTTGTAGGGAACTAAATGTGGCTGCAGTATGGTTGTTAGATGGAGTGAATATGCATTGTATGCAGTGGTTGATGTAATGAATTACTAACTTAATATATGTATGTCTTTGTCTGTAGTTGTTGTATCTTAAATGAGATGAATGCAAATTTTGATCAACACAAACAGACATATATGATTACCTAATAACATTATATAAGACATAGACTTAAACAAAAGTTGTCATTGCATAAACAGAATATGTCATTACAAGAGCATACTTAAGTCTTAAACAAAAGTTGTCATTGCATACTTAAGTCTTAAACAAAAGATATTAGAACAAAAGCAATATTGCCCCAAAAAACACTAAAGGTCAATGGGGTCATCCGAAGTATTCTTGAACTTGTTCAACTTGTTCTTCTGACTACTCAATCTTGTATTCCTCCTTGTAACTCCAGAACTGGTGCTCAGCATAGAGGGAACTTTAGCTTGTTTTTGTTTTTGTGGAACATCGGGTGGGGTTGAAGCTGGTGGTGTGTACCTTGGAGGTGCAAATGGTAGTAGCCCAGGAGTAGGCATAAACACAGCCTTGTACCCAACAGAACCCCTTAGTTTGTCACTAAAATCAACATAGTCTTTTCCACTCTTGTCCCACTCATCTACCTCTTCACCTCTAACCAAAGGCATCTTCTTTCTTGGCACCATTTTCAGAAAAGACATGGCATCTTTACCTATTTCTTCCTCACCTTCTTCCTCTCTTCCCTCATCTTCAACATCTTCTTCTTGTCCTTCCACATCTTCATCATCAGCAAACTCCTTTTCTGCATATTCTTGTGTGTTCATCTCAGCTTCTTCTTCTTCTTCTTCTTCAATGTGATCAGTATCCAGCATTTTACCCTTACCTTTCTCTTTAGAAGATCCAGCTTATGATGCTTGAGTAAGCACTTTTGGTTGCTCTTCAGTTGGCTCATTGATATCAATACCCTTTTGAGGTCTTCTAATACTCAGTTTCTGTCTCTTCAGCTCTCTTGGTTTTGTCTTCTTTGGGACTCCTGCATCCATTTTCTTCTTGGCATGTTTTGTCTTCTCTTCAGCTTCAGTTGCATTTTCTTTTGGGCATTTTGAAACCCTATGACCTGCTTGCCTGCATCTACTACAATGCATAACTCTTTTGTTGCTAAATCTCTGCAAAATGACCCTAGGAGCTGGTTGAGCTTGACTCCTAGAACCCCCCTCCCACTCTTCTCTCCTTCTCATTTTCTTTGGTCTCCCCCTCAGTTTTTTAGGAATAGGTGGCGGCAGTAATTCCTCTGCATCATAGAAATCCCAATACTCTTCACCCTTCAAGGCTTCTAGAGGGTAACTATAAGTTGCCAAGTACTTGTCTCTCTTGTAGTAATCAGAGACAAAGTCTATAGGATTCTGCCTCCTTGAGTGTAAGGCAGCAATGGCATGTTGGCATGGAATGCCTGTTAAGTCAAACACCCTGCAATCGCAATTTCTCTTGTCCAAGTCAACAGTCACAAGTCTTGTCCCTTGTTTCACTTGAAATCTTGTATTACCATCCCAAGAAGCTGTCCAATTCCTTTCTCTTACAAACTTTCCTTTTTTTGGATTAGGTGGACCGATGTAACCAATTATTGCATTTTCATCTTCACTAGATGATGATAATGACCTAAGTGTTTCAGACTCATCATCATCTGATTCTTCAACACACCTGTTAGGAGCATTCATAGCTTTATACATGTCCCATTTAAATTGTTTAGCATTTTTCCTTATGTTTTCAAATTCCTCATCACTCACATTGTTCTCAGGAAATGAGCTACTACTATCAGAATCCTCACTCTCTGTATCAATTAAGTACTCAGGATCATCCTCACTACCCTCACCAGCACTACCTTCCCCAGCCTCCACAAAATATGTATCATCCCCAAGGTTTTGGATTTCTATGTTTTTGTCATCAATTTTTTCTTTTGGTGTGTGTGGGACATCAATAAGTTCATCAAGATCAAAGTGATCAACATACAACTCAATTTTACCGTATGGCTTACTTAATGCTATCAGATCCCTTATTGAAATATCATCATACACCAAGCTAGTGCCCCCACTAAAACTATGCCCATCAGACTTATAATACATTACAGAGTTAGCATCATAACAGAATTTCTTAGCAAATTCTTCTAGGTCACGAAAGCTCATTACGTCAGTGTCGAAATTAGGAATTACATCAACTTTACCACCCAAATATTTAACTTCGTTAGGAGGAGAAGTAAGTTCACCATGGTGGTGAAGGTACACAGTAGTAGTAGACATACTGTCAATTCAAAAAACAAACAATACACAATATTACTACACGCGTATCATTTCAATCGAACACACAGAGAAACGAAGAATACATGATGGATACATACATATATAGTTAGGGTTATACCTCAGTGCAGTCAAAATCGAACACCTCTTGATGATTGAATACCCACGTATGCTCAAACTCGCCGCCGATTGAGAGATTTTGATTGAATTACCCTAATTCGCAATTGAGGGTTTATTATCCCCAAATCCCCATCTAACCCGTTTCAAATGTAAATGACAGTTCAACTTCTCCCAATTTTTTTTAATATAATTCGATCAAGCTGAGATGTCGTCCATGTCATCCTCCACGTGTGTCCACGTATTTCTGACGTTAGAGTCAAGACGTTTCCGTTAGGTCAAACATAAGCATTTAACGTCTCTGTCATTACTGCCAACTAGAATGGTACACTTGAGACGCCGATAACTTGAGTGACCAATTTGATACCAACCCCTCACTTCAGTGAGCACTTTGCGATTTAACCCTTAAAGAAATTGTCATGAAATACCAAAATTATACGAAATCAAGAACCCGTAAAATTATGCAATTTACATTTTTGCAAATATCCAAGAACGACATTGCAACGAAACAACAAGAAATTAAACATAAAACATAACAAATGTTAGCACTGGTTTCGTACTCTGGGAAAGAGTAAAAACTGAGAGTAAAGTTGATTTAAATGATAAATGTATTTATGTTTATATGTATGCATGTATGTGTGTGTGTGTTGCTAAGGAATTGATTACCGAAGAAAGGTACTTCAAGATGACAGCAATGGATTTGCATGTAAGAAAAGAAGGACATGATGGAGTAGACGAAAGAGATGACATAGTGTCAAGTATTTATAGTTTCACCGCCATTTTTATTTTCAAAATTCTTTTTGGCAAATTCAATTTTATAGTAGCTCTGATTTAGTAGTTCACTAGTTCATCTTACTTTAAGAGTTTATCGTGTTTAGTATTGTTAGATTATTGAATGTTTTTTTGACTATTACTCTTTGATTATTTTAAATATATTTTAATTAGAATATAATTGTAAAACAGTTAAACCCGTTAAGTAAGAAAATTTATAAAAAATTAAAATAGAAATTGGATCCATATATTAAAAATTAGGTAATAAAGACTGTTTAATTAGAATAAATTTGTAAAATAGTTAAACCCGTTATAATAGGTTTTGAATAAGAAAATTCATAAACAAAATCAAATAACAGAATATTAAAAATATGTTTATATTTCATTTTTCGTCCAGATACTAAAATTCGAGTATAAGAACAAAGTACCAGTTGTTTCGCCTTTATGAGATAGCATAGATTGTCATTTAAATTTGCAGTTGTGGTCTCATTTTTTTACATTTGTGGTATTGCTTGGTTTTAAGTTCTATGAATCTGGATTATTTTCTTCATTTATTTCACACTTTTATCAATTTATCTTTTTTGTTATCTTAATTTTTTTGAATTTTTTTTTTTTAGGATTATATGTTACAGTTATGTATGAAAATTGTGTGCTAAAAATGTGGTTGCAATTTATGAACAAAAGTACATTAATGAAATATAAATAGGACATACGTATTTTTTTTATCTAATACAAGAAAGAAGAAATAAAGTACATGAGCCGATAATTATATTCTCTTTATTACAAATAATGAAAAATAGAAACAATAACTTTAGCCAACACTCTATTAAAATGAGGTATGACAATCTGATAACCATTTTAATTCGATAATTTCAGTATCTAAATCTGACGGTCGATTTTGGGATTAAAGTCTAAATAAGATGGTTATAAATGAAATGTGAAAATTAAAGTCTTATAAGCTGTATTATAAATAAAATTCATTGCATTTTTAGACAAAATAATAGTACAGTAATTTCTAATAAATGATTTTCTAAAAACTAATCATGTAAATGATGAATTATATATGAATATATGTATATATATATATATATATAATGAAAATTAGAAACTAATCTTAGCCACGTATTTAATCTAATCTAATGGTTCCGCTAGAGGCCCCAATTAATTAGTTTGAGATATGAGATCTAATCTTAGCCACTCATTCACATGTCTTATTTTCATCTCTCACCATTCATTCATCCCACCCCTTTTTAATCTTCAACCATCATCTTCTTTCAATTTCAATCACCACCTGTGACCGTCATCAACTACCACATCCGGCCATCATCTTCGATCACCACTTGCAATCGCTACCAATAATCACCAAGCCACCACAATTAAACAAAAATCACCAACATTGAACAAAAATCACCTAAATCAAATTAACAAATTCACCACACCTTCACCACAACCACCACTTTCGGTCATCATATTTAATCCCCACATCATACCACTACTTACAGATCATCAAATTTCATACCAAAACCACTCCATTTAAGTAAAAATAGTCAAATTAAACGAAAATCTCCACAAACACCACGCCATCACCACTAATCACCACCTTTACCGTTACCTCCACCACCATCATCATCCCTAGACCACTTTTATTTGTATAACCACTGAATACAATCGAAATCAACAAAAAATCAATAAAAAACAACAAAAAAATCTTGAAAATCACTAGTTTTCAAGAAAATCATCACTTACGGGATTTTGAAATCTAAATACATAACCTTGATTTTTAGAGACCCGATGCTCATTCGTCGGAGTACGGCTGTGAATTATCTTCGTGTGTAAGTCGATAATAAAGAGATAAGAAGTGTGTGTGTGAGAGAGAAAATTGTGATGGTCGGAGCTTCATGGTGATGGTGTTGATGGTGATGACCGGAGCTTCGTGATGGTGGTGGTTGTGACGGTCGAAGTTTGGTGGTGATGATGGCGGCTTAAGATTGGTGATGGTGGGTAGAGGAGGAGGAAGGGGGTAATGATAGAATATTAAATCTAAATGTATGATTAAGATTAAAAGTAATTTTAAATATGTGTGGTTGAGATTAAATCTCAAAATATTATATCTAAATGTACTGTTAAGATTAAAAGTAATTTTAAATATGTGTGATTGAGATTAAATCTCATATCTCACCTCTCACCTTAACGGGATACATGTTAATTACTATATCTGTTGAGTTTTAGTAAACAAATAGATTAGATTTAAACATCTATATTATCTATACTATACTATATTATAATATAATATGCAAAAGTAGTATAATATGCCAACAATATATTAATGGAAAAAGAGTTTCTACCTGACACTGTAGGAAACTTTTCTACAGTATCGCCTTAAATTAAATCTTGGCCATAGATTAATCTAATCCAATGGCCCCGCTAGGGGCACCACACATAAATTGAATACACCCTCACACACACAATCCCACTTAATTTCCTCCATTTTTAATTTGATTTTTCCCGTCAATTAGTGAATTTTTTTTTTGAAATTTAACTTCACTGTATTTTTTACCATCTCTCAACGATCAATTTGCATATCATATGTGCAGCAAAATCCTGATTTTAAGGCGACACTATAGAAATGTTTCCTACAGTGTCAGGTAGAAACTCTTTACCCTATATTAATTTAGATATTAAATGTTATTATATACAAAGGTGAAATAATTATAATATTATGTAAAAATTAAAAAAAGTTAAAAGTAACCCGTGCTTTGCACGGGCTATATGCTAGTAGATATAAAACACGATAAAAAGAATTTAGACTACGTAACAAAATAATAAGATAAATAAAAACGTTAAGTTTAAACTATTTAATTGTTTCTTCAAAATGCAGCAAATGAATTGAAGAAAAATAAACATTTAATAAAATATTTATAACTGGAGGCAGAATAATAAATATTTAAAACTTTTATAGAGATTTCTAAAGTTCTAAATTAACCAATATTTTTTATGTTTTAATTTAATGATTTGTAAAAAATATCTTGAGGAAACTTCGTGGATTCATCGGAGAGAATAGAGGTGGACTATACAACCTGGTCCACTAAAATTATTATCCTCCAAAGAGGTCAACGAGTGGGTTAGAAGCCCGTTTTACATTTTGGGCCTGTATCACGAGAAGCCCATATCTACTAGGAATAATTTTCTTTCCCTTTACATTTCCTTGAGTTCTATTTTGCGATAATTCTCATTAAATTTACATATAATATTTTTGAAAATACAGGATTTATTATATTAAATTAAGGCATATTCATAGATATCCGATTTCAATAATTAGAGAAACAAAAATTATTCACGAATCACATTCATCACATTTTAAGTGATGTTTTATGGAGAGACAAATAAATAATTGTTGAAACTTTAGTAGTAAAAGTCAGTAAGATTAGAAATGTATTTGTACTGAATACAATAAAATTTCGATAATCAGAATAATATATTTATTAAACGAGATTATTTATTTATTGATAAATGAATATATTATTCAATTATCGATAAATGAATATTTATTCATTTAGAAGATATTTTTACTTTAGTTTTTAGTGATAATAGTATTTTAAATTTTAATATTCAAATGTATATGAAAGGTAACATTTAAAAACTCAAAATTCTTATCATGTATTTTATTTACAGTCAATAATATGAATATATGCATTATACACATATATTAAATATAGTGTACTTGTAGACTATTTTAATATTTGAGATTTATTTAAAAGATTATTTGAGTGAAATACTTAGAGTATATAGATATATACATATACATATATATATATATATATATATATATATATATGAATATTTTGGGCTAGATAACTTTTATTAAAAAAATATATTTTATTTCAGATATAGTGAATATTCATTTATGTTTACATGGAATCCTTAAAGACGTTTTAAAAAAATAATTCGTGCATTTAGCAAAATTATTTAATTTATTCCATTATTTAATGAAATTATTCATTTATTTCATTATATTATGATCAAAAAAATTATTCATTTGATGAAGTTATTTGTTTATCGAACATTTATTTATGAAAATTCTACTATGATTGGATTAGATTTACAAATTTATTAAATTAAAAAATTTAAAATTCAGTAGGAATTTCTATAGCTCATATTTTTCAACGTATATCATTTAGATCTTCACGCATATCACATGTTTTTGCTTAATTAAAGTCAACAAAGAACAAATTTGAAATCCTTGCATGAGCTTAACAAAGTCAATTTCCACTATCCAGCATCACTTGTGGTTTACAAACAATAATATACTAACCCAAATATTAGAATTATAAAAGTAATATTTATTTTCGTATAATTTTTGAATAAACGAGAATCGAAACTGAATAGTAAAAAATACTAACTTTTTATCGGTAACAAACCTTTCCTTTTTTTTTTTTTTTAGAATAAACTCAAACGAATCCTGACAAGACGGCTACAGAAGGTGAAATTTTCTAAACATTAATATTCAAAGCATGTAATAATATTATTTTTCTATACACTTGTAACTCATTTGAAATGTGTTTTAACTTGAAAGTAGTCGTTTGAAAACGAATTTCGGACACGTACTTTGTTTTTGTGGTATCTACTTATCAATTCATTTTATACGCAGACCATGCCCCTATACAATAGGGCACACGCACACACACGCACGCAGGAGTCGAACCCTGACCTCCTTCAAAGGAGGGCAGTGGCCTCAACCACTGCACCAACATGATACGTATACACGTATCTAACTAATTCTTTATTCTCTAGTAAACACAAACTGTACAGTAACTTGATGAGTAAACAACTAGATTAGTGTGTAATTTATGTATAAACTACTAAACATTAAACTAAACTCTCCTCAACTATATTTATTCAAATCTCAACTTTCTCTTACATCTAGATGGTGTCTAAACCAACCTCTTCTCTTCCATCTTCTATACATTCACAATCAAGGTTCTTGGTTTTTCTTCAATCCTCTGTTTATTAGTACATACACTGCATTTGTATGTATATATTCATAGTTTCAGTTTCTTGATTTGTTAATATACAGTTGCATAGCAATTTTACTTGTTCAATGATGTAAGAATGCTAGTACTGTTGATTGAACTGTTCAAATTATTTTCAAGATTCATGTTTTTTTTAATATGATGAGAATTGACACTTGTATGTATAGTTAGAAATTTTGTTGTAAATTTGTGGCTAATTTAGAGTTGTTTAATTTTAATTATTTGGTTGTTATTGATTATTGTAAGTTACCCACCTGTGATTTGCTATTTGAGACAATGATTTGTTTAAAGCTTATGTTGAAGTGTTAATGTTGAAGTGTTAATGAAGTAATGTTTATGCTATCTGTCTTTTTCTTGAAATGTGGTCGATAATAACATATTGAATATGTTAGTTTAGTTGTCAATAACATTGTTTGGTTATTATAATGTCTTTGATCTGATCCCATTTCTTTTTTCTTGTTTTCATCATGTTGATGTTAAAACTTAAGCTTGTTGATAGAGAAAGCTAATTATTCAGTTTTCGAACAAAGTTGATCAAAGTCATTGTTCTAATTAAGGGGAGTACTAATTACAGGATTTGGGTGAAGAAGGTCCAATTTGCGTCAGGAAGTTTGTAGGTTGCTAATTCATAGCTAATGCGTTGTTTTTGAGATGAACATAATTGGGTTAATGAGATTTCGGTGAGACTTGAGATAAATCTTAGGAATGGGGTCTGTAAACATGGAGAAAAAATGGGTATTTCCTCTCGCTATAAGTTCGCTTGTATGTGTTTTTCTTCTAGCAACCTCCTTGAATATGGGCCTAGTCTCTTCTTTACACACCATGAGTTCACTCATCTCAATTTTCCCTTTGCGTGGTATGGCAAATCAGTCGAAGATATATTTTGCTGAAGATAAATTTAAGCAATCTTCGCCGCCTCCTTCTCCTGGTATTCCTCGATTTGCCTATTTAATTTCTGGGTCAAAAGGTGATTTAGAAAAGCTTTGGAGAACACTTCAATCATTGTACCATCCATTGAACCATTATGTATTACATCTAGACCTAGAATCGCCTGCTGAGGAGAGACTGGAGCTAGCATCTCGAGTGGATAAGGAACCAATGTTTGCTAAAGTTGGAAATGTATTCATGATTACTAAAGCCAATATGGTCACCTATAGAGGACCGACTATGGTTGCTAATACTCTTCATGCATGTGCCATACTACTCAAAAGAACTAAAGAGTGGGATTGGTTTATTAACCTTAGTGCTTCTGATTATCCTCTGGTGACTCAAGATGGTTAATTCTTTTCCTTTCTTAAACTTTTTTTCTATTGAAAAAATGTAAGTACGTTTTTCCTTTGAAAAGTTGTTTAAATTATCTAGTTTATCATGTACAGATCTTCTCTCCACATTTGCTGGTTTGAACCGGGACTTGAATTTTATCGAGCACACAAGCGACTTGGGATGGAAGGAGTAAGCCCATCTCTGTCCTCCTCGAACTAACGCACACCCCAAGCCTTCACTTCCACCTTCATTTTCCTACACTGATAATATATCCGATTTGTTTGCAGGGGACAGAGGGCAATGCCATTAATGATAGACCCAGGTCTCTACCAAACAACAAAATCAGATATATTTTGGGTTACGCCTAGGAGAGCATTGCCTACAGCCTTTAAGTTGTTTACAGGTTGGTTTTCTTCCAATTATTTACTTTGTACCTTTTGATTATTGAAAAAACTGGCTATACATCAGTTATCATGCAGATTTAGCATGTTAAGAATTTTTTATATTTACAAACACATCTCAGTATTTAACTTTAGCTTGTTGTAGATGTCACCTAATTGATTTTTCTTATTCAATCCAGCTATTTCTAGGAGGATATTGAGAAGATCACTTAATATGCCTATAGACACTTTCTTCTTGATGTGTATGCCATATTTTATGTAATAATATAACTGACCTCGCTGCAATAAATTGGAAATTAAATCTAATTTATTTTGGCATCAACTTCCTCTAGATAATATTCAGTGCTATACTGTGAAACAAATAAGATGCGTTTGGAGTTTTCGCCATCCAAAATAAATTTGTCAACAACCTGCTGCTGTGATTCTGCTTGATCTGCTTGACTTTTCTCTGTTTTTCTTTTTCTTTAATACTATTAGCACTTCAAGCGAAGTTGCTGGGATATTTATTCAGTAGATGAAGGGACATGTTATCTAGCTCCCATTATATATAACATGTTCTTCACCTTCTTATGTGCTAGTCCCGGTTACAGCATTCACTTTAAGTGTATTAAGCTCACAAACACAATCAGGCTTTGTTCATCGTCACAAGAATATGATACTGTTGCAAGTACTAATTTACTATTGCCTTTTCCAATGTTTAGAAACTGGTTACTTTTTCTAAAAGAAAAAATTGGTACCTTACATAGATCCAATTTTGCAGGTTCAGCTTGGATGATACTGTCACGTTCATTTGTGGAGTACCTCATATGGGGTTGGGACAATCTTCCGAGAACAATGCTCATGTACTACACAAACTTTGTCTCCTCTCCTGAAGGTTATTTTCAAACTGTCATATGCAATGCCCCGGAATATTTACCAACTGTAGTTAACCATGACATGCATTACATTGCTTGGGACAATCCCCCAACACAACATCCTCATACATTATCAGTTAATGACACGGGCGATATGATTCGAAGCGGTGCTGCCTTTGCACGGAAGTTCAAGCAGGATGACCCTGTTTTGGATATAATTGATAAGGAGCTGCTACACCGGAGAAGTGGAAACTTCACACCTGGTGGTTGGTGTTCTGGAAATCCTCCATGTTCCAAGGTTGGAAATCTAGACAAGCTTAGACCCGGTGCAGGAGCTCAAAGGCTTCGACGCCTTGTAGGTAGAATGATTTTGTCAGCTAAATATGGCCAAAACCAATGTCAATAGCTATTAATTTCTTTGCTTCGCGGGATGGGAAATATTGATTTCTGTTGTAGCATTCTTGCTCGTGGATGGAATTATAGAATACGCGTATTCCAGTTAGCAAGGCTTACAATAATAGTGGGGATGTTTGTATTAAAGGTACAGCAAAGTTACCTCTGCTTTTACCTTCACAGTAATACATGTATACAAAAGCTGATAACTGTGGGATGACTATAGCATTTTCTCTGACTCTAGATATTTCACCTGTTCTTAGTGTTCTACCAAACCTGGATCTGAAATTTTCTGGGTTCAGTCTTCTTTAGGTTTTCACCCCTTGAGATAGAAACAGCAGCACTAGTTAGCCATTACATCTATACTATACTATTACAACGAAAACATTAAAAGTTTGGTATAATCTATCTATAATTGACTGTCGAACAAAAGAAGGATATGGTGTTCTAAATCTTGTACGATAGGCTCTGCAAAGCTCCTCTAGTCAAATGTGACAGGCTATGATTTAGTAACTACAGCTTGTCATGTTTCTAGAAATTGTAGAAGTTACATCATGCAAAAGAAGTGAAGTACATTTTTCACCCTTTCCTTCTTTCTGAGAAAAATCCTTATGTACAATTAAATGATCAAAATCATTGTTCGTAGCATTCACTTTGAAACATTCCGCTATGAATTAATTACAAATTGTTCACTTGACCTAAACCTTCTTTCGTCTTCATAAACCAGACAGTAGATCAACCAAATATATTTGTAGCTACTCAGTCCTGAACTGCGAGTTTAGTATCATCTTTTGAATATTACATCTCTGGACCGCCGAAACAGTTCCAGTTCTTCTCGACTTGTACCATTGCTATGGAGCAAACAGACCAACTTAAACCATCTCCAGTAGCTTTATATTTCCCATTGAATTTGCAGCAAGCAAGGTGGAGGATTGACTGCGCCAACAGACAGATGAGATGAATTGTGCACTATCATCTAATTCATCACCTGAAAATGGGTCTGTATTGTCGAATTTGAATGATAAAGCAGGCATCGGAAATGCTTTCTGGTAGATGAAAACCTGTGGGCAAAAGCGACGAGGGTCAAAAATACATTAAGCAGAACATTATGCTACTCTGTATAGAGAAATACCACCACTACTTGTGTAAAGAAACACAATTTCTACAATTGCACTTTAGTCGTAACGAGAAAAATGAATAAATGAAGTACCTCGTTCGTCTCTGAGCCTGTAGCAATGTAGCCATCAGATATAGATAGACCTACAAAGTTCTGGTGAAAAGGGAGATAATTCAGATGAGGGTTATATGTTAAGCACAAATTACCATGAAACTAATTAGTTAAAGATGGATATATGTTAAGCACAAGGAGTCTATTAACTTAGAATGCATATTGCCACCATCACAGATACTGTGAACATTAGCATCAAATAATTCATGGATTATCCGTTTAAATTAATCATTACACAAGTAAAATAAATTAAGCATTCTCTATGTTGCCTTAGCCATTACCGAGTACCATAAGACCTTAAGAGTGCTGTTGCTTTTATTTCATGTGTAAGTTACTTAATCTTTGATCATTTTTCTGAGAATCAAAACCAAAGATTGATTCTTATGTAGTGACTTCCACGTCCATATGGATACAATAATATTGTCCAGTAGAAGTAACGTCTTCGAATTGGAAAAACCTGAGTACTACAGAATTTATTCTATGGTAGAAGATAATAGAGAAAGGATACACAAGCCAGAACAATATTAATGAATTTTCAGGTCCAGAGCTGCAGCATCGTGAGTTTGAGGGGATGTTAGAATATAGCATCGTGAGTTTGAGGGGAAGTTAGAATATATATGTATTATTGTATTAAGGGTATTTTCGGTACTTTATCTTATATAGGTTTACTATATAAGTATTGAGACATGTATTATAAACTTTGGCTTGATTATAATAATATTTGGTTTTTCTCTTTATTCTAACAACCTCGTCCCGTTATATTATATAACAGCTCACAATCACTGCTGGTTATTCTCTGCTGCCAGATAGCATAGTTTATAAACCAATAAAAGGCACTATATAGCTAATGATGGTGACCTTCCACTATTCTTGTTGGTACTTATATTTTGATGCCAATTGTAACAGATTAAAATGCATCCTAGTTTTAGTTGATGAAAAGAGCATGGAGTCAAAGAGTAATTGAGCTAAAAAGGTAAAAAGAAAAAAAAAGATTACCTTTACGTTAGCGTGACCTGTAAATGACTGAAGAGGACAATCAAGAACTCGGGATGTGCATGTCGACAAATCCCACAGCTTCAATGTATTATCCGTCGATGCAGACACAAGATTCTTTGAATCGATAAACTTGACATAGCTCACAGTTTTGTTGTGACCAACCAATGTGCATAGAGGCATTTTTAAGTTACGAAGATCATAATAATAGATATTATGATCTGCTGAACCAAATGCCAAGAAATTACTAGAATCTGAGGGGAACTGGACACAGCAGACATTGGCTTTAGTTCTGATCGTAGCAGCACTTGCTCCCTGCAGTAACAACCCATGTAAGACGAACAACTTATTATACATCCAGAAATAAAAATGTACATGGCAGTGGTAATAGATAACTGCAGTACGTTTAGTTTCAAAGCTGACATCCACCAAGTGCAAGATTATTATTGCCTGATTAATATTCCAGAGCTTAACAGAGCCATCATCGCTCCCGCTGGCCAACAATGTTGGATCTGCCACTGAATAGTCAACAGACCATACTCGCTTCTCATGCTCTTTCATTTCTGTAAATACTTGATTTCTCACAACGTCCCATACCTTAAAATATTTTTAAAAAAACAATTATTCTCACCACACAAGTAGTTTAAATCTAAAGGAAAAGAAAACACACTATAGCTACCTGCACAACACCATCGAAGTTGCTAGAAGCAATCTGGCTTTTAATGTAGCCATTCCAACATATACTACTCAGCTTTGATTTGCTAGACATTTCAACAACGGGATAATGGATATCACGGTCTCCATCTAAAATAGTATCGTATTCAAATACTTTTATCTTCTTATTTACTCCAGCTGTTGCAAAAAATTCTCCATCGCGATCAAAACCTAAGGAGCATACCAGATTAGACGAATTTAAAAGATCAGCTTGCTTCAGCTCTGCTTTAACCTTTACTTTTGTAATCGTTAAGTACTTGCACAGCCCCTCTAAGAATGAATTTATCCATCCATCAACTCGCCTGCTCTCACCATATTGCCCTATGACTGGCAAAGTGTTAAGAGGACTTCTTTCACTTGCAACAATAGATCCTCTACCAGCATTACTTAATGACGAAAATTTTGTGACTGGTTTTCCTGAAGGTATTCCGGCTCTGCGCCTAGTTAACAAGTAAGCTGATTCTACTTTTTTAAAATTTCTCATCAAGCGAGTACTTCTGGATAACATTTTGTCCTGCTTTTCAATGGGTGCTTCAGAGTTCTGATAATCGTCATCAGCCCCATCTACTACTTCAGCTGCATAATTATGAGGTTCTGGCCTTGACCGTTTTCTGGAATTCAAGAAGCCAAAATCGTCATTTTCAATTGAAGATGCACATAATGTGGAGTCAGAAGGAATTTTCTTTGAACTGGACGGTCCTTTGCTCTCAGTGACGCTTTGCAGTTTTTTGACTTCATCTATATCAGCAGAAATAAAGGACACCATCTCACACAACTTATCTGTAGCTTCCAGTTTTCTTTGTTGCATCAATAAGAGGAACTCTAAAGATAACTCCTGCTCCTCCATCTTTTCTTTAAGATCTGTTACCACTCTACGTTCTTCCAATTCATCTCTTGGCGCATTGAGAAACTCACTTTGCAATAATTCACTGTTATGTGAATATGGCATGTGAGTTTGGAATATACTATTAAATATAATAGTGAAGATTGTGAAAATGCAGCAGTAGAAAATAACTTGAGTTGAAACAGAAAATGAAAATGAAAAAACACTATAATCTGTTTGTTCCTAATATCTCAGGTGAAAAAAACACTAATGTGCATCTAATTTCTATTATTCAAATTCTTTAGTAATGGCATGTATTGAAGTACTTGGACAGGTCTGTACAGAGCAAAACAAACTATTTGAAGTTACATGTGCGGATCAAGTGTGCAATGAAAGATAAATCTACCATAGTACCAAGTACCTCATTACTTTTCTGAACTGCATAGTCACTAATACAATTCTGCAAGTTTAGACAGAATATAAGAGTAAATGAAAGGAATTCTCACCCCATTTTTGGCCTACTTGCAGGCTGAGGATGCAACAACCATAAACAAAATGAAGCTTCTTTAGGCCATTTCAGCAGCAATTGAGGAGGAAGGACACGATGTCTCAAATTAGACATGGTTCCGCATTTCTCTTCAGCCGAGCTAAATGTACAATATAACTGAGAAAAAATGTAAGAGAAGTTAGAAGGAATTGTTACATCTAATACCTATCGATCTATCTAATCTGAATCGCATTATCTTACTGTATAGTATACATTACATTTACGAACCTCAAAAAGAAGTACTCCCAAACGATACATATCAGAAGCACAAGAACTTGGAGCACCAGTGACCTCTTCTGGACTAGTATACCAATTTGTTTCCATGCGCAAAATTTGTTTCATTGGAAAATGCGGAGTCTTTTCATCAATTTGGTAAACATTACTAGCGTTTGCTGATGCATGCATTAAATTCTCGAAGCCTGACTGCAAGCAGCTACTTCCTGATATCATCTGTGAACCACTTCTCTGATTCATACTGTTAGGAGAACTTTCTGTTCCTAGATGTCTTTTCTGATGATGTGGCTCATGCGAAATAGGCAAACATGGCCCACCAGACTCTGCTGTTTGATTATCTGAGTCATCCTCGCATGAAGGTGAACCTGAATCTGAGCAAGAAGCAGACTCAATAAAAGAGACATGGTTGAATGAGGACATAACAAAGCAGGAGGGTCGAACATTATGAACCACGAGACCCTGTGAATGTGCTACAGACACCACCTCTACTATCTGCCTAAATATGTGCAGGCAATCAAGGGCAGTAACTGCTCGTTCACGGTTGTCCAACCATTGCCTCAAGCTGATATTATTACGTTCTCTTCCACGACCACCTGCCTGCGCATCTCCACAGGATCTAGGTAAACCAAGTTCTCTCCTTCTCCCCAGAATATACTCATAAGCATTTGTTGTGTCATCCAACGACCTGATAGAGTTAGCACCAAGCGATAAAGGGTTTCTGTCAGAGACCCCGGAGCGTTTCAGTCCTCTTGAGCTATCAGACTTCTGCCAGCAAGAATCAGACGAGCCTTCCATTCTCATCCACTAAAATCAGCAACAAGACAGAATGCAGACAACCAAGAATCAAATCAACTTCACAACATATACCAATTTTTTTGGATCCCACTGCCATATCGAATCAGAAACACATGGTAGGCAATCACACAACCAACCAACAACAGAGTAGCTCTTATTTCACCCTCAAGTACCAAAACCAAATCACCTAAAATTGTCAAGAACACCTCACTTATAACATTCAAAAACACTTATAACTCCAAATCACATTAAAGGATCACACATAAGTGCATGAAGCTAGAACTGTAAATTTAGTACATAAAACCACTCATGAACAAATCATGCACACAATTATATATATTACAAACAGCCACCACAATTTTACACTTGTAAACACACAACCAGAGAAAAAAAAACGAAGATAAGAAAGATGGTAGCAGTACCTGTTTAGTAGCAGGACAACCACAAATATATCAACTTAGATGAACCTAAGCCTCACAAGTCACAAAACATGTTGCCCACTGTTTTGATCACAAGTTCACAACTGTGGACAAAAAAATAATATTATTTTATGGAAAAATAATTTTAAAAAAACAGACGAAATCTCAAATATTTCAAGAAACACAGATTGTTTGAATTGATATTTAGCAAGTACCCTGAATCTAAATGGAAAACACAGGTCCCCATGGTCACTCGTAACCCACTAGTTATGTTTTTATTCCAAGTAACATATGTGGCTCAATTACATTCGTACAACTTTATATTACTTTAACATGTGGTGGGCCAGTAGCATCTAATATTAAATTATTAAAGACTACAAACAGAAGAAGATCAACTAATGAGAGGATCTTATGTTCTCAAGTCTCAACTAAACAGGAGGTTGTAAATGGATCAAGTCAAGTCAACTTTTGTTATACTACTACAGTACTACTACTAATTAACAGTAATCTAATTAGACTTGGTCAGAAATGCAAGTTGATTCATCTCAGAGAGAAGATTGAACCATCCGGTCTACAAAATCTAAGTCCAATAGATTAGTTATTTGTAATATTAAATTTACTTTTAGAAATTGAAAAAAAAAAAAAGTAGTTTCAATATTATTTTAATAATTTTTTAAATTACTAGTAGCATCACTTCATCCCATATCTTTATGTAGCCTCTATCTACTTTTTAATATTTTTATAATAAAATATGACACATCATTTTTCTCTCTCATGGTTAATAGTAAAATATTAAATAAATAATGATTATAAGGAATGTTGTTGTAAACAATGTTATTTATCTATGTCCTAGATTATAAAGAACCAATTTTTTATATTTTATATTTTATCCATCCCATTTCAAATGGGTCATTTGACTTTCTAGTGGTTAAATTTTTTGAATTTTGATTGAAATTTATATATATTATATAATTGAAAATTATTACAAAATATTTATAATTGGAAAATATATTTAATTTACTTAAAAAGATATTTTTCAAATTTTCAAAACTATTAATATATAAATTTTAATTTTCAATCAGAATAAATTTGATCAGTGGAACAAGGATTAATAAGAAATGAGTTAAGTGACAGTTGTATTTGCTCTAAATACAGAGTACTAACCCCTATTTTTTGCCAAATAAAACACCAAATGTTGCATTAAACAAATGAATAAGTGCTTGTAAAAAAATTTGTGATGGTTCAACATTTAGGGTGTATTCAATCCAAGGATTTTCTTAAATTTTGAAAATCTTGCATATTCAATTTAAAATTTGAATAATTCATTAAAAGTAAGATATGTAATTAAAATTATAAAAAATCATTTAAAATTTTGGGATATGCAATCACGATTTTAAAAATCACAATGCAATCATGTTGTTGATAGGAAAAACACAAAAAATCATGAATAAGAATGTGATGATCGTTGGTTAAAATGGCTAAATTACGTTTATGCATATCTAACCTAAATTATTTTCTTGTCAAAGTTACTTCAAAATTCAGTATCATTTAATTTGGATTCAATATGGTGATAGATTTTGATGGATTTAATAGCCTTTTATAAATTTTCCCAAATCCATCTAAATTTTATGAGATTCCGAAAATCAATAAAATTATACATAAAGCCTACAGAATTTTGCATCAGATATATAATTGGTTGTGTTAAGAACACATACATTGCTTTCTGTTTACAATGCCGAGATACATTCGAACTGTACGGAGAGCCTTCTTCTGCTCAATGAAGATAGCCTGGATCCTTTTGTGCACTGGGAGATGGATCCTTTTGTGCACTGGAAGGAAAGACGAATACAAACAGCATTGATGTGAGGTATCAATAATTATGATCAACTAGGATATTTATTAAAAAGTACATTAATTTTATACTAGATTTGATTTTAAAATTTGTAAAGAATGTAAATCAACCGGTAGTTTTTGTGGGGCAGAATGAGTATTCTTGATAACCTTTTCTTACATGTATTATGTTTATATGCATAGACAATGGAGTAACTTTTTTCAATAAAAAAGGACAAGAAAAAAAATAATAAACTCTACTCTAACGGACAATATACATATATAGTGGGACTGCATGTGTGGAATACATAGGAAAAGAATTAATAGCTTCCTAGTACAACCTATATATCATCCAGTAATTGGCCTGTCATTATTTAAAAGAACCCTAAAACTCAAATGGAGTACTAAACAATTAAAGATGGATTTTCTTTAAAGGTGATTTGTTCTTCTCTTGACCAAGGCAATTTGAAATGTTGCAGTTCAACGACCGGATATGAACAACGAATTGGTTGATAACTAGTTCTTTTCGGCCTGAATTCTTTTCAGCTTCGCCTTGTCGATACGTGAACGTCTAACTGCTTCTTGGACATGGCGATCACGGTCTTTTAGTATCTGATCAACTTTGCCTCCTGGAGCTAGCAGCGGCCCAGAGTAGTGAATGTTGTTGCCTTTTGACCCGTAACCAAGCTGGAGAAGATATGGAGAATTTTACAAAAAAACAAAAAAAATTAAAGAGTGAAAAGGCAATAAATATTCTTGGAAAGTTTGATCAATTTATTGGTGAAGGGAACTTACAAGAATTGGATCTTTGTTGGTATTTCTTCCATCCTCATTTGGTTGGCCTGCAACACTTTGCATATGATCCTGCTTTCTCCCTGAATCGGAAGACTCCTTAAAAGATCCTGGAAACCTGCCAATTACTTTCGGAGTTTCTTGTTGTAAATAACCAGGCTTATCTCTGCGATCTTCAGATATTAAACTTCTCCTAGCTGCAACTAGACTATTGACCGAGGATAACTCAGCACCAGTTGAAATCTTGGGTGGATCTTCCATGTTTTTCCCAACCTTAGTCCACGAAGCTCGGTGAACCAATGGTCCGGAATGAGAAGCTCTTTTGTGAAGATTTCTCTGGGGGTCATTGACTTCTTCTTCAACAGCTTGGGATGGTCTAGGAGGCTCAATGGGAAAGCCGGAAGCTACTTCTTCCTGAGGGAATTTCTCACTCCGAGAATTGGACTGACCTCTTCTTTTCTGTATGTAAAACACCCACTTAATGAATATTATATAAAATGTAGAATATGTTTATGTATCTTAACGGAGAGAGACATGCAGATGATAAGATGATGAATACACACAAAAATATACCTGCACTGAGAGGACTAGCTCAGCATTGGCATCAGGTGCTGGAACAGCCCGAGACTCTCTTTTTACTTTCCTTTCAACATCATATCTAGGACCCTTATTCCCACCTGCTGCTTGCCTACAAGTTTTAAGAAAAAGAAAAGCCGATGTTACGAAATAAAGCACTCCTCTAGCCAGTTTAAATATGCTGTTACCAGGAATGATCTTAAGAAATTTATGAAGGTGTAAATGATTTTGACAGAATGCATAATTTTTGGTGATGACCTTACAGTATGACCAACTTGTATTCTCAGCAGTATAAATGCACGATCTTAGCCAAAGCCAAATTCAGTTAAAGGGAAATGAACTCATAGACCTTAATGAAATGAGGGAGGTGTAATATATGGCACATGTTTTTGTGTGTGAATAGATATTCCAGATATTCCACATCATGCCAGCATTAATGTTTTGTTATGAAAAAAGTATGTACACAAAAATTATTTCAAATGACGCACCTTCTAGCTTCTTCATCCCGTAGTTTTGCATCTAATTCTTTGCTAGGGGGATACTTTGGCAAGCTTGAAGGTTCACATGGAAGTGGTTTGGAAGAAAAGAACTGCAAGAAAAAATAAGCCAAGACTCATTAAGATAAATTGAATGATATTTCTGCCAGACACCACCAATTTGAAACCATACGTCAAGAGCAAAGACCTTTCAAAATGACATCGAACAGCACAGACTGCATAAAATATAAATATCATTCAATACTATACAGACTACTTATGGAAATATCTAATAATAAAGATCAATATTGTAAATAATTCTTGGTCTTGAAATAGAGACTAGGAAATTGCGAACTATTTTCAAGATGAACCATAGAGATATAAATGAATCTAGTACAACTTTGTACCTCGCTCCTTAAAGCGTTGGCTGCAGATTGACGATCAGCAGGATCTATGGAAAGCAAGGTTTCCATAAGCGCCAATGCTGGTGCAGGGAAATCCTTAAATGTTTCTGCCACACATCTTCTATATGGCTGTTGAGGCTTAAAAATGGTTGCATGGGGCAGCTTTGATTTTCTCCAATAATCTTCAGAGGGTGAGCCACAAAGCTTGAAAATTTTATGCAGTTGCTCCACCTATAATATGAATTTGTTTAACTCTTTACATCAACAAAAATAAGTTTCAAAACCCAAACAGAGGATTATTTACATCTTACATTCGTAATGGTATATCTATCTGATGGATTACAGCAATAGCACAATATAGATGGAAAGAACAAAATGTAGACCTAGGAAGCACCGACACGGCAATTTGGGTGCCGTACGCGTGTCGGACACGGCCGACACGGCCCCGACACGGCGACACACCTGAGTACGTGTCGGACACGCCAGGTGGCGTGTCGTGAAGCAAACGCGGTCGACACGCGCCCGACACGCGGGGGACACGCGTCCGACACGCGGGGGACACGGCCCACTGACGAGGCCAATAAAAAGAAGTCCACAGCCCATACAAAAAACAGCCCAGAAAACCTCTGTTATACATACACACCTATATATACATACATCTATGATTAAAAAAAGCCCAGCCCAGCCCAGTTTTTTTTTTAAAAGAAACCCACTTATTCTCAATTAATATAACCTAAATAACAGTCATCCTCACTTTCACCCACTGCCTATATACACACATATACATACACAGGAGTATATAATCTTTTTTTCTCATCTTCTTCTTTCTCTGCATACGACTGGGAGAATGAGTGGGTCAATGAGTTCAAGTGGGAATAGTAATACTGAGGTTAGTTATTATTATGAATGAAGATGTTTAGTTTATGACATATACAATATATATATATATATATATATATATATATATTTTTCCTTTTTTTTTGCCGTGTCCCGTATCCAGGACACTTTGGTAATTGGCGTATCCCCGTGTCCCGTGTCCCGTGTCGCCGCACCCGAGTCGGTGCTTCCTAGATGTAGACCAACTAGATCGCTAGAAATGCCTACTCAATTTTACAACATAACGGACATAAGTGTTTCCTCTATATATTACCTCTATATCTCATTCTTTCAAGTTAAAAGAATATTGATCACAAAGAAATCAGAGATACCAATTTAACATGAGAAATCAGACAATTCAACAAATTATTCAAGCATACTACGCACGCCTAAACTTAACTTAACAGTAAGAAATCAGACATGCCCCCCTTCAGCAATAAAAGAAATAGAAATAGTAGAATGGCATGTTGACTCCCGACTACCACATATGAGGTCATGGATAAAAGAAAAAGGTGCTAAAAGCCTAAAACCCAGTTTGGAGTTTGAGAGACTTCTCCTATATGCTACTGTCAACAGCCACAAATCTTTGTCAACGCAAGGAAAACACAAGCCAGCCTTTCTAACAGTACCACGAAAAATTATGCACCGCCTTATATAAACCGAATAATATATTTCATTTGTGACCTCAAATTTGATAGTTACATTCGTGTAAAGTAAGTTACATAAAGCAAACAATGATTGTGTTTTGTGACCTTGACTTGCTCGGAAAACCAAAGGAATTAGCCATAAAGGTCTATTTTGTAAGTTCTACAATTTTACACAAGACATGACTAAATATTCTTCCTAGGCAACACATAAAATAACAAAATACCTCAGTTCTTCCAGGCATAATAGGTTTGCCTGCATATAATTCAGCAAGTATACAACCAGCACTCCATAAATCCACGGCAGTACCATAATAAGTGGCACCTAGCAAAAGCTCAGGGGGGCGATACCAGAGAGTAACAACCCGGCTTGTCAAAGGCTGAGTTTGGCGAGGATCATAAAAGCTTGCCAGACCAAAGTCCGCTATTTTTAGAATGCCATTATTGTCTATTAAAAGATTTGAACCTTTTATGTCACGATGCAAAATACCACAATTGTGACAATGATCTAGTCCACGTAAAAGTTGCTGCATGTAACACTTGACCTGCAGAGAATATTATAAAATTTAAACATGAATTCAAAGATGATACTAGTGAAACGTTATTAACCCATTGTATCAGATACCGTCATTCTAAGATTGGCTCCCCCCGACTTCTACTGATCGTCATATCGAAGAACCATGGCACAAGTTCTTAGTGATACAAACTATAACATCAATGGTAATTTACTTCTTTATGAATTACTCTTTAACATTATGTATGTTCTAAAATCTGTTTCAGAGATGATCGGAGACACAATAGTAATATTTGTACAATCAAAATACATTGTTGAAACATTGTCAGACATTTAGCATCAGTTTTGAAAAAATGGAAGATACAACATTAAGATGGTCACATAATTATTTTATGATGCAGCTTCTATAATTTTATAAATCAACTCGGCGCAACATTACAGCATAAAGAGATTAAAAGGTAATGATAATTTTCTAATTACTTGACATTAGTAGCCCAGTAAATATAGTTTACATTATATAGTAGCTTCTGAATCTAGTCAATACAAAAACTGCGCAAGTACCTGTGATTCTGTGAACTTCAGGCTAGGGTGAGAAGCAAGCCCCGAAAGATCATGCTCCATGTACTCGAAAACAAGATACAAACTGCATGACATCCTTGATGTAACAAGACCTTCCAATTTAATTATATTTGGATGATCAAGTCTGCGTAGAATATGAATCTCTCTAGCCATAAAACGAACACTCTCAGGTTCCAGGTTATCAAACCGTACTTTCTTTAACGCAACTATTTTTCCTTTGTCAAGATCACGAGCTCGATATACATTACTGTATGTACCTTGGCCAATCTGCAATAACGTTGGAGCCAGTGAGGTCAACAGGTCATGTTGAAAAGTTTGAAATGTCAAGGAGCATAAGATGTTTCCAAACATGATCTTGTTCATAATCATTACGTCACAGACTATATCTAATATGCTACGGGCTTTAGCCTCAGGACATCCAAAGATTACTCGTAAATTGTGTTCATATGCATGATAATAATATTGCCATGTGTAAACTTTCTAGCTACTTGAATGGGAGATGATACTAGGGGGAAGAAATGCAGAATAACAAAGGTTTAGTCATTAATGTCTTGTCTTAGAATATGAAACAACTAAGATGTAATATTTTATTTCTTTTCTGAAGAGGTGGAAGTGCGAGAGTGGGGTTCTATCTCCAGGAGCATCTACTAAGGCCTGTATGGTGTCTTTCATGATTCAGGTTTCGGTGCCAATTTTCGCACTATATGCCACGAAAATTGAAATCTACTAAAATGTGCAAGGGTACTTTTGTCCTTTCTTATTATCAATGAACACATATTTGCTTTTTCCATGGCCTTAATATATTTGCATTTGTTATTGGAAAACTTTCTTAGGTGAGAGGGAGCATGGCCATATGTTAACAAAAAAAAAAAAGACCATCTACGTAGGAGACGAGCACCATCAAATTTCATTTTCCCTTGTATATATCATTGTAGTACTGATTACTCAAATGTGCTCACGAACAAAGTAAAACACAATGAGAAAAACCATCTTCTAAATATTTAGCCAATTCAATAATGCAAAACAGAAAAATAATTAAAGAAGGGCGTACTTTATCCAATTTCTCAAAAGAATCTGCCTTTCTTGGTATCCATCCTCTAATAGCTTCGCCGGCCACTCCAGCCAACCATGGGGGCCATCCAGCAGCAACTTGTTCCCCTTCTGTAGCTCTCAGAATTCTACCCGAGCCAGGATGGTTCATAGCAATAGCATACTCGCTCTTCTCTCGTTTCCTCTCAAAATGCTCTCCATTTAACCGAATTGAACCATTCACTTGCTTATCAATCAGCATTGCCCTCCCATCATAACTATCTAACCGATCTTTCCCTCTACAGCCTTCCTCTTGCCTAGACGAAGTAACCCTCCCAACTCGAATATCCGACAAAGCCTTACTAGACAACCTCTCTCTTGGACTTTCCCTACTATCTTCAATTGCAGAAGGCTTACAACAATTCACACCCATATTACACCCCCCCCCCCAACACAATATCCTAAAAATTCACAAAAACAATCCCTCAAAAACCCCTATACCATACACTCATCATCTCCCCTGTTCATCAAATCATTATAAATTTCAACTACTAACCCAACAAAACCCAAAATCAAAAGTAATCTTTCTTACAAAAAGAACACTAAACCCAACTAAAGATTGAGCCCAATATCAAATTTCAACTACTTACAAAACATAAACAAACATACAATTCAAGAACTTCAATAAAAAAAAATCAAGAAAATAAAAGATTGAAGCTTTCCTGGTAAAAAGACAAGATGGGCTTTTGAAAAAGTACCTGAAAAGAGAGAGTGTGACTAAAAAAGATTAAAACTTGAAGAGAGAAATGAAGAATGCATGGATCTAGGTCATGGATTTGTGTCCAGGAGGAGACAGAGAAGGAGAGTAAATCTTGGTAGTGTATTATTCTCAATTATTTAAATTTATTATTTATTGTAAGAAATTAGAAAGGGTTGTCAAAAAAATGTCTATCCGTTTTCTTGTGCAGTATTTATGTACTCTGACCACTGGGGGGACAGCTTTTTTGCAAGTGTTTCTTTATTTTCATGTATACATGTATACATACAGACAGATACATACAGAGACTGTCAAGTTCAGCATATGCAAACTGCAACATTCCTAAACACAACTAATGGGAAAGTGGATGTATATCTTATACTCTAATCTTCTTAATTAATTATTGGTTAAAGTGTAATCTAATTTGTCAATATATTAGTATGAGTTAATAAGTAGTCTACCATACCATTTTGTCCTTTTGTTAAATTTTGTTTTGATACCTTTTTCTTTTGCTAATTTAAAACTTGAAGTGATAAGAGCTCATGTATTTTTCGAGTCCAATACGATTTTGTTTTATCGTGATCCCCATATTTGTTTGAAAACATTTTAATTTATAATTTTAATTATTCAAAAAAAATTATTAAATGTCTTAACTTATTTGCATGATTATTTTGTATACAATTAACAGTCTTAATATCCTTGTTTTAGGTAATCATAGCTTCAAATCTATATATTCATTCAGGTCCTTTCTTATATGGTATTGAATCGAATTATAATAAATATTGATTATCTTATATTGACAAATAATTTAATGTGAAAATTGTGTTAAAGCATCTATAAGAGGGCTATAAAATGGTTGATTAAATCATATAAAATATTGATTTGGTAAATTTTGCTGAACTTGTAAGACTATTTCTGGCTAACTTGATTGGCTAAATTTTAAAAAAGTAATAGTTGTCTAAAATTTACTGGAATCTGTAGGGTGTTTTGCTCCAATTAGGTTTGGCTATAATGGTTGGTTATATTTCAAAAAATGTATTATTATTATTAGTAGTAGTAGTCGTCGTCAAATTAAGGGAAGAAAACGGGCGGGAAATGACATGACATTTACTACAAATGTGTATGGCCAATATTGAACAGATATAGAGGATTGACTAAAATTTTAGACCACGGGAATGTCCCATTGAAGCGATGAATTTTTAACATATTACGTATAATTTTTTAATTTTGGTAAGTTATTTAAAATTTTAGGTAAGAAGTTTGCCCAAGATGCTCTAAGATGTTGTGTTACAATAGTATATTGGCCGGTATATTGGTGTTAGGTCCAAATGTGTTGTAGAGGGGGGGTGAATACAACTTTTCGAATATGAGAGGCAATAAAAACGATGCAATAAATGAACACACAGATTCAAGGAATATATTTCTTTATATATAACTTGAAAGGGTTGCTACAACATTCATTACAAAGTATAACAGAAGTTGAGAGAGAAGTGAATGATACTAAGCTCTGTGAATGCACTCTCTCTTTTTCTCTTGTGTTTTTCTCTAGAATTGCTCACTCAGTTCTTGATAAAACATTACACAAGTACTTCTATTTATACTACATGTAGTCTATGTCCTGTAGTCTTCAACAGCTAAGATGTACGTGGCCCAGTGGTGTCCACATAAATCTTGCCTTAACTTGAAAGCTTGGAAATCTGCCAATCAGAAGATGCCATGTGTCATGTTGAAGCTGCACCTAAGTAGAACTTCTACTTGAGAATTTCTACTTGGCTATCTCGAAATTCCTAAGTGGAACTTCTACTTGGCTATCTCGAAATTCCTAAGTAGAACTTCTACTTGAGAATTTCTACTTAGCCATCCAGAACATTTAGTACTTAGAAAATATTCTGGTCTTCAACTTGAAACTTCAATGCACATCTTGAACTTGTGATATCTTCATGTCTTCTTTATTCTTCAACAAGCTCTTGAACATGGTTCTTTATTACTGACATAAACTTGCTATCAATGTCCTGACACTTGATGCACTGGTCTGGTTCATAAGTGACTAGTCTTGATAGTGTTTCTGCTTCTTGAATAAATTACCATATTCACTGAATAACTTGGCTTTCCAATATTTGCTTTCCTTCTTCTTCACTTGAAATCAATTGGTCTTGTTGATACTGATAGTTATGATCTTGATTCTTGATTAATCAAATCACTGAGGCATGAACAACTTTAACTTGAACTTCTCTCAATGATTTCTTCTTGGCTTGATCATAGTTAGCATGTTCAATTGTATCAATTACCTTGTCTTCATTTAGTGTTGATTTCTTGTGACTTCCTGTTCTTGATTGTCTTCTGGTTAAGTATCTTTTCCTTTAGTTTGAGTTACATTAGTTATAGTGTTACAAGTTTATACACTCTGCCTTTCAATCTCCCCCAATTTGATTGTCTAACAATGACATTCAAATTAATGAAGGATAACTCAACTAAACAATGAGACGAGAAAAGATAATTAACATTACAGTCTTGAATAATATACAATTGAAAAAGAACTTGAAAACAATACAATGAACACAAAAACTAGAAACAGAATTCGAACCTCGAATTAAAGATCATTTGAGTGATTCCTATCACCTGGATTATTTCATATCTTTTGGTCAAACTTGTATCACCTTATTGGATTCACTCTAAGGTGAATTTTCCTCAAGTGAGTTAAAGCAACCGAAAGACATGAAGTTTTTCCAACTTCAAGTTCACACCACTCTGACCTTTAACCCTAATTCCGTTTCCTCTTTCTAGCTTCAGCAGCTTGGTCTCTTTCTTCTTTCTGCCTTTTGAGCTTCTCCTTCTGCTGCTTTTCTTTCTTGTATACTGGATCTTTAAGCTGCTTCCACCTAGCATTCAACAGACTTACAGCTTCCATTTCTAGAGGGTTCTTGGGCTCTGGATAAGGATGTTTGAAAAGCCTTCTGAGTTTGTCCACCTCCTGAGTAGTCCTGATCTTTGGAATATCCTCAAAGTTCTTCATGATGAGCTGAGATTTCCAATGAGTTTTATCAGCTTTAAACTGACAATAGATCATCTTGGGGTAGCCCTTGACACGGTTAGTATTGTGGACACTAGCCGCATCTCGCTCCATTTGCTTCTTTTCCACCACTACTTCAGACAGGTAACTCACGAGTCTCTGCTTTTCTTCAACAAACTTGTCTTCCACTTCGCCCCATTTGAACACATATAACACTTTCTCTAGAAATGCAGCATCTTGAGTCTGTAGCAGCCATTGTCTACTCATATGCAAGAGTGTTTGTTTCTGGTCTGCATCTATGTATGCTAAGGCATCAGCTGTATCATCAGCATAAGAGTGTATCCAGTATACACTATCTTTCCCTGGAACGCCAACTGCCTCCCTTATTTCTCCTTGTTCCAGTTCTCCAGAAGGAAGAGTCAAAGCTTCATCTACATTCTTCATTGCTTGAAGAATATTCCATTTCTGTTCTATCAGCTCCGGCTCAATCTTCACGTTGTCGAGAGGGTTTGGAGCAATGACATCACACTTCCACACCTCATTGCTCTTCAAGAATATGACTCTTTCAATAATCCTCACGGATTTATCTTTAAGCTCAGAGGCGAATCCCTTACCCATCATTTGTCTACATACAGCTTTAAGAGATTCCACTGAAAGTTCCATTAAGTCCTTTTCCTCCATGCTCACCCTCTTCATCTTTCCTTGAACCACCATCCGGACAAAATTTGGATAAGCTGAGAATTCTGGACCCTTGTCCTCTGCTAGCTGCATTAACTGATCCCTGTACAGAATGCTTAGCTCCTCAGATTGAGAGTACTGAATTTTAGTCGCTAGCAAGAACAACTCTGACGCAGATCTTCTCATTATGAATTGGTCATCCACAAATAGGAAAGATGTTGGGACTCCTTCTACCAAAGACAAGATAACCTGCCACTCCTTAAGATTTGCATTGTATCCAACCCTGACTTTAGAAATTAATCTCTTCAAAGCATTTATATAGTCCCCAGTCATTGGATTCTGCAAATTCAAGTTGTAGAACAGATCATCTGCATCCTTGTTATGAACTCCTTTTGCACATGGTCCCATCATTATCTTCCTTGCTTCATCCCATTTCTGCCCTATCCTTCTTTTGTCCAGATCAACTTGAGGATTGGCTAGCCTTGCAAGCTCATACTCATACTGCTTCCCTTGTAGCTCCACCTTCTGTTCTAGGAACGCAGCATGTTCTTGCATCATCTTCATTTTATGGAACTGAGCTTGTTCCAAGGCTAACTGTTGAGACTGCAGGGTTTCTTCATCAACAGGATCTTCTTCAGGCATTCCGAAAGACATACCAGCACCTCCACCTTGTTCCTTCAAAGATCGCTTAACAGCATGTGCGAAAGGTACGTCTTCCATATCAGAATCTGAGTCTAGTACCTCCTGTACTGTGTCCTGATGACTCAGGTCAATAACTGGTTCATCTTCTTCAACCATTATTGCCTTACCCTTTCTCCTCCTCAGAGCCTCTTCAGCAACAGCAGGCTCAATTTCTGGTTCCTTAACAAGATCAGCGGGTTCTTCAATTTCTTCGATGTGAACTGCCTGCTGTCTCGTCTCCTTTCCACTCTCCCCCTTAGGTGAGTTATCCTGAGCTCCACCATGGTCTTCAGATCCACCAGCTGCATAGGAACCTCCAAAACCAGAACCAGAGGCTCCCGCTCCACTAGCACCACCTGCACCACCTGCTCCAGCATCGGGGGGAGGTTGTTCCGACTCGAAGCACTCCGGGGGCACAAAACTCCTGACTGCGAACATCATTCTACTGATCTCCACAATCATTGTATGCATTGTAGACTCCAATGCCCCCATCCTCTCATTGAGAGTGCTTCCCAAGACACCACCAGCATGGCCCAAGTCATTGACCTTATTTGTCAAATCATCAAAAGCTGTAGCTTGACTTGCCATTCTTGCTGCGTAGTCGTCTAGAGCCCGTTGATTGTTTCCAACATTAATCCCCAACTGCCCCATCGACTGCCCGAACTGCTCCATTTTATTCTCCATTGAAGTCATACGAGTATCAAAATTTTCAGTATTAAGGGACGGTGTTTGGTTTAGGTGACCTCGCTCTAATACGCGTTCTGTTGGTATTTGGCGCTCGGTTTCGGGCCTTAAAAATGAAGGTCCCTCTCTCCCTAACCTCTCACACACACTCCCTGTCTCACGCTCGTGTATGTCTTCAATGACTGATCCTAAAAGTGAAGCAGTACCTGCAGAAGCTTGATAAGAAATGTTGTTGACAGTTATGGGATCAAATTCTGTTTGTTCCTGAGTTGGAATCTCAGTCTGAGAGGCTGCAGAGTGTCCTTGTACGACATCAGAACCGATCCTCTTTGCAGCATCAGTACGTACCGGTGAAGGTACGGCTGAAGTTCTTAATACTTCATGTCCTCTTGAAGCAACAGTATCATCAAGAGGCACATCATCTTGACCAAAATCAAAGTCCCTATGTGCAGAATGTTCAAGGGGTGAACCACTCGCGTGAGGTGGAGTGGTTGCGTGTGACACGCTAGGGTTTGACTGTGGTTGTGAAGTAGCAGCGTGGAAAAGTTTGGCTTTCTTGCGAAAAAGTTGCTGCTCTTCGGGTTCATTCTCCTCATCATCTTGCATAAATATACGTGCTGGTTTTCTGACTTCCGTTAACAGGGGTGATAAAGAATAGGAATGTGTGTCAGACTCAGAGTCAGAAATATGGCTCTTACCCTGGGATAGATCCTGCGGGTTAGCAGGCTCATGGGTCGCGGAATCAGAAACGTAGGAGGAGGAATGAATAGTATGCATAGAGAGTTTACCTGATTGATTACCTTGTGCATCATCGCTTTCCTCATCCGGAATCTCATCAAATGCCTCAGCATGAACAGATGGATTTTGAGCATGTGATGAGACTTGTGATGATGCCTCCAAATTGGTAACCCCTGCATCATATCTAAGCCACATTTGAATATTTTCAGGAGTAGACATAGGTTTACCTTGATGTTTATCCTGATTAGCAATGGTTGCAAGTGACTTAGTGCCCATCCCTAGTGATTCAGATGTGGGGCTTCTGGCAAATCCCTGTCGAATAGCAAGAGCATCCTTCGGTATTAAGTCATTGATTAACATTTGAAGAAACCGAGGAAACCAGCAGACGACATCAGTGGTAGAGAGGTCTCTGCTTGCAAGGGATCCCATTGAGGCCACTATCTCAGAGAGAACTATGCGTCCATAGTTTATATCCAGTTCTCTTGCTAGGGCTACTGCAAAGGTTTGCATGGGAATCGGAATTTGATGAAAGTCTTTTTCGCGTGCCCGAAAACATCTTGTGATGGCCTCGAAAAAGTAATTCCATTCCGCATGGAAGAATTGCTTTTGGATATTTCCCGTGATTGGGCCTTTTGTAGGATAACATCCAATTTCTTCAAAGAATCTGAGGCGTTCTGCAGCAGTAGGTTCTGGATCATAGGCATCTTTAATTGGGAATCCTAGAACTCTGTTGACAATTTGTTCTGTCACCTCATATTCCTGACCCGCTAAGGTAAACCTGAAACCGTAGGGGGTTGATTTACTCCCAAAAGTAACCGCACTAGTCCATAATTGCTGTAAAGCATCATGTACTAGTGTAGGTTTAGCAGTAAAAGCTTGGCTAGCTTTGGAATACAAATTGAGAAATCGTATCCAAAACTTAAACCGCGGGAGTTGATCACCAATTTCCGTAGAAATATTGTAAAAATTGTTTTTAGCAAGGGAAAATTGGTGAGCCATTTTGATTAAATGTTTTTCTTTAAGAAGATGTGAATTTTATTTTAATTTTCGAAAAACAATTAATTTAGGAATTATCAGTTATATCCCTTTTAATTTAACAAAAAGACCAAAAGTCACTCTTGAAAAATTAAACTACGGGTTATAGATAATTATCACTGTGAGAGGCGAAAATCAACAACCAATTAACAGAATCTGATACCAGTGAAATCAGTGAAGTTATGTGTGTACACACCAGTGAAATCGTGTGTATATGACTGTGAAACGGTGTGAGTATATACGTATGTATATATGTCGAGAAAGAAGAACAGATTCACAAACACACAAACTCAGATATTACTGGTCACTCAGATAATGGCAGTAAAAAAATCGGGCAGTAATTCGTTGTCCGTATGAGATTAGTCACAAAGATCACGAATCGGTGGTTGTAAGTCAAAATCGCCTGTATGTATATGGGGCGGCTGTAAAACTCAATTAGGTAAAAGTGAAAGAATAGATCGAGTTAGAGAAGTATATATAGACATTAATGTGGAATGACAAAAATGTCCCTGTTAAAAAATGTGAAAAGTACTAAGTCCATACAGGGGACATCTAAGTCGAACTCTATCTCGAACTTTTCTATCTCGAACTTTTCTATCTCGAACATCAAGTCGAACTTCGAGATAAAGTTCGAGATAGAAATTAACTCGAACAATTATGCACAAAGAAGCACTTTAACCAAAATTACAGCAGAAACTATAGGGAAATACTATCTTGAACATTATTGATTTGAAGTAAACTTGGAAAAACAGAAAATTCAAGATACTTTTCGAGTTAGAGTCTATCTCGAACATCAAGTCGAAATTCGAGTTGAGTTTCGAGATAGACTAAGTACTCTATCTCGAACATCAAGTCGAACTTCGAGATAAAGTTCGAGATAGAAGTTAACTCGAAGTTAATCTCAAATTCTTTCCAAAATACTTCCTTGAATCAAAAAGTTCAGGGTAATTCAAGATATGTTTCTAGTTAGGAGTGTAACTCGAAAAATTCCCTTTAGCTTAACTGAGAACTCTATCTCGAACACCAAGTCGAAATTCGAGTTGAGTTTCGAGATAGACTAAGAACTCTATCTCGAACATCAAGTCGAACTTCGAGATAAAGTTCGAGATAGACTAACTCGAAGTTAATTCTCAGTTCTTTTCAAAATATTCCCTTAATGGAAACTTCATCTCAACCTTAGAGATAAAATTCGAGATAGACTTTATCTCGAATATTTTGAAGATAGAACTAGGCACACTGGTAACTCGAACTCGAACTCTAAGTCGAATTGCGAGATGAATTTCGAGATAGGTACTAACTCGAAATTCTTCCCAGACTTAGAATTTTCAAAACTTCACCCTGGAAGCTCAAGTCGAAATTCAAGTCGAATTTCTACATGAGTTTCGAGATAGAGACTAACTCGAAATTTTGAAGATACTTTGAATAATTTGACAATTTTTCTTTGAAAAACTCAACAATTAATTTTGCCAAATTAATATAAATATCAATTCAAGGATTTTAATATATGACATAATTAAAACATTCCTTGATAATTCTAAGGCCTCTAATTACATGAAAAAAACACAGGTAAATTCATCTAAAAATCATGCAATATTTAGACTATTATGAATTTAACTCCCCCTATGATCATGCAATCTAACAAGCATAAATTCACAGATTTGTGCTATAAAAGACACTTAAAACACAATGAATTCATGCAAAATCACACTATATGCAACCTATAACAATCATTAATTAGGCATATTAAAGTCTAAGCACATAATGATTGATTAGCTTGCACATACAAACATAAACATGGATTTTACAGATAGAAGGCTTTACTAACTTGTGTTAAGCATTCCCAATTCACCAACCAACCTATTGAATGTTACTTCATCAAGAGGTTTGGTGAATATATCTGCAATTTGTTGCATTGTGGGCACAAAATGTAGCTCCACAGTCCCCTCCTCGACATGTTCTCTTATGAAATGATACCTGATGTCAATATGCTTGGTTCTTGAGTGATCTACAGGATTGTTGGTTATGGCAATGGCACTTGTGTTGTCACACATGATTGGAATTTTCTTGTGCTCCATGCCATAATCCTTCAATTGGTTCCTCATCCACAGTATTTGAGCTACACAGCTTCCAGCAGCAATGTACTCAGCTTCAGCAGTAGAAGTAGATACTGTATGTTGCTTTTTACTTTGTCAGGACACCAATCTTCTGCCAAGAAATTGGCAAGCACCAGATGTGCTTTTCCTATCAATCCTGCAACCTGCATAGTCTGAATCCGAATAGCCAATAAGATTAAAACCTGTATCTCTTGGGTACCAAATCCCTAGATTTGGTGTGCCCTTGAGATACCTAAAAATTCTTTTGACGGCTACGAGATGTGATTCTCTAGGATCCGCTTGGAACCTTGCACATAAACAAGTTGCGAACATTATATCTGGTCTACTTGCAGTTAAATAGAGGAGTGAGCCAATCATACCTCGATAGCTTGTGATGTCAACTGATTTACCTGATTTGTCTTCATCAAGCTTCGTGGCTGTTGCCATAGGAGTCTTAGCTGCTGATGCATCTTCTAGATTATACTTCTTGAGTAAATCTCTGACGTACTTGGATTGACAGATAAAGATACCATCTTTTCTCTGACTGATCTGTAATCCAAGGAAGAAGGACAGCTCTCCCATCATGCTCATCTCATATTTTTCCTGCATTAGCTTGGCAAATTTCTCGCACAAGCGCTCATTTGATGACCCAAAAATAATATCGTCCACATATACTTGAACAAGTATTAAGTCATTTCTCACAACTTTATAGAACAATGTTTTATCAATTACTCCCCTAACAAAACCATTTTCAATTAAGAATAAAGATAGGGTTTCATACCATCGCCTTGGGGATTGCCTGAGGCCATAGACAGATTTGAAGAGTAGATACACAAAATCTGCATGTTCTGGATCAACGAAGCCGGGCGGCTGTTCCAGATACACTTCTTCTTCTAACTCTCCGTTCAGGAAGGCACTTTTCACGTCCATCTGGAATACCTTGAAGTTCTTATGTGCTGCAAATGCCAAGAACATCCTGACTGCCTCAAGTCTTGCAACTGGTGCATAGGTTTCATCATAATCAATTCCTTCTCGCTGAGAATAACCTTTTGCAACCAAACGAGCCTTGTTTCGTGTTACAAGTCCGTTTTCATCCAGTTTATTTCTGAATACCCACCTAGCTCCAATTACGGATTTGTTCTTTGGTCGGGGTACCAGTTTCCAAACTTTCTGCCTTTCAAACTGATTGAGTTCCTCTTGCATTGCAATCACCCAATCAGCATCGCCAAGAGCTTCTTCTATTTCTTTAGGTTCAAGCTTGGATAAGAACCCAGAATATAAGGAGATATTTGCCATGTCAGCTCTTGCAGTTCTTCTAGTAGTCACACCAGCATCTGGATCACCAATAATTAACTCAAACGGATGGTCTCTATTCCATACCCGTTCACCTGGAAATTGTCTAGATGATTCAGCTTGACTTTCTGAGATGGGGTGCTGACTACTTTGATTATTTTCACTAACTCCCCCTGAGTTAGTGCCAGCTCCTACAGAACTAGAGTCAACTCGACTCGAGCCTTGAACAGTAGTCCTTGAGCTGCTATTTACTCCCCCTGAGTTGTTGCCGGTTGGTACTGAAGAAGTCTCTCCTGATCTTGTAGAATTAGCTCGTTCACTAGACTCAGGTTCTTCACGTACACTTGGAACATTTAATGGAACAACCAACTCAGGTTCATCTTCAAGATCTTCTAAGTCCAGATTCTGAAATTTTAGGGACTCAGGTTCACTAGAATCTATTGAAATTGATGAGAGTTTGGTATCGTCGAATCTGACGTTGTAACTTTCAGTCACTTTTCGATCATTCACTAAGAACACTCTATAAGCTGCCACCACGTCTGTAGAGTAACCAACAAAGATTCCTTCACGAGCTTTTGCTGCAAACTTGCCTAGATTTTCATCATCTATAAGCACATAGCATTTTGCTCCGAAGACATGAAAGTATTTGATTGTTGGTCTTCTGTTGTTCATTAGCTCACATGGTGTCTTTTCTTTATCTTTTATGATCAAGGTTCTATTTTGAGTGTAACAAGCGGTACTCACTGCTTCGGCCCAGAAATACAAAGGAAGTTTTGAATCATACAACAAAGTTCTTGCTGCTTCAACCAAAGTTCTATTCTTCCTTTCAACTACTCCATTTTGCTGTGGAGTTCTCGGGGCTGAATACTGACGACGTATTCCCTTAGATACACAGAAGTCATTTAGCACTGCGTTTTTGAATTCAGTGCCATTGTCTGATCTAATCGTCTTCACAGTAAGTGTTGAAACATTCTCAATTTGAGTGATGTGATCAATGATTAAGAAAGGTACTTCGTCTTTCGTCATTGCGAACAATACCCATGTATACTTGGAGAAGTCATCCACGATTACCAAAGCATATCTTTTCCTAGACAAAGATAGGACATTCACTGGGCCAAACAAATCCATATGAAGAAGTTGTAGAGGCTCAGTAATACTAGAAATTTCTTTGCTTTTATGCGATGCTCGCTTCGACTTTCCCATTTCACAAGCTTCACAGAGTCCTTTCGGAGCGAACTCCATTTGAGGTAGATCTCTCACCAATTCTCGCCTTGCGAGAGCATTCATCGTTTTGAAGTTTAAGTGAGATAGCTTTTTGTGCCATAACCAGCTTTCATCATCCGAGGCTTTGCTGTAGAAACAGGTGACCTCATCCTGATTTGCTGAATCCATATCTGCAACAAAAAGATCTGCCTTTCGAACTCCTCTTAAAGCTAGTGAGCCTTCCTTGATGTGAGTGATTGAGACACCTTTCTTGTTGAAGACAATTTCGTAACCTTTGTCACAGAATTGACTTATACTCAACAGATTGTGCTTTAGTCCCTCAACATAGGAAATATCTTCAATGATGACATTGCCAGTTTTCAGTTTGCCATATCACTTAGTCACACCTATGCTGTCATCTCCAAAGGTAACATAAGGGCCAGCCTTCATAACCAACTCTGTAAGCAGGGACTTGTTTCCAGTCATATGCCTCGATGCTCCACTGTCTAGCACCCATATAACTTTATTTCTATTCTGCTTAATGCCCTGCAATGACAGATTGGTTAGACATTCTTCGGAACCCAACTTTGATTGGGCCCGGCTTTTCGATAAGATCGAGAATCAACAGATTTAACAACAGGAGATGCACTTTTCTTCACATTACTAGAGCTTTCGACTATCTCCTTTCCTTTCTCAGACTTGACAGATTTGTCAGTCTTAGGGGAAGGTTTGTCACTCCTAACTTTAGGAGGACTGACAGTCTTGGCTCTACCATACTTTTTCTTGATATTTGAGCTAGCAACAGTATTTGAGCATGACTGGCTAGATGCATTCATTAAATGCACAAAAGTTTGCATGATATTAAAAGTGCATGGCATACAGTTAGGTTGACCACACTGTGCATGATTCTGATGCAGATTATTCATTGTATGTGTGGTAGGCATGGCATGTGCAGCAGGAACATTCATGTTAGCTTTGCATGCATAAGAAAGATGTTCAGTAGATTTACAATGATAACATGCTTTCTTTATTCGTTCAGCCTTAACCTCTTTTATGCCTTTTTCTTTCTTTCCTTGTTGTTTAACAGCCTTAGCTCCTAATCCCAGTCTAGATTCATCTCTAGGGAAATTGATTTTCACTTGTTTAATAGGAGTTACAGGTTGTTCTTTCTGGCGATCTTCCATCTCAATCTCATATCTAGCTATCAATTCAGTCTCTTCTTCTTCTATTCTAGGAACAAGATGTTTGTAGATAGGTTTGACAGCCGATTTAAGAATTCTAGGTGTTTCCTGTTTAAGGTCACTGGAACTAGGGTCAATAGGTCTCTTTCCTTCTTTCTTAGGAAGGTCAGAATAATCAAGCCCTATACCTACTCCAGTTATCTTCTTAAATGTGTCATTATCTACATACACTTTACTAGCAGCTAGTTTGTAAGCTTCGCATTTTGTTTCTAACTCAGCTAGATTGTTCCTCAGACATGCTTCTACTTCTTCCTTAAGGACAAGCTTGTGTTCCAGAGATTTAATAAAGTCTCTTAGAGAAGTATCTACAGTGCAAGCAGCCTCTAGCTCTTCCACTTTTGCCTCAAGCATTCTGCATTTGGCAACAAGTGTTTTCTGTTCCTTTTGAGAAGAGTCTAGGCTTTTGCACAACATATAGATCTCTTCACTAAGAGCCCCGTTCTGTTCTTTATAATCATCAATAGACATTTCTACTTTAAGAGTCAGAACTGGTACCTCTGGTTCCTCTGATGTCTCAGCCATGAGCGCAAAGTTTGCTACTTGAGTAACATCTTCCTCATCTGAATCATCCCAAGCTCTTCCTTCTGTCACCAATAAAGCTCGTTTTCCATGTCTTTCCTTCAACAGTGCTTCATAGTTGCTTTTGAGAGCTTCAAATGTTTCTTTTGGATAAGTCTGTTTAGGCTTTTTGCAGTCCGAGGCAAAGTGTCCAGCTTCACCACAATTGTAGCATTTGAACTTCATTTTGAAATCCAAAGGAGATTTGTAGCTGGTATTCTTGCCTTTTCCTTTGTAGCCTGACGAACTACCACCACCCTTAGCAGCCCGATAATAAGATGAAGATTTTCTCTGTGGTCGGTTGCTTTTTCTAAATCTCATGTTGCTGAACTTCCTTGCCATGTATGCCACGACACTATCATCCATGTTGTCCAGCTCTTCTTGGGTGTAGTAGTCATCATCACTGTCAGATGCGCACTCGTCATCATTATCAACTTGATGTGGTGCAAGTGATGATTTAGGCTTTGCTGCAACCATTGCCTTCTTAGACTCTTCCTCATCAGCAACTAATCCTGATGCACTTTCTTTTGACTTTGAATCATTGTCCCATGCTTGATCTTGAAGCGTTTCCAGCTCATAGGTCTTTAATATTCCATAATACTCTTCCAGAGAAGTTGTATGCAAATCTCTGGTTTCTCTGATTGCGTAGACCCTATGTTCAATGCTTTTTGGCTGGTTCCTCAGATATCTCGTATTTGTTTCAACCATGGGGAGAGTCACACCTCTCAGATTCAAATCCAATACCAACTGACTGAATCGTAGGTAGACATCTGTTATGCCTTCTCCTTTCCTTATTCTAAAGGTGTCATACTCCATCTTGAGTATGAGTGTTTTGTTGCTTCTGACCTCTGCAGATCCTTCCATGACAACTTCTATCTTGTCCCAAATCTTCTTCGCTGTAGTCAGACCTTTGACTATGTTGAACATTTCATGATCAAGAGATTCCATCAAGGTTTGTCGTACGGCAGTATCCAAAGCTATTTGCTCTTTATCAGCATCCGAAAAGTCCGCTGCCTTTTTGGGCTCAGACCGGGGTGGTATAACCACTCCTCCTTCCGTATGTGAAGGAATAACTGCCATTGGGACAAATTTACCCTTGTCAAGGACTTCCAGATATTCAGGGTTAATAGTCTCTAGATATAGTCTCATTCTGAAAACCCATTCTTCATAGTGATCTTTGTTGAACATTGGGATCTTGAATGCATTTTTAGGAGCCATCTCAATTCTGGTCACTAAAAGTTTCTAAGTACCCAAGACTAGGCTATGTAGAATATTTATGTAGAACTTTTGCCTAAGTCGAAATTTCTCTAAGTAGAAATTTTGCTCAAGTCGAAATCACCAAGTAGAAATTGTCCAAGTCGAAATTCTATGTAGAAATTCTCAAGTAGAACTTCTATGTAGAAATTTTTGCCTTAGAATAATTTTTCTGCAGATTTCTTTAAATATTGAATAAACAATATTATCACTTTAACACTTTTTGACTTTGAATGCTTTACTCACCAAACCCACCTAACCCACTTGCTAGGTACTGAGTATGTCTTTTACTTTCGGCCGAATAAAGTAAATCAAAAAGTCCAAAAACCACCTTTTTATTCTTTTACTATTGAAAAGGAGATCAAAAAGTTGTTGGGTTGTATTCTTTGATAAGAACAGATGATGAACACTCAAGAACACCAAATATGAACTAACCCAGATAAATTCACAAAAATTAATTAAAATACACCCAAGCTAAATAATCACACCTGGAGTATTTAAATAATTTTTCAGATGAGTTTTCACTACCAACGAATTAAAACACACTTTTCGAGAAAATGAAAAGTAGATCTGAAAAATGAAAACTCACGATTCTTCTACTCAACACAAGGATCTATGTTTTGTATGTTAAACATATTGCTTTGATACCAATTGTTAGGTCCAAATGTGTTGTAGAGGGGGGGTGAATACAACTTTTCGAATATGAGAGGCAATAAAAACGATGCAATAAATGAACACACAGATTCAAGGAATATATTTCTTTATATATAACTTGAAAGGGTTGCTACAACATTCATTACAAAGTATAACAGAAGTTGAGAGAGAAGTGAATGATACTAAGCTCTGTGAATGCACTCTCTCTTTTTCTCTTGTGTTTTTCTCTAGAATTGCTCACTCAGTTCTTGATAAAACATTACACAAGTACTTCTATTTATACTACATGTAGTCTATGTCCTGTAGTCTTCAACAGCTAAGATGTACGTGGCCCAGTGGTGTCCACATAAATCTTGCCTTAACTTGAAAGCTTGGAAATCTGCCAATCAGAAGATGCCATGTGTCATGTTGAAGCTGCACCTAAGTAGAACTTCTACTTGAGAATTTCTACTTGGCTATCTCGAAATTCCTAAGTGGAACTTCTACTTGGCTATCTCGAAATTCCTAAGTAGAACTTCTACTTGAGAATTTCTACTTAGCCATCCAGAACATTTAGTACTTAGAAAATATTCTGGTCTTCAACTTGAAACTTCAATGCACATCTTGAACTTGTGATATCTTCATGTCTTCTTTATTCTTCAACAAGCTCTTGAACATGGTTCTTTATTACTGACATAAACTTGCTATCAATGTCCTGACACTTGATGCACTGGTCTGGTTCATAAGTGACTAGTCTTGATAGTGTTTCTGCTTCTTGAATAAATTACCATATTCACTGAATAACTTGGCTTTCCAATATTTGCTTTCCTTCTTCTTCACTTGAAATCAATTGGTCTTGTTGATACTGATAGTTATGATCTTGATTCTTGATTAATCAAATCACTGAGGCATGAACAACTTTAACTTGAACTTCTCTCAATGATTTCTTCTTGGCTTGATCATAGTTAGCATGTTCAATTGTATCAATTACCTTGTCTTCATTTAGTGTTGATTTCTTGTGACTTCCTGTTCTTGATTGTCTTCTGGTTAAGTATCTTTTCCTTTAGTTTGAGTTACATTAGTTATAGTGTTACAAGTTTATACACTCTGCCTTTCAATTGGTTATAATGTTTGGTTATATTATAAATATAGTATGTTATTATTATTTCAGGTAATTAGAAATAGAATATATTTTTATAAGGTAATAAATCATGTAAAATCTTTCTTACAAATCTTTAGAGGTTGGCCAAATATAGCCAAGGAAAAGAGATTATTTAAACTTTCTCATTGGAGTGATTTTTTTTTAAACATAATTTTTATACATTTTAGTTATAGTATATATATATATATATATATATATATATATATATATATATATATATATGTGTGTGTGTGTGTGTGTGTGTGTGTGTGTGTGTGTGTGTGTGTGTGTGTGATTTTAGTAAAATAAATAATCAAATTATAACATTGAAGATGTTATAACATTAATAACATTAATTATATTATTTTATAACATTGAAGATGCTTTTATATATTTAGATGTAATTGTTTATTTTTTTTAAAATAATCAAATTATATTATTTTACAAGTTTAATTTGTCAAAAACATTAATTTTGATAAAATGAAATTTAAAATGTTGACAAAAAATAATTATTAATTTTTCAATAATTTTGCCAATACGCTACCCTCAACCCTCATATATATATATATATATATATATATATATATATATATATATATATATATATATATATATATATATATATATATATATATATTTGTTTAGTTGATAAGATAAATAATTTATTATATACTAGCTTATAACCAGTAAAATGCACGGCTCCTTTTTTTATATCTATAATTATACATTTTTTAAATTTTATATGTTATTAATTTACATATCAAATTGTTATTAAATTCATAATTATATTTTCTATTGAGATTTTGAGTATTTCTATTTGAATAATAATTATTAAATCATCATCATTATTCTAAAAATAGGTGATTAATTGATTAATCCCTATTTCATGGGTTACCGTTTATCATATTAATCATTCCGATTAATTCGGAAATATCCGGTTAATTATTGGACAGTGCCTCTACCCATTAAGTCTGATTCCCGTATTTTACAATATTTATCATCACTAAATTAAAGATAATTTTATGAGGTTTCCGTGGATTGTAAAATCATCGAAATCTGATTTATAGATCTCAAGATAAAGCCCAAATAGTAAATATGATTTTTTTCCAATGCTAATAAAAAGTTAAATAAAATTCAATTATAATACAAGCTTTTTTAATTATATCCTTTTCAGATTATGATTTTCTTTTTAAAATTCAATTTTAATACAACATTTTTTAATTATATCCTTTTAAAAATTATAATTTTCCTTTTAAAATTCTCTTCTAATGCAACATTTTCTAATTATATCCTTTTTAGATTATAATTTTCTTTTTAATTTGATGATCATTTATTTTTAATCTAACGGACCTTATGATTTTAGTAGTATAGTGACCATATCAAAAATTTGGATAAAATTGCTTATTTTATATATAAGGATATAATTTGTCAACATAGAGTTAATATTTTCCTATATAACCCATGAATTAAATTATTATACAATATTATAGTTTGATGGCCCAAACATTATAGGTTGATGGCCCAAACATTTAATCTGTAATAACCACCCCATAAATACATAATAAAATATTTTTCATGGCCCAAATAGGAGGTGTCAATGTCTGTATTGAATAGGAGGACAGTTATCCACAAAAATAATATTACTGCAATAAACGTAAACCAACCAAAATTAATGGGGTTTGTCTGGCATTAACATTTCTTAATTATAATCAAACAAGTTAAAGTGAACCCCACTTGAACATGGCCTTCGCTTCATGGCAGGCCCACTACTGACCAAGTATTGACCCTACATCGGCCCTGTTAGGCTGTTGGCTTTAAGCCTTTCCACAGGCACCCAGTTTACTTTTAACTTGTCTAGCCTCAATTATTTTTTTATTTTAACCTCTTTTTCTTATAATCCTTTTTTAAAAAAAAATAATTAACCTCGCGTTACCCCAAAGTCCGATATAAATTTTGCTGTTCTCCGTTCCTTTTCGGTTACCCTTTTATATTTTTCATAAATATTTAAGATATATAAAATGATATTTTTTAAAAATTGTATTTTGAGATACAAAACTACTATTTCTAATCCATCTGCCCAAAATTCCTACATTCAGAATCCTCCGTCCTTTTTACCCACGGACCACGCATTTTGGACATGCGTATAGAGTATACGAATTCTAAAATTGCGTGGCCTATAACCACGCATGTGTTGGATGCGTGGAGTGTGTAAAATTGAGGATGAGAGCTTGTGAAACAGTACCTCGAATACGCATGTTGAGCATGCGTGGACTGGGATACGCATGTTCAACATGCGTATCGAACACTGTTCATCGTCCCCTTCAGACATCGTCGAAGGCGATTTTCGACCAAAAAATCGACCACATTTTTCACCCCTTTCCAGCAATCTTTCATTAGCATATTATATACCAAACTGATCACCTCGTTCTCCTCTACAAGCCTATACCAGTAGTTTTCCATTTGTTTTGCCGGAATTAAAAGGCACAAATCGATCTCATTTTCCGATCGAACTTCCAGATCTATTCCTACGCGCCCCTGCGGGGCCAGAACTCAACAATTGAACATGGCAAGATGAAGATACAAGCCTGAGAATCATTTTGGTATGCTCAGATTTTGTGGAGGTGATCGTAATGTTACAGACGAGAGTAGGCGATTTTGAGGTATGAAGGTGGTCGCCTGAGCTCCGTTTACATTTTTGAAGAAATGACGTCAGCTGACGTCAATACACATGCTGGGAATGCGTGACTTGAGATACGCATCCTGGAAATGCGTATTCCAAGCCACGCATGACCAGCATGCGTACTTCATGGGTAAAAAGGGCGGCTTCATCCGCAAATGGATATTTCGGACAGCTTCTTAAGAAAAATGATGTAATTTGGTAATTTTCTCTCATTTTTCCCTCTAAAAATATGTTACTTATATTTTTATCCAAAAAAGGGTTTTTTCTTCAATAATATCATTTTATGTGCATAAATAAGCCGAACGAAAAATTAAAAAAAGGACTGATAACAGAATCGCTGTCCTTAAAAAAATTGAATACAAAGAATATTTAAATGGATATTGAAATACTTCAAAAATATTATATAAAATTATATTTTCTCAAATTCACAATAAATAAATAAATAAATAAATATATGTAAAAACACGCCCACAAATATCATATCATTGAGTTGGGGTTTTAATTCTCGTCAAATCCCAAATGATCCATTTTACACAAATTGAAAATTAGGGTTTAATGCCCCCCTTTGCTCTCCCCTCATATATTGTCAATTTCAATTCCTATATATTACTGTTAATTTTGTGCAAGATCTGATATGGGTTTTGCTAAATTTCTCATCTTGTAATTACCCATATGCTTTTCAACCATTCTTGATCTATATATTATTTCAATTGCTTACAATCTCACTTAAACTCAAGAAAATACAGTGTGATTGAATAGTTGCTTTATTGTGTTTAATTAATGGAGTCATTTACATTTTTTGTTATATGTGTTCTTCACTCTGTGGTAGCTTTAACTTGTGGAGCTATAATGATGTTTTATGCTAATGAATTAGTTGTGTTTAGTCATGGTAAAGATACTGCTAGTAAGCTTATGGGTTCCACACCTCACGATCAGTTGTTGATTCAGACTTCTGATTCTTTTTCGGGGTTGCTTTTGTTTGCGATTGGGTTTCTTTTAATGATGGTTGCATTTGTTAAGGATAAGGAGTTTCAGGGGTTTTTTGCTAGAGGGTGTGTGATGCTTCATGTTGCGATGGCGGTTTGGAGGATTTATTTTGATAGGAAGCTCGAGGATCTTGGTGGGACTTGGTTGAGGTTGGTTGTTGGGGATATTGTGTTGGCGTTGTCGTGGTGTTTTTTTCTTGTTTATACTTGGAGAGAGAAGTATGATTGATTCACGAGGGTGGTGGGTTGATATTGTGAGTGAGAAGACGGAAATTTTGTGTAGTCAGGAGTGTTCAAGTACTATGGTGGACTATGGATGTGCTTTGGTTGGTGATGGGACGAGGAGAAGCAGGTTTATTGTTGTGTAGTCACATGCTTATTTGTTATGTTTTTGTGTTTGATTTCCCTCCATCTTGATAGAATGTAGTTACCCTATCCTTGGTATAGTCATCATAAAATGTAAAAATTTCTTGAACGATTATAAAATTTGTGTTCCTGTATCAGTTTTAGTGAGCACCATCTCTCGTTTATTTCATGTTCCTTATACATGCTTTGCTTTTACTGCTAGATCAAAAAGTTTAGTAAGGCAGTCAGGCAGCTATGGGTGAGTGCTTAAGTTGATAAGATTGATATCCCTCATATTTTCCAGCAAATTGTCTGGGTTGGAAAACAAGCTTCAGTTATCTTAGTTTTTAGCCATAGTCCTTAAAGTATCTTATATACAGTTATACCCCTACGTAAGGTAGCAATTATAAGATGCTTAAGTTACAAACTTCGATTTATGAGGTTTTTTGCTGTAATATATGAGCAAAAAAATCAAATTGTTTGCATAGTCAAAATGTTTGAGTACTGTGCTGGACTGTGGCTATGTATGTTACCTGTTGGGTGATAATGAAGGATAGAAAGAGCAGCATGATGAGGTTATCATGTTTTGCTAGTATTTTTCACTAGCGGTAGAGTGTATAATGTTGATTATAGAGACTGACGGAAAGTGAATTGTATTCACAGAACCTGGGAGTTGGTTATTTTTCATTTTCTGCTCCGCTGTCTCCTGCTTCCTGCCTACATCTCCTATAAATATTACTCGATAGAAAATGTTACTTCTGTGTGTGTTTTTATACACAAAGGCTGATGAAACCATTGAGCATATGCACATAGAGGTGCAAGGTGGGAAAAAAACATGCCAAGTTATTAAGGCTATCTTATGCTACCCTACTTGGGCATATAGAATGTTTGGCAAGTCAGTGCTAGAAATGATATAACTGTAATTGTAGTGTGCGTGTAAAGTTTGATGGCTTCTTCCCTAAACTTAGTGAGGGTTTGAAAATGCTAAAAATTGAAGAAAAGCAGCTTCAGGGTTCATCAAGTGGGGAAGTTGGCTAGAAGAAAATGGGATAAGGCATTTGAGTGTTGGTGAGCTAGAAAAGATTGCTATGAACAGGGTGTACAACTGTTGAAGGGGTTCTTTTAATTGAAACATCAAATTCTTTAAATTTCTATGTACTGATTTGTTGTATATTGTTCTAGTGTTTTTTGGCCTTTACTAGTCTACTGTTCTGTAGTAACAGAAATTGTTTAGTGGAAAGAAGCTTATGCAAGAGAACAAGAAACTTAAATAAAACCCGAGTATTGTACCTCTCGGAATACTAGTTTTTGGTAACAAAAGGGCGAGAGTTCGGATCACGTTTTTATACCTGTGCTTGAGTTAGTTTTTTATTTTTTCTTCTTAGGGCGTGCTTTTTTGTTTTTTGTTTTAGGGCGTGCTTGAATATTTAAATAACCATGAATAGATTTGAAGGCTCTAGAGGTCGAGGCTGTATTCATACATATTGGACAAAGAAAACTCAAAACTGATGCATGTACCGTGAGTTTTAAATAAGGACGAACAAATTTGGAAGTTCTAGAGGCTATATTTATTTATGTACAGTATGTTGGGCAAAATGTCAACACAAAATGAGAGGATGAAGACATGTAAAAGAGACAATTACCTGGTTTCCTCATTTTTTGAGGGAAAACCCGACTTCTTATATTATAGAGAGATGTACCTTTTTAAATTTAAAAAAAAAAAAAAAGAAACGTGACAGGATATGAATAAAATTGTTTTATTTTTGATTCATACAATTTTTGATATGCACAATTCTTATAATTTTTTGATATACATAATGTTCTATAATATTATTGGATTTTATTCAATATTTCATGAAATTAAGTTGAGATATGTCTCAGCTTTTGCTACTCCATTTTCTTTAATTTATAACTTACTCATAAATTTATCATCTATTATATATATAATAATCCAATAAGGACTTACTCATAAATCTATTATCTATTATATATATAATAATCCAATAAGGGCTATAATTGATGAGATTAAATCATGAGACATTTTGTTACATCTGAAATTATTGATTTATCCTTATATTATTTTTAAAAAATAATGGTATCTCATAAATCTATTATCTATTATATATATAATAATCCAACAAGGTTACATCTGAAATGATTGATTTATCCTTATATTCATTATTTTTAAAAATTTATCCTTATATTCATTATTTTTAAAAAATAATGGTATCTCATAAATCTATTATCTATTATATATATAATAATCCAACAAGGTTACATCTGAAATGATTGATTTATCCTTATATTCATTATTTTTAAAAAATAATGGTATCAGAGAGAATTGAACCTAGGTGGATATGTAGAACGCTTCTTACCACCACACCACTCACTCTTATGTTTTTTTATGATACATATTATATGTGTGCATGTGTGTCGTGAGAGTGAAAAAAATATGGTACTTTAGTTAGTGCGACATATTAATAAATCTTAGGTACTTTAGCTATTGCGAGGTATTAACAAATTTTAGTCATCAATTTATTCTTACATTCATTGATTCAGATTATAATATATTAAATTGTATTAAAAAATAAATTAATAATATATAAATTTTGGTTTGGTTATACATTTGTTAATTATTTAAAATATTGTAATAATAATAATCAAAATCTATTATCTATTATGTCATTTTACTTCGCATAAATGGTGAGACATTGTATTCAATTGAAAATGACTTAATTATCGATGTATTTACTATATTTATAAAAAAAAATACTGTTGGAAGATATTGAACTTGTGTCTCTAAGTTAATTAACACATTTTTTACTACTAAACCAATCAATCACATGTATTTTAAATCTACACATTATAGATGTGGGTGTGTTACTTTAGTGAAACAAATTCTAATATGATAATTATTGCGACATATTAGCAATCTTTGATCATAATTTTATTTTTATATTTATTGATTTGAATCATAATAAATTATATTATACCAAAATATCAATTAGTGATACATAATATATATATATATATATATATATAGTTTGTTTATACATTTTAAAATAATAATAATAATAATAAATTTAGCAAATAATAATAATAATGAAGATGATGATGATAATCATCAACATATTAATTGCACGGTCACCGATTTAATTCACACGTCTTTCTATCACTGGACCACTCAGTCACATGTGTTTTAAATCATACACATTATAGATGTGTGTGCATGTTACTTGAGTGAAACAAACTTTGATATTTTTAATTATTGTAGCATATTAACAATTTTTGGCTATATTTTATTTGTACATTTATTAATTCAGATTATAGTATATTATGTTATACTCCCTCCGTCCTTTTGATTTGTTATCATTTCAAAATAGGATGTTTGACACGCATTTTAAGGTGGATTTTAAGGATAGTTCCATAACTTATTTTTGAATTTTTTTTCTTGTATAAAAATAGAACAATCTTATTTTCATACCAAAAAAAAGAAAATTTTAAAAATAAGTTATGGAACTATCCTTAAAATTCACTTTAAAATGCGTGCCAGAAAGCGACAAAAAAAGTGATAACAAATCAAAATGACGGAGGGAGTATCATTTATTAATATTATTCTCTATCGATGTCAATATTTAGAACTATACAAATTTTTTATTTGACGAATTTATTATCAAATATTTATTTACCAAGACACAGTTGAATAAAAGGTAAACAAAAAAAGGTAAATTTTTAGTTTTTTTTTAAATAATTAAAATATCAATTAAAAATTATTATAAATTTTAGAAAATAAGTAAAGCTAGAGGCTCGTGATTTGCTAAGAGAAACAACAAACTCATTCAAGTCTCCGGTCTATTTGTTCACTCTAATTAGTATCTTTGGATGAAGTTGTATTTAAAAAAAGAAATGATGAATTCATTGTCAAAGCACGAACATAAGGTATATGAGCAACTTCAACTTATGATGATAGAAGTACGAAAAAATATTCTCAAGTGTGATAAACTTGTAGTTACACAAGATATATTTACTCAGTCAATTAGAATTATTTGGTGTTTTAAAAGTCTGATGGACTGATGAAGAGAAATAAAAGCAAATGATGCTTACAATGAAGAAACTATTAGAAAATAGATGAAAGAGTTAGAAAGATAGTTTTAAGAAGTGAAAGCGCAAAGCCTGAGTACCGTATTAGAAGATTTACGAAGTTTTTGATTAAAATCAAGAGTAAAACCTACATTCCGAGAATGCAAAATCTTGAAGGCTATTTAGTTTCTATCTTGAATATTATTGAAGATCCAATTAAATGGATGTATTATTCTCAAACTGAAAGAACAATTTAGTATTGTAAATGTTCTGAAAAGTCATCTTAATTAGACGACGTCCATAAAATACTCGAATTCTATTATATGACTCATAAAAAAAAACTGACATGACTACTATTAATATTACTCATATTATTTTTTAGATTACAAATTTGAACATACTTAAATAAGTACACAATAATCACATATGCCATTAACAAGCAAAATTCTATTAAAATCAATCACATACTTCAAATGACATTGATCATGCACAATTTAATTTAAAAATATAATTTAAAATAACGACCCGTGCCTCGCAAATTTTTTTATGCTAGTTATTTATAAAATAAGACAAACAAGCTGGACGGTAATTTATTGACATTTTTCTTATGAGCCTCCCCGATTCTTTAAAGTTGAACGCTAAAAGGGGTCATTTGTTAAATCTGAACAATATTTTTTGAACGATTGAAATTCTAGATGAGTAATTAATCTGAATGCTGAATAAATGATAGTGTTTGTTTTGCTAATTCATATTTTATCTGAGTAATAGAATTAACAAAATTTAAATATAATATGATAAAATTGTTTAAATTGTCAAATCAATTTAAATATTTGGATAAAAATTACAATGATTTATTCAAGAATAATATTATTAGTGCACATGATTTGAATAATTTAATTGTTTATCTAAGAAAAAAAGACGCATACTTACACATATATCTTATTATTAAATTACATCATAATTGTATTGGACTACATGATATAGCTTACATTAAATTTTTTATTTATTCACTTATATAAATTTCATAATAAATTAATTATGAAATAAGATGTACATATTAATTATACAAATGTATGAAATAAGATGTACATATTAATTATAAAAATGTATGTAGGTGATTGTAATATGTATAAATTTATAAATAATAAATTAATAATAACAAAAATAGCAACTACCGTAATAAATGATAATGCAATAGCAAATTAAATAGATAGAGATAAAAAAAAATTTAAAGCCGCATCATGTTAGACATATGGATGGTTCAGGTGATTTTTTTAGAGTAAATTGTCCAGATAAAAATGAATTTGTCCAGATAAATAAAAGTCTTTACAAAAAAATTGGACAAAGAAATGACTGACTCATCCAATTCAGATAAGCTCATTCATCCGTTAACAAATGAGCATGATCATCATTTACAGTTAAATACTCTTCCTTGCATAAATCATAATAATATTTTTTCACAAAAAATTATGAAAAAAAAATTCCGCAGCCAGGAATTGAACCCGGAATTACAATTAACCTCAATAATTTGTATTTGCCAGTGCTACTGCGGATTTGTTTGTTTAATTTAAGAAAAAAATATCATTGTTAACAGAATATGCAAACTCGGGTTACTAAAAAAAAGGGTGACCATTAGAGGATTAGCTTAATGGGCCTTACAAATCTGTCCAGGCTGATTAAAATAAAACTTATTACATGTTTTTTTAATGTCTTTATTAGAATCATATTTAATTCATTCAACGATGAGAGCATCTCCAAGAGACTCCTATAATCATTCTTTAAAATAATATAAATAAATGACTCCTAGAAAATTATTACATTAGTTTATGTGTCAAGCTCCAACAATACTCTTTATATTAGTATTTATTTATAATTTATTTATATTCAATCCCACTATAATCAAAAGTTGTGCAAGAATTGGTGGACATGAATAGTTTATTATTAAAATATAAGTTAAGAGTTACTAGTGACTCTTAGAAATGAGGAGAGAGAAGAGGCTCTTAGTGTTTTTAAGAATAATTAGAGCATCTCCAACAGTCTCCTAGTTGCCTCTTAAATATAATATAAATTATATGATTCTTAGTAAGTTAGTACATAGATTTTCGTGTCAACTCCAACAATAATCTTTATCTTGACTCCTAACTTATATTTTATTAATATTTTTAACCTAACTACAGTGTTGTAAAAAGCGCAAATCGGACCTAAGCGGCGGGATGACCTTCTAGCGCTTAAGCGGTTAAGCGGACGCTTAAGCGGTTTTAAAAGCGGATCATTAATCGGATTATAAATAATTATATATTTATAGAAATAAATATAATATTATTTTTTTTTTAAAAAAAACTAACATTCACATACGATATAACATATTATGATTAAAATTAAAACTATTAACATCTACATTCACAAAGTCATACTTAGTCGTAATGAACTTAGAAAATACAAACATTATAATTATCATAATACAAGATCCGAAAGATAGATTGTAGCATTCTTTCAGAATGACGGAAATATATGTATTCTTTCACCATCCTTTATAATTTTTTATATTTTTTTATAATTTTTTTATAATTTTATAATTTTTTTTAATTCATCCGCTTAATCCGTCGTTGACCCGCTTAATCCGTCTTTGACCCGCTTAATCCCGCTTAAACCTGCTTGTTAGGTCCAAATGTGTTGTAGAGGGGGGGTGAATACAACTTTTCGAATATGAGAAGCAATAAAAACGATGCAATAAATGAACACACAGATTCAAGGAATATATTTCTTTATATATAACTTGAAAGGGTTGCTACAACATTCATTACAAAGTATAACAGAAGTTCAGAGAGAAGTGAAGGATTCTAAGCTCTGTGAATGCACTCTCTCTTTCTCTTGTGTTTTTCTCAAATATTGCTCTCACTAACTAAAACATTACACAAGTACTTCTATTTATACTACATGTAATCTATGTCCTGTAGTCTTCAAAGACTAAGATGTACGTGGCCCAATGATGTCCACATAATTCTTGCCTTATCTTGAAAGCTTGGAAATCTGCCAATCAGAAGATGCCATGTGTCATGTTGAAGCTGCACCTAAGTAGAACTTCTACTTGAGAATTTCTACTTGGCTATCTCGAAATTCCTAAGTGGAACTTCTACTTGGCTATCTCGAAATTCCTAAGTAGAACTTCTACTTGGCTATCTCGAAATTCCTAAGTAGAACTTCTACTTGAGAATTTCTACTTAGCCATCCAGAACATTTAGTACTTAGAAAATATTCTGGTCTTCAACTTGAAACTTCAATGCACATCTTGAACTTGTGATATCTTCATGTCTTCTTTATTCTTCAACAAACTCTTGAACATGGTTCTTTATTACTGACATAAACTTGCTATCAATGTCCTGACACTTGATGCACTGGTCTGGTTCATAAGTGACTAGACTTGATAGTGTTTCTGCTTCTTGAATAAATTACCATATTCACTGAATAACTTGGCTTTCCAATATTTGCTTTCCTTCTTCTTCACTTGAAATCAATTGGTCTTGTTGATACTGATAGTTATGATCTTGATTCTTGATTAATCAAATCACCGAGGCATGAACAACTTTGACTTGAACTTCTCTCAATGATTTCTTCTTGGCTTGATCATAGTTAGCATGTTAAATTGTATCAATTACCTTGTCTTCATTTAGTGTTGATTTCTTGTGACTTCCTGTTCTTGATTGTCTTCTGGTTAAGTATCTTTTCCTTTAGTTTGAGTTACATTAGTTATAGTGTTACAAGTTTATACACTCTGCCTTTCAATCTCCCCCAATTTGATTGTCTAACAATGACATTCAAATTAATGAAGGATAACTCAACTAAACAATGAGACGAGAAAAGATAATTAACATTACATTCTTGAATAATATACAATTGAAAAGTACTTGAAAACAATGCAAAGAACTTAAACTAGAAAAAGAATTCGAACTTCGAATTAAAGATCATTTGAGTGATTCCTATCACCTGGATTATTTCATACCTTTTAGTCAAACTTGTATCACCTTATTGGATTCACTCTAAGGTGAATTTCCTCAAGTGAGTTAAAGCAACCGAAAGACATGAAGTTTTTCCAACTTCAAGTTCACACCACTCTGACCTTTAACCCTAATTCCGTTTTCTCTTTCTAGCTTCAGCAGCTTGGTCTCTCTCTTCTTTCTGCCTTTTGAGCTTCTCCTTCTGCTGCTGTTCTTTCTTGTACACTGGATCGTGAAGCTGCTTCCACCTAGCATTCAACAGACTTACAGCTTCCATTTCTAGAGGGTTCCTGGGCTCTGGGTTAGGATGTTTGAAAAGCCTTCTGAGTTTATCAACCTCCTGAGTAGTCCTGATCTTTGGAATTTCCTCAAAGTTCTTCATTATGAGCTGAGGTTTCCAATGAGATTTAGTGGCTTTGAGATAACGATATATCATCTTGGGGTAGCCCTTGACACGGTCAGTATTATAGACACTAGCCGCATCTCGCTCCATTCGCTTCTTCTCCACAATTACTTCAGACAGGTAACTCATGAGTCTCTGCTTTTCTTCAACAAACTTGTCTTCCACTTCGCCCCATTTGAACACATATAACACTTTCTCTAGAAATGCAGCATCTTGAGTCTGTAGCAGCCATTGTCTACTCATATGCAAGAGTGTTTGTTTCTGGTCTGCATCTATGTATGCTAAGGCATCAGCTGTATCATCAGCATAAGAGTGTATCCAGTATACACTATCTTTCCCTGGAACGCCAACTGCCTCCCTTATTTCTCCTTGTTCCAGTTCTCCAGAAGGAAGAGTCAAAGCTTCATCTACATTCTTCATTGCTTGAAGAATATTCCATTTCTGTTCTATCAGCTCCGGCTCAATCTTCACGTTGTCGAGAGGGTTTGGAGCAATGACATCACACTTCCACACCTCATTGCTCTTCAAGAATATGACTCTTTCAATGATCCTCACGGATTTATCTTTAAGCTCAGAGGCGAATCCCTTACCCATCATTTGTCTACATACAGCTTTAAGAGATTCCACTGAAAGTTCCATTAAGTCCTTTTCCTCCATGCTCACCCTCTTCATCTTTCCTTGAACCACCATCCGGACAAAATTTGGATAAGCTGAGAATTCTGGACCCTTGTCCTCTGCTAGCTGCATTAACTGATCCCTGTACAGAATGCTTAGCTCCTCAGATTGAGAGTACTGAATTTTAGTCGCTAGCAAGAACAACTCTGACGCAGATCTTCTCATTATGAATTGGTCATCCACAAATAGGAAAGATGTTGGGACTCCTTCTACCAAAGACAAGATAACCTGCCACTCCTTAAGATTTGCATTGTATCCAACCCTGACTTTAGAAATTAATCTCTTCAAAGCATTTATATAGTCCCCAGTCATTGGATTCTGCAAATTCAAGTTGTAGAACAGATCATCTGCATCCTTGTTATGAACTCCTTTTGCACATGGTCCCATCATTATCTTCCTTGCTTCATCCCATTTCTGCCCTATCCTTCTTTTGTCCAGATCAACTTGAGGATTAGCTAGCCTTGCAAGCTCATACTCATACTGCTTCCCTTGTAGCTCCACCTTCTGTTCTAGGAACGCAGCATGTTCTTGCATCATCTTCATTTTATGGAACTGAGCTTGTTCCAAGGCTAACTGTTGAGACTGCAGGGTTTCTTCATCAACAGGATCTTCTTCAGGCATTCCGAAAGACATACCAGCACCTCCACCTTGTTCCTTCAAAGATCGCTTAACAGCATGTGCGAAAGGTACGTCTTCCATATCAGAATCTGAGTCTAGTACCTCCTGTACTGTGTCCTGATGACTCAGGTCAATAACTGGTTCATCTTCTTCAACCATTATTGCCTTACCCTTTCTCCTCCTCAGAGCCTCTTCAGCAACAGCAGGCTCAATTTCTGGTTCCTTAACAAGATCAGCGGGTTCTTCAATTTCTTCGATGTGAACTGCCTGCTGTCTCGTCTCCTTTCCACTCTCCCCCTTAGGTGAGTTATCCTGAGCTCCACCATGGTCTTCAGATCCACCAGCTGCATAGGAACCTCCAAAACCAGAACCAGAGGCTCCCGCTCCACTAGCACCACCTGCACCACCTGCTCCAGCATCGGGGGGAGGTTGTTCCGACTCGAAGCACTCCGGGGGCACAAAACTCCTGACTGCGAACATCATTCTACTGATCTCCACAATCATTGTATGCATTGTAGACTCCAATGCCCCCATCCTCTCATTGAGAGTGCTTCCCAAGACACCACCAGCATGGCCCAAGTCATTGACCTTATTTGTCAAATCATCAAAAGCTGTAGCTTGACTTGCCATTCTTGCTGCGTAGTCGTCTAGAGCCCGTTGATTGTTTCCAATATTGATCCCGAACTGCCCCATTGTCTGCCCGAACTGCCTCATCTGATTTTCCATTGAAGTCATACGAGTATCAAAATTTTCAGTATTAAGGGACGGTGTTTGGTTTAGGTGACCTCGCTCTAATACGCGTTCTGTTGGTATTTGGCGCTCGGTTTCGGGCCTTAAAAATGAAGGTCCCTCTCTCCCTAACCTCTCACACACACTCCCTGTCTCACGCTCGTGTATGTCTTCAATGACTGATCCTAAAAGTGAAGCAGTACCTGCAGAAGCTTGATAAGAAATGTTGTTGACAGTTATGGGATCAAATTCTGTTTGTTCCTGAGTTGGAATCTCAGTCTGAGAGGCTGCAAAGTGTCCTTGTACGACATCAGAACCGATCCTCTTTGCAGCATCAGTACGTACCGGTGAAGGTACGGCTGAAGTTCTTAATACTTCATGTCCTCTTGAAGCAACAGTATCATCAAGAGGCACATCATCCTGACCAAGATCAAAATCCCTATGTGCAGAATGTTCAAGGGGTGAACCACTCGCGTGAGGTGGAGTGGTTGCGTGTGACACGCTAGGGTTTGACTGTGGTTGTGAAGTAGCAGCGTGGAAAAGTTTGGCTTTCTTGCGAAAAAGTTGCTGCTCTTCGGGTTCATTCTCCTCATCATCTTGTATAAATATACGTGCTGGTTTTCTGACTTCCGTTAACAGGGGTGATAAAGAATAGGAATGTGTATCAGACTCAGAGTCAGAAATATGGCTCTTACCCTGGGATAGATCCTGCGGGTTAGCAGTCTCTCGGGTCGCGGAATCAGAAACATAGGAGGAGGAATGAATAGTATGCATAGAGAGATTACCTGTTTGATTACCTTGTGCATCATCGCTTTCCTCATCCGGAATCTCATCAAATGCCTCAGCATGAACAGATGGATTTTGAGCATGTGATGAGACTTGTGATGATGCCTCCAAATTGGTAACTCCTGCATCATATCTAAGCCACAATTGAATATTTTCAGGAGTAGACATAGGTTTACCTTGATGTTTATCCTGATTAGCAATGGTTGCAAGTGACTTAGTGCCCATCCCTAGTGATTCAGATGTGGGGCTTCTGGCAAATCCCTGTCGAATAGCAAGAGCATCCTTCGGTATTAAGTCATTGATTAGCATTTGAAGAAACCGAGGAAACCAACAGACGACATCAGTGGTAGAGAGGTCTCTGCTTGCAAGGGATCCCATTGAGGCCACTATCTCAGAGAGAACTATACGTCCATAGTTTATATCCAGTTCTCTTGCTAGGGCTACTGCAAAGGTTTGCATGGGAATCGGAATTTGATGAAAGTCTTTTTCGCGTGCCCGAAAACATCTTGTGATGGCCTCGAAAAAGTAATTCCATTCCGCATGGAAGAATTGCTTTTGGATATTTCCCGTGATTGGGCCTTTTGTAGGATAACATCCAATTTCTTCAAAGAATCTGAGGCGTTCTGCAGCAGTAGGTTCTGGATCATAGGCATCTTTAATTGGGAATCCTAGAACTCTGTTGACAATTTGTTCTGTCACCTCATATTCCTGACCCGCTAAGGTAAACCTGAAACCGGAGGGGGTTGATTTACTCCCAAAAGTAACCGCACTAGTCCATAATTGCTGTAAAGCATCATGTACTAGTGTAGGTTTAGCAGTAAAAGCTTGGCTAGCTTTGGAATACAAATTGAGAAATCGTATCCAAAACTTAAACCGCGGGAGTTGATCACCAATTTCCGTAGAAATATTGTAAAAATTGTTTTTAGCAAGGGAAAATTGGTGAGCCATTTTGATTAAATGTTTTTCTTTTTAAAGATGTGAATTTTTATTTTTATTTTGAAAAACAATTAATTTTCCGAATTACAAAAGAGAATTGTAACCCTTTTAATTTTTCAAGAACACCAAATGGAATCTGAGAAATCAAACTACGGGATTCAATTCAACAACCAATTACTATTTCTTGTGTATACCAGTGGAATCGAGTGTGTTTATAGATGGAGAAAATGGAATCGTGTTTATGAACAGTACACAAACAATATGTGTTCGTGTGTATGTATATGCGCGTGTATGAATGTTCACAAAACACAGTAACACAAGGATTAAGGTTAACACAGATAATAGCAGTCAACAAATCGGCAGTAATTCGTGATTAGTACGAGTTTAATCACAAAAACAAGGATCAAAGGTATGTAATTAGTGAAATCGCACTGTTCTTGTGAAACGGCTGCTGAAAATTAGAATTAGGTAAAGTGAATTTAGGCATCGAGTTAGAGATGTATATATAGGTGAATAAGAAATGACAAAAATGTCCCTGTTAAAAAATGTGAAAAGTACTAAGTCCATACAGGGGACATCTAAGTCGAACTCTATCTCGAACTTTTCTATCTCGAACTTTTCTATCTCGAACATCAAGTCGAACTTCGAGATAAAGTTCGAGATAGAAGTTAACTCGAACAATTATGCACAAAGAAGCACTTTAACCAAAATTACAGCAGAAACTATAGGGAAATACTATCTTGACATTATTGATTTGTAGTAAACTTGGAAAAACAGAAAATTCAAGATACTTTTCGAGTTAGAGTCTATCTCGAACATCAAGTCGAAATTCGAGTTGAGTTTCGAGATAGACTAAGTACTCTATCTCGAACATCAAGTCGAACTTCGAGATAAAGTTCGAGATAGAAGTTAACTCGAAGTTAATCTCAATTTCTTTCCAAAATACTTCCTTGAATCAAAAAGTCCAGGGTAATTCAAGATATGTTTCGAGTTAGGAGTGTAACTCGAAAAATTCCCTTTAGCTTAACTGAGAACTCTATCTCGAACACCAAGTCGAAATTCGAGTTGAGTTTCGAGATAGACTAAGAACTCTATCTCGAACATCAAGTCGAACTTCGAGATAAAGTTCGAGATAGACTAACTCGAAGTTAATTCTCAGTTCTTTTCAAAATATTCCCTTAATGGAAACTTCATCTCAACCTTAGAGATAAAATTCGAGATAGACTTTATCTCGAATATTTTGAAGATAGAACTAGGCACACTGGTAACTCGAACTCGAACTCTAAGTCGAATTTCGAGATGAATTTCGAGATAGGTACTAACTCGAAATTCTTCCCAGACTTAGAATTTTCAAAACTTCACCCTGGAAGCTCAAGTCGAAATTCAAGTCGAATTTCTACATGAGTTTCGAGATAGAGACTAACTCGAAATTTTGAAGATACTTAGAATAATTTGACAATTTTTCTTTGAAAAACTCAACAATTAATTTTGCCAAATTAATATAAATATCAATTCAAGGATTTTAATATATGACATAATTAAAACATTCCTTGATAATTCTAAGGCCTCTAATTACATGAAAAACACAGGTAAATTCATCTAAAAATCATGCAATATTTAGACTATTATGAATTTAACTCCCCCTATGATCATGCAATCTAACAAGCATAAATTCACAGATTTGTGCTATAGAAGACACTTAAAACACAATGAATTCATGCAAAATCACACTATATGCAACCTATAACAATCATTAATTAGGCATATTAAAGTCTAAGCACATAATGATTGATTAGCTTGCACATACAAACATAAACATGGATTTTACAGATAGAAGGCTTTACTAACTTGTGTTAAGCATTCCCAATTCACCAACCAACCTATTGAATGTTACTTCATCAAGAGGTTTGGTGAATATATCTGCAATTTGTTGCATTGTGGGCACAAAATGTAGCTCCACAGTCCCCTCCTCGACATGTTCTCTTATGAAATGATACCTGATGTCAATATGCTTGGTTCTTGAGTGATCTACAGGATTGTTGGTTATGGCAATGGCACTTGTGTTGTCACACATGATTGGAATTTTCTTGTGCTCCATGCCATAATCCTTCAATTGGTTCCTCATCCACAGTATTTGAGCTACACAGCTTCCAGCAGCAATGTACTCAGCTTCAGCAGTAGAAGTAGATACTGTATGTTGTTTTTTACTTTGCCAGGACACCAATCTTCTGCCAAGAAATTGGCAAGCACCAGATGTGCTTTTCCTATCAATCCTGCAACCTGCATAGTCTGAATCCGAATAGCCAATAAGATTAAAACCTGTATCTCTTGGGTACCAAATCCCTAGATTTGGTGTGCCCTTGAGATACCTAAAAATTCTTTTGACGGCTACGAGATGTGATTCTCTAGGATCCGCTTGGAACCTTGCACATAAACAAGTTGCGAACATTATATCTGGTCTACTTGCAGTTAAATAGAGGAGTGAGCCAATCATACCTCGATAGCTTGTGATGTCAACTGATTTACCTGATTTGTCTTCATCAAGCTTCGTGGCTGTTGCCATGGGAGTCTTAGCTGCTGATGCATCTTCTAGATTATACTTCTTGAGTAAATCTCTTACGTACTTGGATTGACAGATAAGGATACCATCTTTTCTCTGACTGATCTGTAATCCAAGGAAGAAGGACAGCTCTCCCATCATGCTCATCTCATATTTTTCCTGCATTAGCTTGGCAAATTTCTCGCACAAGCGCTCATTTGATGACCCAAAAATAATATCGTCCACATATACTTGAACAAGTATTAAGTCATTTCTCACAACTTTATAGAACAATGTTTTATCAATTACTCCCCTAACAAAACCATTTTCAATTAAGAATAGAGATAGGGTTTCATACCATCGCCTTGGGGATTGTCTGAGGCCATAGACAGATTTGAAGAGTAGATACACAAAATCTGCATGTTCTGGATCAACGAAGCCGGGTGGCTGTTCCAGATACACTTCTTCTTCTAACTCTCCGTTCAGGAAGGCACTTTTCACGTCCATCTGGAATACCTTGAAGTTCTTATGTGCTGCAAATGCCAAGAACATCCTGACTGCCTCAAGTCTTGCAACTGGTGCATAGGTTTCATCATAATCAATTCCTTCTCGCTGAGAATAACCTTTTGCAACCAAACGAGCCTTGTTTCGTGTTACAAGTCCGTTTTCATCCAGTTTATTTCTGAATACCCACCTAGCTCCAATTACGGATTTGTTCTTTGGTCGGGGTACCAGTTTCCAAACTTTCTGCCTTTCAAACTGATTGAGTTCCTCTTGCATTGCAATCACCCAATCAGCATCGCCAAGAGCTTCTTCTATTTCTTTAGGTTCAAGCTTGGATAAGAACCCAGAATATAAGGAGATATTAGCCATATCAGCTCTTGCAGTTCTTCTAGTAGTCACACCAGCATCTGGATCACCAATAATTAACTCAAACGGATGGTCTCTATTCCATAACCGTTCACCTGGAAATTGTCTAGATGATTCAGCTTGACTTTCTGAGTTGGGGTGCTGACTACTTTGAATATTTTCACTAACTCCCCCTGAGTTAGTGCCAGCTCCTACAGAACTAGAGTCAACTCGACTCGAGCCTTGAACAGTAGTCCTTGAGCTGCTATTTACTCCCCCTGAGTTGTTGCCGGTTGGTACTGAAGAAGTCTCTCCTGATCTTGTAGAATTAGCTTGTTCACTAGACTCAGGTTCTTCACGTACGCTTGGAACATTTAATGGAACAACCAACTCAGGTTCATCTTCAAGATCTTCTAAGTCCAGATTCTGAAATTTTAGGGACTCAGGTTCACTAGAATCTCTTGAAATTGATGAGAGTTTGGTATCGTCGAATCTGACGTTGTAGCTTTCCGTCACTTTTCGATCATTCACCAAGAACACTCTATAAGCTGCCACCACGTCTGTAGAGTAACCAACAAAGATTCCTTCACGAGCTTTTGCTGCAAACTTGCCTAGATTTTCATCATCTATAAGCACATAGCATTTTGCTCCGAAGACATGAAAGTATTTGATTGTTGGTCTTCTGTTGTTCATTAGCTCACATGGTGTCTTTTCTTTATCTTTTATGATCAAGGTTCTATTTTGAGTGTAACAAGCGGTACTCACTGCTTCGGCCCAGAAATACAAAGGAAGTTTTGAATCATACAACAAAGTTCTTGCTGCTTCAACCGAAGTTCTGTTCTTCCTTTCAACTACTCCATTTTGCCGTGGAGTTCTCGGGGCTGAATACTGACGACGTATTCCCTTAGATACACAGAAGTCATTTAGCACTGCGTTTTTGAATTCAGTGCCATTGTCTGATCTAATCGTCTTCACAGTAAGTGTTGAAACATTCTCAATTTGAGTGATGTGATCAATGATTAAGAAAGGTACTTCGTCTTTCGTCATTGCGAACAATACCCATGTATACTTAGAGAAGTCATCCACGATTACCAAAGCATATCTTTTCCTAGACAAAGATAGGACATTCACTGGGCCAAACAAATCCATATGAAGAAGTTGTAGAGGCTCAGTAATACTAGAAATTTCTTTGCTTTTATGCGATGCTCGCTTCGACTTTCCCATTTCACAAGCTTCACAGAGTCCTTTCGGAGCGAACTCCATTTGAGGTAGATCTCTCACCAATTCTCGCCTCGCGAGAGCATTCATCGTTTTGAAGTTTAAGTGAGATAGCTTTTTGTGCCATAACCAGCTTTCATCATCCGAGGCTTTGCTGTAGAAACAGGTGACCTCATCCTGATTTGCTGAATCCATATCTGCAACAAAAAGATCTGCCTTTCGAACTCCTCTTAAAGCTAGTGAGCCTTCCTTGATGTGAGTGATTGAGACACCTTTCTTGTTGAAGACAATTTCGTAACCTTTGTCACAGAACTGACTTATACTCAACAGATTGTGCTTTAGTCCCTCAACATAGGAAATATCTTCAATGATGACATTGCCAGTTTTCAGTTTGCCATATCCCTTAGTCACACCTATGCTGTCATCTCCAAAGGTAACATAAGGGCCAGCCTTCATAACCAACTCTGTAAGCAGGGACTTGTTTCCAGTCATATGCCTCGATGCTCCACTGTCTAGCACCCATATAACTTTATTTCTATTCTGCTTAATGCCCTGCAATGACAGATTGGTTAGACATTCTTCGGAACCCAACTTTGATTGGGCCCGGCTTTTCGATAAGATCGAGAATCAACAGATTTATCCTGGCGATCTTCCATCTCAATCTCATATCTAGCTATTAATTCAGTCTCTTCTCTTGAATCATTGTCCCATGCTTGATCTTGAAGTGTTTCCAGCTCATAGGTCTTTAGTATTCCATAATACTCTTCCAGAGAAGTTGTATGCAAATCTCTGGTTTCTCTTATTGCGTAGACCCTATGTTCAATGCTCTTTGGCTGGTTCCTCAGATATCTCGTGTTGGTCTCAACCATGGGGAGAGTTACACCTCTCAGATTCAAATCCAATACTAACTGACTGAATCGTAGATAGACGTCTGTTATGCCTTCTCCTTTTCGTATTCTAAAGGTGTCATACTCCATCTTGAGTATGAGTGTCTTGTTGCTTCTAACCTCTGCAGATCCTTCCATGACAACTTCTATCTTGTCCCAAATCTTCTTCGCTGTAGTCAGACCTTTGACTATGTTGAACATTTCATGATCAAGAGATTCCATCAAGGTTTGTCGTATGGCAGTATCATAAGTTATTTGTTCCTTGTCAGCATCCGAAAACTCCGAGGCCTTTTTAGGCTCAGACCGAGGTGCTATAACCACCCCTCCTTCCGTATGTGCAGGAATAACCACCATTGGAACAAATTTATCCTTGTCAAGGACTTCCAGATATTCAGGGTTAACAGTCTCTAAATATAGTCTCATTCTGAAAACCCATTCTTCATAGTGATCTCGGTTGAACATTGGGATCTTGAATTTCTCTAAGTCGAAATTGCCAAGTCGAAATTGCCAAGTCGAAATTGCCAAGTCGAAATTGCCAAGTCGAAATTGCCAAGTCGAAATCACCAAGTCGAAATTGCCAAGTCGAAATTCTATGTAGAAATTCTCAAGTAGAACTTCTATGTAGAAATTTTTGCCTTAGAATAATTTTTCTGCAGATTTCTTTAAATATTGAATAAACAATATTATCACTTTAACACTTTTTGACTTTGAATGCTTTACTCACCAAACCCACCTAACCCACATGCTAGGTACTGAGTATGTCTTTTACTTTCGGCCGAATAAAGTAAATCAAAAAGTCCAAAAACCACCTTTTTATTCTTTTACTATTGAAAAGGAGATCAAAAAGTTGTTGGGTTGTATTCTTTGATAAGAACAGATGATGAACACTCAAGAACACCAAATATGAACTAACCCAGATAAATTCACAAAAATTAATTAAAATACACCCAAGCTAAATAATCACACCTGGAGTATTTAAATAATTTTTTCAGATGAGTTTTCACTACCAACGAATTAAAACACACTTTTCGAGAAAATGAAAAGTAGATCTGAAAAATGAAAACTCACGATTCTTCTACTCAACACAAGGATCTATGTTTTGTATGTTAAACATATTGCTCTGATACCAATTGTTAGGTCCAAATGTGTTGTAGAGGGGGGGTGAATACAACTTTTCGAATATGAGAAGCAATAAAAACGATGCAATAAATGAACACACAGATTCAAGGAATATATTTCTTTATATATAACTTGAAAGGGTTGCTACAACATTCATTACAAAGTATAACAGAAGTTCAGAGAGAAGTGAAGGATTCTAAGCTCTGTGAATGCACTCTCTCTTTCTCTTGTGTTTTTCTCAAATATTGCTCTCACTAACTAAAACATTACACAAGTACTTCTATTTATACTACATGTAATCTATGTCCTGTAGTCTTCAAAGACTAAGATGTACGTGGCCCAATGATGTCCACATAATTCTTGCCTTATCTTGAAAGCTTGGAAATCTGCCAATCAGAAGATGCCATGTGTCATGTTGAAGCTGCACCTAAGTAGAACTTCTACTTGAGAATTTCTACTTGGCTATCTCGAAATTCCTAAGTGGAACTTCTACTTGGCTATCTCGAAATTCCTAAGTAGAACTTCTACTTGGCTATCTCGAAATTCCTAAGTAGAACTTCTACTTGAGAATTTCTACTTAGCCATCCAGAACATTTAGTACTTAGAAAATATTCTGGTCTTCAACTTGAAACTTCAATGCACATCTTGAACTTGTGATATCTTCATGTCTTCTTTATTCTTCAACAAACTCTTGAACATGGTTCTTTATTACTGACATAAACTTGCTATCAATGTCCTGACACTTGATGCACTGGTCTGGTTCATAAGTGACTAGTCTTGATAGTGTTTCTGCTTCTTGAATAAATTACCATATTCACTGAATAACTTGGCTTTCCAATATTTGCTTTCCTTCTTCTTCACTTGAAATCAATTGGTCTTGTTGATACTGATAGTTATGATCTTGATTCTTGATTAATCAAATCACCGAGGCATGAACAACTTTGACTTGAACTTCTCTCAATGATTTCTTCTTGGCTTGATCATAGTTAGCATGTTAAATTGTATCAATTACCTTGTCTTCATTTAGTGTTGATTTCTTGTGACTTCCTGTTCTTGATTGTCTTCTGGTTAAGTATCTTTTCCTTTAGTTTGAGTTACATTAGTTATAGTGTTACAAGTTTATACACTCTGCCTTTCAATGCTTAAACCCAAAAAACGCTTAAAACCCCGATTTTGCTAAAAGCTAGTCGTTTCATCTCCGATTCCGCTTAAGCGGCCGCTTAAAGCGCTTTTCATAACACTGCCTAACTATGACATGCATTCAAATCCAACCATGTGCAAGTGAGTATTTTATTAGTAGAAAATAATTAAGAGCTACGTAGTAGCTCTTAAAATTGAGGAGAGAGAATAGAATCTTAGAGCATCTCCAAGAGTCTCTTAGCTCACTCCTAAATATATTATAAACAATTAAGCTCTTAACAAGTTATTACATTGATTTGTGTGTCAACTCCAACAATGCTCTCTATTATGGCTCTTTATTTTATATTTTATTCATATTTCAATTCCACTTGGACAAACAATCAATAGATGAGAGAGAACAACCACTATTTTACTAATAAAATATTAAGTTAAGAGCTACTAGTTGCTTTTAAAATAGAGGAGAGAGAAGAAGCTCTTAACTTTTTAAAGAGCCTCTAAGAGTCTCTTGGAGCTTGATTTTTATTCTCTCTCCTCATTTTTTGAATTAAGAGTTATAATAGAGAGTCTCTTGGAGATGCTCTTAAGCTTTTTAAGAGCCATTAAGAATTTTTGGAGCCCAATAGAGACTCTTTATTTTTGGACTTAAGAGCTCATTTAAGAGTCTCTTGGAGATGGTAAGAGTCTCTTGGAGCAATATTTTCATGCTCTCTCCTCATTTTTTGAGTTAAGAGCTCAAGTAGAGAGCCTCTTGGAGCAGCTCTAATACTTCCTCCGTTTCTCTAATTTTTTTACAATTTTTTATTGGTTGGCACGTATTTAAGGTGTATATAAAATATAATTTCATAACTTATTTTTAAAATTTTATTTTTTGAAAAAAAATTAAATATTAATTTTTTATTTAGAAGGGAAAAAAATTAAAATAATTTATATAACTATACTTTATATGAGTGTTAAAATGTGTGTCATTGAAGAACATGGAATAATTAACTATTTTTCCTCACATAAATCATGATAAAATTTTTTCACAAAAAATTATAAAAAAAGGTTTCCGCAGCCAGGAATTGAACCCGGAATTACAATTAATTCCAATAATTTGTATTTGCCAGTGCTACTGCGGATTTGTTTGTTTAAATTTAGAAAAAATATCTTTTAACGATATGCAAACTCGGGTTACTAAAAAAAGGAGGGGACCATTAGAGGATTACCTTAATGGGCCTTACAAATCTGTCCAGGCTGATTAAAATAAAACTTATTACACGTTTTTTTTAAAAACAATAAATGATAATTAAATAAAAATCTAGCACGTATATATTGGACCAGGCTTCTCACTTTCCTCATTTCCAGAAGCTGCTCATCAAAATCCAATCACTTAAAATCTCTAACCCTAACCCTAGATCCGACCCGGTGAAATACAACAGGTATGTTCTCTATCTCAACATTTCTTTCGAATTATATGCGTTTACTGTTGTAATAGCGATTTCATAGATTGTAGTATTAGTTTTGATGCTATTGATCTTGATATATTTATACAATTGATATTCAGTTACGCCCCTTTTGTTGGTTAGTTAATTTGTTGATATTCAGTTATGCTTAACTATAATTTTGAATGTATATTTTTACCGGTTTGAAAGATATAAGAAATGTTGTTTTTGTTTTGTATCCAGGAAACTCCGATTAGTAACAGTATGTTCTCTTATGGAGATTTATCGTGTCCGTCTTAGGTCCTAGTTCGATTCTCGATCACCGAGAATTATAAGAAGATGCTACTATATGTAAGCTTATAAGATTACTTAAATCAAATAAGTATTGAGATTTATATGGAAACAAGTTTCTGTTGAACAGTATGAGTTCAACTTCTACGATGTTTGAACATTTAGTCGTTTTCGTGGTGGTAAGGGAAAATTGATTATGCTGCTTACGTGTACAATTTCACAATTTATTTCTCGTCATTGTTTATATGTGGTGTTGATGACCTTAACAAATTATTGAATCTAGGTTGGAGTTGTAGAGGATCACGTATGTGAGAATTTAAACTGGAAAATTCTAAAAATGTCTTTTGGTTTGTGATTTTGTGCTCAATTTACTTGAGAGCATTGAGTGATGTGGGGAAAGTTTATTTCTTCTTGTTCAATAATACAATTATCTGGATAATAATTTGCAGTTTATTGCTTACCTATTTGACTATTTTCTTCTGCTATAAACGTGTCAACTAATGCTTTACTATACTGCAGGAAGTTATAAAAATGGATGCGCTGCCTACACAGAACATTTCTTCGGCTGTAACTTTGTCACGTTCACAGGAAGGCAAAGGGCAAGCTGCTAAAGAAACTGGGAGTGATACTAAGCCAAAGAAGAAAATTTGTTGCGCTTGTCCTGACACGAAGAAACTAAGAGATGAATGTGTAGTGGAACATGGTGAAGCCGCCTGTTCAAAGTGGATAGATGCTCATCTTAAATGTCTTAGGGCAGAAGGCTTCAATGTCTGAAGTGATAACTATATCCGTCATGACAAGAATAAATAGAAAATGTCTCATTTTTGTAGAACCTTTGATTATTTGGGGGAATATATACTGGGTTTTTAAATCCATGAATAATAATGATTAGGTATTGTAATTCAATATCCGTGCAACATTTGGATGTATCTGTTTTTGTCAGTTAGAAGATGGATCCTCTTTGGTACTGCAACATGATATTTACTGTACTAGTTAAGTTTCCATTTAAGCCTTCATTTGATACATTATTCATGTGGTACTGGATTGATACAGGTGATGATATCATTGTATATATCTCAGTGCCCTGAGAATTCCCAGACATTGAATTTGTGCAAAAGCACGCCTTTTTCTGTGACTTATATATCCAATTTCGTACCAGTTATCCAGCCTTCTTTGATTGTTATGGTATGCCTTCTTTGATTGTAAAGTAGTTTAATTCTTTGGTGGTGCACGGAAGACTTTATATTGACTTGTATGAAAGTAAAAATGATCAAACATCAGTGAAAAAGGAAAAGGGCTATAGATTTATACTAACACGAGTAATAATTCATTAAACATTACAGTACTAATGTAACTGTTGTGACCACATCACACAGGTAACAAGGAAAAAGATGAAATACGAGGGGACTGACACTCGACACTAACACAACAGTCACAGTTTTATTGTACAGAGCTCATGCATGCACGAGTTCTACATGTATCATATTATAGTTGTCTGGGGGATGGAGCATGGCTGCTTAGTGACCACCACAAGTGCAGTTCACACAGGAGCAGCTTGTGCCGCATTTGCACTTGCCGTCATTCTCAGTTCCCGAGACTTCCATCACAGTGGTCTGGACAAAGCTGCAATTTGTGCAACAAAACACACATCATCAATATTTACCAGCAAACTGCTTCAGAAGATATGTTTATTATTTTGATAAACTTTCAGTTAAGACTCTTGAGAATTGAAGCTGTACCTCTTTCCAGTTTCAACAATGTCAAGGCCATAGCTGGTTCCCTTCTTCCTGCAATTACACCACCAGTTGTTACTCACAAGTTTAAGATAAAATCGATAGTAATAATTTAGGTAAACATAGTGAAGAAGTACTTACACGCACTGGCTCCTGTCAGAGCAGTCACAGTTGCCACAGGTGTTCGACATATTGAATGATACTCTTAAAGGTTTTATGCAGCTGCTATGTATGCTATGCTCTTTGTATATTAACTTGCTTGATATGTTTCAAGTTCATGCTTGGCCATGTATTTATAGATGGAGAAATGTAGTGCATGCCAGTAAGGGGATGGATGAGAGAAGAGGACAAGCTGAGAAGAAATTTTTCTGAAGGAATCTTTTTGATGATGGAATGGGGTGAATTGCTATCCTCCTCTCATGTCATATTCATTCTTCTTTATAAACAAAGACCATAAACTAAACTATTAATTATATTCATCTCCACAAAAAGAGTTTCATCCAAATTTCTACACCAGAAACGAAGACATTTTTAAAAATGAAGATCCTTGTGTAGACATTATGGCTGCTGTTGTATTTTTTTGTATGAACTCATAACTGAATGTCGAAATTTACATGTTCATTTTGTTCGACATAAATGAATATGTCTTTGTATTTGATAGAATTAAAGCTGTCTGAAAATGATATAGTTCGGTACTGATGCTGTTTATCTATCAGGATTGGTACTTTTATTCTAAGATACTAGATATAAAGAGAGGCATAAATGCCTCCAAATTTAGATCATCGAAATGGTAGGCACTGGTTACTTGCGTAAACAGTTCATTAGCTTATCAACTTATCCTCGAATCCAACTTTTTATACAAGGCAAGAAGCTGCTATACCATACATTTGAAAAGAGAGATGCTCTGATGCATTTAGAAGTTTATCGATTTCTTAATGAAGAAAGAAAACACAGGATATATAAATCTTTGATAAAAATCAATTTATTTGCCTCTTCATGGCATGCCGTAAACCTTTTTTACATAAATCTTAACCTTAGACTCATGCCTTAACCTTTATAGCTATAAGAAAGTAGCAGCAGCAACTAGATCATGGCTGTCATCTTCGTTCTCCTTCCCACTATTACGTTCAGACAAGTCTGAATCAATACTTTATTAATCGCACAAGAAAGCAGTGCATAAAAAATCTAGTATTGATTTCTTCTATCCACAAATATAAGTTTTACATAATTATGAGGCAAAAGTTGGACTCCGCCTGTACATTTCTGCATAAACTCTGTTGTCCTCGATCAAATATTTCAAGCACAAATAACTATATTTTGATGATAAGATGGTACCATCATTCACTGGATAATACTTATAAATAAGTGTACCATAAACCATATTCAAATAATACATAAACATTACTACAAACAATTAGAGATGTTCAAAAGGCAAAACAAAACTTGTATATCAACAAATTTCTTAAGCAGCCATGAAGGAGCTTAAAACTATCTCTAATATCTAGTAGCATCCTGGAGACATTCGTGGAAATGTGAAATGCTGATCGTCTGTTTCCCTGAGTAGACGGCTTCTGCTTCCCCGCCTTCTTCTCCCTGAGCTGCCATTTCAAGCACCATGTACATCTTCTTGATAGGCATCTATAATAAGAATATCATTATTAGTACTTTTAGAAACTTTCAAGTTCTTAGCTCCCTAAGGCTGTTAAGACTTCAATTTCAAAAAGCATATATTTTTGCAAAGCTAAGTGTTCCAAAAAGATTTTCTAGTTTGTTAAATGTTGAAATGAAAATGCATAGACAAAGACTGAGAACAACAAGCAACTGTATAGATAAATGAGCTCACATCATTGAGGGCCTCGGCAGCAGTATCAATATCTTCCTCAGAGAAAACTTTAAGTTGCTCCAACACCTGCAGGCAAAAAGAAAACCAGAACTTGAAGTTTATGAAATAACTAAATTATGTCCCCATGCTGGCAGAATGCACTCAACTTCTGGTAACATGGGAAAAAGCGCAGGAAAAGTAAAAATTAGACCAAGATATTTGTGTAGATGGTAGCAAGTTGAAACATCTCTGCCGAACTTTCTTTAGGACTGGAAGAAACCATAACCAGGCAAAATAACATTATGATTGAATCTAAGAGTGACTATATTACATAGTAGGATCATCTAGTCCGTGTGCTTTACATGTTCGTTTACTTCATTGAAAGGCCATAGAAGTGATGTTTGAAGTTTGCACGTTCTTCGTCCTGTTTTAAAGAAAAACTACAACTTCATGGGAAGTTTCTCAGGACGAGTGTAAGGCACCTGCCTCATTCATCTGTTATTTGACAATATCACATTGTAGTTGGTTCTTACATACAGTATACAACCACAAAAAAATCTAAAACGACATGGGATCCTAAATGATCATATACCTAATTAGACAGAGTACATGATGGGCTTATGCCCTCAGTAAGTTATTCAGACCAGATAGAGTGTGAAGCAGATACACACAAGAATAATCTAGGCTTATATTAAGTAAGAAGCACACATGAATCTCATCACAATACTTCCTAGAATCTCTTCATATAATGCTTTTGGATGTATGTTACTGTCAGATTGGTTCATACAACAAATATATAATGTTCAATGCTGTTACAGTTGTGCAGAGTGGAGATAAACATGATTTACCTTCTTCGCGTCTTCTGTCTTCAGAGTTGGAACATTATACGTGACTGAAAAAGCATCTTGAATACCAACTGAATCCAAAAAACTAAGCTCACTTGTAGTGCCAATTACCAGAACATTTTTCCCCTGAAAAGTGTTTTTTGAGAAAACTGGGCACTAACTAACAAAGTATTGCAATAACATATACATTAAGGCAAGGATCCAGCCACAACAAAGGTGCTGAAAGGATAGAGTAAAACTATTATAAATGAAAGTAGATGTGCTGCAAAAGAATCCCGAACTTGTTCTTTTGACTCTGGGAAGCAATGAAACATCAGAATGAAATAACTGGAATGCACTTAACCCTGTATAGGTCAAGACCTGTACAGTCCATAGTTAAGAGAGTCCCTAGGGCCTAGAGGTAGCCAGAGAAGGAAGTGAGCAGTGAGGCCAGATGTAGTTTCCACGAATCTTGAAGGAAGAAGCCAAGAAAAATGTTCAAACACATTAAGATAGATAGTTATAACGAGCAATTACAATAAATGTCTGAGTCTGATATCAAGGAAATAGCTTCTTGTCGGTTCCCCGTACAGGAAACTTGGGCACATAGCAGATTTATGAACGTCAGATACAGGCAGCGCTAACTAAGAATCAATAATTAACTCAAGTGAAGAAAAAACCTTAGGAGGAAGCCGTTTGAGCAGCACCATTAATGTCTGAGAAATCAAATTTGAAAATCGAGGTCCTATTGCAACATATTCAAGCAGCCTGCAACATGATAACAATATGTACTCGATATGATAAATCCTGTGCAGAACACCAAATCAAAAATAGTAATTTATCAAACATTAGTACATGTTACCTTTCAATATCATCAAGTATGACAATGCTTAATGGAGACTTATAAGCATCCTCAAAAACCTATAAAAAACACAAGCAAAAATATATTAACTTTCTTCACGACTGAAAAGAAATAATAAGATGTTCAGAAAGCTAATACAGAGATGGTGTTCATAAATAAATTTTATACTTAAATGCTAGGCACAGCAAATTATGTCAAATATGCCCTGGGTTATATTTTAAACACGTATTACGTTTCGTGATACATCCCATGTGTGAAATCAACTGTCAACAAATAAAAATAAATGAAATGGACACTACAAAATTTTCTACCACATACAAGACACCTGACATCGTTCTAAATAAATTAGAGTATATTGCTAGCACATTTGCAATTAGTACAAAGAGTAATATTGTAAGAACCTTGACAATTTGAGCACACTTGGTGCTTTCGCTCAGACCGATCATTGATTCAGCTGAGACCTATACATGGAGGGAAGAAATTATAAACATTTGAGAGATACCAGGGAGACCCAAAAAGGTTAGAACTCCAAGCCGTCCTAATGAAGAAATAAATTTATGTCGAAATGTGAAGACGTAAACTGCTGAGAGCAACTTACAATCTTGACATAAGGAAAGTCACTGCTAATACCAACGGTGGATGCCATTGCAGTCTTACCGCTGCCCAAACAATTTTTTTTTTTTTTTTTTACCACTAAAACTTGGATCAGGACAGATAAACATACAAAAAAAAAAACATAACCACACCCTGTATACCTTCCACTTGGTCCTTCCAAAAGACAAGTAATCAGTGGACTCCCTCTGCTCACCTTTACTTGTTCGGCTAATAGCATTGTTCTTTTAAATATGTGTGCATGTCTCCCACCAAACTCTACTATGCCATTAAGTCTGAAAGATTCATTTAGTTGGTGGAATGTGAAAAAAGCGTTCAGAAACACCGAAAATCAAGCTTATGTGGAGTTAAACTCGAGCTAAGCTCGATAAAGTGCTTCTGAACACCTATAATCAAACTTATGTAAAGCCAAACTATACACTGTACATTTTCGAATAACCAGACTCAAACACATGGTTCCAGTCCGTATCAAATTCGAGCTGAACTCAAACACTGTAATTTCTTGACAAGCCCAAGCTTGAGCACACTTGCAGTCGTGCTCGGCTAGTTTACAGCCCTTCTTACGAATAAGTCAAACATGCTAGGAATAAGTCAAACATGCTAGGACATATTCTTCGACTTGTTACATACCCTGGTTTTTCTGATCCTGTTCTTTTCTTGTTTTTTGCGAGGAATCAAGGATTGGGGATAAAGTGAAATTTCCTGTCTACCACATGCTTCATGATTTCTTGCATTATACCAATAAAAGCTTCCTATAGCTCAAATGCAGGATCCAGTACAATATAAAAGGTAAGTCTTCTAGCTTTTCCTTATGCATAATGAATGCAAAATACAAACAATTTCTAATGCAAACTTAGTTTGAGACCAATAATATTAATAGTACTTAATACATTCGTAGAAATAATGGAACCTCTGGTCAAATAATTCATACCTGCAACGTTCAAGGTCATCCATAGATGCTCCAAATGCTGGAAGTATTTCGTGGAGGGCATTCAGAAAATCATCCATTGTGACCTTTATATTCTCCTCATCCACAGGTTTAGAAAGATCTTCGAGATTCAGCTGCCGGTTTAAAGCATACGAAACTGCACTTTTTACTACACCTTCTAGCTCAGCTCCACTATAATTTTTTGAACGAGCAGCTGCATTCGATAAAGATGATTCTTTGTTAACACTACAAAGTTCAAGCTCAAATGATCAAGCAAGATGCCACCAAATAAGTGTAGATGTAGCATGAGATAGCCATTAAGACAGAAATGAAACATTAGGAAATTTTTTTATTTATCATCTCTGTTTTGATCTCTTTGAGATGGTTGTACGAGGAAAAAAGAAACAACTGTTTTCCTCAAAAAAGCCTGGCTTACTTACCAAGCTCTTGCAAGTCCACATCTGGAGCAAGAAAAGAACTCTCTTTCATCTTGTTTGTATGGATCTGAATAATTTGGAGACGCCCTTTCTCATCAGGAAGGCTAATTTCTATTTGTACTTCTAAACGCCCAGGTCTGAAACATATAAGTAGTTTGTAAACAGATATATATGCATACATGTTTAGTATGTAAATATATCACTGAATGATAATCATAGTTTGCACTGTATGTTGAGTAATTCACAAAACAAAATTGTGCAGACCTTAAAAGTGCTTCATCAAGCATATCTTTCCTATTCGTCATTCCGATGAGAAGAACATTATTCAGAGCTTCCACACCATCTATCTAATTATAAATTGATCATCAGTCAGATAGTGTTATTTGTCAACTCATCTTAGAGCAAACAACTGTCAGCTCTGAAACAAATTAAAAGCTCCTAAACTAACCTTTGTCAGAAGCTGGTTAACAATGCTATCATGAACTCCAGTGCCATCTTTAGTTGAACCTCTGGACTGCAAAAAGGAAAAGAAAATATGCATTGCATGACAAGACAAATATTTTACAAATTAAAGTAGTGACATGTGCGTATAATTTCAATCCATAACTGATACAAGGCCGTCTCAAAGCCCTATGCCAAACTTCAATTTCAGGCCCTCAAGTATGTAAAGAAGAAACGTTTCGATAAGAATAAAATTATATCTATACAATTATCATCCATTTGCTTTTCCTAATACACTATCAATATATTATCGAACTAGCAAATAAAAATGACAATCCTTCTAGTGTTCCCCCTCTGAAATTAAAGGCCTGTGCAGTTGCACACCCTGCACTGCTCTGGGTCGGGCCTCAACTGACATTGATATAGATTCTTACATTCAGAACACATATCTCAGCTTAAAAATAAATTCAATTCACTGTAAAATAAATCACTAATAATAACTACCTATAAAGTCAGTACGGTCAAATTTCAGATGGCACTGTGGAAGTCTGGTTTCTCCTTTAGCAGGCCTTCACAATACCTTGTCAGACTTTTGAGATAATACTCAAAAATGTATGCATGACTAAATATTGTAGAAACAATTAGAAGTCAAACCTTCCTTTTTCAATCAAGAAACTGATCAACTTAGCCACAAATAAGAAAATCTAGTTATGAGAAAGACATCAACTACGGTTCGGTGTAGAATTGTTGGGTTGGATAGAAAATATTCAATGTTTCATATACTTGTATAATGTTGCTGCCATTTGTAGTTGTGAACTCATAATCTTGAATTATGCCTCAGCATTCTTTCCAAATTTGATTATTTTTAACCTTAAACTCAAGTCTTCCTATTAATACAACAGGATTACTTTCATAATGTAAAAACAATATTATCTGACAGAAGTGAAGACCAGAGCCTATATGATGAAATAATGAGCAAAAACTTTGAGTTGTATAAACATGAATGGAACTCCAAATTCAGTTAGGAAAGTTCCTACCTTACAGATGGCATCAATTTCATCAAAAATGATAACATGCAGGTCGCTTTCATCCCCTACAAGTAAGATAAGAGGATATTTACAGTAAAGAATTCAAAAAAATATCTATAGCCAGTAATCATCATTACCTCGTGTTCTTTGGTCTTCTTCAGCATCGGCAAATAATTCCCTTACATTCTTTTCAGTTTCTCCAACAAATTTACTTAAGACTTCAGGCCCATTGACAATCTATAGTTAAATGTCAAAGTGTTGGAATTACCATCACTAGATGTTAAAAAAAAGTTTTTAATTGCAGCATCAAGTCTAGAAATTTGGTATTTCAGAAATACCATGTCTGATAACAGAACATAAACCAAACAAATAACTTAAAAATTGTTTTGGAAAATGCTAATAAATGAAAGCTTCAACAAAGTTGTCTCAACATCCAAGGAATTGGATAACCATTAGGACACAACTTTTTGCAGTTGTATACCCACGGGAATGTTTGCTTTGTTATAGATTAGATACTCCCTCCGTCCCTTTTTCTTACTCCATTTTGAAATTTTCACGCATATAAGAAAATTGAAACATTATAGTTTTCTTCCATTTTTACCAATATTTATTGCATTATTCAATATGTATGCGGAAAAAGTCAATATTACGGTTTAACATTGGAAATTTGTTAAGAAAGTTGTATTAAATGAAGAGATGGACAAGTAATTCGGGTCAATTTTTCTTTTTAAATGGACTTGTAAAAGGGGACGAAGAGAGTATTATACATGTAACGAAGGCAGAAGGCTTATGCTATAGTAAGCCTTGAAAACTCTAATTCCATACCTTGGGGTCCTTTCCATTTAACATTTTCCCAATCTGGCGAGCCATTAGAGTCTTTCCAGTACCAGGAGGTCCATAGAGCAGCATTCCCTTGACATGCTTAATGCCAAGCCTGAAATGTACACCATCCAAAATGGAATTAGATTCAACCCAACTTATCTAAGAAAACTGTAATATTAATTAAGCCATTGTGTACTGTGTATCTAACATTACTTAGAGGTTACATGAGGAGGGAAAACTCTAGAGGCAAAAGCTCTTCGAAATATGTCTCCAAACTCGTCACTTAATCCACCAATGCCCAGTGACTGAAGATTGAACTCTTTGTGCTTGAATAAGTTGCTGCTAGCCCCTTCACGCTGGTTGGTAATCTGCATAAATAGCACAAGTAGAACTAAAACTGATTAGTGAAAAAAAGTTGGCATAAAACAAAGATCAAGATAAATTAGACATAGAAACGAGTAAACGACTGACAAAAAGTAAAGCATATAAATAAGTTTACAGCAACATAATCATTGGTTATGCTAGAAACTGGTTTGGAACTGACATGAAGGGACTCGCCTTTATTCCACTAGAATTTGGTGTTGTAAATAGAATGTAAGTTTCAGCTGAGAGCATCCCTCTGTTGTCAATGTCATTTGACTTTTCTTGCTCACGTATAGCAGCTTCGTTGACAGTAAAGACGTAATTAATTCCCAGATACTCCAACATTACCTTTTGCCCTGTTGTCAAAACCTGCATGTCATGACACCTAAAGTTAACTTCTAAGATCTGTATACTCCAGCAATGCTTTGATTTTATTGCAAGAAAATGTTAACATTGGATACTGCTAAGATAACAAATTGGCCAACGAAAATTGATGGTGCAAAAGGACAAGCTGGAAATCAATCATATAGTTACTCCCCCTTGCAATTGTAATGTCACAGCCCTTGATTTACTGTATTTAAGTATCTTCTCAATGATGCCAAGGGCAATAGAGAGAGTACTAAGGAAGGATCCTCAAAGGCAACCCCTCGTGTTCATTTTAATAGGAAAAAAAGACTTTGATGATTGAGTTGTCCAGTTTGGGTGTGAGAATGGGTACCTGGTTGGCAAATCTATCCTGAATATGCTGTGCCAGACGAACCGCATCAACCTACAAACGAAATTATCAGCTAAGCTTTAAAATGTATGATAAAGCACTAATGCACTGCATCAATTGAAACCGCCACATTTTATGAATCAAGAAGGGAAAGCAGAGAAACCATACATATTCTTCTTTAGTCCCCTTTTTCACGAATTCCAGCTCAAGAGTAAGCATCGTAAGGTTAAAATCATCAGGTGGGATAAATCTGAACACATTATCAGTTAAAAGTATTCTCTCACTTATCCAAGAGCGAGAGATTAGAATATGGCAAAATGCATTTACAAGAAACTAGGGCCACAACAAACCTGCTAACAGATATAGAGTCACCGTTAGAAACTCTTGCATGACGACGTTGAATGGCATTAAGTCCGATTTTGCCATTCTCCATACTATCATGAGCAGTATGATATCAGTTAAAGGAACATATGTGCACTAAAGATAACATTATTACACTATTCAGTACCATTTCATACATTACTTAGGGTGGATGAATTTCTGAAACAAAAAATTATCCACCCTAAGTAAATAAGTACAACATTTTCTGTCAAGTAATTACAGAACTAGAGGAATCAACTATCATAATATAAATGCAAGCTTTTCTCGTAATATATATAGAGTTGTCGGAGTGGTTAAAACATGAGCTCATCCTATAATCAAGGTCTTAGGACTTCAGAGAACAATTAATGTGTATATCATAGCACATTTGTTAACCTAGGGTCACGATCAGTAGAGAACAATTTTAGTGTCAGAACAATTGTTGCGCGGACCTGCTAACATTCATACACACACACACACACTAATGGAACTGATTGATCAGCATAGTTTCGTTACCATAAATAAATCCTAAAAAATTACTCCTATACAATAACCTAATTAATCAAACAAATTCAAAAAACGTACAAATGTATTCGACATAATTATAGCAAATAACGGCAATGCAGGTTGTGAAGAGGGGAAAAGGATATGCGATAGTGAGAACGAAGGCATCGGCAACGAGTGCGAAATGGTGGGAGGTTCCGGGAACAGAGAAGCTTTGAAGATCAGAAGGATTGCAGTAGGCGAAATTGGTGGCCACCAGGCTTGGATTCGGAGTGCTTCCTACGATCATCGTGGATCCTGATGATCTCCCCGACATTGTTCTCGTTTTTGTTTATTGTTACCAGTTACCACACAAAACCAAATAGTATCATGTTATGTTTTTTTCCTTGGTCTGTAAGGAACGTATTGTTACAGGTGTTTTGAGTTTGTGTTTTGCATCACATGGAGTCAGGTCACAACGCGTAAGATGTAAGAGTTGTGCTGGAGGCATAAAATTAGGTACTAAAATTGTTACTAAATGATATGACATGGTTGATGTTGTAGTATGGATTTGAAAAATGCTAGAGTTAAATAAAATTGCATAAAAGGTTTGATAAAATGATAAGTGTCTTGATCGGTTATAACCCTGCATTCACATTAATATTCATCAATAAAAACCCACATTAGTGGAATTCAACTCATTTTGTGTAAAAATTATGTAACCAATTATGTGCATCTAGCATTATTCTATGATTTTTTTTATTGGTTTTATTGATGTGAATATAGGGATTCCATTTATTATTCAGAATTTACCATGTGTATTTGGGGAAATTTTAGGAACCAATTTTGGTATTCCTAACATTATTCAAGATGTAAACCAGATTTTACTTTCCTTTCTCTAGAACAGGATATATACATGTTCATAAAAAAATAATCACAACATAATAAGAATAAAATACTTTTGATCTACATAAGTTTTTTTTAAAAGTAAAAAATTCATTAATTAAAAGTTATACGAAATCTATAAAATAATTAAATTTCAACAATTACATGATAAATAAGATCAAATCCATATTTTCTTTGTCAAAATTACGATCGTTAAATTTGAATAGATCATTCATTGTAGAACATCCCGACTTTCATTACTAGGAACACTCAGCTTTTTTGGACGGAACATACAATTTAACAATCCATTTTAGTTGTAAAAAATACGTAAATCTGATTCATCATAACGTATCCGAAGAATCAACCATAACTGCAAGTCCATATAACCCATCAACGAAGCATAACTACGCAAATCTCGCAAACATAGAAACAAAACAAATTATCACAAGGACAGAGAACATAGCCAACATATGCATAGATAAAATTCAAAAATTGGGTAGGAAAACTCTTAACAAAGAGAGATTTATTGCATAAAAATAAAATTGATGAAAAATAATGGAAATGGAGCATCGTATTTTTGAAAAAAAAATTCTATATTTAGAAAAAAAAATCCTTTGAATTTATATGTCACCGATGGGGCTCTCCACCTAAATCATATTAAAGCCTTGAGTCTGGGTCTGTGGGAACAGTTCTGAGGGCTTGATTTTTCTTTTGCTAATTAATTCCGGGGCTTGATTTATTGTGTGGAATATTTCAAAGCTTTTGGAAATTGATTAGCTCTGTTCAGTCTTCGAGAAAAAGCCCCCAATATCATAATTTGAAGCTAAATGGTCTCAATATCATAGCTCAAAAACTTGGTCCCAAATATCATTCCATAACACAGTATTGTACGTGTAGCGTTTTAATTTTTTCAGTAAAAATGCTACTTCGTGTAACGTTTTATCTTTTTTTTTTAAAAACGCTAATGCGTTTAGCTTTTTGGGCGGAGGGAGAATTTTTTCTTAAAAAAATGCTAGATAGTATTGTGTTTTTGTGGTGGAAACGCTAGGTAGAGGATTGTTTTCAAAAGTAAACGCCACTTTATGTGGCGTTTGATGCTTTCCATTTTTTTTTCTTTTATATAATGAGTGAGGGTGCATATAATTAACCTTCGGGGTTCAGTAATTAACCTTTGGGGTTAAACATTTTCGTTTTGGGTTTAGAAATTTTGGGTATAAATTTTTAAATTTTATTTGTATTTCCTTGGGGTTTCAACGATTAACCTTTGGGATTCAACAGTTCCATTTTGGGTTTAGAAATATTCGGAACGATTAATTAAAATTTTAAAATTAAAAATACAATTTAGTTAAATTTAGGGGTTCAACAATTAACTTTTGGGGTTCAATGTTTCCATTTTGGGTTTTAGAAATATTCGGAACAATTAATAAACCGTATACGAACTTAGGGTTTAGGGTAGACCCTAAACCCTAACTAATCCTGATTTTTAAACGCGTAACGCGTTTAAAAATCAGGCCGCCGGATTCAATTTTTTAACTAAAATTTTAAAATTAAAAAAAACAATTTTAATTAAATTTAGGGGTTCAACAATTAACTTTTGGGGTTCAACATTTTCATTTTGGGTTTTAGAAATATTTAGAACGACGAATAAATCATATATATTTAGGAGAAAAAAGCAAAAAAAAAAAAAAGTTAAAAAAAAATAAACGCCACATGAAGTGGCGTTTTGTACTTTAACTCAACTTAGTTTAGCGTTTTAGAAGTACCAGTACCGCAAACTCAACTTGAATTAGCATCTTGAATAATAAAAAAAAAAGACACCAAACGCCACATAAAGTGGCGTTTACTTTTGAAAACAAAGTCTGAAAAGCAAGAAAACAAAAAAAAAAAAGAAGAAAAAATAACCCCTTCTAACGCTACACGCATTAGCGTTAAGAAGAAGAAAAAAATAAAAAATAAAAACACTATTTTATACTATGTCTTGGTATGATAATTGGGGCCAAGTTTTTGAGATGTGATTGTAATAGATAGGGTCAACGCCTTCGGTCTTCTCAGGGAAGCTTCTTTACATTTTAATAGACAAAAAATGAAAAGAAATTTCTGATTGGTATAGTGGGATGATAATGCAACCCCAAATTTTCTACAGACTTTTCCAAGTCTATTGATTTTAGCGTTTAAAGTTTCGCCCCATGCAATAAGCACAAGACTTATCAGTTGACTTGTTATCTATTTGCCCGCACTATATATGTCACTAAAATGCTAGACAAATTTCGAAATCTATACTCATCTTTCTTAATATCTTGAAAAGTTTTCATAATCCATCTTTGTTAAATATGATGTTCACAAGTTTTTCCCAGCTTGCATGGCCTCATACTTGTGCATTTTTCTTGTTGATTCTCTACAACTTCACATTATCAGCAAGTAAATCATCAGTCTCTTACTCCAAACACTGTGGCTCTATTGTCTCTGAGGCAACTCCTACCACTTATGCTGATTTTGCCTTCCCTTATCTGCAAGCATCAACTTCATTTTTAACAGGTGGTGAAGGAATTCTCGGCAAGTCACCTTATAGTTATCTTTATTCTTTCGACTTTCACACCTCGAGAAATGTCTATGCAACAAACACTCCTGGTGTTTACAAGATTGAAGCAGTGATGACTTTTAGGGTGTATAATGATGTGTATTATCCTGAAAGTAATGCAACTTATGGGATATCACCTCGTCGTCGTAGGAGGTCAGATAGATTGAAGTTCTTGCTACAGGGGTTCTGGTCAGAGTCCTCTGGGAAAGGTTGTTTTGTGGGATCTGCTTCTTGGTACTCCAGTAAAGGTGAGACTCTCACTCTTGACGCAAAGTTTAACATAAACTGTTCCAAGAATTCAACGTATTCTAATAGTTTTGTTACTGGAAAGTTAGAGAGTTTGAGTCTTTTAAATGATGAGAGCTATTTTGAACCAATTTCAATATTGTCTTTTCCTCAAGTAAAAGATTATGAGTACAAGTTGATATCTGAGGAAACCGTGAGAGGTTTTCATGTTGATGATATTGAAAAAAGTTTGGTTCTTGAGTCACACCCTGGAGAAATATGTTCATTGTTTAACATGGAATATATTCCTTTTAATCTGGAGTATGCAAGCAGTTGCAATAGTTCTTCCAAGAACTGTTCTCCAGTAGACGGGACTCTCGGATATGTGCCTACTTATATTTCCTTGAGTTCCATCCAATGCCATGAATATGGAAACAAGATGCGTTTTTTGGCACGACTTACTAATTACAGCTACAGTGGGAGTTATGAAAATTTTAATCCTAATTCAACATTAGTTGGGGAAGGATTGTGGGATGAGAAAACAAATTCTCTAGCTATTATTGCTTGCAGGATTACAAGTTCAAATACTTTAGGAGATGCTCATGTGGGGAATTGTTCATATCGGTTGAGCGTATGGTTCCCTTCAGTGTGGTCAATTAAAAATAGAGACAAAGCTGTAGGACAAATTTGGACAAATAAGACTGCACAAGATTCAGGATACTTTGGCAGGATCAAAATCAGGACTTCTGATTTGTACATGACGGTTCCTGGTTTCAAGTACGAGTACACTGAAATCGAGAAGGTGAATGAGTTATGTCCAAAAAAGGCAGTAACAAAGGGAAGAAAATACCCAAGTGGACAGTCTTATGATATGAGGTTTGACATGTCTGTGATTAACTCAAAGTATCTTAGCTGGGGTTACGCAGAACCCATACTCATAGGCAATAAATCGTATGTGCAATCTCCTGTGTACATATCAAATTCAAGATGGGGAGGCTATGGAAGAATCATTGAATCTGAAGTTGAGTCTGAAAATGCTGTTTCAGATAATGTTCCATTGAATGTTAGTTACAGGTTAAGTTTTTCATCGATGGGTGAAGTCAAATTACGAAATGGCTATTCATCATTGAATGCATCCTTGAATTCATATGGTCAGCTGGTTATCTCTGCTGAAGGAATTTATGATGCTGAAACAGGATACCTATGTATGGTTGGCTGTAGAAATCTAGGCTTTAAACATTCAGCGGATTGTGATATTTTACTGAGTTTCCAGTTCCCTAGATCAGAGGGGTCCAATGAAGGTTTTATCAAGGGTAGCATGAAGAGCACAAGAAAACAAAGTGACCCTCTTTTCTTTGAGCAGTTATCCTTAAAGGCTACCTCTTTGTCTAGTTTTGAAGCACAACGATCTGTATGGAGGATTGATTTAGAGATCATAATGGTCTTAATTTCAAACACTCTTGCGTGTATATCAATATGTTTCCAACTCTACTATGTGAAGAAGCACCCTAATACCCTTCCTCACATGTCACTTGTTATGCTTGTGATACTCACATTGGGGCACATGATCCCTCTTGTGCTAAACTTCGAAGCACTGTTCATGCCAAAGCAAAATACAGAAAATGTAATGCTAAGTAGTGCTGGATGGCTTGAAGTGAATGAGGTGATAGTAAGAGTGATTACAATGGCAGCCTTCCTCTTGCAATTTCGTCTCCTCCAATTTGCCTGGACTGCACGACAATCAGGTGAGAGTAATAAACAGGGCATATCAGTTGCCGAGAAAAAGACTTTGTTTGTTTCTTTACCAATATACATTGTTGGTGGATTGATTGCTTTCCTTGTGAACTGGAAGAAGAATTACTATAGCAATGCACAGCCTGCATTTGATTATTTTCAAGCACAGCATCAACAACACTCGCTCTGGGGGGATTTCAGATCATATGCTGGCCTGATACTCGACGGCTTTCTCTTCCCTCAAGTCCTGCTCAACATATTTCAGATGTCAAAGGAAAGTGCTCTGTCCATGCCTTTTTACCTAGGAACAACATTGGTTCACATAGTACCTCACATCTACGATATTTATCGAGCCAACAATTATGTTCCAGCCCATGTCATGCGCTCCTATATTTATGCAAATCCTAGTGCAGATATTTACTCTGCTGCTTGGGATATTATCATTCCACTAGGAGGCTTGTTGCTTGTTGTAATCATTTATTTGCAGCAAAGATATGGTGGCCGCGTTATCCTTCCTAGGAAATTCAGGGAGTTGGAATTATATGCCAAAGTCCCCGTGGATGAGACCTAATGGCCTAATGATGACGCTGATATTCTGGTTTACAGTTCAACATATCCCTGTAATACATTTCCTAGAAAACCTTAGCTATGAATGTTTTGTTTTCTATATCCGAATATCGTTGTATTTCTGTAAAATAAATTACTAATAAGAGATTTCATATCAGGGTAATTTGGTCAGCACTTACGTCGAGTGGCTGCCTAGTTTTGTTGGCATTCAACATGAAGCCGAATCTTCTGTCTCTACTGTGTCACACTAACGATAAAACAACATAATAAATATAAAATTTTCATATTTTAATAAACTTATAAAACGATCTGCAGTACCCAAGAGGCTAAAGTCAAGGATGAGGAAGTTGCAACCTCGATGCTAATTAGGCTAATTATATTTTTTATAAAAAAACTGAGAAATTCACACACAATTTGACACTGTTCAAATATTAAACTTGACTGTTAATTATAAAAACTTAAATCTGATTACATTTGTATATTACTATTAACAGATAACAGTTAATGTTTTTCTAAAAATGGATCCTGGGCTCCTCATTTTCAAAAGACTCTGTAATCTGTATTGATTTTAGCCATCAAAGTCACAGCCAGCAATAAGCACAAGACTTCTCAGTTGACTTGCACCTATTGATCATAGTCACTGTAACTGAACACAACTATATGTGTTAGTCTTCTTTCCTATTTTGTGAAAGTTTTCATCTTTCCATCTTTGTTATAGATCATGTTGACAAGTTTTTGCCAATTTACATGGCCTCATACTTGTACATTTGTCTTGTTGATTCTGTACAAGTTTACGATTTCGACAAGTAAAATAACAGTCTCTTACTCTAACCATTGTGGTTCAGTTGTTTCTGAGGCAACTCAAACAACTTATGCAGATTTAGCTTTTCCTTATCTGCGAACATCGACATCTTATTTAACAGGCGGTGAAAGAATCTTAGGAAAAAATTGGTCCCGTAGTTCTCTAGCTTCTTTCAACTTTCGCTCCTCGAGAAATGTCTATGCAACCAGTAGTCCCGGAGTTTACAAGATTGATGCAGAGTTGACTTTTCGGGTGTTCAATAATATGTATAATCCTGTAAGTAACTCATCTTATGGCAGATCATCTCATCGTCGCAGGAGGTCAGGTAGATTGAAGTTCTTGCTACATGGATTCTGGTCGGAGTCTTCGGGAAAAGGTTGCTTTGTAGGATCTGCTTCTTGGTTCTCAAGTAAAGGTGAGCCACTCAGTCTTGAAGCTATGTTTACGATAAATTATTCCAAGAGTTCTAGATATTCTAATAGTTTTGTAACTGGAAAGTTCGAGAGCTTGAGTCATTCAAATGATGAGAGTTATTTTGAACCGATTTTGATATTGTCGTTTCCTGAATTAAATCATTACGAGTACGAGTTGATATCTGAGGAATCTCTGAGAAAATTCCATGTAATTGATATTAAAAAAAGTTCGGTTCTTGGTTCACAACCTGGAGAAATATGTTCATTGTTCAACAGAGACTATATTACTTTCCGTTTGGAGTATGCAAAACGTTGCAGTAGTTCTTTCAAGAATTGTTCTCCTCTAGACGGGGTTGTTGAATATATGCCTCCTTACATTTCCTTGTATTCTGTTCAATGCTATGAAAACGAAAACAAGATGCGTTTTTTGGTACAGTTTACTAACAGAAGCTATGTTGAGAGGTATAAAATGTTTGATCCCAGTGCAACATTAATTGGGGAAGGATTGTGGGATGAGAAAACAAATTCTCTAGTCATTGTTGCTTGCAGGATTTCAAGTTCAAATTCTTTGGAAGATGCTCGTGTTGAGGATTGTTCATTTCGGTTGAGCCTGTATTACCCTTCAGTATGGTCAATAAAAAATAGAGACAAAGCCGTGGGACAGATTTGGACAAATAAGACTACACAAGATGTAGGTTACTTTAGCATGATCAAATTCAGGACTTCTGATGCATATATGAAAGTTCCTGGTTTGAAGTACGAATACACTGAAATTGAGAAGGTAACTAAGCAATGCCCAAAGAAGACGGTTACTAGGGGGGAGAGATACCCAAGTGGACAGTCCTATGATATGAGGTTTGACATGTCTGTGCAAAACTCAAAGTATTTTGGTTGGAGTTCTGCAGAACCCATCTTCATAGGCAATGAAACATATGCGTATTCTTCTGTGTTCATCTCAAACTCAAGATGGGGAGGTTATGGAGAAATTGTAGAATCCGAGGTTGAGTTTGAAAATGTTGTTTCGGATAACGTACCATTGAATGTCAGTTACAAGTTAAGTTTTTCATCGATGGGTGATGTCAAATTGGGAGCTGGACATTCTTCATTGAATACATCTTTGAATTCATACGGCCAGCTGGTTATCTCTGCTGAAGGAATTTATGATGCTGGAACAGGATACCTTTGTATGGTTGGCTGTAGAAATCTGGGCTTCAACAATTCGCTGGACTGTGATATATTGCTGAATTTCCAGTTTCCTGGATCCATAAGGACTAAAAGTGGTTTTATTAAGGGTAGCATTCAAAGCACAAGGAAACAAAGTGACCCTCTTTTCTTCAAGCACTTGAACTTGACATCATCATCTTTCTCTAGTTCTGAGGCACAACGATCCTTATGGAGGATTGATCTAGAGATCACAATGGTCTTGATCTCGAACACACTTGCATGCATATTTGTTTGTTTCCAACTTTACCATGTGAAAAGGTACCCTAATACCGTTCCTTATATCTCAATTTTGATGCTTGTGATACTTACATTGGGGCACATGGTCCCTCTTGTGCTAAACTTTGAAGCACTTTTCATGGTAAAGCAAAATACACAAAATACAATCCTAAGTAGTTCTGGATGGCTAGAAGTAAATGAAGTGATTGTAAGAGTTGCTACAATGGTGGCCTTCCTCTTGCAATTTCGTCTCCTCCAATTAGCCTGGACTGCACGACATACTGGTGAGAGTACCGAACCGGGTGTATCTGTTGCTGAGAAAAAGACTTTATTAGTTTCTTTACCTATATACATTTTTGGTGGGTTGGTTGCTTTTCTTGTGAACTGGCAGAAGAACTATTATGGCAGTGCACCGCGTGCATTTGGCTATTCACAAGCACAGCGTCAACAACATACGCTTTGGGGGGACTTAAGATCATATGCTGGCCTGATACTTGATGGATTTCTCTTCCCTCAGGTCCTTTTGAACGTGTTCCAGATGTCAAAGGAAAGTGCTCTGTCTATGCCTTTTTACCTAGGAACAACACTGGTTCATTCAGTACCTCATGCCTACGATATTTATCGAGCCAACAACTACGTTCCCGCTCATGTCAATGGCACATATGTTTATGCAAATCCTAGTGCAGATTTTTACTCTGCTGCTTGGGATATTATCATTCCACTGGCAGGATTTTTGCTTGTTGCAATCCTATTTTTGCAGCAAAGATATGGTGGTCGCTCTATCCTTCCTAGGAAATTCAGGGAGTTGGAATTATATGCAAAAGTGCCAGGAGTTGACACCTGAATGGCCTACCAATGTATTGCTGACTTGCTGTAGGCTTCTTTGAGTTTTTAACATGAACCTTCTCATCCAGCTATAAATGTATGGTTTGTAATCTCGGAATGTTGTTGTACTTCTGTAAGCTTCTCCTGGTTCTCCTGGTTATCAAGTGAGTTCTGGTTAAAATTTTATTTTAATCTTGGCAGTCCATATGATGATCCCACGGCTAGAAAATAATAGATGTTACTTTACACATCCCTCACATCCAATTGTCAGCTCCGACACGTTAACTATTAAACTGGACTGCTCATAAAAAAACTGAAGTCAACAGAAACCATTCCACTGCTTGTTCTATCCTGTAAAATATTTCCAAGTGCTTGCGCTCGGAAGTTGCTAGGTATCACACAACAATTTATAACCAAAATAAAAAAATGAGCTTAAACCAACTTCTAAAAATACTTAAAGGCAATATAGTACAGTTACAGAATATAGTAGAACTTATCAGTTGACTTGAATCATCTATACAGAATGATTTAATGTGCAAATAGCTAAAATGTATGTTTAGGCAAATGTAGTTCTGGTACAACGCAAGCACAAGAAATAAACCAAAATTTTGGAGATATATACATTCTTCCAGTGAAAATTTTCATATATCCAGCTTTCTAATAACAAATGTCAAGTTTTCGTTGCCAAGTTACATGGCCTCATACTTGTATATTTGTCTTGTTGATTCTGTACAGGTTTACAATATCGACAAGTCAATCATCAATGTCTTACTCCAAACATTGTGGTTCTGTTGTCTCTGAGGCAACTCCAACAACTTATGCAGATCTTACTTTTCCTCGTCTGCAAACATTAAATTCTTTTATAACAGGCGGTGAAAGAATCTCAGTCAAGGACTCATCCCATACTTCTCTAACTTTCTTTAATTTTCAGTTTCACTCTTCGAGAAATATATATGCAACAGATCTTCACGGGGTTTACAAGATTGATGCAGAGTTGATTCTTATGGTGGAAAATAATAATATGTATCTTGCTGCATGTAATTCAACTTACGGGAGATCATCTCGTCATTCCAGGGTGCCTGCTACATTGGTATTCTTGCTACAGGGATACTGGTCAGAATCTTCTGGGAAAGGTTGCTTTGTAGGATCTGCTCCTTGGTACTCATGTGAAGGTGAGCCTTCTAATCTTGAAGCAATGTTTATGTTAAATTATTCCAAGAGTTCTACATATTCTAATGGTTTTGTAACCGGAAAATTAGAGAGTTTGAGTCATTTTGATGATGAGGGCTATTTGAAATCGATTGCAATATTGTCTTTTCCTCAAGTAAATCGGTATGAGTACAAGTTAATATCTGAGGAGAAAGTGAAAGGTATCTATTTATTTGATGATATTGGAAAAAGTTCGGGTCTTGGTTCACAAACCGGGAAAGTATGTTCATTGTTCAACAGTGACTATATTACTTTTAATTTGGAGTATGCAAGTAGTTGCTGGAGTTCCTTAAAGAATTGTTCTCCGCTGGACGGAGTTCTTGGAGATAGGCCTACTTATGTTTCCTTGTATACTATTCAATGCCATGAGTACGGAAACAGGATGCGCTTTTTGGTACAATTCACAAATAGGAGCAATGTTGGGAGGGATAAAATGTTTGATCCCAGCGCGACACTAGTCGGGGAAGGATTGTGGGATGAGACAAAGAATTGTCTAGTCATTGTTGCTTGCAGGATTTCAAGTTCAAATTCTTTGGGAGATGCTCATGTTGGAGATTGTTCTTTTCGGTTGAGCCTGTATTTTCCTTCAGTATGGTCAATTAAAAATAGAGACCTAGCTGTGGGACAGATTTGGACAAATAAGACTGCACAGGATGTGGGGTACTTTGGCAGGATCAAATTCAGGACTTCGGAAGCGAACATCAATGTCCCTGGTTTTAAGTACGAATACACTGAAATCAAAAAGATAAATAAGTTATGCCCAAAGAAGGCAGTAATAAGGGGGGAAAGATATCCAAGTGGACAGTCTTATAATGATATGAGGTTCGACGTGTCTGTGCTAAACTCAATGTATTTTGTTTGGAGTGATGTACAACCCATTTTCATTGGCAATGTATCGCATGGGCATTCTTCTGTGAAATTCAAGTCAAACTCAGGATTGGGAGGTTACGGAGAGATTACAGAATCCGAAGTTGAGTTAGAAAAGGTTGTTTCGGATAATGTTCCAGTGAATGTCAGTTACAAGTTAAGTTTTTCATCCAAGAGGGATGGCATATTGGGAGCTGGCCATTCTTCACTGAACACGTCTGTGAATTCATACGGCGTGCTGGTTATCTCTGCCGAAGGAGTTTATGATGCTATAACAGGATACCTTTGTATGGTTGGCTGTAGAAATCTGGGCTTCAACAATTCACTGGACTGTGATATAGTACTGAATTTCCAATTTCCTGGATCTGGATCAATCAAGACTGGAGGTTTTATCAAGGGTAGCATGCAAAGCACAAGAAAACAAAGTGACCCTCTTTTCTTTGAGCACTTAGACATGACATCATCCTCTTTCATTAGTTCTGAAGCACGACGATCTATATGGAGGATTGATTTAGAGACAACAATGATCTTGATCTTGAACACAAATGTGTGCATATTAGTTTGCTTCCAACTTTACCATGTGAAGAGGTACCCCAGTACCGTTCCTTATATGTCACTTGTCATGCTTGTGATACTTACATTAGGACACATGGTCCCTCTTGTGCTAAACTTTGAAGCACAGTTTCTGGCCAAGCAATATCCAGAAAATCTAAGCATAAGTAATTCTGGATGGCTAGAAATAAATGAGGTGATTGTAAGAGTTACTACAATGGTAGCCTTCCTCTTTCAATTTCGTCTCCTCCAATTAGCCTGGAGTGCACGTCATACAGGTGAGAGTAATGAACAGAGCATATCAGTTGCTGAGAAAAAGACTTTATTAGCTTCATTGCCAATATACATTGTTGGTGGTTTGGTTACAATTCTTTTGAACTGGAAGAAGAATTACCACTCACGAGCTCAGTGCCAACAACATTCTCTTTGGGGGGATTTACGATCATATGGTGGCCTCATACTTGATGGCTTTCTCTTCCCTCAAGTCCTTGTCAACATATTTCAAATGTCAAGGAAAAGTGCTCTGTCTATGCCTTTTTACCTAGGAACAACATTGGTTCATTTAGTTCCTCAACCCACTAACTACGTTTCCTCTCGTGTTTGTGCAAATCCTATTGCAGATTCTTACTCTGCTGCTTGGGATATTATCATTCCACTGGCCGGTTTGTTTCTTGTTGCGATCATCTTTTTGCAGCAAAGATATGGTGGCCGCATTATCCTTCCTAGGAAATTCAGGTAGTTGAAAATATATGCCAAAGTGCCAGTGGTTAGCACTTAGCACCTGATGCTTGTTGACGATGTTGCAATTCGCTGGTTCTGTAATTTCTGTAATGCATTGATTTCGCCTCTGGGCTTCTCCCAGTATGTAACAAGAACTTTTTTTCCATCTGTTTATTGTTTCTTTTAATATTGGAAATAATATTACAGGTCAATCACTGTATCTCACAAAAGTAATTAACTAGTGTTTCTCAAACATTGATTTCTTTCAAAAAAATTTGAAGCGGATGAAATACATTAATTTTACTTCCTAATTGATCACCAACACAATAGTACAACTCTAATTCTATTTCTTAACAAAGTCAGCATATAAGAAAATGCTAATATCCAAATTAACAAAAATTAAAAATTAATTGAGTAGATCTAATCCAGCTAGCTATACAACAAAAGATTCTAAATGTATAAAACAAAAAACTTTAAAATGTGTATAAAACATTTTAACATGCAAAAGGTCAAATTACACATATGAGTATAATTTAACATAAACAGAGTATAATTGAACATGTCAATTGGCTAAAAACTATGTGCAAGTGCAGTTATGGTACAACCTAACTGGCACAAGAGTTGGTTGACTTGTTACATCTATGTCTATGAGCGCCAACTATATGCAACTGAATACTTCATTTCTTGAAATTTATACTCTTCTTGCCGAAATTTTCATAAATCCGTTTTGTTATAAACGATGATAAGATTCTGCCAGTTTGCATGGCCTCGTACTTGTATATTTGTCTTGTTGATTCTTTACAACTTCACGATTTCAACAAGTACATCATCAGTCTCTTACTCTAAACATTGTGGTTCTGTTGTCTCTCAGGCAACTCCAACTACATATGTAGATTTTACCTTCCCTTCTCTGAATACATTAGCTTCTTTTATAACAGGCAGTAAAAAAATCTTCGGCAAGAACTCATCCCATACTTCTCTGAATTCTCTCAGTTTCCGCTCCCTAAAATATATCTATGCAACAAATAGTCATGGGGTTTACAAGATTGATGCAGAGCTGACTGTTAGGGTGCATAATAATATTGGTAAAATGTCAGTTACGAGTTACGTTTTTCATCATCTGGTGTTGTCAGAATGGAAGCTGGTCATTCTTCACTGAATACATCCTTGAATTCATATGGCCAGCTGGTTATCTCTGCTGAAGGAGTTTATGATGCTAGAACAGGGTATCTTTGTATGGTTGGCTGTAGAGCTCTGGGCTCCAAAAATTCGTTGGACTATGAAATATTACTGAATTTCCAGTTTCCGGGATCCATCAAGACTAAAGGTGGTCTTGTTAAGGGCAGCATGCAAAGCACAAGGAAACAAAGTGACCCGCTTTTCTTTCAGAACTTGAACATGACATCATCCAATTTCTCTGGTTCTGAGGCAAAGCCATCCTTTTGGAGGATTAATTTAGGGATCACAATGGTCTTGATCTCGAACACAAGTGTGTGCATATTTCTTTGTTTCCAACTTTACCATGTGAGGACGTACCCTAATACCGTTCCTTATATATCACTTTTCATGCTTGTGAATTGTGATACTTACATTGGGGCACATGGTCCCTCTTGTGCTAAACTTTGAAGCACTGTTCATGAAGAAGCAAAATTCACAAAGTATGATCCGAAGTAGTTCTGAATGGCTAGAAGCCTAGAAGTGAATGAGGTGATGGTAAGAGTTGCTACAATGGTGGCCTTCCTCTTGCAATTTCGTCTCCTCCAATTAGCCTGGACTGCACGACATACAGGTGAGAATAATGAACCGGGTATATCAGTTACCGAGAAAAAGACTTTATTAGTTTCATTGCCAATTTACTTTGTTGGTGGGTTGGTTGCATTTCTTTCGAATTGGAAGAAGAATTACTATGGCAATGTGTCACGTTCACTTGAATATTCAAGAGCTCAGCACCAACATACCCTCTGGGGGGGTTTTAGATCGTATGCGGGCCTAATACTTGATGGTTTTCTCTTCCCTCAAGTCCTTCTGAACATGTTTCAGATGTCAAAGGAAAGTGCTCTGTCTATGCCGTTTTACCTAGGAACTACACTTGTTCATATAGTACCTCATGCCTATGATCTTTATCGATAAGTTCTGTAATGCATTGATGTCGCATGTGGCCTTCTCCGAGTATTTAACATGGACTTCTTTTCCATCTCTGATTAATGTTTACTATTCAATAAGGGAAATAATATTGCACGCACTGCTGTTTAATTGACTCGGCAACATCTCTTAACTTGTCATACTTGAAATTTATTACTTTATAATTATAGCTGATGCTTATTATATAAAGTAAAGCGACGTAAATATAGAGTAGGAATCCTATATTCTAACCAATAACGTGTAAATTAAATTAATCAACAAAAGTGTAATTGGTTCCATCATTAAGTTGGAGTACTAGTTGAAGTATGAATCCTATATTCTAAACCGGTTCCTGGACTATTATAAATAGCATTAAGGGGACTGCAATTTTTATAAACTAAGATAAATATTGCATAGATCTTCTCAAGTGTCACCCATCGTTAGTTGTTCTGAGAATCATTAGGTTCTTTTGATTTTTGAATTATGGTGTCAACAAAAATTGATCTGAACAGAAGTGAAAGCATCTATCATGTACTAAACGAACTTCATGTTACCAAGAGATGTTGTCGACATGATAATATTCTTAATTGTAACAGCATGGTACAGAATCAAAAAATTTCAGTATCTTTCGAATCCGGTAAATCTTTGAATTCGCTGTCTTTGTTTCAGAAAGGTTGCAAAGTAGAACATGTTTCTTACATTATCAGGGGGACTTTAGAAGCACTAGAATGCATCCACGTACGGGGAAATCGTGTGCATGGCAACGTCAATCTGAATACTGTTTTCTTCGACAAAGATTGTAGAGTGAAACTCGAGTTTCCTACTCGGATAACTAATCCAGACTTGGAAATTAATGCGAAGAAAGACCTAATTCCCTTTATCGATATTTCGAGGGTTGGAGAATTGGCTTGCAGTTTATATCATGGGAAGTCTCTGAAGAAGGAACACTTTGAAGGGTTTCTTAATACGTTGCCTCCATTGTTGCATGATTTTGTCAAGTTTTGTCTTTATTCATCGCGGACACTAACAATAAGCATGTTGAAGGACCATATTTTGTTCAAAGAATTGGCTGAATTCGATAAATATCAGGAGGAGTTGAAGAAGCTACTTGAATGAAAAAGTACGATATTTTGTAGTAGGATATTTTGTTTATGATTTAGTTAATCTATTTATGGTTTTGGTTTGCTGTGTTATATTTAATGGTAATTGCGTGTCAATACTTCGGGTTTTATGTATAGACGCTCTGTTTGATTACGGGAAGCTACAAGTGTTCTGTAATTCTAGTATTATGCTTTTGCACAGGTAGGTCTAAGTAACAATTTATTTGTTATGTAAAATATAACAATATATGCATAAATAATCTTATTGATCATACCAGTTTGATTTGTACCTCTAGTTTAGTAATTTGATTTTAGTAGGTGATCTGTTTTTGTCTGATCACGCAACTTGAAAACAGAAAACTGCAAGTTCACATAAATACTACATAGTTGATAAACTAAATACTTGTTTGGAGTTCTGTTTTGAACTGTTCTGGTTTTATTTTGTCATAGAATTTGAGCTCATGACATGATTCGAATTTCGAACCGAAAGATATAACAGATCTTCTTGTTTTTGGAAGGTATAAATAGATTAATGTCATAGCGCCTTGACAGTATGATCTTTTAACTTTTAAAAGCATAGATCGAATGGCAATCATAATCCGGTATCTCATTCTACAAAATTGCAACACACACATAAAGAGAGATGTACAAAGTGAAAACAGACACATACACCGTGCAGGAGAACTGGAAGAAGAATTACAATGTCAATGCGTCGCGTTCACTTGGCTATTCAAGAGCTCAGCACCAACAACATACACTTTGGGGGGATTTAAGATCATATGCTGGCCTGATACTTAATGGCTTTCTCTTCCCTCAAGTCCTTCTCAACATGTTTCAGATGTCAAGGGAAAGTGCTCTGTCTATGCCATTTTACCTAGGAACTACACTGGTTCATTCAGTACCTCATGCCTATGATCTTGATCGAGCCAACAAGAATGTTCCCTCTCATGTTAAAGATACTTATGTTTATGCAAATCCTAGTGCAGATTTTTACACTGTTGCCTAAGATATTATAATTCCACTGGCAGGTTTGTTGCTTGTTTGCAATCATATTTTTACAGCAAAGATATTCTTGTCCGCTTTTTTCTTCCTAGGAAATTCATGGAGGCTGAATTATATGCCAAAGTGCCTGTAGTTGGCACTTAATTAACCCCTACTGCTTGATGATGTTGGTTGACTTATTTCTGTAATGTATTGCTGTTGCCTGTAGGCTTCTCGGAGTGTATTTTTCTTAATATTGGAAATATAGTTGCACATCTGTTTAAATCTCCCTTGTGGGAGCAGACATTTTAATCTTAAATGGTAGTAACTTGCAGCAGCTGATAACAAGTTTATTGAATGTCTTGATGCTTCTGAGCACTAAACTTGTGATACTTCAGAAAACAGTCTCTACTTTCACCAGATCACCCATATAAAATCACAAGAAGATCTGGTTAAAATGTGTATTGATTTTTTTCAATTAATTCGATAGTGGCTGAAAAACACCAAACATTAATTCTGTAAAAGAGTTTTAATTGTAGAAGGAAAATAGACAACCCATGATAAAATATTAATAAAATCAAAATAATTAAATCTCCTTTATTTAATGGTACTAGACAATTTATCCGTGTTTCGCGCGATTTATAAATTTTTATTTTAAAATATTGAAATTAGATAAAATAATTCTTATTATTATTAAAAATTTATTGATCTCCTAAGAATTTCCTAAAAAATTTGATTTAAAACAATTTACATGAATTATTAATTTGAAAAATAATTTCATCATATATCTAAAATTTTTATAATCTTAAAAATATGAGAAAATGACCAAACTTAGGGGTGAGCACGGTTTTCCGAAAACCAGTTAAACCGACCAAACCAACCCGACCAAACCGAAGTTTAGGTTTTTTTTCGATTTGGGTTGGTTATGGTTTTAAATTTTTAAAAACCGAAAATTTTGGGTTGGGTTTAGTTTACCAATTTTTCCACCCGATTTAACCAACCCGACCATTAAGATCAATAATATATAAATAATATATATATATAGTTTTAATATTAATTTTATGTTTATATGAAATAAAAGACATGAGACCAAAAAATTCTTATATCATACAGGATGTGATTAATAATAAAATATTTGTAAGATTTTTCCATTGGTCTGCTGTTTGAGCCTGCAACAGTTTCTTGCATTCAGTAATATTTCATAACAATTTTGCTTGCAGTATTGGTTCACACATGTTGTTGCCTATTTTTTATTATTTAATAATGGTTTTAAACCGAAACCGACCAAACCAAACCGTTATAATTAGGTTGGTTTTTTTTAAATGTTATGGTTATTGGTTTGGTTATGCTTTGAAAAATTAAAAACCCGAAATTTATGGTCTAGTTGGTTTGGCGGTCCTAAACCGCCCAAACCACCCGATGCTCACCCCTAACCAAACTACATTACTTTTCTATAGAAGCTGCCCAAAATATCCGTCCGCGCTTAGCTCCGCCCTCTTTACCCACGGACCACGCATGTCTCACATGCGTACACGCATCTTAAAATTGTGTAGCCTTGGACCACGCATTCCAACAATGCGTGGAGTGTGTAATTTGAGATTCAGCATTCAGCGAACAGTGCCTTGAACACGCATGTTCAACATGCGTGGCTGCAGATTCAAGGAACTGTTCATCGTCTTCCTAGCCGTCGTCGGAGACATTTTTCGATCGAATTTTCGATCACTTCGTTTACTCCTTTCTAGGCATCTTTCACTAGCATGCTATATACCAAAATGATGGTCTTCTCGCCCTCTACAAACCTATACCAATCAATTTTCATTTTTTTCATCGGATTTGAAAGCCCCAACACCAAGCTCATTTCTCCGATCTGTTTTTCGAGCAGAATTCGAGGAATGCGCATCCTAGGCAACGCATGCCCAGCATGCGCAATCCGTGGTAAAAAAAGGTAAAGCTCAGCATTTTGGGCAAGTTGATTTAAATGGTGGGTATTTTGGTTTTTCACTCCAAAATATCATAGAAATAACAATTATCAATAATATATGAATGTAGTCTTTAGGATAAAATTTATAAATATTAAGTAGAATAACGTTTTTTAGAACCGACGCCCCTCTCATCACATACATGTTCAATAATAGTGTAAGAATTTATTTAATTAGAATATTAATTTATTTCGACACAATATAATGAAGAATGCGTGTATAACTTTTTTTATCCATTTAATCCGCTGATAAAATAGTTGGGTTGGTATATCATAGGAGGTTCAATTTAATAAAATAAAATAATAATATTACAATATTAATAATTAACTGATTACCTTTTTCAGCTAAAACGTATCATCTTTTCTATATTTTCTAACTAAAATCCATTTTTTCTAGAAATATCGCGTGCAACATTAATTTCTCCGTTTCCAAAAACACTACGAGCAATTTTATTTATTAAAACAACATAATTAAATTATAATTACTATAAACTAATCAACTAACTTTTTCACATAAAATATATTGTCTTTTAAATTTTCACGTTACCTTTTTTATTTTGTCTAACTAAAATCTTTTTTTTCCAATTATATCCTTTTCACCTAAAACATGTTACCTTTTAAATTTTTTTTAACTAAGATCTTTTTTTTTCCAATTATATCACAAGCGATTCTATTTAATAAAATAAAATAATAATTTTATAAACCGATTACCTTTTTAACTAAAATCTATCATCTTTTCTATATTGTTTTTAACTAAAATCTCTCTTTTTCTAGGTAATATCACGGACAACATTTATATAATTATTATATAATTATTTTATTTAAAAATTTAAGCTTCCAAAATTTATGTCTTAAAAAAATAAATTCAAATTAATGAAAAATATTTACTTAAAATTAAAAAAGGCAAAATGGAGAGGGAGCTCTGGGCTTCGTTTTGATGTTCTTGGATATGGTGGAGGTTGCCGGAGTGTGGAGAACGAAGGGGGGCGATTTTGAGGGGAAGAGAGCGTCGGAGTCATTTTGGTGAAAATGACGTCTCATCACGCATCTGGGAGATGCGTGACTTGCGATACGCATTCGAGGAATGCGCATCCCAGGCAACACATGCCCAGCATGCGCAATCCGTGGTAAAAAAAAGGCAAAGCTCAGCGCATATCAGCATCTTGGGCAAATTGATTTAAATGATGGGTATTTTGGTTTTTCACCCTAAAATTATCATAGGCATAAAAATTATCAATAATAATATGAACGTAATCTTTTGGATAAAATTTATAAATATTAAGTAGAATAACGTTTTTTTAGAACCGACGCCCCTCTCATCACATACTTGTTCAATAATAGCGTAAGAATTTATTTAATTATAATATTAATTTATTTCGATACAATATAATGAAGAACGTGTGTATAACTTTTTTTATCCATTTAATCTGCTGATAAAATAGTTGGGTTGGTTCAATTTAATCGGTTTGGTCATAACCCATGTATTATTTTTATACAAATTTTTAGATGTTAAGTGAAGATCTATATACTTTCCTAATTCATTACGATTTCCATAATGAGTCATAATAAAAATTGTATAATAAAAATTGTTTGAGAAGTTAAGATCATCGTTAGTATAATCGTTCAAAAAGAAATTAATATGGCCTTATAAGGAATAAAAAATGCAATGTAAACAACTTCCAATCATCATTTTACCTAAAAATACACTTAATTTTATATATATATATATATATATATATATATATATATATATATACACACACACACACACACACATATAATATGAAATAATAATTATATGCTCAAATAAAGTTTTCTAATTTTTTTAATATGTAAAATAAAGTAAATTTTATATAGATTTAATAGGTTTAATTAATGACTAATTAATATATCATTAAGAACTATCTAATGAAAGAAAAGAATTTTAATAAAAAAAATTAAAAAAACAAAAATTCAAGAAAATTATCTTGAATGTTTCGATTGTATATCCGATCTCCTAACATTATAATATGTAATATAGATTTGATAAATTAAAAACGGAATTTACTAAACAAATGTGCAACACTGATGCCCTTTTATTAATTAACTAGCTTCATTACCCATGCAAGGCACGGGAATATTCTAGCTTTATTGCGAGATTTTGATTTTTAATAGTTGTGATCATGAATATTCTTCAATTTGTTACAATGTTGCCTCAATATAGATTAACTTACTCTCTTTTCAAGTGTTCTCACTTTCTAACAGGTTGTGTCCAAAAAAGTCTGATATCCAATCAATTAGTCATCTAGTTCAATAATTTTAGTTATAAATTTATATTCATTATATATAGAACTGAGATGTCACAGTTTCGATTCTGGACAATGTGAAGATTAACTAACGTTTTCATAGCATTTGACTTTGGGGGTTTTAGAGTAAAATCATAGAAAATTGGAAGGTATAAATGTGAAATGATTTTAAAAAAAATGTGGGATATTGCGATATTTTGGTTTTTAGAAGTTCAACTTTGACCGTGAAAACCTTTCAAGTTGTAGCAGTGTTGCCTAAATATAGCTTAGCAAATTCTTTTCTCGAGGGCTTCATTTTCAACATGATCTGTCTAAGATTTATAATATCTACTAATATAGCCTTCTCTTTATGAGTTTTACTCTCTGCTACTTCCTTTTTACTATGCATCGGTTCTGCCTCTCTCTCCCCAGACCTCGGCGAACTCCCATTAATATGTCTTTGTGGAGCCTTCTTCCTTGCCCAACTAACATAAATTCGTTTGTCCTTGATGATGAGGCCATTAAGCTTAAAGATTAATCTCTCCAGAGTTCTTTCATCGAAAACCTTAACAAACCCATAACGGTTATTATTTTTATCTCTTTTTTGAGGCTGAACAATGTCCTTGATCCTTCCTTTTTTTTTTTGAATAATAACCAAAGATCTTTTAGCTGAACATAGTTCGGGAGATTGGTGATGAATCCTGTATTTTTTTCTCTATCCATTTTGAGTGACTCATGAGGGTTTCCCTCCATCCTTTTTTTTCTCCGGCCTTGAAGAATGACACTCGACTTTGCTCTTTGGATACTTGGTTTTGTCTCATCAGGGCTTCCTTGTAATCTAGCTTTGAATTCTCTTTATGAATTCCTAGACTTCTAAGGTGAATTTGCTGCAGCGCCTTTATAATTGCAAGATCATCACCCCTACAAGCTTTGACTGCAACTTCATCCTCTACCCATTTCCTATTAGCTTCTATAAATTTTTGAATATCTTCCTCTATACTTTGTGGTTTTTCTTCCCCCTTATTCAACTCTTTCTTCATTAATAGTATATTTCTCAGCAATTTTTCCTCTTTACGGTCATTCCAAGGTGATTCATCTTTGAACCTCATCCTTACTTCTCCTTTTGAGTTGTAATCTATTACCCTCTCTCTCAATTGGTTCTCTCAGTAATTCCTGGGTCGTAATTGTTAATCGTCTTGTCTCCCCAATTTCTGAATTTCTTCTTCCATATCTTTTTGTTTTCATCCACTATCTTGAAGCGACTATTCCACCAGTTTTCATCGATGTAGAAAGCATTAGATTCACTTTTGTAATCCTGACTCCATTTTTTATTGTCATCTTCATCCCTCAATCTAAACCTGTTTGGATCTGAATTTTGTGAAGGATGAAATTTTCTCTCTCCACTCTTTCTCTCTCTTCTTTCTCTCTCCATCTATTAATTAACTCCGTTAATATATAGTATTTTTTATGCAAATTTAGGGTTTTAATCAAACTCATTTCAGATTTTTAACTTTTTTCATCTCTAATTATACCCTCCATCTTTCTATGAACAATTTTTGTTTGAATCGAGTTTAAATTCAAATTAAAGTGAAGAACATGTGTGTGTATTGATACGTGCATATTTTTGCATATTTTTATTACCTATTTATTGCTTATACTTGTATTTTAATAAATTATTATGTTGCATTTCAGGAAATTCGAGAAAAATAAAGAAATGGCAAAATAAAGAAATAAAGTGCAAAGAAGAATAAAAGAAAAAGGAAAAAGGATTAAGAGTTTGGAGCAAATTGGAATATTTCAAACACACCCCAAAACCTTCATTTTTGGTGCAGCAAAATTTGAAAAAGTGCAGCATGATTTTATATTATTTTCAGAAGCAACCATGAATCTTTGAATAATAGAGCAGCAATCTTGGAATAAAAAAAGTATAGCATGACATTGGACCATCTTGTTTGCTTTCATATGTAAACAAGCTACTGACAAGTGCTATAAATAGCCTTGATTTGTTCAAAGTAAAGAGTGGACACTGCACAAAACTTAGACACCACACAGAAAAGCCAGCACCTTTTACTTCATCTTTTGCAATTCATTTTTTAGCTAGCCAGCACCTTTTACTTCATCTTTTGCAATTCACTTTAACTTTTAGACACAATTTTTGCTCTACCTTTTTTTTTGTTTTGCCAATTCTGTTCTTCTCTTCAATCATATCTTCGTTGTAATTTAGTTACCTAAATTTTGTAGCCTCCATCTTGTAAACACTTTCATTTTATTAATACAAATTTTCTCACTTTTCGTACATCTTGTTCTTCTTTTAATTTCATAGTTATGACCCATTTCAATTTTACAAGTGGATAAAGTAGCAAATATGCTAACCACTTGTGATTGAAAGGAGCCCTTAGATTTACTTTTTGATTATATTTAAATATTTTTTGTACGCCATCACATCCTTTACATTTCAGCTTTTCATTTCAGTTTTCTAGATTCAGTTTGTCGGCATCATTTTCTTTTTCCTGTAAAATCATTACTGGCTCAAACTTATTTTCTGTTCGGGGTCTTGCTTTTCCTGTGTTAATAATAATTCCGTTAGCGCCTTATTAAGTGTTTAAGCAATATGATTTTATTCATTTTTTTATCTGTTGCTCTCTGTCGTCGTAGTATTGTAGGTTTTCCATATTATTTGATAATCTTTGCTAATTAGGTTAATTAATTATCATCTTAAATCTTATTGTCTAGTCCACCTAAATTAGAAATTAAGGTTGTGCGAAAATTAAATAGTCTTTGTGGATTGAATCACAAATATTAAAACGATGATCGTGCGCTTGCGATATTAAATCTTTATTTTTAGCACATCAAGTTTTTGCGCTTGCAATATTAAATTTTATTTTTAGCACATCAAGTTTTTGGCGTCGCTGCCGGGGACTAATTATTTTTCGCGCCTTGATTTTTAATTTTTCGGATTAGTTTTACTTATCTTATTTTTGTCTCGTTTTTTTAGGAAGATGGAATTTCGGGAAAATTCTCACGGAGCTTGAAAAATCAAAAATTTTGGAAAAGTGCTTCGATAACCCGTATTTTACTCTTTTCGTATTTTTATTTTTAGAAAATCCCAAAAATCACAAAAAAAATTGAAATTTTTTAAAAAAATTATTTAGAAATTACATAATTGTTGCATCATGCATTTAATCACTTAGGATCACATCATCTAGATTTTTGTTTTCTTGTTTTAAATTTTTCGTACCTATTAAATTGTGGTGATCGCTGGAGGACCCAAAGGTGCGTTAAAATTTTCTTTTCTTTAGAATTTAGGACATGTAGTTAAGCATCCATAATTGTTTATAGTTTTCAAATAATATCGCTGTTTGTTGCATCATTTTTAATAAATCTTAAGGGCAAAACCACTCATAAGATAAGGGGAGAGATTTCATCACTCTTTCCTTGGCCCACAACAATTAATCCATCATTTTGCATGCTATTAGCCTTAATAAAATTAAATTTGACATGACCCATAGGATTTTCGCACTCAATTAGGAAGGTACCTAAGAAACGACGTAATCATTAATTATTTCGATTTTTTTGGTGTCTAGGCAAGCGAAAGCTTACCTGGCCAATTTGGATTTTGGTGTCTAGGCCGGTGTTTAGCCTCTTGGCAATGCTTGCACATACTTGGCCAAATCGGTTCGAATAATTATTGATTTACCGAATTTTTGGTGGTCCTTACAGTTAGGAGGAAGGTCTAGTTTATTTTGTTAAGGAACCCTAGGTCTAGAATTTTTCTTTTGATTCTTTTTTTCACCCTTTCTTTTGTTTGTTTAATTTATCTGCTACTTGTTTACTTTCATGGTTTATGCGAACTACTTGGCTTAGGAATAATTCTGCTAGGCCAGTGAGATCATTAGAGATTTCTTCCTCTTCTGAATCTGAGTCTATGGAAAATTCTGAACCAGTAGTAACCATGGCTGTGTCTCAAAAGGATCGTTGTTACCCCACCCGTTCTGCTCAACCCTCATGTATCACTCTTCCTCCCGTTAATGGTAATAATTTTGAGATTAGAGCCCATCACATTAGCATTTACCTAAGTTTACCGGGAGTGAAGGTGAGGATCCGTATCTTTTCCTTCATGAATTCGAGGAGGTTTGTGCCCTACAAAAACTCCAACAGTTGACCGAAGACTCCATTAGGCTTAGACTTATCAACTTCGCTTTGAAAGAAAATGCTAAGAAATGGTTGTATAGTCTTCCTGTTAATTCTATTTCCACGTGGGAGGGATTTGTGGTAATGTTTCTAAAAAAATATTTTCCAAACCATAAGACTACTAGGATTACAAATGAAATAAATCAATTTCTCAAAAGGAAAATGAGTCTTTTTGAAAATATTTTGATCGTTTTAAAAGCCTTTTATCACAATGCCCCCACCAAGGAATAGAAAAATGGAGACTCTGCAAAATTGTTTACGAGGCCTTAGATAGTCTAACAACCGCTTTGTTAGAGTCTATGTGTCAAGGTAAATTCATGGAAAAAGATGAGGACGAAGGGTGGGCCTTTTTCGAGGAATTAGCAGAAAAGACGATGTTGTGGGAGTCTACTGGGGAACCTAATAAGTCCGAGTCGTCTAGCTCATCTAGGGGTATTGGTAGCTAATACCAATACCAATCTGTGGCTAATCGCAGATATGTTTTTAATTCTCCCGAGTGACCCCCAACCAAAGAATCGTGGTACTCGTATAACAACACTGAAATGAAAGCTGATGTTCTGGGTATCACTACCCGTCTCTTGTACATTAAACGTTTCTCCATTAAACTGAACCCAAAATGTCCCTTCTGCCCCGTCCTCAGATCCTTGACAATTTGTTGTAGTTCTTTGTCCCTCGCTATTTCTTGTTCCACCTGTTCCCAGTTGACTCCGTGAGTCGAACACAATGTGTGTGTTGCTCTAAAAATTAAGCGTTAAATTGCAAGCAAACAATTTATTTCATTGTAAAATGTGAGATTCATTCCGCAGAGACTAATATTTTCGCGATCCTTAATTTTTAATTTAATCGAACTAGAACAAGTTGGGTTTTTGGAAATTTTGATTTTAACTAATTAATTCCTAATTTTAAACTCTAATTTATTCTAATTAATCTAAAAAGTCTAAATTATTTTAAAAAGTCTAAATTATTTTAAAACTAAATTAATCTAAAAGATATTTTAAACAATTCTAAATTCAAATTAAACTAGAATTTATTTTAAGAAATTATTTACAGAAAACTAAATTTTGAATTATCACTATTTAAAAAAAATGATTTTTATGAACAGAAAATTTTAAAAAAAAAAATTGACATGAAGTAATCGTAAACTTAACTAGCCAAAAATCAACCAAAATCAATTTGACAATTATTATCCATCCAATTTATAAACCGAAATTCGAATAAACTCAACATTTAGATTTATAGAACAAAACAACAGCAAGTTTTTTTACAAGAAACACAAAGATCAAACATGCTAATGACTCAAACAAACTCACAAGACTCAAACAAACTCAGCAACCAACAATCGCATTAGACAAAACAACTCGCCCATTAACTCGACCCAGCTAATAGGACTAAAATCACAGCAGACTCGAATACAAAATAAGCAAGAAACGCAGAAAACAGAATACCGAAAACTCAACTCAGAAACCAGTGAGTTAACTCGGCAGAAAACAAGAAATACTCGGCAAACTCCAGAAAAACATAAACGAACTTGACAAACTCAACTCAACCATCGTAGCAACACCATAAAAAAGGATTACGAACTCAGATATGGTAAACTCAGTATTCACAGTATTCAAACCCAAAACGGACGACACAAACAAAGATCAAAACGACAAAAAAAAAAGAAAAAAAAACAAATCTTAAACAATCGACTCGAGTCAACTCGAGTTGGACGAACTCAGCGGCAATAATTAGAACTCAAAACAGAAACTCGGCAGCGGAACAACAAATCGGGATCATCAATTGAACAAAATTCGTAAAGAACATTGGTTAACAAAGCACTACTAATGAAACACAAAACTAACGAATAAAACAGATAAAGGGACTCGTTTGTATCAAGAACAAAAATTACAACTCGTTCAAAACTCGACAATACAGTGAATTCCAATTCGACAAACAGAAAAAAATGAAAAAAAATGGAAAACAGCGAGAGGAGAGGTGATGGGTTTGGTGGTGAATTCGGGTAACAATTAACTCGACAGCAACATTGACTAGAAAGAAAAGAGGTTTTGTGTGTTAGGATAGGAGAAGGAAGAGGGTGATTTGCTCGAAATAAAAATAGGGGAAAGGAGGTGTTTACAGTTGAAGAAGATAGGTGCTGGGTTTGGTGTTTATGTTTTAACGAAACAGAGAATTAGAAAGGAGAAGAAAAAAAAAGGGAAAGGCTATTTAAGCTTCGAATTAAAACAGTAAAATAGAGAAATAAAATTAGAGAATTCGTAATGAAAGTTTGTAGAACTAATTTTTTTTTGTTTTTTTTTATAAATAGAAAAATAAAATTTTACTATGCAATTAAAGTTACCCTAAAATGATGATTTGGAATTAAATGGCCCACAATAAAATTGATGTTTAAAGGGGCTTAAATTACGAATTAAAACTAAGAACAAGAAATTAAAATTTCGTTACTTTCAACCTCGTGTGGAAATAAGATGTAGGTTTTTGGTGTGTAAGATGTGTGTACAAATGAAGGGGGGTATTTATAGGTAAAAATTAGGGTTTTGGGGGTGTGTGCAATTTCCATATTTGCTCCAAAGGTCCTAGCTCTTTTCCTTCTTTCATTTTGGGCATTTTTCTTTGTCTTTTGTCATTCTTTGCACTTTATTTCTTAGTTTTGCCATTTCTTCATTTTTCTCGAATTTCCTGAAATGCAAAAAAATAAGTTTATTAAAATACGAGTTCAAGTAGCAAATAGGTAAAAAAAATATGCAAAACTATGCAATTATCAAATGCCCCCATACCTATCTTTTGCTCCTCCTCGAGTAAAACACAAAGAGAAATGCAGAATGAACAACCTATACTCACTATCGTAGGAATCACGGGTAATTTTAGGTTTACCAACCCGTTAAACTCATAGACGATTTCTACAAGAGGAGTGTTGTCTCCTAAGGGTTTACAGAAGATATACCCATAAAATATTTGAGATAAATTAGCAAGTATTGAACTTTCCTCTTTTACTCTAGCTTTCATTGGTGTCAACAAAACAATTTTGTAGGAAAATATATGCCTAAAAGATTATTCTAATAATAGCCAAGTTATAGGTTCCCACAATCCACATGATTAGACTAAAAATTTACAAAAAATTCCAAGGTGTGTAGTGAATTTAGGCCCTTGATGGATAAGGTGCATACGAACATTTTCTCTTTTTCAACCAATATTGAACTGACCCAATCTCTATCAAAACAAGTATCTAGCCAAATTTCACGTTCTTAGTAGTTAGACCGACTGTGCAATGGTTGAGGTCCCAAAGGACTTATGCATCAACACCCATTTAGCGAGTTTTAGGTCAACAATCCCAGATCACAAGGGACCTTAGGTTGCTAGGCACAAAGTTCCCTCGGACTTACTTACTCGGGTTATCAATGAGCCCAACCTAGCCGATTTCTCTACTAAGAATTTATTATTACAAAATTACACTAGCACTCTACAATTACAAACATTTATTGACTCTTTTTTTTTCGAAACAATACTACAAGAGCAAAATCTCGCAAAGGTTTGATTCGACATTGTTCTAACATGTGGGTTCTCTCTCAGTTATCGAATAACATTCCTATACAATTTTTCCATCAAAGGTCTTGTGCAAATGTGTCGTCTTGGGCTTTTGAGCAAAAATTTGTTCGACACAAGTTTCATGAGGAAAACCTTACCCGACTACGTTCAAATTATCTAAAGGCATTATACATATAATTTTCAAAAAATAGTCAACACCAACTAGTTCTAAAATTTAAAGAGTGGGAAGGACAACTAAGCTAAAATAACTCTATTTTTGGATTTTTTAAAATTTTAAGATTTTTTGGATTTTTTCAATTTTATGTATTTACACTAAAATCCTCCCCCATACCTAAATCATGCATTGTCCTCAATGTATGCAAAATGCAAGATAAATGACAAGGGAGAATGGTAAGAAAATACCTGATAAGGATGAAAGAGAGTTTACAATTACCTACTGAAGAAACTTACTTGAATCATGGATCGATGAGGTGGATAACTTCTTCCTCGGGATCAATTGGCAGCTCTAAAAATGGTTTGAGTCTTTTTCCGTTAACTTTAAATATATCACCATTTTTAGGATTTTCAATTTCAATAGCACCAGTGAGGAAAAACGACCCTAACAATGTAAGGACCTTCCCACCTAGATCTCAGTTTTCCGGGAAACAAATGAAGCCTAGAATTGTACAAAAGAACTTTTTGACCGGGAGAAAAAGATTTTCTCAAAATAGATTTATCATGAAAAAGCTTAGTTCTTTGTTTATAGATTTTAGCATTCTCGTAAGCTTCATTTCTCAACTCCTCGAGTTCAGACAATTGCAACTTCCTATGACTACCGGCGGTTGGTAAGTCAAAATTTAACTCACGAATGGCCCACATGGCCCTATGTTCAAGCTCCACGGGTAAGTGACAGGCCTTGCCAAAGACAATCCGATAAGGGGACATGCCTAAAATGGTTTTAAAAGCGGTCTGATAGGCCCACAAAGCATCTATCAACTTAGTTGACCAATCCTTCCTATTTGAGTTGACAGTCTTTTCTAAAATTTGCTTAATTTGACGATTCGAGACTTCAACTTGCCCACTAGTTTGAGGATGGTAAGGGGTGGCTAGCCTATTAGTTATTGAGTACTTTTTCAAAAGAGACTCAAATTGACGATTCTTGAAGTGCTTGCCTTGGTCACTAATGATAGCCCTAGGTGTACCGAAACGAGAAAAGATATTCTCTTTGAGGAATTTAATAACGACCTTGTTATCATTGGACTTAGTAGCAATGGTTTCCACCCACTTAGACACGTAATCGACCGCTAACAGAATGTAAAGGTTGCCAAAGGAACTAGGAAAGGGGCCCATAAAATCAATACCCCATACATCGAAAATCTCAATGATTAAGATGGGGTTCATTGGCATCATGTTTAACCTAGTGATCTTTCCTAAGTGTTGACACATATTACACGCGGCACAGTATTCAGCAGCATCTTTGAACAAAGTAGGCCAATAAAAACCGCTTTGGAGGATTTTAGCGGCTGTTTTCTTAGCACTAAAATGCCTTCCACTGGCTTGGTCATGGCAGAAAGAAAGGATATTCTTGAATTCATGATTTGGGACGCACCTCCGAATTATTTGGTCGGGACGGTATTTAAAGAGATACGGGTCATCCTAAAAGAAGTGTTTGACTTGTGAAAAGAATTTGGATTTATCTTGAGAGGACCAATGAGAGGGAATGTCGCTGGTTGCAAGATAGTTGACAATATCGGCGAACCAAGGGGGATTAGAGATGGACAGAAGTTGCTCGTCCGGAAAAGATTCGTTTACAGGAGAGTCGATGGTGGACTCCACTATCAAGCAAGAAAGATGATCGGCGACAACATTCTCAGAACCCTTTTTATCCCTAATTTCTAGGTCAAACTCTTGAAGCAAGAGAATCCACCTAATCAATCGGGCTTTAGAGTCTTTCTTAGAGAATAGATAACGAAGAGCGGCATGATCGGTGTAGACAATGATTTTCGAACCGATAAGATAGGACCGAAACTTGTCGAGAGCAAAGACTACGGCTAGAAGTTCTTTTTCGGTGGTAGAATAATTAAGTTGGGAATCAATCAAAGTCTTGCTAGCATAGTAAATTACATGGGGCATCTTATCGATTCGTTGCCCTAAAACGGCTCCTACCACATAATCAGAAGCGTCACACATCAACTCGAAGGGGAGATTCCAATCGGGAGATCGAATGATTGGGGCAGAAGTCAATTCTTTCCTAAGATGCTCAGAAGATTGTAAACAATCGCTGTTGAAATCGAATTTGACATCTTTCCCGAGAAGATTGGTTAAGGGCCTAACCTTCTTGCTAAAATCCTTAATGAAACGCCTATAAAAGCTTGCATGGCCTAAGAAAGAACGAATGGCTTTGACCGACTTGGGTGGGGGTAGATTTGCAATGAAGTCAACTTTGGCTTTATCGACTTCTATCCCCTTTTCAGAAATTTTATGACCAAGAACGATCCCTTCCTTAACCATGAAATGACATTTTTCCCAGTTGAGAACGAGGTTAGTTTCTTTACACCTTTTTAAGACCAACTCAAGATGGTTTAAGCAATGGTGAAAAGACGAACCAAAGATGGAGAAGTCATCGATAAAGATCTCGAGAAAATCCCCTACCATGTCAGAAAAGATGCTCATCATGCACCTTTAGAAAGTGTCTGGAGAAGTGGTTAGACCAAAGGCTAAACGTCGATAGGCGAAAGTTCCAAAGGGACATGTGAAAGTGGTCTTTTCTTGGTCTTCGGGAGCAATGAGAATTTGAAAATAGCCAGAATAACCATCTAGAAAACAATAGAACGAATGACCGGCTAACCTTTCTAACATTTGATCGATAAAAGGCAAAGGGAAGTGGTCTTTTCTAGTGGCAGAATTGAGTTTCCTATAGTCTATGCACACCCTCCACCCGGATTGAACACGGGTGGGCACTTGCTCATCATTCTCGTTGGTGACAACGGTAATACCAGACTTTCTAGGAACTACTTGAATGGGGCTGACCCAAGAGCTATCAGAAATGGAATAAATGTTCCCATTATCGAGACACTTAAGAATTTCTTTTCGAACGACTTCCATCATGGTGGGGTTCAAACTCCATTGAGGGTCTCGAATGGGTTTCGCATCATCAACTAAGTGAATTCGATGTTGGATAATGGCCGGACTAATTCCTTTAATATCAGAGATACTCCAACCTATGGCTTCCTTATGTTCTCTAAGTACCCTAACAAGCTCGTCCTCTTGTAACTCGGTCAAATCAGAGGCGATAATAACGGGAAGAGACTCGTTAGGACCTAAAAAGGCGTACTTAAGAGTGTCGGGAAGAGATTTGAGTTCTAAATCGGGCGGCGTTGACTCAACGGGTTCACTAGTTTCGAGAAGAGACAGGGGAGATGGTTCATCATCTCGATTATTTGTAGGAATGGTGGATTCTAACGTTTGGTTGACCTCATTTTTATATTCGGAAACATCCCAATCATGGCCGAAGTATTTTAAACAAAAGTCGAGGGCCTCGTTAGAAGTCATGAAATTTTGATCAACTATTTCATCAATTAAATTGACATCCATAGGTTGATCATGAAAATCATCGGGTTGTTTCCCAACATGAAAAATATTGAGGTCAATGGTCATGTTCCCGAACGTTAGTTTCATTAATCCATTTCTACAATTAATCAAAGCATTCGAAGTGGCTAGAAACGGACATCCTAAAATGACGGGAATTTGGTATGTCGGATTCCTAACCGGTTTGGTTTCTAGTACCACAAAGTCAACAGGAAAGACGAAATCACCCACTTTAATTAGCACGTCCTCGATGATCCCCTTAGGAATTTTGATTGATCTATATGCTAATTGAAGGGTAACATTAATCTTTTGAAGTTCTCCTAACCCTAGGGTTTGGTAGACAGAAAATGGGAGCAAGTTCACACTGGCGCCTAAATCGAGTAACGCCTTGTCCACAAAAGAATTACCTATGACACATGAAATTGTGGGACAACCGGGGTCCTTATATTTCAAAGGAATCTGGTTAGAAAGAATTGAGCTCACTTGAGAGGTCAAAAAGGCTTTCTTACGAACTTGGGAGGTTCGCTTATGAGTGCACAAATCTTTTAGACATTTCGCATAAGAGGGAATTTATTGAATCGCGTCTAAAAGAGGAATGTTGACTTTAAATTGCTTAAAAACCTCTAAGATCTTGTCTAATTGAGCAGTTTGCTTATTAGAGACGAGGCGTTGTGGGTAAGGAGCCTTTGGTTTATAGACTTGTTCTTCGGGAACGGGCTCCCTAGTTGTTCCACTCGAAGAAGACGGCTGACTAGAAATAGGTGAAGAGACAGGAATCGGAGTTTGATCAGAAGGATCGAGAATAGGTGTCGGTGCATCGTTTGATTCTTCTTCTTCCTCTTCAGGGGACTCGACTCCTACTCGATTATCAACATGCTTTCCGGATCTTAGGGAAATGACAGCATGCACATTGTCATGAGGTCTTTGATTAATAGGAAACTTAGGGTTGACCTCGGGCTGACTTGGAAACTTATTCTTCTCACGCTCATGGATGGCACTAGCTAATTGGCTCACTTGAACCTCTAACTTAGACATGGCCTGGGTGCTAGCATTTAAGATTTGCCTATCTTGAGTCATGGTTTGCATGAAAGTCTGTTGTGATTGATCCAAATTAGTGGTGGATTTGAGAAGTGCATCGAGGCTTTTCTCCAACGATGTAAGTCGCTTATCCGACTCAGAAAAACTGGGAGGGTGGGAAGGAGCTTGATTCGGATAAGGAGCAAGATTTTGAGGGGAAAAAGAATTCGCGTGAGGTTTATGAAAAACCGGCGGTTAAGATTAGAAGTTTTGGAACGAAGGAGGTTGATTTTGGAATTGTGCGGGGTGAGATTGTTGACTTTGACCTTGATTCCAAGAAAAGTTCGGGTGATTTTTCCAACCGGGGTTATAAATAGGAGCATAAGGATCATTTCGAGGACCCGATTGGAACATCGCATTGACTTGTTGAAAATCTTGAGGATTTTGTATCCCTTGATTGGTTGAGTTAAAATTTGAGCACATGGATACTTGGGAGGGCTTCTAAACGTCGAGTAAGAGTGGCTAATTTAGCCTCGGTCGCGATAGAGTTACCAACTTGATGTAGCCCTCTTTGTGCATGGTAGCTATTGAATCGTTTGATTTCTCGGGTTCTCGAGTGGGCTCCCTAGTTGATTCCCATAGCATAGTCTTTTTCGCGAACTCTTCGAAAAATTCCCATCCATCGTCCTCGTCTTTCTCCATGAATTTCCCTTGGCACATAGATTCCAACAATGCGGTTGTTGAACCATCTAAGGCATTGTACACAATCTTACAGAGCCTCCATTTTTCGATTCCATGGTGGGGACATTGGGATAAAAGATTTTTAAAGCGGTCAAAACACGTCCAAAATGGTTCGTTGAGTTTTTGACGAAATTGATTAATCTCATTAGTAAGTTTCGTAGTTTTATGGCTTAGAAAGAATTTTTTTAGAAAGATGACTACGAAACCCTCCCACGTGGAAATCGAATTTACAGGTAGACTATACAACCATTTTTTTACATTATCTTTTAGAGCGAAGTTGATTAGTCTAAGCCGTATGGAGTCCTCAGAAAGTTGTTGGAGTTTTTGCAAAGCGCAAACCTCCTCGAATTCATGTAGAAAAAGATAAGGATCCTCACCGTCACTCCCGCGAAAATTAGGTAACATGCTAATTTGATGGCCTTTGATTTCGAAATTATTACCATTAACTGGGGGAAGAGTGATACATGAGGGTTGAGCAGAACGGGTGGGATAGCAACGGTCCTTAAGAGACATGGCCATGGTTACTATTGGTTCGGTAATTTCTAAAGATTCGAAATCAGACGAGGAAGAAATCACAAATGATCTCAATAGTCTCGCAGAATTATCTCTAAACCAAGTAGTTCGCATAAACCACGAAAGGAAACACGTAGCAAGTAAGTGCGGAGAAAGATTTAAACAGACAAAAGAAAGGGTGAAAAATCAAAAGAAAAATTCTATACCTAGGGTTCCTTAATAAACTAGACCTTGCTCCTAACTTTAAGGACCACCAAAAACTCGGCAAATCAGAATTTATTCGGACCGATTTGGCCAGGTAGGTGCAAGCATTGCCAAGAGGCTAAACACCAGCCTAGACACCAAATCCTAATTGGCCAGGTAAGCTTTCGCTTACCTAGACACCAAAGAGTTGGAATAATTAATGATTACTTCGTTTCTTAGGTACCTTTCTAATTGAGCGCGAAATTCCTAGGGGCCAATGTCTAATTAATTTTATTAAGGCTTGGCATGCAAAATGATGGATTAAATTGTTTCTGGGCCAAGGAATGAGTGATGAAATCCCTCCCCTTATCTTGTGATGTGGTTTTGCCCTTAAGATTTATTAGTGAATGAATGCAACAAACAACGATATATATACAAAACTATAAACAATTATGGATGCTTACACTACGTGTTTTAACTAAAAGAAAGAAGAAATTTAACGTACCTTTGGGTCCTCTAGCAATCACCAAAATTTATAAGGTACGAAAAATTAAAAACAAGAAAATAAAAATCTAGATGATGTGCCCTAAGTGATTAAATGCATGATGCAACAATTATGTATTTACTAGCTAATTTTTTTGGACTTTTAATTTTCAATTTTTTGTGATTTTTGATTTTTTTTTTGATTTTCCAAAAAAAAAAGAGGCCAAAAGAGTGAAATGCGGGTTACCGAAACATGCTTCCAAAAATTCCAATTTTCCTCCACGGTGATTCCCGAAATTTCAACTTTCCTAAAAATAAAACGAGATAAAAACGAGAAGTAAAACTAATCCGAAAAATTAGCAATTAAGGTGTGAAAAATATTTGGTTCCCCGGCAGCGGCGCCAAAAACTTGATGTGCTAAAAATAAACAATTAAAATCGCAAGCGCACAATCTCGTTTTAGTATTTTAAGATTCGTTCCACAGGGATTAATTTAATTCGTGATCCTTAATTTCTAATTTAGGCGAATTAGAACAAGTTGGAATTTCTGTATTTTTACTATTAATTCCTAAAGAAAATTTACACTATTTTTAAAAGAAAATTTAATTAATCTATTTTAGACTAAAAAAAGGAATTTTTGCACTTTTACTATTTAATTTTAAATTGATTTTTATTTAAAAGAAATTTAATCTATTTTTGTACTTCTAAATTAGTTTAATTAAAAGTGAAAAATAAATCTCTCTAAAATTTCTAAAATCGAATTAAAATTGGGTTTTGAAAAAAAATTCAATTTTATACTATTTAATTTTTAATTCTAAATTATTCTAAAATTAATACTAGATTTTATTCTCAAACAATTTTTTTTTTGAATAAGAGAAGCATGTATATTACAGTAAAACCTCGATAAATGAATAGTCTACAAGCGAATAATCTTGTCAAATGAATAATTTTTTCTAGTCACAACATAACAGGTACAGTTTTTTTCAATCGCCATATATAAATAATCTCGATAAATGAATAACATTCTCAGATCCAAGGGTATTAATTTATCGAAATTTAACTATATAGGCAACAAAGAACATCAGTACCCTCTTATTTTTTTATTCTAAAATCAATCTTCTTTTTCACTTCCATCAGGACCTCGCTCTCCAAATCCCCGCCGTGGAAAAAGGGAAAAACCATATTGTCTCCAAGTTCAGGGAATGGTGTCTTTCTCATTACCGATCCATCACGATCAAATGCAAGAAGTCCATGATAATTATAAAAAACAAGTTTTGTAAACTTGCTTGCACCTGAGTGAAGGAATTTATGACCGTAGCGGAAGCGTAAATCACATTTACTTGCATAAAAACCTAATTAATCATGTATATAGATTTAAAAATTGTATGAACACAAGAAAAATACCTTGATAGCTTTCCTGGGATTGTTATGAATGTGTCTTTGATTTCCAGCAATCACCCCTCAAGTGTGGAGTGCTCTAATGGTATCCACCAAGATCAAATATCATATAGTAGATTAAGAACAATTGAGAAAATAATTAAAATGATTTGGAATGATTTTGATGAACTTCAAAAGCTCTCAATGATCCTCTCAAATCCCCTGGGATGTTTTGTTTTTGTGTTTCTTGTGTGTCTTCCAACTCTTGGAATGCTTGATATTTAAAGAAATAAAGTCTTTACTTTACTTAATTAAATAATCATTTAATAATTAAAACCTTTTTAATTATTAATCCCATTCTGAAAATAATTCTCTCATAAAATTTAATTTCTCAAACTAAATTTTGTAATTAATAATTATTAAGAACTTTTCTTAATTTATTTATAATCTATTAAATCTCATTTAATAAATTATAAATAATTGCTAATTAATTATTTATTCAATAAATAAATAGTTCATAGCCATTATTAATTATTCTCATTATCTATAAATATTTAACCTTTTTATGGTGTGACCCTTTAGGTTCAATATTAAGCCGGTAGTAGAAATAAATAATAATAAACTATTTATTATTACTTATACGAATTACTAATTAATTCGTTAAATATAATTACATAAGTAATTAATATTTATTCTACATCGTGAGTGATACTTTTGAATATATCGCGACTATCCGGATAATATGAATTCATTGCTTAGAATATATAAAACCTATTCAGCAAATGGTTACCGTACAATCAATTCCTTCTACCCGACAATATCCCGATTAAATACAAGGCATGGATCGCGTGTCAAGCCTATTTAATTTAATCATATAATTTCTTATACATTATGCCTAGTTCATTTGAATTAGAAACTCTTTCTAACTTCAATTACTCTGGCCAGAGATTCCAGAACTAACATAGTAAGAACATCATAGGATATTCACTTTCTTTTACTGAAAGGGGTAGATTCTTTATCGATCGTTAACTATCTTCATATACAAATTCCTATACCCAGAGTAGAACTAATGATTGTCCCTTGAGGACTTAGAACTAAACCAAAACATAGTTCATTGTATATAAGATTACTTTAACGGTCTCAAGTCTAAGGACACTTGTACCACCATCAACTTATGAACAACTATTAACACGTGAGTAAACTCCATTAGTCGTTCATTAGATCAAGTCACGTTCAGTGAACTTATTCTCCAATAAGCACCTACATACTAGCTATAGTGTCACCACACGAATGTCTATGAGAACAGACATCCTTCCGAGGAAGCAAGCATAGTATGTACCGATCTTTACGGATTGACTAACTCCCAATTAGTTATCCTACGATCGGGAACTATTTAAGTTTAGTGTTATCATCTTCTAGATCTCATTATTATAATCTCATTATAATTCTAGAAGCTTTACTCTAAACTATGGAACTTCTAATTTAAACACTTTAAATAGATAAAGCCCGTAATAAAAACAACAAGTCTTTTATTAATATAAATAAAATCAAATAAGATTACATGAAAGTATTTCCTAACCCATCACACATGATTGGGTTTAGGACAAAATACTATCAAACTCCCACTTGTACTAAAGCCAATCACTCTGGTATCTTATACCCATCTTATCTCTATGTCGATCAAAGTGAGCCTGAGACAATGCCTTAGTAAATGGGTCCGCTATGTTGTTATGTGTGTCAATTCTTACGATGTTGACATCCCCTCTTTCTATGATCTCTCGAATCAGATGAAAGCGCCGCAACACGTGTTTGGAATTATTATGGGATCTTGGTTCCTTAGCTTGAGCTATCGCAGCGTTGTTATCACAATACAACACAATGCTAGGAACTACTCCCAAATCAGAAACAAATTTCCTCATCGAGACAGCTTCCTTTGCAGCTTCACATGCAGCTATATATTCTGCTTCCGCTGTGGAGTCAGCCGTTGTAGGCTGTTTGGAACTCTTCCAACTAATCGCTCCCCCATTTAGAGTAAATACATACCCCGACTGGGATCTGCTACCATCGCCTTCTGATTGAAAACTAGAGTCAGTATAACCCTCAATTTTCAATTCAGATCCACCAAAAACAAGAAAAACATCTTTAGTCCTTCTCAAGTACTTCAATATGTTCTTCACTGCTTTCCAGTGTTCTTCACTTGGGTTAGACTGATATCTGCTCGTCACACTAAGTGAATGAGCAACATCAGCTCTAGTACATAACATCGCATACATGATGGATCCTATTGCCGAGGCATAAGGAATCCTACTCATGCGCACCCTTTCCTCATATGTCTTTGGAGACATCTTGTCGGAAAGAGTAATCCCATGACTAATAGGAATGAGACCTCTTTTCGAGTTCTCCATGCTAAACCGTTTTAGCATTTTATCGATGTATGTACCTTGGGATAGGCCAATCGTTCGATTAGATCTATCTCTATAGATCTTCATCCCTAAAATATAGGATGCCTCTCCCAAGTCCTTCATAGTGAAGTTCTTTGATAGCCAGACCTTGACTGATTGTAACATCGGTATATCATTTCCTATTATAAGTATGTAATCCACATACAATATAAGAAATGTTACCGCGCTCCCACTAACCTTCTTGTAAACACATGGTTCATCTAAGTTTTTGATAAAATCAAACTCTTTGATTGTCTCATCAAAACGGATGTTCCATTTTCGAGAAGCTTGCTTCAAACCATATATGGTTCGCAGCAGTCTACATATGAGATTTTCGTTTCCACTGGAAACAAAACCCTCTGGCTGTGTCATATACACTTCCTCTTCAAGTTTCCCATTGAGGAAGGCCGTCTTTACGTCCATTTGCCAGATCTCGTAATCATAGTAGGCTGCAATCGCAAGCAAAATCCTAATGGATTTGAGCAAGGCTACAGGCGAAAAGGTTTCATCAAAGTCAATCCCTTGTCTTTGTTTGAATCCTTTTGCCACAAGCCTGGCCTTATAGGTCTCCACCTGGCCATCTGCTCCTAACTTTCGTTTGTATATCCATTTGCACCCAATGGGTTTAACTCCTTCAGGTGCCTCAACCAAAGTCCACACTTGGTTTATATACATCTAGTCCATTTCGGATTTCATGGCATCCTGCCATTTCTCTGAGTCATTACAACTCACAGCCTCTTCATAAGTCATAGGGTCCTCATCATCAACAAATGACAAATCATCATCATTTTCAATGACAAGCCCGTAATATCTTTCGATTGGGCGGGACACTCTCTCTGACTTACGTAAAGGTTGTTCTACAGAAGGTTGTTCTTTCTGAACAAGTACTACTTCTCTAATCGTTGCATTTTGTGGTTCTTGAACTTCATCAAGTTCAATATTTCTCCCACTGTTTCTATCAAGGAGGAACTGTTCCTCTAAGAAGTGTGCGTGACTAGAAACAAATATCCTTTGATCAGAAGGATCATAGAAATAATATCCATGACCTTCTTTAGGATATCCCACAAAACTGCATTTCACGGATCTAGGTTCCAACTTATCATGTTCAACTTTCTTGACATAAGCTGGACACCCCCAAACCTTAACATGTTTAAGACCTGGTTTCTTCCTACTCCACATCTCATGTGGGGTCGTGAGAACCGATTTAGAAGGCACCTTGTTCAGTAAATACGCTGACGTCTCTAAAGCATAACCCCATAGTGTTACTGGAAGATCAGTAAAGCTCATCATGGACCTCACCATATCTAATAGAGTACGATTCCTTCTCTCAGATACTCCATTTAATTGTGGAGTATAGGGAGGGGTCCATTGAGAAACTATACCATTTTCTTTAAGATAACCTAAAAACTCTCCACTTAAGTACTCACCTCCTCGATCTGATCGAAGAACTTTTATACTACGTGCGGTTTGTTTTTCTACTTCATTTCTATATTCCTTGAACTTTTCAAAAGCTTCGGATTTGTATTTCATAAGATATACATATCCTAACCTGGATCGATCATTCGTAAAAGTAATGAAGTATGAAAATCCTCCTCTAGCACTTGTTGACATTGGTCCACACACATCTGTGTGTACCAAGTCTAACAACCCCGCAGCTCTCTCTCCATGTCCAGTAAATGGAGATTTAGTCATTTTACCCATGAGACAAGACTCGCATGTAGGATATGATTCAAAATCAAAATGTTCTAGTAACTTATCCTTATGTAATGTGCGAAGTCTGTTCTCACTAATATGACCTAGTCTGCAGTGCCATAAATAAGTTGGATTTTTATTATCTCTTTTTCTTTTATTATTAGGTTGTTCAATTTGAAACAAATTATGTTCTAAGTCACATATATACAAACCATTATGTAATGTACCGTATCTATAAGTAATATTATTTCTCTTAATTAAACATTTATTATTCTCAACAATAAATGTAAAACCATCCGAATCAAGTACAGGAATAGAAACAATATTTCTTACAATAGATGGTACATAATAACATTTATTCAACACAATAGTTTTGATCGTAGGCATATGCAAAGGAAATGATCCTACAGCTGCAGCAGCAACTCTTGCTCCATTTCCCATCAATAGAATCACTTCATCTTCCCCCAGAGATCTACTTTGTTTTAGTCCCTGCAACGAATTGCAAATATGAGACCCACAAGCAGTATCCAATACCCAAGTAGAAATCTGACTTAAAGACATATTTAGTTCAATCATGAACATACCTGAATCTGAAGCGTTAATCTCATTGCCCTTCTTATTCTTTAACTCTGCAAGGTAAACCTTACAGTTCCTCTTCCAGTGTCCCACCTTGTTACAGTGGAAGCAAACTCCTTTGCTTTTCGGGTCAACCTTTGGTGGAACAGGCTTATTCTCACCCTTTTTCTTATTCTTCGGCTTCCAGTTCCTCTTCCTCTTAGTAGAGGTACTGGCACCGATCATAAGAACAGAACCCCTTTTGGAGGGAAAATTCGCCTCAGCAGTTTTCAGCATGTTGTGGAGCTCAGCTAAGCTGACATCCATCTTGTTCATGTGAAAGTTCATAACGAACTGCGAGAACGAATCCGGGAGTGACTGCAAGACTAAATCTTGGCTTAACTCCCCATCCATGACAAAACCTAACTGCCCTAGATGCTCAATCAGATTGATCATCTTAAGCACATGGTCATTCACAGACGACCCTTCAGCCATTCTACATTGGAATAGCTCTTTCGATATATCATATCGAGCGGTTCTCCCTTGTACATCATAAAGCTCCTGTAGATGTATCAGAATGGTAGGAGCATCCATTTTCTCATGTTGCTTCTGTAACTCAGGTGTCATGGATGCTAGCATGACACATTGAGCAACATTAGCAGCATCTAACCATTCATTATACACTTCTCGTTCCTGGAAAAGTGCATCATCAGAAGGAGGTACAGGTAAAGGCGAGTCAAGCACATAATCCTTCTTCTCAGCCCTGAGAACGATTCTCAGGTTTCGAAGCCAATCAGCATAATTGGGACCAGTCAATTTGTTCGCATCAAGTATGCTACGGAGTGATAGAGTAGAAGACATGATCTATAAATCTGAAATTTGTGAATACATAACAGCATTAGTAGATATCCAATTTTATTATAACACCTTATGAATCGGGTCTTTATTCATAGGTGGCTCCCACAGTTTTATTAAAATTATACAACCCTCAAATGTATAACTTAAGCATTCTCAATGCATGTGAGAATAGGGATCCTACTTTCCATTATATAACCTCGGCTGTATCACGAAACGCTATGTAATGTTCCATAGGCAGATAACTCTTTATCAATTACATCTCATGTTATTCCCTAATTCCATTTAGCCTCTTGAATCATTGAATCACGGCTGTAGCACGTCTAAATTCAATATTCTAAGTCAAGTGAGACCCAACATCTCGTTAAATTAATAAGATCTCAATAGCCCACGGCTGTAGCACGTAACGACAATTGGATTCTAATTAATTATACGCATCTCATGTAATAGACAAGTAATTCCTATTTTTGAAAACGAAGCCCTCGACTGTAGCACGAAACGACAAAGCTCAAAACTAAGAATCACTTTCTACCATGTTGGAAGGCTATGACCGACACAAGCCCGTTGTGACATTGGCCATTTTATTACTTGATATTAAATAACGAGGGATTTTATATTATTTCGGTTACGAAACGTTTTCTTTAAAACCTAAAGTCAAACATGCATTTTATATACGATATATAAAACTATATATATTATCTCATGGCATTTCTATGCACACATATATATAGGCAAACATGTTATATCATGTTAAACATTGTTAACATCTATATGAAACAATATTAGTATTTTAAAGCATTTTAACACAATTAAAACGGGCTTTAAAACAATTCCGGAAGCTATAACCATTTTCAAATTAATTTTTAAAATTTATTTGACCACTCCATTATATCCGTCTCGAAAAAACGAATCCAACGATATATTATACGCCTCAAACGGAGTTACGGATCAACGGGAAAAATCAAAATACGAATCAGGGCCATTTCTGTCATCTACAGACCCTGTAACGCATTACCAGAATGCGTTATAAGCCATAAATAACATATCACTTGTGTAACGCATTCAACAGACGCGTTACACAGTGATGACGTCATGCTGACGTCAGCATCTGACCCGACCCCTTGACCCGACCCGACCCATGACCCGACCCGACCCGGTTCCGACCCGACCCGGCGCGTGAGCTGCACGCGCGGCGCGTGAGCCGCCAGCGCGTGACGCCCACGTGCGGATCTTAGTCGCAGACAGTGAATTCTATTTCAGTCGACAGAAATTTTAAATATATATATATATATATATATATATATATATATATATATATATATATCAGTCGGCCTACTTTGTTCATCAACCCACCAGCCTACTTTAAAACTCTTTTTGGGCCCCTAACTTTAACTACCCATCTTGATATTTTTATAAATAATCTATATATTTATAAAACAGATTTTTATTTATTAATTTCTAAACTCTTTAAAAATCAATAATAAATAATCTATACATGGGAAAATTATGAAACTTTTTCTGGGACTTCTACAACACTTGTAGAAAATATATCAGTGATCAAAATTATTTTAAAAAATAATTTATTAATTAATTCGTAATTAATTTGATTATAACCTCCTAGAACTTCAAAAATTCATAACTAATTCATACAAGCTTGAAAAATTCCGAATTTTTTTTTCTGGGATCTATATACATGCAACCTATGCTCTAATACTATTGAAGGAATTTATGACCGTAGCGGAAGCGTAAATCACATTTACTTGCATAAAAACCTAATTAATCATGTATATATATTTAAAAATTGTATGAACACAAGAAAAATACCTTGATAGCTTTCCTGGGATTGTTATGAATGTGTCTTTGATTTCCAGCCATCACCCCTCAAGTGTGGAGTGCTCTAATGGTATCCACCAAGATCAAATATCATATAGTAGATTAAGAGCAATTGAGAAAATAATTAAAATGATTTGGAATGATTTTGATGAACTTCAAAAGCTCTCAATGATCCTCTCAAATCCCCTGGGATGTTTTGTTCTTGTGTTTCTTATGTGTCTTCCAACTCTTGGAATGCTTGATATTTAAAGAAATAAAGTCTTTACTTTACTTAATTAAATAATCATTTAATAATTAAAACCTTTTTAATTATTAATCGCATTCTGAAAATAATTCTCTCATAAAATTTAATTTCTCAAACTAAATTTTGTAATTAATAATTATTAAGAACTTTTCTTAATTTATTTATAATCTATTAAATCTCATTTAATAAATTATAAATAATTGCTAATTAATTATTTATTCAATAAATAAATAATTCATAGCCATTATTAATTATTCTCATTATCTATAAATATTTAACCTTTTTATGGTGTGACCCTTTAGGTTCAATATTAAGCCGGTAGTAGAAATAAATAATAATAAACTATTTATTATTACTTATACGAATTACTAATTAATTCGTTAAATATAATTACATAAGTAATTAATATTTATTCTACATCGTGAGTGATACTTTTGAATATATCGCGACTATCCGGATAATATGAATTCATTGCTTAGAATATATAAAACCTATTCAGCAAATGGTTACCGTACAATCAATTCCTTCTACCCGACAATATCCCGATTAAATACAAGGCATGGATCGCGTGTCAAGCCTATTTAATTTAATCATATAATTTCTTATACATTATGCCTAGTTCATTTGAATTAGAAACTCTTTCTAACTTCAATTACTCTGGCCAGAGATTCCAGAACTAACATAGTAAGAACATCATAGGATATTCACTTTCTTTTACTGAAAGGGGTAGATTCTTTATCGATCGTTAACTATCTTCATATACAAATTCCTATACCCAGAGTAGAACTAATGATTGTCCCTTGAGGACTTAGAACTAAACCAAAACATAGTTCATTGTATATAAGATTACTTTAACGGTCTCAAGTCTAAGGACACTTGTACCACCATCAACTTATGAACAACTATTAACACGTGAGTAAACTCCATTAGTCGTTCATTAGATCAAGTCATGTTCAGTGAACTTATTCTCCAATAAGCACCTACATACTAGCTATAGTGTCACCACACGAATGTCTATGAGAACAGACATCCTTCCGAGGAAGCAAGCATAGTATGTACCGATCTTTACGGATTGACTAACTCCCAATTAGTTATCCTACGATCGGGAACTATTTAAGTTTAGTGTTATCATCTTCTAGATCTCATTATTATAATCTCATTATAATTCTAGAAGCTTTACTCTAAACTATGGAACTTCTTATTTAAACACTTTAAATAGATAAAGCCCGTAATAAAAACAACAAGTCTTTTATTAATATAAATAAAATCAAATAAGATTACATGAAAGTATTTCCTAACCCATCACACATGATTGGGTTTAGGACAAAATACTATCACTGAGCCCTCATCAAAGGGATGATGCATTAACCATGGGATAGCTTCTGCATACCTGTCACACAAATCCACGCAACGGATGTTGATCACTTCAAACTCATCATCTGTACCCTTCATCTCGACATACCTTGTTTTTAGCTCCCTCACCATACCATTGAAATTAGACAATGCATTCTGACATAAGACTATGACTCTCTTGCCAACAAGCTGTGCAAATCGAACCTGGGACCCATTTAATTGTGTGAAGAGGGAGTCTTGATCCCAGAACATCTCTAGCTTAACTTTCTTTACCCTTTCAAGTTCATAATTGATAGCACCGAATGTGGTGAATGGGTATGCTGGAACACCATACTTCAACAATATGTTACCGCCCAACGGTTCGATATATTTTCCATGAGGTCCAATAATCAGCAGCCTTGCATCTGGTTTCCATCCTAGCAGTTCTTGGGGATATTGGAAGATCCTCTGCAACTTCTTACTGCAATCTGTATCTTGAAATGGGAGCGCCAACCAAGGCATTGTCCCAAATTCCGCCATGAACGAATGTTCATCCGTGCGGCGGCCATTTCCATATGTATCCTCGAACCAGCCATGAGCGTAAATAAGCACAATCTCAAAGTTTTCCATATTTTTAGACAACTCTTGGTAAACCATCTTAAGTTTCTATGTGAAGGTTTGGCGATGTAGCAATGGACAAAAATATAGGCCTACCACCTTATCATTGAGATTTTGAAGAGGTACCTGTTCTCCTTTGTTGTTAATGAGATAATCACGTTGGGGAGAAATCAAGAGTTTTTCCATCGAAGGAGGGTGGGTTCGGGCTAGGTTATCTTGAGAGTCAAGGAATTCTAATCTCTGGGTTGTAAAAGGATAAGCTTCAGGTCCGTAGTTAAGAAACAAAGGAGTTGCATGAGACTGCAAAATCACACCTCTAGGGTCAATGATAAATGAGCGAGGCATTTCATTCACATCCACATGTAGTGAGATACCAAAGATTGTGTCCAGACGTTTCCTGGATTGTACATCTGAAAAGGGGATGGCAGGCCATGGCATTGTAGAAACCATTTTTAAAAACATTTGATAAGGAGTGGAACCAAAACATTGATAATATTTAGGATAAATATATTCCCTAACTCCAAAAAATACGATCTCGAAAGTAGGTAACTTGGTGTACATATCAAACAAGTGTGTCACCACCGTCCTCCACTTTTTATAATTATCTCCTATTGTAATAAAAAGTAAGACGACAACCTTGACAGACAGATCTTTGGCCTTGACCTCATTGTTTTGCTTGTAATTCGTCAGATAATTCCTTTTCTTAGTGAATAATAGATCGGATAAATCAACGGTATCACCAATTTCGATGCTAATCTTCTTCTCATTACTCATCTTTCTCTTCTTCTTCTCATTCCAACAGAATTCGAATCTAGTCTTCCTCTTCTCATTACTCATCTTTCTCTTCCTATATACGGAGTAGATAGATAGTTTGTGCAAATCGCTCCCTCGCTTACCTCTCTCGTTCTGTTTCTGCCAAACGTCCCCAATCCTCTCTATATATATTATATAGTAGTATGCCTCTTGGGCTGGGCGGCCGTTTTGACCTACCTGGGTGTGGATCAGATTTCTATTAGAATTTAGATTACAAACGAATTAAACAACTACCATATATAATCGAATTGTAAATACACTCAAACGAGTTAATACAACAACCCCCATCAGCAAGCTCCATAAACACCACCAAACACGTACGCTTCAAGCAGAACTACACAACAATTAAACGAGAATAAAAAAAAAAGGAAGGGGGTGGGGGTTTGAAGGGAAAAACAGAGAAGAAAGGGGAAGAAGGAGGTCGCCGGTCAGGTGCAGGATAAAGGTAGTACGGGGAGAGAGGTGGTCGAAAGGAGGAGGTTAGGAGGGTGGATGGAGACGGCGGTGGACGGTGCCGGTGGAAGGGACGGCAAGGAAAAGGGAGGCGGGATTAATCTATTTTAGACTAAAAAATGAATTTTTGCACTTTTACTATTTAAATTTAAATTGATTTTTATTTAAAAGAAATTTAATCTATTTTTGTACTTCTAAATTAATTTAATTAAAAGTGAAAAATAAATCTCTCTAAAAATTCTAAAATCGAATTAAAATTGGGTTTTGAAAAAAAATGCAATTTTATACTATTTAATTTTTAATTCTAAATTATTCTAAAATTAAAACTATATTTTTTTCTCAAACAATTTTTTTTTACCTACGAAAATAACATTACAACTCAAGGTCGCAGAAACTGGATACTTAAAAACAAACGAACAAAACGACACCAGAACGCAGACTAATTACAATTCGTAGATTCAATCTACAGATCAAACAAACAAACTCAGCTGCTGTTAACTAGTATAATACAAGAAGAACACAGAAGATGACAAACAAGGCAACAACTAAATTGTGAACTTAGGAATGGACTACAACAAAACCAACAAAAACTCAGCTAGTTCAGAACCTACGCGCAGAAATTCAACAAAATCATCAGAACTCACGACAGCAATTCGTAGAATGATATAAATTCATTTTCGAAATACCATAAATACAAACTGCAACTGAAACAATGAAAGTAATACTTGGGGTGAAACAATGAAATCAGTACTTGAACACATAAATCTAAACAAAAAGAACACCGGTAGCATGAACTGGACTCTCAAATTTGACAAAATTTGCATAAACAGCTCGAACTAGACTTGGAAATCAACTCGGTAAAACGATGCAAAACTCAGCGAATTTCCAGAAATAAAAAAATTAACAACGAACAAAGGCAGCAATGTAAGATTCAACGACCAAAAACTTGCAAAAACTCAGCCACGAAACAGAACAACCAAACATTGCCTAACTCAGCCCATTCGTGCTCGCAAAACGAACGACTCAAAAAGCAAGAACTCGAAAACTTCAAACAAAACGTAGAAAACTGAATATCTACAACAATTCTAAAAATGCAGAAATACATCAACTCGGCACTATTCGACCATTTAACTCAGTAAGACTCCACGAAAACGCACCAACGGCAACTTCAGAATTCGATAGTAATTAACGAAGTTAAACGCAAGAAAAGCCAAACGAAACCAAAGCACAGCAATAGAGAACTCAGTACTAAAACTCGCAGCAACACCAATTCGGAGAACAACCATTCAACTTAAATCGAGAGCAGTAAACACTAATACGAAAAAAAAACTCGAATACAAAACTAAATTGGGGAAAAGGGATTGGTGTGTATTCGATGGGAGAAAGAAGAAGAGGGGAAAGGAGAGAGGTTCGACAATGGGGAAATAGAGAAAAAGAGAGATAGAGAGAGAGAGAGAGAGAGAGAGAGAGAGAGAGAGAGAGAGAGAGAGATGTGTTTGGTGAGGAGAAGAAGAGAAAGATGTTCTTTAATGGGGAGAAAAAGGAGAGAAAGAGAGAGAGAGGGAGGGAGAGAACTTGGTTTATGCGAGCAAGAAGAAATAAACAGGGGATGATCTCTGTAGTTTGAAGGAGATGACAATGGTAGGATGGGTTTAGGTTTGGGTCTGTGAAAAACAGAGGATAGCTTCAAATTTTAGAGAAATAAAACAGGGATATTCAAATTGAAATTTTATAAAACTAAATTATTATTTTTTATTAGAAAATTAACTACGGCAACGAAGACAATTACCTACGAAAATAAAGTTTATTCTAAGAAAAATTAAAACAAGAAACAAACCCACAATAAAATTGAAATTTAAAGGGGTACAATTACAATTATTAACTAAAAACAAGAAATTAAAGATCGTTAATTTCAACCCCAAATGGTTAGCTTTCGCTACTTTATCCACTAATCGGATTTAAAAAAATAACGAATATGAAGCTTGTATTAAAATGAAAGAATGTTTACAAGAACAATTACAAAAATGAAGATGGAGGCTAAAACTAAATTTTAGGGTAAGGGAAATAAGATGTAGGTTTTTGGTGTGTAAGATGTGTGTACAAATGAAGGGGGTATTTATAGGTAAAAATTAGGGTTTTGTGTGTGTGCAATTTCCATATTTGCTCCAAAGGTCCTAGCTCTTTTCCTTCTTTCATTTTGGGCCTTTTTCTTTGTCTTTTGTCATTCTTTGCACTTTATTTCTTAAGTTTACCATTTCTTCATTTTTCTCGAATTTCCTGAAATGCAACAAAATAATTTTATTAAAATACGAGTTCAAGTAGCAAATAGGTAATAAAAATATACAAAACTATGCACTTATCAATCACTCCATAAAACTCCCAAATCCCGAGCCTCTCTAGTCATCTAGTACACCACCTTCACCTCTTGAACCTTCACCTTCAAAATCCAGTCCCGAAGAACCTAGTGAACGTGTCTTTAAGCCTAAAGCTCCTTATCCTCAAAGACTCATTTCTAATAAGCAATCGGCTCAAGTAGATAAGATTTTGGAAGTCTTTAAGCAAGTCGAGATCGACATTCCTCTTTTAGATGCCATTCAAAAAATTCCTTCTTATGCCAAGTGTCTAAAAGATCTGTGTTCTCACAAGCGTACCACCCACGTTCCTAAGAATGCATTTTTGACCTCTCATGTCAGTTCAATTCTTTCAAATGAAATTCCCGTGAAATATAAGGACCCCGGATGTCCTACAATTTCATGTATCATAGGCGATACCTTTGTGGATAAAGCATTACTTGACTTAGGAGCGAGTGTGAATCTTCTTCCATTTTCTGTCTATCAAGCCCTAGGGTTAGGTGAACTTAAGAAGACGAACATGACACTTCAACTAGCTGATCGTTCTGTCAAAATGCCTAAAGGTTTAGTAGAAGATGTCTTGATTAAGATTGGTGACTTTATCTTCCCGGTTGACTTTGTCGTTCTCGAGACTCAACCCGTCATGAATCCTAAGAACCAAATTTCGATCATTTTAGGACGACCTTTTCTTGCTACATCCAATGCCTTGATCAATTGTAGGGATGGTTCGATGAATCTCACATTTGGTAACATGACCATTGACATTAACATTTTCAATGTAGGAAAAGAACCCAATGAGCTTTATGAACAATCAAAAGGGGTTAATGTTGTCAACAAGTTTGTCACATGGTCTAGCTTTGAGGATAGTGAGATTGAGTCTCTTCTCAAAGATGATTTCAAAGTCAATTTTGCATCTAATCAAGAGTATATTGAGTCGTTAAGGGATATGACCTCGGAAGAGATGTTGAGAGAGTTAGACGACATTTGTTCTAAGTGGAAGACACCACCCGAGGATGTTCGTGTTGAGGCCGTTGTTAAAACTCCCGTTGGTGAACCACCTACATTCGATGAGTTGTTAGGAGACTTGAATCACATTTGTTCTAAATGGGAAGCCAAATCTGATAATGACCATGTCAAACCTAGTACCATTGTTAAGAGTCCAGCGGGAACACCTCCTACATTTGACTCAATTTTTTATCATCCCGAGTTTGATCAACATCCTTTAGGAGAAGACGGACCTTTGTCTTACGTTATTCCTAGTGATTCAACCCATGACCAAACTTTCATTGTCTCTAATTTGCTTAGACAAAATGAAAATGCCTTAAGTTGGTTTAGGGAGAACATTAGTGACACTTGTTCCATAAGGTTGAATAATTCCATGTTGCTTGAGAAAGTATTTTCTAATCAAAATTTTCAAATATGTCTTGATTCTTTCTCAAAGCTGCACCCCAATTTTCCCACCGGTATCGGCTGATTCGGTTTTATTCCTTTGCCCCCTCGTGAAAGATAGGTATGAGGGAGTACAAGTGTGTGTGTGTGAGTTGTTTTCTTTCGTAATTTTTAGAAGTTTTTCGTCTCCATCATCCTTGTCAGGTATTATCTCCTCATTCTCTTTTTCTCATTTTTTTTCTTGCATTTACATACATTGAGGACAATGCATGATTTAGGTATGGGGGAGGTTTTAGTGTAAATGCATAAAATTGTAAACTCCAAAAAAAATAAAAAATTTAAAAATCCAAAAATAGAGATATTTTAGCTTAGTTGTCCTTCCCGCTCTTTAAACTTTAGAACTAGTTGGTGTTAACTATTTTTCAAAAATTATATGTATAATTCCTTTAGATAATTTGAACGTAGTCAAGTAAGGTTTTCCTCATGAAACTCGTGTCGAACAAATTTTTGCTTAAAAAAACCAAGACGACACATTTGCACAAAACTTTTGATGGAAAAATTGTATAGGAATGTTATTCGATACCTGAGAGAAAACCTTACTTTTTGCTCCTATAGTGTCTTTGTAAAAAAAAAAGAAAAAAAAAAGAAATAGAAAAAAAAATAGTCAATAAATTTTTGTAATTGTAGAGTGCTAGTGTAATTTTGTAAATAATAAACTCTTAGTAGGGAAATCGGCTAGATTGGGCTCATTGATAACCCGAGTAAGTAAGTCTGAGGGGACTTTGTGCCTAGCAACCTAAGGTCCTTTATGATCTGGGATTGTTGACCCAAAACTCGATAAATGGTTATCGATGCAAAAGTCTTTTGGGACCTCAACCATTGCACGGTCAGTCTAACTACTAAGAACGTGAAATTTGGCTAGAACCTTGTTTTGATAGAGATTGGGTCAGTTCAATATTGGTTGAAAAAGAGAAAATGTTCGTATGCACCTTATCCATCAAAGGCCTTAAATTCACTACACACCTTGGGATTTTTTGTAAACGTTTAGAGTCTACTCTTGTGGATTGTGGGAACCTATAACTTGGCTATTATTAGAATAATCTTCAAGGCATGTATTTTCCTACAAAATATTTTGTTGACACCAATGAAAGCTAGGTTGAAAGAGGAAAGTTGGATACTTGCTGACTTATTTCAAAGATTTTATGGGTATATCTTCTGTAAACCCTTAGGAGACAACACTCCTCTTGTAGAGATCGTCTATGAGTTTAATGGGTTGGTAAACCTAAAATTACCCGTGATTCCCACGACAGTGAATATAGGCTTTTCATTCTGCATTTTTCTTTTTGTTTTACTCGAGGACGAGCAAAAGCTAGGTATGGGGGCATTTGATAAGTGAATATTTTTGCATATTTTTATTACCTATTTATTGCTTGAACTCGTATTATAATAAATTATTTTGTTGCATTTCAGGAAATCCGAGAAAAATAAAGAAATGGCAAAATAAAGAAATAAAGTGCAAAGAAGAATAAAAGAAGAAGGAAAAAGGATTAAGAGTTTGGAGCAAATTGGAATATTTAAAACACACCCCAAAACCTTCATTTTTGGTGCAGCAAAATTTGAAAAATTACATCATGATTTTATATTATTTTTAGAAGCAGCCATGAATCTTTGAATAATAGAGCAACAATCTTGGAATAAAAAAAGTATATCATGACATTGGACTATCTTGTTTGTTTTCATATGTAAACAAGCTAGTGACAAGTGCTATAAATAGCCTTGATTTGTTCAAAGTAAAGAGGGGACACTACACAAAACTTAGACACCACACAGAAAAGCCAACACCTTTTATTTCATCTTTTGCAATTCATTTTTTTGCTAGCCAGCACCTTTTACTTCATCTTTTGCAATTCACTTTAACTTTTAGACACACTTTTGCTCTACCTTTTTTTTTGTTTTGCCAATTCTGTTCTTCTCTTCAATCACATCTTCGTTGTAATTTAGTTACCTAAATTTTGTAGCCTCCATCTTGTAAACACTTTCATTTTATTAATGCAAATTTTCTCTCTTTCCGTACATCTTGTTCTTTTTTTAATTTCATAGCTATGACCCATTTCAATTTTACAAGTGGATAAAGTAGCAAATATGCTAACCACTTGTGATTGAAAGGAGCCCTCAGATTTACTTTTTGATTATATTTAAATATTTTTTGTACGCCATCACATCCTTTACATTTCAGCTTTTCATTTCAGTTTTCTAGATTCAGTTTGTCGGCATCATTTTCTTTTTCCTGTAAAATCATTACTGGCTCAAACTTATTTTCTGTTTGGGGTCTTGCTTTTCCTGTGTTAATAATAATTCCGTTAGCGCCTTATTAAGTGTTTAAGTAGTATGATTTTATTCGTTTTTTTATCTGTTGCTCTCTATCGTCGTAGTATTGTAGGTTTTCCATATTATTTGATAATCTTTGCTAATTAGGTTAATTAATTCTCATCTCAAATCTTATTGTCTAGTCCGCATAAATTAGAAATTAAGGTTGTGCGAAAATTACATAGTCTCTGTGGATCGAATCACAAATATTAAAACGATGATCGTACGCTTGCGATATTAAATCTTTATTTTTTGCACATCGAGTTTTTGCGCTTGCGATATTAAATCTTTATTTTTAGCACATCATGTATCTATACATATACATATATATATATATATATATATATATATATAAATGAATTCAATTTGAAGAATGATGTGAAATATGTGTGTGCATGCGTATTATGTAACACTCAGTCCCACATTGAGTAGATATGAAACTTTAGTTCATTTTATAAGGCAAAGTCTTACTACTAAAGTGCACCAACAAATCATGATCTTAAAAATTTGGTACAAATTTTAATACAAGTATACATAAAAAATGCAACACATAAAACTCAAGAAAAATGAGTCGTACCTTAGTTTTCCTTAGGTGAATGTTGGTACACTCGTCCATAACTTGGTCCAATGAGAGCTGCCAGAGTGCCATGAGTTGCATTACAGTGTTCTAAATTTTTTTGAAATTTTGAGAAATTTCCGATTATTAAAAAATAATTTACTCACTAAGAATTATTTTTGAATAGTAAATTTTATTACAAATAAAATTAAGATATCAAATACTATTATAATACTAAAATATATTTGAATATTACTTTGGCTAATTTTCAATTTGCCGCTTAACCCATATCAAGAATTTAATTGATTAGATCCGATTATCGAATTTTACGAATATCTTTATATTATTATTATTATTTAAATTTTGTTACAAATATGACTAATTTATCAAATAATTTTATTACTAAAATAAATCTGATTATTATTTTGGCTAATTCATGATTTTCAGCTTATATTCTTAATCGAGAACCCAATAGATTAGTCCCTATTCTCAAATTTTATGAATATCTGTATAATTATTATTCATATTTTAGTATATTCATATACTAATTTATCGAAAAACTTTAATCTAAATACATGCACCCGTATAAACTATAAATTACAAAATTTAATGTGTCGCATTTTTTCGCAAATGATGTTTAGTTTGTCCCGCTTCCTAGATTCTCATTTTTGTAATAGATTTTGGGTGAGCATTTAAATTTTCTCAAACAAAAAATTTCGCGATTACTTAGAATCAAGTATTTTATTGCATTTTGATATTGTTGAATAATCAGTATTTGGAGTAAGACACAAGAGTTAGGAAAATATGTGAAATTTTAAATATTTTATATGGAATAAAATAACAAGTTTTTAATTGCGTAGACATGTAAATTTATATATATATATACAGAGACATAAATTAACAAAAGCAATAAAGAATAGAATGAGAAGCGAAACATTCATTACATCTTGAATAAAAAAATCAAATTAATGAAAAAAACACTGATGAATATAAATAATGAATTCTACTATTTTAAGAAAATACATGTGTAGCTCAATGGTTATAGTGGACTACATAATGACATTTGAATTGATATGTCATGGGTTGATTCTCAGCAATGTCGGTATTCTAAGTTTTTTCATAACATATTAACAAAATACATGTGTAGCTCAATAGTTATAATGGACAATTTAATGACATTTGATTTGATATGTCACGAGTTCGATCCTAACAATGTATTCTAAGTTTTTTCATAACATATCATTATAAAGGGCATAAACGTCGATTATATTGAATAAAATGTGTCATATTATGCTATTAAAACTAGTAATATTGCCCGTGCTTCGCACACGGAATGATATTTGTTTAGTTGATGTTAAAATTTATATGTGATTTCCTAATGTCGTACATTTATGACGTTATTCATTTCGGAATAATTGTTTTGGAAAACCATATTACGGGTATGTTATTGTTCTCTCTAAAGTAACGTTGAGCACGTTTTTGATTTAAAAACAAACCAAACTTAAGATTTTAACATTTAAACAAAACATCCTTGGTACTTAGACCAAAAATCATAACAAAGCAGTAATGAAAAATCCATAATGATCAAAACATAAAAACAATCCAAATGAAGTATTAATAACCAACTCCAAGTAACAAATATGTCGATCATGCTTTCAAGGCTTTAAGATCATCAAAGTAAGTCCATAAATTCATGTGATTCATTTCTCCTGTAAACAAATAACATTTCATAAGTTTTTAGATTTACTTGGTTGAATATCTAAGAATTGGAAATAAAATGGCAGAATTTGTAGAGAGATAATGCTAAAACCATCTTAATCTTCTTGCTAGTAGATTTTGCTGAACTTGGAGTAGTTCAACTATCGAACAATTCAACGACATTATTCTGAAACGTATGAAATTTAAGTAAAACAATAACAAATCTGAATGGTTGCAGTTAGTGGACCATTAAAAAAATTGATTCATGTTCTATAACCAAATTGAAATACCAAATTCTGCAAATGTTGAAGGTCCCGGATAAGTCATTGTTCCTTGAGACATTTCAGAAGTTGAGTGAAAGAATCATAAGCATCAGTTACATAATAGAACACTGTGAATAAGGTGAATACCTTCTCCATCTGTAACATAATTTTGGTTTCAGTCATACCAAACATCCTTCTTGTAGCACGATCCATTAAAATGAAATAATAACCCCAGTTGAATCTTCTCTAAGCAAGGGCGGAGCCAGAATTTTTTTTTCACCTGGGCTAGTACTTGGACTACCATGTATACATAGTTTAACATAAGTAGTGAACAATGGGGGTAATAATTCAGAAGTTTACCCCTTATTGATAAGCCACTATTTTTCCGATGTTCCAACAGCAGCTTTCCTGTAGATAATGTTAAAAATATAATAATAACTTTTTGTTGTTTAGGCAGGAAGCAATTTCTGTGTTGTATTAGTTTATAAATAATCCTCAATATTAATATTAGATGGAAAATGTACCTCACTAATAGTAGCTGCAGATGATTTTCTCTTGGTTTGAAAATTGAAAATAATGTTTTCCTCCCTTATTTTCTTAATCTTTCATTATATGTGTCCTGTAAAAAAGAAAGAGAGCTTGTTGATGGTTAAAATTTACAAATTATTTAACCTATTTACAAAAATATAATCTAATTTCAAGCAAGAGAATAAGATGGATTGAGAAGATATGAACATACTGAATAATTATCAATGATTGATGACTGTTCTTCTAGTTGTTGAGCTTTGTGATTCACACTGTCTCTCTCAATTTCTCTATATCTCTCTATACTGAATTTGGTTGCTAGTATTGGATTGGATAAATATTATCCTAGGCTGGTTTTAAATTATTTGGGCTGGGCTATATAAAATTTTGGAGTTAAAATTTTTTACCCTGGGCTACATGAAAGGCATATGACTCAGCCTATTTGTAGTTCGAGGATCCTAATCCAATTAAACTAGATTGTAATAAGTAAATAATATCAACTGTCACAGGAATCTCAAAAGATGATAACCGTCAGAAGAAAAATCAACAAGTCAATCTATAGTTTTGATATGTTACACTGGAAGAAGATTCAGATATCTGATCAGGCCTCAAGGTAGCATTGAAACAAGTGGATTTATTTAAGAAGACAGAGATTTCTATTAGTGACAAGAAACAATTTCAGTACCGAATGATTGATGAGAGTGAAGAGTATAAAAGACCACAGTGTTAAAAGTCACGATGAAGAACAGAGATTGGAGTTAGTCGTTCATGAACCAGACAGTACATCGAACGTCAACATCATGCCAGTGTATGTTCCTTATTATAATTACGTGGTTTTCAGCGGAGTATTGACTATTAAAGAATTTATATTAATTCTATTTTAATTGATTAAGTCAAGTAATTAAGTTAATAAATAAATTAATTCTATCAGAATTAATATATTTGTTAAAGTAATTATTAGATTAATTAAATAAGAATTAATATGAAAAAGGATTAATTAGTTAAATGATTTTTTATAAGTCATTTAATTAATTATAAGCTGAAAAATATGATGATATAACTGTCAAACTGATAGTTATACCGATAGTCATATTCAGTTAAATGGAGATAGTCATATTCAGTTAAATGGAGATAGTCATATTCAGTTAAATGGAGATAGTCATATTCAGTTAAATGGAGATAGTCATATTTCATTCATTGGTAAGTTATACCGAATGTTATATTCATTTGGTAAGTCATACCGAATGTTATATTGACTAGTTAAGTTATACCGAAAGTTATATTTAAGCTGGACAGTCATATTACATTGATTTGATAGTCATACCGATTGTCATATTAATGTAAAATGATTGTCATATCAGTTTAAATCAAGTAATATGACTATGGCTGTGTATATAAGGCAGAAGAATGCAGAAAGATCAGAACCAGTCGAACATATCAAGAAGAAAATACACAGCAGCCTATTTCTCCCTCTCTCAAGCTCAAGAACACCTTCAAATTTAATTCTGTAAATTCAAGTTCATCTCAGTTGTAATATCCTATCCATTGGAACTTGTTTACTTGTGATTCTTGTACTACTAGCGAATTAAGTTTCCTAGTTCACAAATTGATATCTTGATTTTATTAACTAAATTAGCAAAGTTCATGTTGAATTTTCTAATTAGTTATTAATCACTTGATAATCATTTGGACTGATTTTGTAACACCCATCAAGTTAATATATTGCTATATTCAACTTGAAATTTGTGTTATATTATTCCGCACAAAAATATTCGTTTAAGGCAAAATTATTTAACGAATAAATTTTGAGAAAATGGTATAGATTGTATTCAACCCCCCCCCTTCTACAATCTTATTGGACCTAACACTACAGCCCACCACAGCTAAGCTGTGGCTCCGCCCCTGTCTCTAAGGATAACAATTCTATATCTGTTTGACAAATGGAAAAAAAACTGTTGGGAATAGATATTGTACAAAAACGATATGACATGTGATGCATAGTATCAGTTGATGTTATTTACCATTTTTTAGGAACTGGAAGAGTCACAACAATTGAAACACCTAAACATTCCATCTTATTTTTTAATTATCCTTCACAGTCATTACAACTGCTATACCACCAATCAGTTTCTTCAACATTTTGAATCTTTACAATGCAGAAAAATTAATTCTGCAGATTAGAAATTATAATTATATATCGGTTAGCATACATTTACATGTATAAAGATCTTTGTTCAAGTTAAAAACTATGTTTTCCAAATACTAAAACTATTTTGAAACCTTGATATACTCTGTATCTTGCTTTCATGTTTTTCAGCCAGTTCTTTCAATGTCAAAATTTCTCACTGGACTTGTAACAATTTTTGATGGTGTTACAACATCTGGCTGGCTTACTGTTTAGCCTTCTTCTTCTAGTCTGCAACAATAAACATTTTGACTTCTATTCAGATTCAAGACAGTAAGTATGTTTGAAGCATGAAAAGCATAGTCACTATCCAAATTTAAGTACACATTTGAAGATGATAATGTACTTATTTTAAGGCACGAATCCTAGTTTGGGAACCTTGGATTTTCAGCTATAATACTAATTATATAGTAAAACGTTACTCGACGTCGTCTCACGGTGCCGTCTCGTACTTTATTACATGAGAAATTGTTACTATCATTAGAGATATATTTAAATTTTTTTAGAACTAAATTATTTAGAAATAAGGTTAAGAAGAAAAACTATTCAATCATATTTTTCATCAATATCGTAACAATCTAATTTTTTTTATTTTAAAAATCTTCTTAAAATGTATTAGATGTAAAAAAAATTTGTAGTAAATTAAGTATTGAAGGTAACGTGTTCCAAAAAGTCAAAATAAAATAAAAGTATTTGTGTATATTTGTTGTAATTTTTTAAAGTTTTGAATGAAGTGTGATTCAAAAATCATAGTAAAATTTATTTTTCACAACTTTGTAATTTTTCAATCAATATTGCTGAATGATTATATAGTCGAACGCTATTCGATGTCGCCATGAGGCGACGTCTCACATTTTTTTATATAAAAAATTATTATTATAATTATTATTATTGGAGGAAAATTAGATTTATGAAAAGATTAATTTATCAAAAAATAAGCATATTAAAATTGTAATACATTCCATATTAAAATTAAGCATATTTATTAACGATTTCTCGGCGTCGTCTTCGACGACGCCTCACATTTTGTTGTGAACAAAAAGAGGTATAACAAATAATATGTTACATTATTACGGTTGCATGTATAACAAATAATATTTTTTAATTTTTTATGGATGGACAGAGGATAGAATTATAAGACTTTTTCGTATTGGGTGTCCTTAGCGGGACCCTTTAGAATAGCTTGAATTGTGGTGTTCTCATTGTTCTCCAACATATACATATTCTCACCTAAATCAATCTCTTCAATAAGTAACCTAATATATAACATTGGATTTGGTTCACATTTTAGTCTCCTTCATATATATTGATTTACAATTATTTACTATTGTTGAAATATTTAAGTAAAAATTTTAAATTGAAATGAATTATCATAAATAAATTTAATTTTATTATATTATATTTTGAAACAATTGCTCGGCGTCGCCTAGACTCATAATAACTTTGATCAATTTCGATACAATCAAATAATATAATAACTTTGATCTAGAACTTGAGTTAATGAAGATCAAATAACCTTTGCTACTCTTAATATTCTATTAACTTATAAAAAAGTACCAAGTTACACTAAGATTAATTTGACACAAACAATACAAAAATGTATTTTTAAAAATAGTAAGAAATTATTCGATTTGTAAAATATTTTCCTCTTTTAAGAAAGTGGCGAGTCATTTTTTAAAAATTAATAGGATTTTCAAAAACCTTTTGCTCCTTAAAAACAATATTTAATTTTTCTATGAGCAAATAAATGCCGAAAAATATTTTCCAGAAATTAAAATTTTCCTTTTTTTTCTTCAAGTAATAAATTTTCCTATATTTATTAAGTTCTTTAGAAAAATTAAACAAATATGAAATTAATAAAAAACAATTTCTTTACAAAGTATTTTTTGGAGCCAAAGTTATACTTGTGACATGATCATGACTTTATTCGACACCAATTGGACGCAGAAGAGCATAGGTGATATCCATAGCTCACTCTAATAAAACATTACGAATTTTATATATATCAATAAACAGCAATTTGAAACAATATAAATAACGTCAAGTTTTTGAATTTTGAATATTTCAGATTTATGTAACATTCATTTTATTAATTTTCTAATAGAAAAAATCAATATACTTTCTACTCTTACATCTCAAGATGGTTTATATTTACCAAAATATTAGAAAATAAGGCCATGGTCGATACTTATCTGGAAGACAAAACCTTTTTACCAAAGCAAAAATAATGAGAACACTCACTTAAATTTTGACTACTTAATTGAATTGTGTTGGGAAAAAATTGCTAAATAAGTTCGGACATGTTTCCTCAACACTGTGAGCATTATTCATCATTTGTTGGAGGGAAAAAACTCAATAATCTCTTTAGAATCTGTACATATCACTATGAGCTTCTTATTTGAACATTCTCCTTTAGTTTTGCCAAGAATATGTATAAATGCTTCTACCGTGTTAATTCATCATGAATCATGATGCCCCCTACACCTGGATTGTTATCTCTATTACATATCTCATTTTATTACAACCTACATAGGGCATAGCCAAGGAGAACAAAGCAAAAAGGACAAATCTATAGTCTAAATATCAAGTAAAACTTAGCCAGATAAACTAAGCCAAAAAATAAATCAACTACTGAAGCCATGTGTCTGTTTTAGCATCGTTTTGAAACTTCTTGGCTGCGAAGGCCTAATCAAAAACCATTTGCACTTGGACAAACTCTGGATCACTTTAGTAGTGTTATATCCATTATTATGATTTCCAAAGTTACTTTCGTTCTAAATACAACATATGCTTAATGCTATAAAAAGTGTGTTGCCTGATTGTGCCATTAGGATCCTTGATAGAGAGTTTCCGACCCCGGTTAAAGGGCAAGGGACTGCTGTAGGAAATTGAAGTAGCAAACGGGCACCTAAAGAACAAATTTAAATGATTTCTGCAGCAAAATTGCCAAAGATACATGCTAGACTAATGTCCAAACCAAATGGTAGAATTTGATCCTTTCTAAGCAGTTTGTTTTTTAGCACAAGCCAGAGATTGAAGGAGCATCCAAGAATGCATAGGGAGTTCCATACAGACTGATACCAAGGAAATGGATACATATAGAACAAATTGAATTCCAGATGGCCTTTAGAGAAACTTGAGAATGCATGATTCCAAGATCCATTAAGAATCAGAGAGCTAAAGGGTGCATCCCTGGTGGAATTCCTACCGAGATAACAAAAAGGCTTAGCTGACTAATAATGAGAGCAATGTTAGTTTGTTACCTTCAGGATTTTCCCTAATGATGTACCATTTCCTCCACCAATAGTCCACTCAATCCCAAGCCAACCTGCGAAGGGTCTGCAATATACTGTTCAACATAAACACATATGAATAGAACCATGAAAAAATAATTCATACATTTTTATTGCTCTACTTAGAACCTCAACATACTGAATATAATATATAAATATGCAAAAGACGCCCTAATGACCTACCAATTATAAATGTGTAATATAATGATTAGAAATGGACTATAAGAAAACTATACTACCGACAACAATTTAATACCCAGGTCTCGTTTCCTGTTAAGCTGAAACTCCAAATTACTGAATTATGAAAACTAATAAATAAAAATCAAACACGTCATTAACCTTATAATAATAGTGCACATCTACTAATAAAGCAAACTAAAAGTTGTAAATATATTGTTAGAACCAATCATAAAACATCAAAATTTAAATTTTAAAAGAACTTACATGCCAGACATGCACATAACCTTTCTTGCAGTAAGAAGTTAACTCCTCTAAGCATGGTAATTGGTCTCTGCCATGTGTTCTGGTGTACGGCTTGTTTATAACTTCATTCTACAGAGTCAACAACCCCAGAAGCAATAAGCTATAGGAAGAAATCCAAATGCAATCAACCTTTTGACTATTAATCTATTCAGAGTAATCTAAGAGAATACAAACTTAGATAAAAATGATGAAATTTTGTCCGGTCAAACCATATTAATTTTTGCTGATTTTTCAGACATGTTTTAGTCCAAAGAGTTTTCTAATGTCGGTAACATACAATGAACAATAATGTCTTAACATATAACTCACTGAATGAAAGAAAATCCAATAGAGCTGCAGTAACATATAATGACTGTCAAAAATATATAGCAAGTTTCCAATGATCCTTAGAAACGCGCAATGGATCCCAATTGACCACGACAAAAAGTCCAAATTCAAGGTACCTCTGCCTACATACAAATGAAAAACCAATATTTCCGTACCATATAAAAAACAATAAAAGCTGGCATGCTTTTTTTATGGACTATGGTTATATTATGTACACATGTATCAAAGTAATTATAGGAGTATTGAAGCTGCAATTTCAATTTTATAAATGTTCATTATACTTCTATATATTGTCTTGACAATAGAAATTGAAAAAGCTACTTGGTTCTTCACAATAAAACTCAGGAACTATATTACAAAGGTCACTACATTGGACCTGTAAAAAATTCAATATATCATTACCTGGTCACTATTTGTTGAATTTAATGCTAATAATGGAATGCCTAAAATTCCAACAGAATTGCTAAAACCTTACTTTAACTCATTTACATGGATATTTATTTGGTACTAAATCCTCAATCCTTAGTCTTCCAGGCCTTTTATTAATGATAGAATTAGGAAAAAAATTATCTCAAAGATTGCCTATTGTACCTTTGAGAGTTTCATCCCGGTGAACCTTAGCAAGTGACTTAAGACCGACCTTGCCATCCAAATCAACCTCTACTTTTCCATGAAGAAATCTGAGAGAATAAGAAGGTTAAGATAAACTGAGTAGAGCATGTAATGTCTCTAGCAAACATGTGTGTGTTTTCATATACCACAACAGTAGTATACAAAATAGATATGGTTGTCGAAGGACACTAATTAATAAATTATGCAGTGATATTATTAATCAATTCAACAGTAAACATGGATTCATTATCTAGGTTGTGCAGAACGTACATTCAAGTTGCAGCTAATGAAAATAGAATTTGGCTCACACGCTAATAGTATGTTGATCTTTGAAGCAATTTATGTCTGATATAAAAAACAAAGTTATGTTTGTGGTTCACTGATTTAGTTTTAAGTGCTATGTGTCATAGCGATGTTGTAGTTTAAAGCCAATAAAAAAAATAGCTAAAATAAAGTTGTAGGAAGAAAAAACAATTATAGATGCACATGTACTTAAATTAAAGCATTCACACTAACATTTCCACAGGCGATGAATAAAAACATATGAGTAAAACTTTAAGAAAGCAGAATCAGTGTAGAATAAATTATAAGCAAATTTGGTACAACGAAAAGTAGTCACCTGAGTTGGAAAATAGCGTATGACATTTGCCTGGTGACCTCTCCAGAACGACAACACACCTTCTTCACTCAAAAATCTTCTGAAGCAATCACCAATACCTGTATAGGGCCTCTTAAGCTGTCCCATTTTCAACAATTCTCCTTGATTTTGCAATAAAAATTTGACTCGATCCATAACACTTCCGAGATTTTCACCACAACCTGCTAAAAACGAACCAATTTCATGTCTTAAAATAAATCAAAATGAGCTGCTGCCATTGATCTAAAACACGGCCGCATCAATGTTACATGTTTTCCATCGCGAAATATGCTTAATGATTCTACATTATTCTTTATTATCTTTAAGTAACTATAGTTTATATATATATCATTCCACGTTATCCGAATGTATTACATTGGTCAAACAATTAAACTAAATATTTTTTCTGCTTTAATTGTAATTCAGCAAGTCATCCTACAAAGAAAATACTCAAATACCGGATGTGATTCAGAAGCTACAGAAGCTACAATTACAACATCCAAACAATATAGAACATACAATTCATTGCAAGTTTAAACCCAAATAAAACAATCCAAACTCGTTTAGAACTTTAATCAAACAATTGGACTACAAAAAAATTATAAACATTGAGATATGTGTAAACATTGAAGAATCATTACCCATTCATTTAAGAAGATATAAAATGCCGAACACATCGTAATAATTGGAAAAGAAAATTACCCATTGACTACCTGATAAAATAGAAAGATATCATTAGTGAGTATAATGAATCTTTAAATCAAGAACTATAGAATAGAATTACGAAGAACGTGGTAAATACATAGATATAGAATCAAGAGAAAATGATCTAAATATAAATAGATGAATAATAGTACATGATAGAAATTCAAATTCGTGAAGGAGGAGGAGAACAGGAGAAGAAGAGATCGCATAAAAGGAGGAGATAGGAGAATAAGGCAAATCAAACCTCTCCAGTCAATGCAATTCGAAAAATCTCGATAAATAAAAACTTGATATATATAACAACATAAATTAGTTTTACCATGTTTGGGCGAATGTGATGAGTTTGAAATGATGTATAAGAATCAACAATCAAGATTTGATACACAATCTTCCCCTTCAGTAATTACCAAAGATGACTCCACAAATTAAGGAATTCAAATTCAAAATAAACATATTAGCACGAAACATGATTATAAGAAGTTACCATTTAAATATTTTGAAAACTAACGCATATGGATATAACCCATTACTATATGGGTGATCCATTTTGTGGAAAAAAATACTTAAATGTTAAATGACCAAAAAGTCTGTAAAAATATATTGGATGTTTAAGAAGTGGAAGGATAGATTAGGTAATTTTAATGTTAAATGACCAAAAAGCCTGTAAAGATATATTGGATGAGTAAAAAGTGGAAGGATAGATTAGGTAATTTTGGAATGCTGCTAGCACTTATTTAGAATGTATATTGATTGATATTGATTGAAATTGATATTGATATTGATTGATATTGATATTGATATTGATGTGATCTGTAGATAGTAGATACAATAGTAAATTATACTCCCTCTGTCTCAAATTAATCTTCCCATTTGGCAAAAAACACAAGTTTTAAGAAAAAGAGTAAAAAATGTTTAAACAATCATTTGGGGGGAGATTAGCACTGACATACATGTTTTATGGGGGGAAATGTACAAAAATTTCCCCCCCACTTTTGTTAACAATTCAAAACAACCAATGAGAGGCTTCCACAAGTACAAAGATTACATAAGCAAATGGAGATTACATAAGCAAATGAAGATTACATAAGCACTTTACAAAACAGATTACATACATACAAACAGATTACACTACACATACAAAACATATTACAAAGAAGAAAGGCATCACTGCTTGGTCTCTGCTCAGAAAGAAGATGAATGCTGGAGGCTTCCCTTTCGATCTCAATCAACCACCATCAACAGGAGGTAATGAAGGTTTTGTCCACCAGTTTGATTTAAATGAACCAGCAGAAGGAGACACACAAGGGCATGCACAACATCAGCAACAGGATGGTAATCATCATTGCAGAAAATGGACCAAGCTCAGCTCTGATGCAAGATTAGAAGTTCTGATTTACTTGCTAAGAAATCCATCAACAGAATTAGAAGGTAAACCTTACCATGGTGCCATACGAGATGCAGCAAACAAGTTCAATGTCACAAGAAGAACAATTAGCACAATATGGAACAAAGCAAAGAAACAAAAGGCATCACTGCAGAGTTACAACATGGCAACAGATGGACACAATTCTGGAAGGAAAAGAATCCAACTGCCACCTAATGCAGTAACAACCATTAATATGGGAGATAGATCATGCATAAGGGACCTGGCAACTCAGTTACATGTATCACATAGTACTGCTAACAGAATGGTAAAAAGGGGACTGATAAAACCACACACAAATCCTCTACATCCTGGATTAAAAGATGCAAATATCATGCAAAGAATGGAATGGGTTCTACAACTACTCATGGGAGACACAGCAGCAACAAAGAGGCAGTACAAGACAATGTATGATTTTGTGCATATAGATGAAAAATGGTTTTACCTAAGCAAGAAAGCAGTAAGAGTTTACTTAGACAAAAATGAAAGAGGCAAGTACAGATCAGCAAAGTCAAGTAAGTTCATACCAAAGGTGATGTTCACTGCTGCAGTTGCAAGACCATGGTTTAATCCAGAAGATGAATGCATATTTGATGGCAAAATAGGCATATTTCCATTCACATATCAAGAACCAGCAAAGAGGGCATCTAAAAACAGACCTAAAGGTACTATAATCACTAAGATGGTTGAGTCAGTAGGCAAGAAAGAAACAAAGGACATGCTTATCAATCACATAGTACCAGCAATCATGGAAAAATGGCCAAGAGTTGAAGGACCAAAGGTAATATATATACAACAGGACAATGTATGAAAACAGGACATGAATCTGTGGCCGTGTCCAACAGGGATGCAGATTCAAGGAGGCTCAATTGACCCCCAAGACAGCTCTTATTGGAAGGGCATAGTGTGTGCATAGTGTTTATAAACTGAAATCAAACATATAACAGAAATCGCCAAATTAATCCAGTTTTTATCTCATTAGACAAAGTAACTGATATTATCCCACATTCTTCAGAAACCACAAGCACAGATCAGACCAATACACACATATATCAGATAAAACAGATCAATACACACATATATCAGATAAAACAGATCAATACACGCATATATCAGATGAATAGACACATAAATGAGATAAATACACACATAAATCAGATAAATACACACATAAATGAGATAAATACGCACATAAATGAGATAAATACGCACATAAATCAGATAAATACGCACATAAATCAGATAAATCAGATCAGATCAGTGACAGACATCGAAGAACACATAGATACACACATGCATCTTCACCATTACGAACACAATCAGAAATAAATAGACACGAATGCCTTACACAATTACGAAGAAGCACAAGAATCATCACAATCAGTTTTGGGTTCATCGCCGGAATCGGCTTTAGGAGCATCATCACCGGAATTTGAGAACAAATCGCTTGGGGGGGCTTCACCGGAATCCTCATCGCCCTCACAGTCGTCTACAACTGCATGCGAATCGGACCGGGGCTTTCCATCCACCGTACTGTCTTCAGAATCCTCAGATCGTCCCTGTCCCTGTCTTGATCGGAGATATTCAAGACTGTAGGTGTGGTCGCCGTCACAGTCGGCGCCTCTATCGCAATGTTCGGGATCGGAACAACTATAGGAACCGCTTAAGTCATCATCGGAATCGGAAAAACCATGGTGCGCATCCATATTACAAGAGAGAGATAAGAAAGAGAGGGGAATTAAGAGAGAATTAGTGTTTGAGAGGCGAGAGAGAATTAGGGTTTGAGAGGCGAGAGAGAGAGAGGCGAGAATTAGGGTTTGAGAGGCGAGAGAGAGAGCGGCGAGAGAGAGGGTAGAGAGAATTAGGGTTTGAGAGAAAGAAATGTAGTGAATGAATGGACCGGGCACACGGCCCAATAAAACACAGCTCGTTAAATTTTTATTTAAGGTTAAGTAATTTGTTTAAGGTTAAGTAAAATAATTTTTTGGGGAAAAGGGATAATATTTGTTTAAGTTGGTGGGTAATTTGTTTAGTGTATTTTTTTTGCTAAAAAAGGAAAGGGAAAGAGTATTTTGAATGTTTCAATAAGGAAAATGGGAAGTGTTTTTTGAGACGGAGGGAGTAATAAAAGTCAATATTTTCTGAATATTTAATATCCAGATCAACAAAAATAAAAAATTGATTAAATAAATAGATCTAGATTCCAGCAAAAAAATAAAAGATACTATACATTATATATACGTGTGACATGTGCTTTTCCCTGATTGATACTCCTAGTAGAGATTTATATTTATTGACTGACAGATACGAGAGCTTATGAAGTGACACTGAATCAAATTGTGGTTGCTGAAAATTAATCTCATGTCGTCGATTTGCTCATCTGAATCTTCGTCTTCTTCAAACAAATCATGGATCGTGCACAGTCTACTCTTCGGAGCTGCGGTGGCGGTTGCTGTCGGCGCTCATCTCCGGCGAACTCATAGATTTCGGAGCCGTGTGGTTGGGATTATTCCGGCGAGGTATGCTTCTACGCGCTTCGAGGGCAAGCCTCTTGTTCAAATACTCGGCAAGCCCATGATCCAGGTACGCCCCGGCCCAATTATTATTTTTACACTTCAATTGTTAGTTTTATTGTTTGGTTCAATGGTTGCATGTGTTGTATTCAGTTTAGGAATTAGAATGGTTGTTCGGTTTTAATACTTGATTCCATTGGATTCCGAGGCTTGGCTTTTAGATTGAGATGCCAAGCAAATGATTACGGTTTGTACTTATGTCAAATTGAAAGCTACTTAATTCTAGCTTTGTCAAACATAGATGTTTAATAGATCTGTGTGTATTTTCAAGTACGTTATGGTCTTAAAGCAAGCTTAGCATACTCTAGAAAAAAGGTGAATGTTGTTACTTATGTAATTTTGTTTTGAGATTTCCTCCTCCAAAGCACATCACCATTTCAAACGAAACTGAATTTAATTATGACAGGCTTCTTTTTATTTTCTGCAAGTCATTTATGTATCCCTTTAAATGCTCCTATACAGAGAACGTGGGAACGTGCAAATTTGGCGACAACACTGGATCATGTTGGTAAGTTACTTCCTATTGATCTTTCGTTGTTGAATAATATTTTGGAATGATTCTTGAAACCCACATGATATATTACATTAGTTCACCATCTTTAGGCTATATAAATACTGTGGTTTCTTTTATTGGCACACAAACCATTTGATTTAATAGTAAACTTCATAGGCTCTGTGGAGCACACTGCACAAGCTTTAGTTTTTGGCTGTCCAAATCAAGATAGGTGTTTTCCAGATTTTCGTACATGTACTATCTCTTTTATTTCCACTTGAGAGCATATTTTAATTTTCTTATCCCTTGAGGTCGTACCCCCTACCACTTACCGGACATAAGACTCAATAGCAATATATAAAATTAGGCCAATGCATATGAAAACTACTCTAAATCATCTAGAAATTGTCAAACCTTGATCCTTTCCTTCCCCACCCCTCTTTACTGTATCTTTTCCAATTTTGTATGTTAATACTCATTCAGTTATCCCCTAATGTAGTTGTAGCCACGGATGATGAAAAAATCGCTAGTTGTTGTCGAGGATTTGGTGCTGATGTTATAATGACATCCGAATCTTGTCGCAATGGTAAGGGATAGTCCATTATCGTGATTTTTCCCCTGTTTTCAAATTTCTGTTGCATATTAATAAGCATTTTGCACTATTGTCTGTTCCAGGTACTGAGCGATGTAATGAAGCACTTCAAAAACTTAAAAAGAAGTATGATGTTGTTGTCAATATACAAGGGGATGAACCACTAATTGAACCTGAAATTATCGATGGGATTGTGAAAGCATTGCAGGTTAATTTGCTATATTAAGAATTATGACAATTTTGTTAACTATTAGATTATCCTTTTATTTAGCTTAAAGCAAAGATGATAGTTACTAGTTAGAGTGCTGATAGTAACACATCGTTTAAGGTTGTAGGAAAACATTAGTACCAGGATGAACTTACTCTACTTTCTTTCCTTCTCTGTATCGTAGTTGCCTAACTTTCAATATTTTTTTTTTTTTTTTTATCATTCAGGGTGCTCCTGATGCAGTATTTAGCACTGCGGTGACAGCCTTAGCACCTGAAGATGCATTTGATCCGAATCGAGTGAAATGTGTGGTGGATAACAGTGGTTATGCAATTTATTTTTCACGAGGATTGATTCCTTACAACAAGTTAGTATATTTTCTTTGTTACACCTGGGACTCTGACTTCAGATTAACTCTTTTGTCCTTTCTCCTCTTACTGAATTTATTTACCTGTTGGATATAGGTCAGGGAAAGTCAATCCAAAATTTCCATACTTGCTTCACCTTGGAATTCAGGTACTTCCATCTTCTTGTTATATGTCACTGGACAATCTCAAGTTTCTACATTGATGAAGCAATTCTAAGTTTCTAATCTTGTACAGAGCTTTGATACGAAGTTCCTCAAAATATATCCAGAGCTTCCACCAACACCTCTGCAACTAGAAGAAGATCTGGAACAACTAAAAGTCCTGGAAAATGGATACAGGATGAAGGTGTGTTTCTCATTTGGATTCTTCCATGCTCTTGACTTTCACGTATTATATCCCTTTCTCTGTTTTTTATCAACAAGAACCTGACATGCATGGTTTCTTACTTGTTAGCACCTTGGCTAAAGGTTGATCAACTTCTTTTGGGGTTGTAAACAAAACAGTCTCCAAATTTTTTGATTACAAATTTAATTGCATATGTGATCTCCTACTTTGCTGTACATGTAGTTATATTTCCAATAAAATCAATTATAATAATTAGTTCACATTCAGTGTATATTATTTTGGTTACACAACTTGTTTTAGTTTCTCAACCAATATGTTTCTCCAGCCCAGATCTTGTGTTTTGGCATCCTAGAAGACGGTGTAGTATAAATAAAATTTATGGCAAGGTATAGCTAGTTGTTTGCTAGAAATGAAGTCCTTTGCTATTAGCTCTCTGAAGCATGTTGGCTTTATTTAGCCGTTGAGAAGCTATAACTTTATAAACAGGGTATTTTTGTGTATTTTGAATTACCATGTATATTACAGGAGGTTAAATGCAAGCATATAAATTATATTTGGGAATAGGATGACAACTTATGCCTATAGAATCTTAGAATAGCTATGAAGTTGAAAAAAGAAATATGAGGATAACATTCTAAATGCTGTTACAGTAATGAATACGTCAAAATTCATTTTCTAACTACTCTTCTTGCAGGTTATTAAAGTTGACCACAATGCCCATGGTGTTGACACCCCAGAAGATGTTGAAAAGATTGAACGTTATATGCGTGAGAGAAATTTGTCTTAATCCTGCAGGTGCACAGAAGTTCTCTATAGAATATAGTCTGGGAAGGAGGTGAGTATTTTGCATTTGAATCAGTGAGCTCTTTATAGAGGATTGATGTGTGTTCTTCCAGAAGAAAGTTGAATATTCTTGTGTACTCCATTAACTAATTTGAATACTTTTTTTTACCTTTTAATTTTTGGGGTTTTAGAGGGTGACAGACCCTTAAATATGTGTGACCCTTTATTGGTCTTTTTACACAATCCTGTAATTTCCTTGGATGGATATATAGTACTTTTTATTCAATGAGAAACTGCAACTATAAGTTACGTAGGTTTAGCCTATGTATTATATATGTGATAATGTTACTAATTGATTTCAATTACGTAGGAAAGTACGAAGATTACAGTAGGAAGGTTCTGAGCTAGCAACTTTATTGTTGTAGTACATATTAAATGCCCTTCTTAAAAAAACCAAGAAGCATTTAGAGAAAAATTTCATGTTGCCATCTAAAACATGCGCTGTCTTCAGTGACGGAGGCGGAAAGATAGTTTAAGGGGGTCCGGTTTTACATTTTAATTTTAATAATAAAAAATAATTTAAAATTTTAGTAATTAAATAAATTAATATAAGTAAAAAATAATTAATTTAACTCATGCCACTTAGTTATCGATAATAAAATGATGGTTAAATGTGTTAAAATTTTTTAAAAAGATTTAAAAACTGTTAAAGATGAAAATTAAAAAAAAAATACAAAAGAAAATGTGAAGAATTGGAAAAGAAAAGGAAGAAACTAAGTAAAATGTAACACAAAGGAATCGAACCCTGGTGTTAAGGATAACAACCAAGCACTTCAACCGAGCCACACATACAACCACTAAAAGATATATACTACTCTAAATATATTAGGAAATCTAGGGGGGCCAGGGACCCCCCCTGCCTCCGTCACTGGCTGTCTTCTAGTTATAGTCATCAAAGTATCCAGTTATGATCATTTGGTGTTTGATTATTTCTTGTTTACTATCAGTATGTGAACTTGTGATGATGAAATTTAGATATACACTTACAAGAGGTCAGTATAGTTTTGAAATTGACCAATCAATACACTAAATATCTGACTGCATTTGAACTGCAGTCTGCACATATGCTAGTATTATGTTGCTATAAGCTGGACCTCGGTTTTGAAGAGAAGAAAAAATAGGTTATGAGAGTCAACAGAGAAATAAATGAAGCCTCCTGGAGAGTGAGTCACAAACGATCCGAAACTCTTCCCCACAATGCAGTGCCATACCCGTCCATATAACGAGTCAAACTCCTTCAAAAAATTGTATAGAAGATAGCATCAATGTTAGTTAATTTATCAACCAGTATTAAGGTAATCACTTTGAGCATGTGTGTGTGTGTAATTGTAAAAAATTACATAATTATATTTTATTGTATAGTACCTTTTTGAGGGAACGTGCAAGGAGGGAAGGGCTGGGGGAACAATTGGATGTATTGCATAGGAGTGAACTGGTGAAACAGAGGGCGTGTTCTTGCATGGTATGAGGCATGTTACCTGATATCAGTCGCATGGTCGATCTTATCGCCATCACATCTAGTTTTTGCTTATTGCCGTTGTCTTCATCTTCTTCATCCACTTTTGTTAAACTAGGTAGTTTCTTTTTTCGTCTGCTTAGCATTAGCAGCTGCCTTTGCTTCTCCTCGTCATGAACCTCATGATCTTTCTTTAGAGTCTTCTTCTTCTCCATGCAGGTCTCTTACTATCCTTTCCGCTTCTATATTTGTATCTATGTAGGTGAGAAAATTGAAAGATCAAGAAAGTTGGCTGTTGTGGGGAATGGGGTTGAATTATGGTCTATCAATATAAATACAAATGTGAACATTGAGAAGCTGGACGGCAGTATAGCATATATAGTATTATTTGTATGTATATGTGTATATATTTGAATGTTGACTGAGTAGGTAGGTGTGGAATAATGTACCAGAAAAAGAGGGAAATATGAGTCTATATTCCTCATATACATTGATAGAACACTGTTAAACAAGTAGTGATGTGACACTGGCAAACAAGAACTAGAGGTAATTACAAGTTGCAGTCTTGCACGAGTTGTGCATGGTATGCAAATCAACTGCAAGATTAGCGTGAGCTTTAGACCAGTTTTCAAATCCATAACATGTCCAATTCCTCTTCATTCCTCTAGGTAATGATATACACAAGTCATTGTTGCATAAGATTATAAAAAATTAGGTACTTTTTCATTACTCGATGAAGAGCACGAGGCGTAATGGATTTTACAAAACTTTGTCATCCTCCTTGAATTGACATGATCTTTCATTAGGTTTCGAATCTTGATTGATATTTTTATACATTGCAACTTCTGATTCTTGGTAACTACTCAATACGCGAAGATGAATCTAATTTTTGCTCTCTTGTTTGCAGGATGGTCTTTCCTAGCAGTTTGATTTTGTCAGCAAAAGTTTTTGATAAAAGGCCGGACTACATTGATTCTTCTCTATTGCATTAGGGTGTTTATAATATGGATTCAGAAACTTTTACGAGGTTCCAATGGTTTGTAACTTGAGAGAGAGTTTGGTTCATTCTTCTTTTAAATGTAATATTAAGCTGGTAGGTTTATTTTTTCTGATCGAAAACGATTAAATTACGTAATTTTTTCATGGTGACCGGGCAATTATATACTATCATTATAAAACTTGCATTTAATTTAATTATCAACCATAATATGATAATACTAATGCTTTAATAATAAAATATTAATTAGTAATGATTTTTTGTTTATTTTAGAAATAAACGAAATGCAGTTCAATAATTGTGTCAAGAGTCAAATCCGTGGGCCAGTGGGCCTTTTACTGAAAGAGGTTTTTTGATAAATAAATATATAAAATTAATTTTTTGCAATTTTACTTTTCTTTACAAAAAATCATTTGCAAATTTACGTTCTAATTTACAATAATACTTAAAAATTGTTGGAGAATACGATGTAGTCGTCCAACACATTTTGCAAATACTTCCGGTGAATTCCCACACGCGTGGAAAACACGAACGACGACTGCCGTCGATGATTACCGGAAAATCTCTCCTATCGTCGCAACCATAAGATAAAAGGAAAAGAAGAATTACCGGTAATCATCGTGCCGGAAAAGAAGGATGATGCGCCGGAGAAGAATGAAAGCGGTGGAAACGTGGTCATTGGCCTGCGGCCCCGATCTGAAAGAGGTCGTTGGAGGATATCGGAGGAGGTCGGGATCGGAGATTGGGGAGGTCAGGGTCGGAGATTGGTGGCGTTGGAGGAGGTTAGTCGAGATCGAAGAGTTGGTGGTGGTGGTGGGTGGTGATGGAGCTGTTGGAGTGGAAGAAGATGGTGGTGCTTTGGGTCGACGGTCGGCGGGGAAGGATGGATCGGCATGGGCGGTGGTGAAGGGGGGAGACCGTATTTTTGCAATAGGTTTTCTTTTTTATCAAAAAAGTCGTATAAATGCAATAATTATAGTAAAAACGTAAATATGCAAATCAAAGAATAAAAGACAGTATATTTGATAATTTCTCTTACTGAAATGAGGGACCAGATGAACAATTATAAGAGGGTGGGCCCATGTAAATGTACTCAAGTAGTTAAATGAAACGTGTCCAAAACACAAGTTATACGGGACCCACATTATCTTTTGTCCAAACTCATCCACCACACGCTCATTGTATGTTCTGTTGGTATATATTTTTGCTACTTTCTCCTAAAAGTTGCGAAAATAGGAAAAAAAAAATTATAAAGAAAAATAAATCAACATTTCTGTTAATTTTCCGATGGCTATTTTGGTTGAAAATCTCACGATCCCACGTGCCACCGGTTATCCGGCGGCAACTCTCTCTCCGATCGTCGCTTCATTATCTGTTTCTCCGATCTCAAAGCGCCGGGAAGTTATAAAGTTACCGGAATCTAGAGGGCTTAAGATCTCTTCTGGTCGCTCTAGTGGATCGGTGAGTTATAATTCTAGACTCGTTCGCCGTAGTGCACGGATCGTTGCCGAAGCTCAGGACACTGCTGTTGTAGGTTCGATCCTCCCCGCCGACTGTAATTTCACATATATGTTTGTGTTTTATTAATATATACAGTGAATTTTATTTTCTTGCTAAAAAAAGTTGATTTGGATTGTGTTGAAATTATAGAGTGTGAGAATTTTGTTGTATGAATATTAAGTACAATAAGTAAGTTTAAGCTTGTTAATGACACGAACTCTGTGTTGACAGTAAAAGTTTTGTATTATATTAGCCTGGTGAGATTAGGCATTTGAGATTAGGCTGTGGTGGTTAACTTGGCTTGATATTTGTTATATGAAACTTGCGAAAAGGTAATTTATTGTATGATTTTTGATCTATTGCAGCTGTTGCGTTAATTTTTTGACTAGAGTGAGAAAAAAATAAGAGTATGGACTGAGGTTTGGATGAATTTTTGAATTTTGATGTGAAAGCTTAAATGCTGAAAAAATAGTGCAACTTAATTAAGGCCAGTGTTAAAAACAAACTAAATTAGTTAGGATCGAAGGTACTGCCAGAAATAAGTTTAATTTACAAGGCTGTATCGAATAGCTGAATCAGTTCAGATCTTACCTCCTCCCTCCCTCTGTCTATAAAAAATGTATCGGAGTAAATTGAGTTATCTACTTAGTTAGCTATATGATCATTTTGTATTGCATTCTCTTTTGATGTTATAGTTGAATTTTATATGATTAGCAATTTTGTGGTTTTTTGAGCTATACTCTCAAACATGAAGGCATTAACAGGAGCTACGATCAAAGTAAGCACATTTCTTTCATGGAAACCGTGAGAGATGGTTTTCCTGACATTTATTAAGTTGAATTGATGAATTTCTTTGATTTAATCACTGTTAGTATATTTTTCCTTCTATCAAATTTACTTATGATTTTGACTGCCAGTAGTGATGAGCTACACTCTTATCCATATTAGATTTGCAAATTTTAGCTGTGAAACAATTTATTATGAAAATTAAAGAACTTCAACAATATCTTCAATTGCAGTACCTCCTGTCACTGACGTGACGTGGAAATCAGATGTCCTCGAGTCTGATACTCCTGTTCTGGTTGAATTTTGGGCGCCGTGGTGCGGCCCATGCCGCATGATTCATCCCATCATTGATGAACTGGCCAAAGAATTTGCGGGGAAACTAAAGTGTTACAAGCTGAACACTGATGAGAGTCCCAATATCCCGACTGAATATGGGGTTAGAAGCATTCCGACTGTTATACTTTTCAAAGACGGGGAAAAGAAAGATGCAGTTGTTGGTGCAGTTCCGAAATCAACCCTAGCCACAAGCATAGAGAAGTTCTTGTAGAGGTGGTTAGAAGCATGTAAATATTTCGTGGGACTTTAGATGTCCCTTGTTTCGTGTCCTTTATAGCCTGGTACTTGCAAGTTGCAAGATATGTTACTCGGAGTCCTGATATTCTGAATTTCCTCGTGTATAGTTGGAATGTATTCCATGTCACCTATTTAAAGACTGATGAATGAATATTACCAAGTACTTGATCGAGTGAGTTCTGGCTTCTCTTTATGTGGAGCTAAAGTCATATCCTTGGTTTTTATCTTGCAATGTTTAGTTTACTGGTACTTCATTTTGTTGAACAATGGTTAGTTGCACTTGCAGACACCTTCTGAATCGAACCCTCGTACTTTATACTTACCAATTGAAGTGGGGTACTTACAGATTTTGAACGAAAGCAGATTGTTGGGTGCTTTTGCAATATTTTTTAATTAATCACACTCTAGATTCAGCGAAAACACTTGAAACAATTCCCTTGTTTTTTCTTCATATCTGAAAACATTTTGTACATTGCTTAAAAAGTACACTTTGACGTTCAATTGTTAACGAAGAAGTAGAATAAAAATGTTTCGATACACGGACGGATTGGCTAGTACATCAACAATTCTTGAATCAATCTTATAATTTCAACATATAGAAACATGATATTAAGATCCATGTACAATTGTACATTGTCACAAGACAAGTTTAAAATAAACATGCTGAACTCAAAAATTTACTTTTTAATCTAATCGAACTTTTTAATTAATGTTTGAAAATTTGAGTTAGTAGAACTCAGATGATTCTTCCTTCCTGGGTTCTATTATTAGTGATTGTTTGTTGCTCTCTTGTAAAGGATTTAAGATCCTACTTACTACTTAGTTTATTGTTGCTCATACTATAGCTAGGTTAACTAACTCAAGGTATCGTAAGTAATGTTTTATTGTAACATCCTTTTTTATCGATGTTATTGTTTTTGATAATCAATAAATAAGTCTAAATTGTTTTCAAAAAAAAATTTGTCAAATTTCGTTTGAACTCGTTTAATGACTCTGGACAAATTTTACAATTCGAATCCTTTTAAATTTTATAACATCCAAGACCACAACCGAATACATACCAGACTCAACAATGAACAATCCATCACAATTTAGTCCAAAAGAGCTAGCAAGTTGGTACACATTAGTTATTGACTTATATTTATAAAAGTTTCAAATATTCTTATTATAATCGATATGGGATATTACAAACACCTCTCTTATTGTGTCGACGTCCTCGTCGAGCTCACACACATTTACGGAACCCGGGTAGTGCCTCTGCATTTCAGGTCGAGCAGAATTCTGATACCATTTATAACATCCAAGCTCATAATCGAATGCATACCGGACCCAATAATCCACCAAGTCAGTCTAAAAAAGCTAGAAAATTGGTATACATTAGTTATTGTTTGTATCTATAAAAGTTCCAAAGACTCTTAATCTAATAGAGCATATTTTGATAAAAAAAAAACGAAACTTACTCAGTTATAATACCACTCAAAGTGGTGTCTGAGGAGGGTAGATGTACGTAGACCATGCCCCTATACAATAGGGAGGCTGTTTCCGAAGGACCCCCAGCCATTACAAATATAGAAATACAAGGAGTCGAACCCCTGACCTCCTTCAAAGGAGGCCAGTGGCTCAACCACTGCACCAACATGTTGTTGGCTATAGAGCATATTTTGATATTATCATTTATTCACTCTGTCCCTAATTAAATATTCATTTTAATTTTCTAATGCTTAAAAATTGATCAATTTTTGATTAAACATTAAAAATTATTATTATTTTAAAAAATTAAAAGTTACATTTTAAAATACATTTGATGTAATTTTTAAAAATATGTTTTTTTATTTTTCTCAATATATATAAATTATAATCAAATTTTGGTCGTCAAAATTACGAATGGACCTGTGTTTAGAGTTTAACAGAGTGAGCATTTATTTGAAACAATTTGGGCTTAACAACGGGCCGGTATGCAATAATGGGCCTAGGCCGACAAATAACAAACCTAAAATGTGGGTTGAATAAGCTGCAAGGCCATTCGGTTCGCAAAACAGAAGCTCAAAAAATGGGACACAAATCTCCTTCAATCGATGATGAACAAAAAGAAGAAGAAGCGCTAGCTTCATCAAAACGACATCACAAATCCAAACGAAAACATCGCTCTCGTTCTAATTCTCATTCTGATGAAGATTATGATGATGATATTAACGGCGTTGATGGGCACGATTCTGATTCCGATTCGGATAGCAAGCACAGCAGTCGGAGCTCCAGGAAGCGAAGCCGGAGCTCCAAGCGAAAATCTCGGAGAAAGTACAGCGACGACGATTCCGAGTCCGAGTCCGAGTCGAGCGAGTATTCTGACTCGGAGGAAGAATCGGAGGAGGAGAGGCGGAGGAGAAAGAGGAGAGAGAGAAAGAGACGAGAGGAGAAAGAGAGAGAGAGGAGGAGGAGAGAGAAGGGTAAGAAGAAGAAGAGAAGCAAGAGAGATGATGATTTCGATTCGGATTCCGATGAGGATAGAAAGCGGAAGGAGAAGAAGAGAAAGAGGAAAGGAAAGGATAAGGATAAGAGTAAGAAGAAGAAAGATAGGGGGAAGACCGGAGCGGTTACGAATACGTGGGGAAAGTACGGCATTATTCGAGAGACTGATATGTGGTATAGTCTTGTAATTTGCTATGTTTATATATATTATATGTGTGTTGGAATTTGTATTTGTATGAGTTACTTATATTGCTTATTTTAGAGTACTAACATTGATGATCAAATGAAATTTGTTATAACAATTGGAATACATTTCCGTTAGGTTTAATGTGGATAATCGAATGCAATTTGTAATAACAATTGGAATACATTTCGGTTAGGTTTAATGTGGTGATATGGCGACTCTTTTTATGCAATAGTCTGGTGACTATCTGAGTAGACAACTGTGAACATGAAGTCTTTTTTTTCTTAATTGACTGAAATTTGGTTTCTTACCTCGGTTTCATTACTAGCTTTAGGGTTTAGTCCCACATTAGTTGACATGACGACAACTTGTTGAGTGATAGTTTTAGCTTATAGTTCCTTAATTTTATCTAGCGTTCCAAAAGAAATTGCATCACTGGAAATGCCTAAAGGAACTGCTTGGCAAAAATAATTCTACTTAAGTGCTTGCTATGAATAGTTAGAAATGAACTGGATTGCTAGAAATGTTTTACCGAAACATCATTTCTTCATAAATATCGCTATATTGAAATTAGCTACACTACCAAAAGTGGAATATGACTGTTGAGGTTCATTTTGTGTTTCTGTCTTTATAAAATGTGACGCTTGTAAATTGTAATGTATGTAGAAATGCCTAGGTGGACCTGTTGGTGATTGTCTTAAGATTGTTCATATCAAATGCCTGATCTGTTATGGGGGCATTGACCATTCTTTTGGTTGAAGAACCTCTGAGGATGACCTGTACTTTTTAACTGGAAAGGTTTCGATTTAGGTTCCTCGACAAGGACTAACAGGTTTGTTGGGAATACCTTTAGGATGATATGAGGTAATGGTGGACAGTTTTTACAAGCAAGGAGTAATTGAAAAATAACAAAAATAAACAATAAAATGGGAAGCTAGTGTAAATTAATTGCAGAACTTTAATATCACTTGAAATCTCAACAGCAGGGTTACTATCAATTATTTTAGCTCAAAATTTCAACAATCAACTGGCCTCCGGCTATGATATGGAGGACACAAGCATATTCGATTAAAACTACATAAGCTATGCAGAACATTAGAAAATCCCAAACTCATCAATTTCCAAGTTGTAATATTTTCCTAACTAACTGATAAATATTTATAAACACACCGGGTTGCATATAATTTATCTTGGACTCGTCAGTCTTCAGATAGTCATGCCTGTGTACTGTTCTGCCAAATTACTACTTAGAGCAAATTACTACTTAGAGGTGGCCCAGGGGGATGAGGGAAGTTTTAGAACTATAAATTTGACAAAACATAGGGATGATACCTAAATTATAGTTTGAAAAGTTATATGTCACAAAAGGTATTCTTGTAATGGTCCATCTGTTAATAGAGTTACTTTACATGTGCTTGGTTACTGAGCCTTCTTTCAATTTTAACAGGACTGTTGTATTATATAACTAACATGCTGTATATTGAAAAAGGAATCTTTGAAATCTCGACTCTTAGGTTAATCTGGTCTGAGGAAGTAAATCGAAGGTTTACTCCATCTTAAAAGCCTTTAGTGATTAGTCCTTAACACTTATGATTAACTATACTGATGCAGATTTTAGATAATTTAATTTCCCTTTGCTTACCTCACTGGAAATGATCTATCTCTTTGTAGGAATAAGAGACCAGAATTCACTGCATGGTTGCTAGAAGTAAAACAGGTATTGTTGTTTACATTCATCTTAGTTTACATTTTTATTTTTTTATTTTTTGTTAGTTAAAGTTATTGATTAACCCGGTTTTGATTATGTTGACTTCTGAAATGCATGATCAGACGAATGATAGAACCTAGAGTACCTTCTTAAAGATGTTGTCTTTAAATGGACCTACTATTTTTACAAGGCTAATCAAGTTGATTTTAACTCTCCTCCACTCAATCTTAAGCTACTAACACCTTTTTCTCGTACTAAGTGATAATTTGACACAGTTATAGGTTATCAGTTTTTTACTGTGCACAGACAATGCTTTTAATTTTGTTCTTATTTCCATATAAAGTGTAATCAAGTCAGGTCAAACTTTTGATTTTTACATTGTTATCACTAAATACTTTATTTTCTTAAAGAATTTTGTATTAATTAAGAGTTCCTACAGTAAGTGGTTTTAATTTCATTATTGTAACTTTTTCCTAGTCGATATAGACTTTGTTGGACATGATTGTTTCGAATGAAGCATCAAACCTAGTGCAGTTCAAGTTTCTTTGCCTCATGTCTTAATAGTTGATCGTATTATTTCAGTGATCTTAGTGTATATCAGTAAATGATTTTCTGTAACCAGTTTATACTATCGCACTGATGGTTTTGATGGGAAAAAATGTTCTTTGCAATTGGTAACGAATAGGTGAACTTGGAAAGCTTGCCAAATTGGGAAGAGAAGCAAATGTTCAAACAGTATGTCTATAAACTGGTCTCTTTTTAAATTACTATGCCATGGCTTTAGTTCATATGTGAGACTGTGTATTGGTGGAAAGAAGTTTTTAATATTTGATCTCCTCATTGTTAGAATGTTAGTGTTATAATCTATTTCAGCACTTAATAAGGTCTTTAAATGTCCCGGCTTAATATATTTCAGATTCATGGAGGACCATAATACATCAACTTTTACTTCTAAAAAGTAAGTGGGTTATGATTTCTGTCTGTTTGTTTTCCCTGTGTAGCACTTGATCCCCCCATCCTTAAAAGAATGTCGCACTATAACAATATGCAGTTGACATAAATGTTCTTATCATTTGGTTTTATTTGTGTACAGATATTATGACCTTGATGCATATCACAGACGCAAACTTGAGAAGCAAATGAAAAAAGGTTTCAAAAAGGTTTTGGCCTCGGAACGTGTTGTGTTTAATGATGAAGAACAACGACGGTAAGCTTTAGTACATGTTGCTTTTGCTTTGGTTTGGATTTTGCAATGCGATAGATAACTTTCTTTGATGACCAATTCAATTAACATATATTTACAAGCCACGGACTTAATTACATTTAAATTTTGCTAAAATGTTATTTTTATTCAATACTCAAATTAATAGAAGTGATTAAAGTTGCGTTATATAGTCTTCGTTAAGTTCAACAGCAGTGAAGATTATCATTGCGGCACTGAGTGTCACTTTATAAAATACCCCGAGTAGTTCTATAATTCTTAGGCTATACTTTCCCAACTGCCGTGAAAGGGAGAATATATGATGGATTACAACCCAAAAGAAGGGAGATCAATCCTCAAAGTATTCAATAAAGTGTGAAAACAACAATAGATTACCGTATTCCTTTATAGAGGAGGCGAAACTTTTAAAATCCTAGTGAATTTTAACTGTTCCTCATCTTAATACCAATCCACTAATCAGATAAAGCAAACAACAATTTATTATCACATTACCGTAGTCTACAATATTTCTGATCCCTTGCTCCACAGCAGAAGTGCTTCTCAAATTCTAGAAGAAATATAAGCTAATCTGCTTGACAACTATAAGCCCACACTACACCCCTGCTCTTTTCTCTATGCTTTATTGCCTCTGTATCATTCTTCCTGTTAGTGCTTCAATCATCTCTAAAAGCTAAAGGGAGCTGATCCATCTATATATATCAAAGGAACTGAAGTTAATAGATGTTGAGAAGTTATATATATATAGTGGTGATGAAAAAGACTTAAAAGTTGTTAATTTGAGCTTTTTAAAATTATGCAGGCACTGAATACTCGGTAATCTCGTTTCTTAGCCAAATTTTTTTAAACTGTTGAATACTTGAAATGTTTTACCTATTGTTAAATTGTCTTGAGTCGTGACTGTGATGTCATAATTGACATAAGTTATGTTTAGGATATTGTTTTTGGTGTTTAATTTTGTGGATAGGTGGATGTATTATAAATCTAAAGATTACCTACATATAAATAATCAGTCCATTTTGGTATGGGGAACCAAATTTGGACAGTTTGGTTTAATCCAATTTGACATCTGATGTCCTTTCTAAATCCAAACCAAACCAAACCAAACATACCCAGTATATCCCGCTCATAGCAGGGTCTGGGGAGGGTAGGTTGTACGCAGAACATACCCCCACTTTTAGAGCGGGGAGGCTGTTTCCGTGAAGACCCTCGGCTGAGTGCATGACATACAGAGAGTGTGGAAAATATAACGAGAGTGAAACGGAAATGGACAATGACATACCTGAGGCCCATGGCGTTCTCCACATGGGGCATACATACCTGCGATGAAGAATGAAACTCCTAGTTTGATGCGCTCCAACCACACGGAAACAATCCCGCACAGAGATAACACCGAGCCAAGCTCCCTGCAACTGCAAAACCAGAAAACAGAAGACAAGCTTAAGCTATTAACATTTTTGCTATTAACATTTTTGCTATTTGTTTTCAGGCTGGAAATGCAGAAGGAACGTGAAAGACAAAAGGAAGAGCAGGTGGAAGCACTTAAGCTTGCAATGCAGAGTGGGCAGGTATGTTTCTGTTCTGATTATTTTCCTCGTGCTACCATGATGAAAGTAGTTTTTATAATTTCTGTTCGGCTCAAATTTGTAGGCTCAAGCTATGAAAGAGCAAGCTCAGCTAAGGGAAGAAATGGCTTACCAGTACAAACTTGGGAATTTTGAGGTGAATTGAATAATATGCCTTCATCATAACTTGATAGCTAAAATTTGCTGAACCGTGTGCACTGACTTTTATGCTTTAAATCTTCAGGCTGCAGCTGCTATTCAGAGAAGATTGGACCCAGATGTCGCCATGTAAATGGGTTATTTTGTTCTTACTACTCAAGGTTATAACCTGAATGTACTTAGCATGGAGATTAAAGCCATAGGCATCTTTTTTTTATTATTTGGAAGCTTCCTGATGGTGCTCAGATTATCAGCTATGTAAACTTGGTGTATTGGTTTGTATGTAGCAGTATAGATTTTTAATTCTCCATGAAAAATCTTCTAAAGACCGTTAATCAATGATGATTAAGAGAAGTTAATTTTAATTTTGTACTCTAGCGATATTACAATTTGGCACAATTTTTTTGTTAGCTGCAATATGTACACATCAACTCTAGTAGTCTAGTAATTATTATAAAATGCTGATTAAACGATGTGAGAAAAGAAACCCCGAGTAAACAATTTCTCAACTCTAACTTTGGGTGCTCTGTTTTTTACTCACAAATTCTCAACTCCCAATTCACAGAAGTATTGAAATTGAATGGAAAATGATTAATCACCACAATATTCAGTTCCTGATTTAGAAACTCAAAACGCATTTCCGTTTTACTGACCTTCTGTGTTGCTGACCAAACCGATAGAATCAGAAACGATGGAGTTGCCTCTGGATTTTCACGCCCAAACATTAACCTCCTCTGGTGAATGGATGATTTCACAAAAAGATTTATTTTAGGAAAAATGCTTGTGATCCCAAGTAACAAGCAACATCACTTTTCCCTTCTGCTTTCAAGTGCTCCAGGAAATCAATAAACTTGTTCAACTGAAGTGGAGTAAATAGATTTATCAGCCGGTATCTTTGTAGTTCTTGAAAACTCTTTAGATATATCATCCATAGATGGCCGGAGTTTGGAATTTGAGTTTAAGCACGCTAATGCTTGTGTCAAAACAATAATAATGTCCTCTTCTTGATGTCTTGTTGGACGCGGGAGGCGTGTGTCCAGTAGATCATTCAACATTGTATTTTTAGCGGATTGAAGAAATGTGAATGACAAGAGGAAGTCTCCTGGATGGCTTCCCATCATAGTCTCTAGTGCCTCAACTCCAAAGCTTTAAACATCACATTTTTCAGTCACAATCAGGGTGTATGCAAGCTCTGTCAAGTACAAAATAAGAGGACATTAAAACAGAATTTCCTGCATAATGTATACCTGCAACACAAACGATATGGATCATAAAATAGTGAGATGGCTGGAACAAGAGATAACCTGGAGCAATATAACCAAAAGTGCCTGCAACCATAGTTCGATTAGATGAATCGGGGTCCAGCAACCTTGATGCAACAAAGTCGGCTACATTTCTGAGTTCAGTAGTATGTTTTTACTTGATATATCTCGATGAACTATAGCTGAAGTACAGTCGTGGTGCATGTAAGATAAAGCATGTGCGATACCTTTCACAATGTTTACTCTCTTATTCCAACCTAATTCCAAAGCGTGGGCATCATCACTCAGGGCACAAAATAAACTTCCTTTCTCTATATAATCGTAAACAAGAAACGTGCATCGTTTGTGCATGCAGAAGCCGTAGAGCTTCACAATATTCTTGTGTCTTATACTAGACAATACTTCCACCTCATTCCTAAAAGTTCTAACTGGCTCCTGGGCTTCCAAGCAATTTAGTTTGTTTAGCGCCACAATGTTACCGCTTGGCAACGTGGCTTTATATACACTGCCATAGCCACCAGTTCCGATGCAGTATCTGTTGTCAAAATTATTTGTGACCCTTAGAATGTCTTCATATGCAATCTTTCCGTCAAAATTCCACACTAAACACATGTCACCATTCCTTAAATTCGTCCTGATTTGATTTTCTGTAGGTGTATGCCGACAAAAGAGCTTAAAGGCTAGTATCAAGAATATAAGGCCAATGGTAAGGGGGAGAACTATGTAAAGGATGTGCAAGACTGACTTTCTGCGGTTGGAAGTCCTTTCACCATCATACAGATTTTTATTAGGAAAATCACATTAGTCGTTCGAGTATGGATAGTCGATGGGTGGGATTTTGCCAGAAAGATTGTTATAGAGGAGATCCATGCAATTCAAGTTTAATAAACAAAAAAACTGATTTGGTATGCTTCCGGTCAAATTGTTATTATTCAGTTTCACCGACTCCAAAGAAGGGCAATCTCCAAGTTCTTTTGGAATGTTTCCACTGAACAAATTGTTGGAGAGGTTTAAATATCGTAGACTGAAGAAATGCTTAGAAACAGGTATGGATCCGGTGAGAGAATTATGAGAAACATCAAGTTTAAGAGTAGTGCTAGGTGCATATAATTGGCTACATAATTTTTGCACATAATGAGTTGGATTGCACTAATGTGGATTTTTATTGGTTGATATTAATGTGAATGCAGGGGGGTCACTGAATTATAACCAATCAAATGGAAACATTTATCATTTTGTGAAACTTTATGTAATTCTAGCATTTTTTCCAAGTTTAATGAGCTTCGTGAGGTTAGCCTGTTGAAAATCTAAAGAGCCATGCAATTTATTAGAACTGAGGTCCAGGTAGATGAGTTTAGTCAAGAAGCACAAAGTCGATGGGATTTTCCCTGTGAGATTATTGGCATTAAGGGATAAATTGACCAAAATACCCAGGTTTCCAAGTTCTAAGGAGATTACGTCGGTAAGTTCATTGTCATTTAAGGATAAATTGACCAAATCACTCAGGTTTCCAATTTCCGAGGGGATGAACCCGAAGAATTTATTGTATCCAAGGACTAAGTAGTTAAGATTCTTTAAGTTACTTATTGCAGAGGGAATAAAGCCACTAAGAAGAGTGTTAGATACATCAAGCACCATTAGCTGAGGGAAATTAAACAGGAAAGAGGGTAACTTACCAGTGAGCATGTTGTGACCAAGATGCATCAGTAAGTCAAGGAGCCCAAACTTGAAGGGATTGTCCCAGTGAGATTATTGTCATTAAGGGATACTCCCTCTGTCCAGGAATATATGACACGGTCAATAATGCACGCAGTTTAAGAAATTTTTTTTGACTTTGTTTGCTGGCAGCGTGTGATTGGTTCATATGACCACTTGTGGAGCAGGAGTAATTCTTTTGGTTCAATGATTGTATATTATATTGTATAAAAATTTAATAGTGGGTGTAATAGTGAAAAGTAGTGGGTGTTATAATATTTATTTAATAAAAAATGAGTATAAAATGGAGAAGTAGTGGGTGTAATAGTGAAAAGTAGTGTTCAAAAATAGTAAGTATAATAGGTTCATTCTTTTTGGGACGTCCCAAAAAGGAATAAGGTTCATATAAAATGGGACGGAGGGAGTAATAGATTAACCTGATTCAGGTTTCTGAGTTCCAAGGGGATGAACCCGGTGAGTTTATTGTATCCAAGGTTTAGAGTGTCCAGTCTGTTTATGCTACTTATCGTAGAGGGAATGGAGCCACTGAGATCATTGCTAGATACATCAAGTGTTAGTAGTTCAGGGAGGTTTAAAATAGAAGAAGGTATGTTACCAGTGAGATTGTTGTTGTTGAGAAGGAGAAACTGGAATCTTGATAGCATTCCAATCTGGTCCGGTATACTTCCATTAAGCTTGCAGTTGGAAAGATCAAGTACTGTGAGGTTCTTAAGGCTGCTACCCTATCTAGTTGAGTGAGGTTAATCAGTGAAGAAGGTAAGTTACCAGTGAGAGAGTTGTTATTGAGGTCTAGTACTTTGAGGTTTGAAAGCACTCCAATATGGTAAGGTATGCTTCCGTGAAGCCCACAATTAGGAAACCGAAGTCTTTTGAGGTAGGGAAAGGAAGAGAAGTTGAGTTTTTCTAGCTTATCCCCTGTATAAGTCCTCCCTAGATCAACAATAGTCACTCTCTTTTCATTATTGCATCCGACGCCCTTCCAGTTACAATGATTTTCATTTGCCCCACCACCCCGTGCTGAGAAGAGCATCTCTCTCTGTATTCCATTCTTTAGACAATAACGGTGATGATAATGATGAACTACGATTGTTCTCCGCCACAGTTAAACATGCGATAGTTATCTGTTGGAGCATGTAAATAAACCAGGAGTATGATGCCATTTTCTGGTACGTACCGTGAATCACTTATTCTTCGCTAATTCTATGCTTAAATCTCTTGCACAAAATGAACAGAGTGTTGGGTTTCAACCCAATATGATATTATGGGTTTGGGTGGTCTAAGATATATATGGGTAAGATAATAATTGTATGTGTAGACAATTATTATATTTGATATGTCTTGATCACTAAGTTGGGAAATTGGGTGCCAAGAATTGGAAAACTTGTATAACAAGTATGATATGTCTTAAGTATTGTTTGGGTGATGCTTGAGCATTGTTGGCTCAAGTATCGGGTTGGGACACCATTAAGGTGTTACTGTTTTGATGTATTATTGATTATTATTTGGATTAATAATACGGGTTGGGACGTGGGTGTTTCCACGTCAAATATTGTTTTGAGTTCCTGTTTTACTTTTACTTATTGTTGATAGAAGTAGAAGTAATACTTGAATAGTGTTTGACAGCGCTTTGGTGGATCTTGTCAACTAATTGATTGGTTGTATGTGCTCTGTATTGGTGGTTTGTGAATCTCGGATTGTGTAAGTCCCTTAACCTAACAATTGGTATCAAAGCCAAGGTTCGGGTTCGAGATGGATGAGGTTGAGGGAAAGTTCGAGGTTCAATTGATATGACACAGCATAATGAAGATTTGCTGACAAGAAGACTGCTAAAGCGGGAAGGAACAAAGTTACGTGCGGTTTGGCGGTTGACTTGCACCATGGATCAATCATGTGTTCGGACTCGAGATGGAAGAAAATGGAAGAGGTCATCGCAATTGTTTCAATGGCTTGATCAACCAGGCGAACTATTTGGGTGATACTACAGATTTTCTTCAGGAGACCAGAAGGATTGTGAAGCAAGGATCGGGTGACTCAACATGTGGAAGAGTACTCGTGGTGTTGATGCACGTGATTTTGTAGATGGATATACCGTTATGATAAAGAACGGTGGTTTGGAGGGTCAATATATGGATTTTAGCGACACTCAAAGATTGGAAGAGCAGGAGGAGGTTCTTGTTCGAGGGGAGTCGTTGGCGGATGGACGTCGATGTCGTTGATGGTTACCGTTCAATCCAATATGGTATTGGGTTGAAGGGAGGATTATTGGGCTTCAACCCAATATGATATTATGAGTTTGGGTGGTCTAAGATATATATGGGTAATATAATAATTGTATGTGTAGACAATTATTATATTTGATATGTCTTGATCATTAAGTTGGGAAATTTGGTGCCAAGAATTGAAAAACTTGTATAACAAATATGGTAAGTCTTGATGGCTATATATACATAGTCATGTTGTATTTGTTTGATATGGTGAAAGCTTAAGAGATGTAGTATTAAGTATTGTTTGGGTGATGCTTGAGCATTGTTGACTCAAGTATCGGGTTGGGACACCATTAAGGTGTTACTGTTTTGATGTATTATTGATTATTGTTTGTATTAGTAATACGGGTTGGGACATGGGTGTTTCCACGTCAAATATTGTTTTATGTTCTTATTTTACTTTTACTTATTGTTGATAGAAGTAGAAGTAATACTTGAATAGTGTTTGATTGCGCTTTGGTGGATCTTGTAAACTAATCGATTGGTTGTATGTGCTTTGTATTGGTGGTTTGTGAATCTCGGATTGTGTAAGTCCCCTAACCTAACACAGAGTCTTTCGGACCTTGTACCCCTACATATACAACTCATTTAGATTTTAGATATAGGAAATGGTTGAAGAGAGATTCATAGATTAGAAGTTAATAAAGAAAGGAAGATATATAAATGTTATGCCAGAATAACTTACTTGAAAGATTAATAATTGTTCTCTGATAATTAATTAAATATAGCAGTTAGTTTGTTTGTTCTGTATTGGAATTACTGTTATTTTTAGTTGCTGTATTTCATGTTTCCATGTGAATCTTTATTTCATTTCAACCAAAGATTACATTCCCTCGGCCTTTTCGAGATATACAAATCACTCTAAAAACAAATTTACAAATCACTCTAAAACACATATCGTTTTGCATAGGAACAAAAAAAAATCCCGAATTTTGAGATGCTAATATTTTTCATCTCAATTTGTAAATCACCCATCCCCGCTGCTCTTCTTTATTTTAAAAGATTCTGATTATGATATTAGAATCTTGATTTTATGATAGCATGATTTAGACAAATTTTTGTGTTTGCATCTTGGAAGCAAGGACACTTCGGTGACCCGATGTATCCCCGTGTCGGATTCTTGGACACGGGAATTCTTCCAAAGTCCTACTTTCAAATTTTGTTTTCACCAATAAAGTCAAAATTTGTATTAACTAAGTATTTTTCACAAAATTAAGTATTAATGTCTATAAGCAAATACAAAAATATTGATTATCATGTTCATTTTTGCACAAAATGGAGAGATTATGCTTATATTTGATGTTTTAGATGAGCAAATTATGCATTTCAATCAGTTCACAGATAATTTTTGGTTTTATCAATTGTTTTCTGTATGTGTACATAAAAATTTATAGTTATACATGACGTGTCTCGCTGCACCCGTCCCATATCCCCATATTTTTAAATTTGCCGAATCCGTGTACTTGCTTCCTAGGTTTGCATATAAACTCTTATAAGTTTCTGTGTTACCTTGTATATACGAGAATTATAGAAGTGAATCATGTCACAGGATAGACCCCTACATATTAGAGAGGATCGAATTCAAAATTTATAGTTAGGGCTCCGGGCCAAAATTGTGTCTAAAATGCAGGGCGTCTCAACCCAATTTGAGAATCCTCAGCCAATTTTTATTGTTAGGCCCTTAAGCTTGCAATGCAGAGAAAGCATGTATGTTTACGCTGTGATTATTTTTCCTCGTGCTAGCATGATGAAAGTACTTCTCATTATTCTGTTTTGCTCAAATTTTTAGGCTCAAGCGATGAAAGAGCAAGCTCAGCTAAGTAAGGGATGGCTTGTAAGTACAAACTTGGAAACTTTGAGTTGAGAATTAATAATGTACCTTTCGCCATAGCGACATATCTAAAACTTGGTCTAGTATTGTTTCAACTCACTTTCGTGCTTTTACTCTTCAGGCTGCAGCTGCTATTTAGAGAAGATTGGACACAGAGATTGCCACGTAAATGGATTTTTATGATCTTGCTACCAAAGATTAAAATCCTTTGTACTTGATTAAGCCATGTGCATCTTTCTAAATTCGAAGCTCCCGATCCTGAATCTATAGCACCAAATATAGCACATCACTGGACTTGATCTAATTGGAGTAGGAATCCTATATTCTAACCAATAACGTGTAAACTAAATTAATCAACAAAAGTGTTATTTGGTTCCATAGTAAAGTTGGAGTTCTAATTGAAGTAGAAATCCTATATTCTAACCCTCTCGATTTCTGGACTATTATAAATAGCATTAAGGGGACTTCAATTTTTTTAAACAAGATAAATATTACATATATATTCTCAAGTGTCACGGTCTTTTACATAAAATTATTATAATTCATCGTTAGTTGTAAATCTTTTGAGAATCATTAGGTTCTTTTGATTTTTGAATTATGACGCCAACAGAAATTGATCTAAACGGAAATGAAAGCATCTATCATGTACTAAACAAACTTCATGTTACCAAAAGATGTTGTCGACATGATAATATTCTTGATTGTAAAAGCACGGTAAAAAATCAAAAAAAATTAGAATCTTTTGAATCCGGTAAATCTCTGAATTCGCTCATTTTGTTTCAGAAAGATTGCAAAAAAGAATATGTTTCATATATTATAAGGGGAATTTTAGAAGCACTAGAATGCATCCACGCATAGGGAAATCGTCTGCATGGCAACATCAATATGAATACTATTTTCTTCGACAAAGATTGTAGAATGAAACTCAAGTTTCCTACTCGGATAACTAATCCGGACTTGGAAAATAATGCGAAGAAAGACCTAATTCTCTTTGTCAATATTTGGAAGGTTGGAGAATTGGCTTGCAGTTTATATCACGGGAAGTCTTTGAAGAAGGAATAGTTTACAGGGTTTCTTAATACGTTGCCTCCATTGATGTATGATTTTGTCAAGTTTTGTCTTTATTCATCGTGGACACCAACAATAAACATGTTGAAGGACCATATTTTGTTCAAACAATTGGCTGAATTCGATAAATATCAGGAGGAGTTGAAGAAGCTACTTGAATGAAAAAGTACTTGAAAAGTAGGATATTTTGTTTATGATTTAATTAACCTATTTATGGTTTTGGTTTGTTGTGTTATTTAATGGTAATTACGTGTCAATACTTTGGGTTTTATGTATAGATGGTCTGTTTGATTATGGGGAAACTAAGTGCTCTCTAATTCTAGTATTATGCTTTTAAATGCACATGTAGGTCTAAAGTAGCCAACAACATGTTGGTGCAGTGGTTGAGCCACTGGCCTCCTTTGAAGGAGGTCAGGGGTTCGACTCCTGCGTGTGCTTGTATAGGGGCATGGTCTGCGTACATCTACCCTCCCCAGACACCACTTTGAGTGGTATTATAACTGGGTAGGTTTCGTTTCGTTTTTTTATGTATGTCTAAAGTAACTGTCGTTTTATTTTGTACATAGAATTTCAGCTCATGACATGATTCGAATTTCGAACCGAAGGTTATTTTGTACATAGAATTTGAGCTCAAGACAGAATTCGAAGTTCGAACCGAAAGATATAACAGATCTTCTTGTTTTTGGAAGATATAAGTATTACGATCTTTTACCAAAAATTATTATAATTTAGTTATTATTCTAGTTATTATTGAATTTATTTCTTGAAATTTCATATTTTTCTAAAATAATAACTAAATTATATTAGTTTTATAAATTTTAAAGGGTTTTGCAAGAAAATTGAAAACATAGATAGTTTTTATAATTTTTCACAACTTTTTCACTTTAATTATATATGCTAACTTATAACTCGTGCAACGGCTCCTTTTCTGATATCTATATTTATATATACTAGCTTAAAACCCGTGCGATGCACGGATTTTTTAAAATATTATATAAATTTTTTTCATTAATTTAAATTATTTGTTGAAATATTAATTTTGGAGGCTTAAATTTTTATATGAGATGATTTGATAATAGTTGTATAAATGTTATCCATGATATTTCTGAGATTTTAGTCAGAAAATATAGAAAGATGATAGGTTTTAGTTGAAAAAAATAATTGTTTAATTATTAGTAATTATAAAATAATTCTTTTATTTTATTAAATATAATGTCCGTGTAATGATTAGAATAAGAGAGGATTTAGTTAAAGAAAATTAAAAAGGTAACATGTTTTTGGTGAAAAATGTAATTGATTAGTTTATAGTATTTATAATTTAATTACGTTATTTTACTAAATACAATTGCTCGTAATGTTTTTTGAAAATAAGAAATTAATATTGTACGTGATATTTCTATTAAAAGAGGGATTTTAGTTAGAAAATATATAAAAGATGATACATTTTAGCTAAAAAAGAAAATCAGTTAATTATTAATATTAGAATATTATTAGTTTATTGTATTAAATAGAACCGCCCGTGATATAATTGAAAAAAAAGATATTTTAGCTATAGGAATAGAAAGGCAACGTGAAAATTAAAAAAATTATACGATTTATGTGAAAAAGGTAATTGATTAGTTTATAGTAATTATAATTTAATTAAGGCAATCGACTACTTACCATTATTTTAATTAATTAATTTTAATTTAGTATAATTTAATATACTCATGTTTACGGATTATACTAATGTTTCCTTATTATAAACAACTATACAAATTTTTAATATATTTTTATTAATAATTTAAAAATATGATGTAATATTTTCGGGTATATATTAAGGATTGTAAGATATGATACGACTGATGTTTTTATAAACAACGTATAAAGATTTTTAATATATATTATTAATAATTGAAAAATATGATGTGATATTTTCGGGAATATATTAATTATTGCAAGATTAGTAGGTGTATATAAAAGGTAATATCTTCAATTAAAAATAAATGTGAAAAAAGGCAATTGACTACTCACCATTAATTATATTATGTTATTATTTATTTTAGGAGTTTTAATAGTATAGATAAAGGGTAAATAAATAAATTCACTTAGTAACAAAAAACAAGTATCAAAACTCTTTTATTGTTTCGGCTTTTATATAATAGTATAGATATTTGTGATTGTATGATTATTGGGTGTTTATAAAAGATAATATCTTCAACTAAAAGTAATTGTGAAAAAAGCAATCGACTACTTACCATTAATCATATTATGTTATTATTTATTTTAGGAATTTTAATAGTATAGATATCACACACACACACACACACACACACACACACACACACACACACACACACACACACACACATATATATATATATATATATATATATATATATATATATATATTTCTTTATAATGAAGGGTAAATAAGTAAATTCACTTAGTACCAAAAAACAGGTACCAAAACTTTCAATGTTTCGGAATTTATATAATAGTATAGATTTTTTTAATATTTATATGTTATTAATTTACATATCAAATTGTTATTAAAAAATTAATATATTTAAAATTTTACATGTTCAATTTAGTATTTGTGCTCTATATTAAATTCTTAAAATTTGGTTTGGACAATTTTACAGCCCACATGAAATTAACAAAATAATCTTTTAATTTTGTGATGGTTTAACAATTATTTTCCAATCAAAACTACGCAGAAACAAAAGAGAGAAAAAATTGATGATTTTTTACGTTGAAAATTCTATTCGATTTATGAGTTTCCTAGTTTGTATTAGGTTTCCTTTCTGTATTTGTATTTCTGTATTTGTAATTCTGTACTAGGTCGGGGGTCCTTCGGAAACAGCCTCCCTATTGTATAGGGGCATGGTTTGCGTACATTTACCCTCCCCAGACACCACTTTGAGTGGTATTATAACTGGGTAGGTTTCGTTTCGTTTTTTTTATGTAGGTCAAAAGTAACTGTCGTTTTATTTTGTACATAGAATTTCAGCTCATGACATGATTCGAATTTCGAACCGAAGGTTATTTTGTACATAGAATTTGAGCTCAAGACAGAATTCGAAGTTCGAACCGAAAGATATAACAGATCTTCTTGTTTTTGGAAGATATAAGTATTACGGTCTTTTACCAAAAATTATTATAATTTAGTTATTATTCTAGTTATTATTGAATTTATTTCTTGAAATTTCATATTTTTCTAAAATAATAACTAAATTATATTAGTTTTATAAATTTTACAGGGTTTTGCAAGAAAATTGAAAACATAGATAGTTTTTATAATTTTTCTCAACTTTTTCACTTTAATTATATATACTAACTTATAACTCGTGCAACGGCTCCTTTTCTGATATCTATATCTATATATTTTTTTTTAATATTTATATGTTATTAATTTACATATCAAATTGTTATTAAAAAATTAATATATTTAAAATTTTACATGTTCAATTTAGTATTTGTGCTCTATATTAAATTCTTAAAATTTGGTTTGGACAATTTTACAGCTGATATGGGCTGAAAATAAGCCCTAAAGACACATTTAATGTGGCATTAACTAGGCCGAGAATAGTCCAAACGTAGGGCCCACCAGCTGGGCCCAAAACCCTAAATATAATATTAATTTCGTAATTAATATTAAGGGTAATAAACAGCTCAGCAAATAAGAGTTGGATAAAGATAATATCCCCTTCAGACTTATCCAATAAGGCATCCAATTCAATATGGAAACTGATTCCTACAAGGAATAGATCTAGAACATTCCTCAAAGACTTGCCCTCCAAGTCTCCAAATCCTACCATAATTCTAAGGCTGCTCAGCCTATATAAAGGGTCAGACCCCTCACCTCAGAACTACGTTTTATTGGCTTGATTCTCTAATTGACAGAGATACGTAGGCATTCTGTGAGGACCGTTTAAGTCTCGAACGCAGAAGCAGCCATTAAAGCACGAAGCTCACGAACCCTAGCATTAAATATACAAACCCTAGCCGCAATATTTTCAACCTAGTTTTTATTCCACAACATTTGGCGCCGTCTGTGGGAAGAAGACATCAACCATGGTTACCACTCGAAGAACAACACCGGTCTCAACCGAGGCTACCTCTAGAACCATCGTTTCACCAATCGCTGCTCCTCCTGTTGGTACAGGGCCAGGGTCTGTACCCCCATTGACGGAAACAAACCCTCGTAGTCAGGCCTCTCAACCACAAGGGACGGATCCCCCCGCTGAAAGATCTCAACCTGTAATCGTCCCTCTAGGACAGGAGACTAACCCGCTCCAGATGGTGGTCTCTCCTCTCCCTCTGAGTAGCCGCCCGCCGCTTCACAGTCTCTCCACTTCTTCGCTCCCTGTCAACACCAACCCAATGTATGGGCTGCCTAATTACCCCCAAGATCCAAGGGATCCAGGACCAAGCGGTCATGCTCGGTTGATCCATGGGCAACAACAATCCCCTTATCTTAGAGGCCCGGCTCCTCCTGAACCAGGATACTATGATTACTCTGGTCCTTATACCGGAGACTCGTCATCTGAAGACGATGATCGAGACGAAGCCCCAAGGAGGCGACGCGCTAGTAAGGAGCCTCTGAGGAGGAATCCATCGAACCGAGATGGTCCTTTAACAATCGCAGAGAAAATTAAGGCTTATGAAGCCGAGATTCAGAAGCTGAAGGACGACCAAGCAAGGGAACTAGAGAGACAGAACCCTAATCAGACTCGACCTCCTCCGACTTCAGGAGGGATTCCCTTTATAGATCTGGAGAGGTCTTCAAGGAGACACCGAAGGGCTGAAGCCCCAACCAGAGGAACTACCAGGGTGGAACTCCCCAAGAATAATCCTAGAGATTTAATGCTACAAGGAGATCTGGATGATCCGACCCCTCCATTCACTGAGGAGGTGATGAATGCACATATCTCCCGGAAGTTTAAGATGCCCACGATCAAAGCTTACGATGGAACGGGGGATCCCGCAACTCATGTGAGAACGTTTACAAGCGCATTGTTACTGCAGCCTGCTAACGATGCCCTTAAGTGTAGGGCGTTCCCCCAAACCCTGTCGGGCATGGCGCAACGTTGGTATAGTCGTTTACCTCCAAACTCGATTAGCTCTTTCAAGGAGTTGAGTACCGCTTTTGTCAGTCAATTCATTAGCGGAAGAATTCACGAGAAAAGCTCCGCATCCCTTATGTATGTAACACAGGGAAAGAATGAGAACTTAAGAGATTACATCAAGCGATTCACTAAGGAAACCCTGAATATCACCGATTTGGAAAATAAGGTGGCCATGGTAGCCTTGCAGCATGGAACCACGGATCTCTTTTTTAAGAGGTCGTTGGCAAAACACCCCCTGAAAGCATGGATGAACTTCAACGAAGGGCGGACAAGTATATAAAAGCTGAGGACAGCATCAAGAAAGAAGCCGCGTTGGGCAATGGAGGGAACAAGCGGAAGCAAGAACAAGAGTACGATGCTAGGGACAAGTATCCCCGAGCTAGCAGAGACTCTGAATCTGCTCCAAAAAAGAACTCGGGTCCAAGGTTTTCAGAGTATGCCAGACTTAATGCTCCAAGAAGCCAGATCCTGTTGGACATTGAAAAGGAAAAGGACTTCCGATGGCCGAAGCCACTTAGAGGAGACCCAGCTAAGCGAAATAAGGAGCAATACTGCAGGTTCCACAAAGATGTGGGACATGACACCGACGATTGTAGGCAACTCAAGGATGAGATTGAGTTCTTGATACGAAGAGGAAAACTAAGTCAGTTCACCAAGGGTGATGACCGTGGGAACCAGAGAAGGGACAATGAAAGGAGAGATAATAATAGGAGGGATGACAACCATGATCGCAATCAACAGCCCCGAAGGGCAGTTATCAATATGATCTGGGGAGGCCCGACAGCAGCTGGCACGACTAAGAATTCTCGAAAGGCTTATGCTAGAGAAGTAATGCACATTGTGGGAGAAGCCCCGAAGCGTGCTAAAACCGAGATGGTAATTGGTTTCGATGATTCAGACTTGGAAGGGGTGAAATTCCCCCATGACGACCCGCTGGTCATAACTCCCGTGATTGGAAACTCAGAAGTAAAACGAGTCTTGATAGACAATGGGGCTTCCGTGGATATTTTATTTTATGATGCATTTGTAAAGATGGGTTACAACGACTCTCAACTGACCCCTACAAACATGCCTATATACGGGTTTAACGGAGTGGAGTCCAACGTTGAAGGGACTATTCAGCTACCCGTGACTATTGGGCAGGAGCCTAAAGAGGCGACTCAGATGTTGAATTTCTTGGTGATCAAGGCAGCATCAACATACAACGCAATCCTTGGAAGGACTGGACTTCATGCGTTTAAGGCTGTGGCCTCTTCCTATCATATGAAAATTAAGTTTCCGACACGGAATGGTGTCGGAGAACAAAAGGGTGATCAGAAGATGGCAAGAAGTTGCTATGTGGCCGCACTGAGGGCCGATGGAGTCGGGGGGCAGGTCCTTCCGATTGAAGACATGGATGTCCGCGATGATGAAGAGCATAGAGGGAAGCCAGCAGAGGATTTGATTCCCGTACCTCTATAACCTAATGATCCTGAAAAAGTTACTTATGTTGGAGCATCTCTGAAAGAACCCCTGAAGGGCAAGTTAATAGAATTCTTACAGAAGAATAGCGACGTGTTCGCTTGGACAGCAGCTGATATGCCAGGGATTGACCCCCAACTCATAACTCATAGGTTAAATGTTGATCCTAAAAGGAAGACAATAAAGCAGAAGAAGAGAAACTTTGCTCCGGAGAGGCAAGAGGCCATTAGGCAAGAAGTGAATAAGCTCTTGGAAGCTGGGTTTATTGAAGAGATTCAGTTTCCTGAATGGTTAGCGAACCCAGTCATGGTCAAGAAAGCAAATGGGAAGTGGAGAATGTGTATAGACTTCACTGACCTGAATGATGCATGCCCAAAAGATTGTTTTCCCCTGCCGAGGATTGATATGTTGATAGATGCCACAGCTGGACATGAGATGTTAAGCTTCATGGATGGATTCAGCGGCTATAATCAGATTAAGATGCACAAGGATGACATACCTAAGGTATCTTTCATAACTGACTTTGGTGTCTTCTGTTATCTTGTCATGGCTTTTGGTCTAAAGAATGCAGGAGCTACTTACCAACGATTGGTGAATAAGATATTCGCCCATCTGATTGGAAAAACCATGGAGGTATATGTTGATGACATGTTAGTCAAGAGCCTACTTAAGGCTGATCATATCAAGCACCTCGGAGAGGCATTTGAAGTGCTGAGGCACCATAAGATGATGTTGAATCCCGCCAAGTGTGCTTTTGGCGTTGGATCTGGGAAGTTTTTAGGGCTGATGGTTTCAAAAAGAGGCATTGAGGCCAATCCTGACAAGATCAAGGCGATTTTAGACATGGAGCCACCACGCTCTATAAGAGATGTGCAGAGGTTGACAGGTCGAGTTGCAGCTTTAGGAAGATTCATCTCCAAGTCTGGAGACAAATGCTTGCCTTTCTTCCAAGCGTTAAAAAAGGTGAAAAATTTTGAGTGGACACCTGAAAGCCAAGAGGCCTTTGAACAACTAAAGAAGTACATGGTTGAAGCCCCGTTGTTGACTAAACCAAGTCCTGGGGAGATTCTTAGTTTATACCTGGCGGTATCCGAACAAGCCCTGAGTGCTGTCCTTATTCGGGAAGAGGAGAAGGTCCAGAAACCTATCTACTATGTGAGCAAAGTGTTGCATGGGGCTGAGTTGAATTACTCACCCATAGAAAAGTTTGCTTTGGCATTAGTAACTGCCTCAAGAAAGCTGCGGCCTTACTTTCAGGCACATAAGATTCAAGTTCTGACAAACCAGCAGTTGAGGAACATATTGCATAGCCCTAAGGCCAGTGGAAGGCTAATCAAATGGGCGATTGAGTTAGGAGAGTTTGACATCACATACAAGCCTCGGACAGCTATCAAAGCTCAGGCATTTGCTGACTTCGTGGTTGAATGTACTATTAACAACCAAGAAGTCGGGGGGCAAGAGATAATGACTACCCCTGGGCAAGAGGAAAAAGAAGAGAAACTTACACCCGATCTGAAAGAATATTGGGTGCTCTATTTTGATGGAGCATCAAAAACAAAATCTAGTGGTGCAGGTTTGGTTTTGCAAAGCCCCGATGGGTTCACAGTTGAGTACGCTTTAAAGTTGGATTTCCCTACTACCAACAACGAGGCGGAGTATGAGGCATTGATAGCTGGTTTGGGCTTGGCCAGAATCATGAGGGTCAAGAATCTCAAAGTTTGTGGAGATTCAAGGCTTGTGGTATCACAAGTAAATGGTGAATTCGAGGCTAAGGATGAGATTATGGCAAAATACTTGAGAGTAGTAAAGGCTGTTATGTCCCAGTTTGAGGAGTGCTATGTTGAGCACATTCCAAGAGAGGAAAACATTAAGGCCGATGCCCTATCTAAGTTTGCTTCTTCTGAAATAGAAAATTATGCTGGGAGTGTCTACTTTCAGGTCTTGAAGGCCCCGACCGTTAATGCAAAGTTAGTGGCACCAATTGATATAGGAGGCTCTTGGATAGATCCTATCAAGGCACACCTGGAGACCGGTTGGCTCCCAGACAATGCCATGGAGGCACGAAAACTCTCAGTAAGAGCGTTGAGATATACTTTGATTGAGGGTATTCTGTACAAAAGGTCGTTTGTTATCCCGTACTTGAAGTGTCTAAGGCCTATAGAGGCAAGGGAAGCATTGGAGGAAGTTCATGAAGGGATCTGTGGGCAACACTTGGGGGGCAGAGCCCTAGCTCACAAGATAATTCGTTTAGGGTTTTATTGGCCGGAGATGTTGGCTGATGCACAAAACTATGTCAAGAGATGTGAGAGATGCCAGAAGCATGCCCCAATTGTGAGGCAACCGCCTGAGATGTTGACCTCGATTAACTCTCCCATTCCATTTGCAATGTGGGGGATGGATATACTTGGACCCTTTCCCATGGCTTCAGCACAGAGGAAATTCCTAATAGTGGCAATTGATTACTTCACTAAGTGGATTGAGGCTAAACCCCTGGCCAAGATAACCACCAAGCAAGTTTCCCAGTTCTTTTGGGAGAACATCATCTGCAGATACGGAATCCCACGAATCCTTGTGACAGACAATGGGACACAATTCAATAATGAGGAGTTTAAGAAGTATTGTGAAGAGAATGCGATCGAGCTCCGTTTTACCTCGGTGGCACACCCTCAAGCCAATGGGCAAGCTGAGGTAGCTAATCGAATTATCCTCGATGGACTGAAAAAGAGGGTCGAACGCTCTAGGAATACTTGGGTAGATGAATTGTTGCCCATACTTTGGGCATATCGTACCACTTGTAAGGTAACGACTGGAGCAACCCCATTTTTGCTGGCTTATGGAGCCGAGGCAATTGTGCCTTTAGAGATCATGCAAGCATCACCTCGAGTTGAGGCATATGAGCCAGAAACTAATGACGAAGGAATGAGACTTGCCCTTGACTTAATTGATGAGGTTAGAGATGGAGCTAATGCGAAGAATGCTTAATATCAGAAGAGAGCATCTTTTCACTACAACTAGAGAGTTAAAGAAAGATTCTTTCGACAAGGTGACATGGTTTTAAGGAAGATTGAAGCCTCAGGAGTTGGCCAGAAAGGAAAGTTAGCACCAAACTGGGAAGGACCATATCTAGTCAGAAAGGTGTTAGGGCAAGGATCCTACAAGTTAGAAACCTTGGACGGGGTTGAGGTGCCCCGAACTTGGCATGCTGTGAACCTCAAAGTTTATTATATCTAAGTTCTTTTGACAAAGGCTTGGACTTTTATCTATTTATTAGGAATAAGGTTCGAATGAAACCATTTTAGAGCATGTTGCTCCCAGTAGAAGATAGAATATTTATGTAAGGGTTGAACCCATTCTATTGATATCTATTGACAGCATAATGGAATTTATACTGTTTTCTCTATGAGTTATTTCTCTTTGTTAAAATAAACACGAAAGGCAAACGTTGAACTAGCTTGTGAGTTTAGTACCAGCCAGGAGGCCAAGTACTTGAGAAATTCTAAAGTTTAACGAACTATAAGCAAAAAAATGAGAATGTGGAAACAAAAGAAACTACCACATAAATAAGTTAAGTCATAAGCCCCGAAGGGCAAAAGTTAAGGGCAAAAGTTCAGAATAAATAAAGATAAACAGAAATAAGCCACGCAGGGCCATCTACACATCTAAGTCCTCAATAACAACATCTCCCTGGGTAGAAGAAGGATCTGCTGTCTCTACCCCAGGAGAAGAAGGTGGATCCTGAGTGGGCTGAGAGTCCCCATCCACTGCTGTCTCTGTAGCAACCTCCAAAGTATCTGTCAATCCAGGGATAGCAGGTACCGGGAACTTCTCCAGGGATACCCCCTCGATCTTCCCACTCAGCTCCTCGATGATCCCCTCCCAACACTCCTTGAAGGTGCCAGGAAAGTTTGCATCATACTCGGCATTCAGGACATCTTGAAAGTCCTTAGAAGCCTTGTAATCAGCAATGATGTGTTCCCTGTTCTGCTGCACCTCCAGCTGAAGCTTCCTGTTCTTCTCCTTCTCAGCAGCCAGCTCCTTCTCCACCTCCCTAAAACGAGCAAAGTTTGCCTCGGAGGCATCAAAGTATCTGTCTCTATCCCTCTCAGCAATGGTCTTATCAGCACGCACCTCCTTCAGGTTATGAACAGCGGCCTGAAGGTAGGCGTTCATCTGCAAAGGAAACAAATAAATAAGGGAAAAGTAAATGCAATTAAATTAAAGAAGTTGAATAAGAAATTACCGAAGCAACAGCTTGAGCCCCGAGAAGCTCAATCTGCAAGTCATCAGAGGACTCCACAATGTGGACCCTGTCTCGTGGAGTAACCACGCTCCTGGACCACTCAGCTGCAGCCCTAGAATCACCTACAGCTGTGTCCCTATTGCATAAACCCCATCCCACTGTAAAGGGAGTGAGGTCTTCCTCAATAGGAACTGGCTTTTCTTGAAGAAAAGCAGGAACACGCTCCACCGCGGGAGAAGCCTCATCTGTCCTGGCCCTTTTGGCCCTAGGGTTCTCTGTTACCACCCTAGCAGTGGCAGCAGTCTCCCTCTGCTTAAAAATTGCTCCCAGAGCAGTTTTGGCTGCAAAATGATTACAAGAAAGTTAGAAAATTATATCTAGCATAAAATGTTAACAAAGCAAGAGGTGAGAATTACCCTCAGGGCCCAAATCGCTTAGCCCATGGGCCTGCAACGAATCTTCAGAAATCAAATTTGCACATTGATGCAAATTATCCGATGTTAACAAAGTTATGGCGGCCTCTTCTTCCACGCCCAATTTTAAACTCCTAACAGGCCCATCAACGGCTCTGCAGAAGTTGGGCCGAAAATAGTTGTCCCAGTCATCCCCATCCAAAAAGATATAAAACCATTCCCTTTTCCAATTAGGAAGGGAATCAGGAGCGGAATCCGAAACAAAACAAGAACGGGCCAAGGAACGGTGTTGGATTTTGACCCAGCCCGAATTGTCAGAAGAATTGACAAATTTGAATAGATATCGAAAAACAGAGATACTGGGCTCAAGCCCATGTTTCTTACATTGGACCAAGAAACAATAGATAAAACGCCATGCATTTGGCATAAGTTGGGTTGGACAAACCCGGGCTTCGGCCAAAAGACGGTAAACAAAAGGAGGAGGAGGAAGGCGAAAACCAGCATAAAAAGTTTCTTTATAAATCCTAATGGCCCCAGGCTTTGGGTGATAAGCCCTTTCGTTTGAGGCCGGAACAACGGCCCTATAAGGCCCATTAATATGAAAAAGTTGGGCTAGAATGTCTACCCTATGTTGTTTGTATTTCGATTTATATTCATAAGCATCTAAATGAAGCATATTTGGAAAAGCTTGACCAAACTCATTTAAAAGATCTCTAAGGGAAAAAACACTGGCATGGACAAGAGATGTTTTAGGGTTCTTACCCCTTGAAAGCCGTGGAGCGGTGGTAGAAGTGTTAGCAAGTTGTGACTGGCCTGAAGAGCTAGAGTCCTCCATTGATGTGCTTCCCTTGAAGGCTTGAAACCCAGAAAAGTTGAAAAAAGAGGTTGAAGAAGATGAAGATTCAACGATCTTCAAACAGAAACTGGAAAATAGGGCGGAGTAAAGACGCCGGAAATCGCCTCACGACAGAACCCTAGCAGAGCTTTTTTGAAAAATATTTGTGATAAGGGAAAGATAATTTTTGCTGAATAGTGAAATGAGAAATGAGGGATGCACACTACTCTTTTATAGAGTTCATGGTTGGTCATTCAACCGGTTATATCCAGTAAATGGGCTGTCAACAGGTGACTGGGCCTTTGAATAGGCGGGAAGCCCATGAAATTCAAATTTTGAAATAATTCTAGAATGTTCTACGACATTTTTAAAATAGGATAAAATCCCGTTAGAATTTAAAGGCAGGAAGCCCAATTAAAAGGACATACCCACGCCCCGGAGACCAAACCTCCTAGGCGTGCCTAAGGAAGGTGTCTCCTTGGCGGGGGTACCCACGCCTAGCTCGACTTTCCTTAAAGAAGGCTATACCCACGCCCAGGAGACCAAACCTCCTAGGCGTGCCTAAGGAAGGTGTCTCCTTGGCGGGGGTACCCACGCCTAGCTCGACTTTCCTTAAAGAAGGCTATACCCACGCCCAGGAGACCAAACCTCCTAGGCGTGCCTAAGGAAGGTGTCTCCTTGGCGGGGGTACCCACGCCCAGCTCGATTTTCTTTAAAGAAGGGTATACCCACGCCCAGGAGACCAAACTTCCTAGGCGTGCCTAAGGAAAGTGTCTCCTTGGCGGGGGTACCCACGCCCAGAAAACATTTCAAGGAACGAAGGGCATACCCACGCCCAGGAGACCAAACTTCCTAGGCGTGCCTAAGGAAAGTGTCTCCTTGGCGGGGGTACCCACGCCCAGGAAGCATTTCCAGGGACAAAGATCACCCACGCCCAGGAGACCAAACCCCCTAGGCGTGCCTAAGGAGGGTGTCTCCTAGGCGGGGGTACCCACGCCCAGGAGGCATTTCTTGCCAGGATGACTTTTTTAAAGTTAATCCTTTAAAAATTATAAAATAATGTTGGGAAATTGAAAAATAATTCCCAAAAAATAATAAAAATACCTGTTGGTATATAAAAATCCCTAAATTATTAGGAAAAATTACGAAAAATACCTGTTGGTATATAAAAATTCCTAAAATACTAGGAAAAGTACAGAAAAATACGAGGAAAATTATAGAAATATTTTCTTGACAAGTTGGGCAATAATTTATGCTAATAATGCATAAAAACCCTATTGTTGTGGAATAAAAACCAGGTTGAAATTATTGCGGCTAGGGTTTGTGTATTTAATGCTAGGGTTCGTGAGCTTCGTGCTTTAATGGCTGCTTCTGCGTTCGAGACTAAGCGGTCCTCACAGAATGCCTACGTATCTCTGTATTAGAGAATCAAGCCAAGAAAACGTAGTTCTGAGAATGAGGGGTCAGGCCCTTTATATAGGCTGAGAAGCCTTAGAATTATGGTAGGATTCGGAGACTTGGTGGGCAAGTCACCTCCCTGAGGAAGGTTCCAGATCAATTCCTTGTAGGAATCAGTTTCCATATCGAATTGGATGCCTTGGTAGCTAAGTCTAATGGAGATAATATCCTTATCCAACTCTTATTGCTGAGCTGTTTATTTCCCTTAATATTAATTACGAAATTAATATTAAAATAGGGATTCTGACCTCATTAATGGGCCCCACGTTTGGACCATGCTGGGTCTAATTAGTGCAACATTAAATGTGTCTTTAGGGCTTATTTTTAGCCCATATCATTTGCCCCCCAACTTCTAGGAAAACTGATCAGGTTTTCGTAGAAGTTATATTTGCCTTAATCGAGACTCGGGGTCGTTTTTATCCCTTACCTGGGACTTCTTAATTTTTCTACCCTTATATGGGAATTTTGGTTTACACTAGTGTTTCACGAGTATCGTCTTGATTGTAAAGTGTGGAGCGACCTACACATTTACGACGATTTGCCTTATTCGAGTCTTTAATTTGTGCTTGCTTTTATCAATTTCGGCACTTTCATAGAGCTTTTATGCATTATTAGCATAAATTATTGTTCAATTTGTTAAGAAGGTATTTCTATAATCTTCCTCGTATTTTTCTGTACTTTTCCTAATAATTTAGGAATTTTTAATGTACCCACGGGTATTTTTCTTAATTTTTCCTAAAAATTTAGGAATTTTTATGTACCCACGGGTATTTTCCGTAACTATTCCTAATAATTTAGGAATTTTTATGTACCAACAGGTATTTTTCTTAATTTTTCCTAATAATTTAGGAATTTTTATGTACCCACGGGTATTTTTCGTAATTATTCCTAATAATTTAGGAATTTTTATGTACCCACGGGTATTTTTCGTAATTATTCCTAATAATTTAGGAATTTTTATGTACCCACAGGTATTTTTCGTAATTATTCCTAATAATTTAGGAATTTTTATGTACCCACAGGTATTTTCCGTAATTATTCCTAATAATTTAGGAATTTTTATGTACCCACAGGTATTTTTCTTAATTATTCCTAATAATTTAGGAATTTTTATGTACCCACGGGTATTTTTCGTAATTATTCCTAATAATTTAGGAATTTTTATGTACCCACAGGTATTTTCCATAATTATTCCTAATAATTTAGGAATTTTTATGTACCCACAGGTATTTTTCTTAATTTTTCCTAAAAATTTAGGAATTTTTATGTACCCACGGGTATTTTCCGTAATTATTCCTAATAATTTAGGAATTTTTATGTACCCACGGGTATTTTCCGTAATTATTCCTAATAATTTAGGAATTTTTATGTACCCACGGGTATTTTTCTTAATTTTTCCTAAAAATTTAGGAATTTTTATGTACCCACGGGTATTTTCCGTAATTATTCCTAATAATTTAGGAATTTTTATGTACCCACAGGTATTTTTCGTAATTATTCCTAATAATTTAGGAATTTTTATGTACCCACAGGTATTTTCCGTAATTATTCCTAATAATTTAGGAATTTTTATGTACCCACAGGTATTTTTCTTAATTATTCCTAATAATTTAGGAATTTTTATGTACCCACGGGTATTTTTCGTAATTATTCCTAATAATTTAGGAATTTTTATGTACCCACAGGTATTTTCCGTAATTATTCCTAATAATTTAGGAATTTTTATGTACCCACAGGTATTTTTCTTAATTTTTCCTAAAAATTTAGGAATTTTTATGTACCCACGGGTATTTTCCGTAATTATTCCTAATAATTTAGGAATTTTTATGTACCCACAGGTATTTTCCGTAATTATTCCTAATAATTTAGGAATTTTTATGTACCCACGGGTATTTTTCTTAATTTTTCCTAAAAATTTAGGAATTTTTATGTACCCACGGGTATTTTCCGTAATTATTCCTAATAATTTAGGAATTTTTATGTACCAACAGGTATTTTTCTAAATTATTCCTAATAATTTGGGAATTTTTATGTACCCACAGGTATTTTTCGTAATTTTTCCTAATAATTTAGGAATTTTTATGTACCAGCAGGTATTTTCCTTAATTTTTCCTAATAATTTAGGAATTTTTATGTACCCACGGGTATTTTTCGTAATTATTCCTAATAATTTAGGAATTTTTAATGTACCAACAGGTATTTATTCTGTCAAATTGTGAAGTGCAGGGACCTTTTTGTAAAGTAGATAGAACTTGGGGTATCAAATTGCAGTTTAGCCATTCAACCATGAAATAGAAGCTGGGCGGGGGTGCACCCGCGTAGGAGACCCATTTTGCTTCCCACGCCCAGGAATGTTGCTTGGGTGGTGTTGTGGAATAAAAACGAGGGTTTGTATGTATTAAATACAAAGGATGGTGAGCTTCGAGCTTTAATGGCTGTTCTTGCGTTCGAGACTGATCGGTCCTCACAAGATGCCTACGTATCTCTGTATTGCTAGAGAATCAAGCCAACGTAGTTCTGAGAATGAGGGGTCAGGCCCTTTATATAGGCTGAAAAGCCTAAGAATTATGGTAGGATTCGGAGACTTGGTGGGCAAGTCACCTCCTTGAGGAAGGTTCTAGACTCCTTCCTTGTAGGAATCAGTTTCCAAGTTGAATTGGGTGCCTTGGAGGCTAAGTCAGGCAGGAATAATATCCTTGTTTGACTCTTATTGCTGAGCTGTTTTTCACCTCCAATATTAATTACGAAATTAATATTAAAAATAGGACTTTGGACCCTGTTGGTGGGCCCCACGTTCGGACCATACCGGGTCTAATTAATGCAACACTAAATGTGTCTTTAGGGCTTATTTTTAGCCCATATCATTTGCCCCCCAACTTCTAGGAAAACTGATCAGGTTTTCCTTGAAGTTTTAACGGTCCTTTCCAAGACTCGGGTCAGGGTTCATCTTTATACACTAGTGTTTCACGAGTATTGTCTTTATGTAAAGCGTGGAGCGACCGACGCGTTTACGACAATGTTAATTCGATGCTAATCGGCACTAATCAGCCTTAACGACATTTAAACAATGTTAAGCGATTCTAAACGGCGCTAAACGGTGCTAAACGGCACTAGCGGGGGTCCGGGGGCGGCAGCCCCCGGGCGGGGTCCAAGGGGCGGCAGCCCCTGGCGGGGTCCAAAGGGCAAGAGATTTTTTATTTTCAAGGGCTAGTACTATTCAGAAATTATCATTTCGACTCAAATTTCTGAATTTTAATCACAAAATACGAGCTCAATTTCGAGCTCAAATTGTCTCCAGGTCGAAGCCAATTTTCTTGTTTCCTAGGTCATTTTCGACCTGGAATTTTCGAGGAGAAAGTATGTATTTTCGAGCTCAATTTCGAGCTCAAAATGGGGGCCAGGTCGTGGCTGTTTTTCTTGCTTCCTATAGTGGAGGTCTTGCTTCTCGGTTGATCGCTCAAGGAGTTCACTTGCTCTTCAGCGTTTGACTTCAAGTCCGGTGTGTCTTGGCTGGTTGTTAACCTTCTTTTCTTGATTCTAGGTTTCCAACCTTCTTCTTATGCTCACAGGACCTTGCTTTGGTTTATATTGGATTGAAGGCTCTTGATTCAAGTCCTTAAACTTCAAATGACAAATTTGATTGGAGGCAGACAGCCTTTTTGGCCATCAAGGCTAAAATTTTGTGTCGGGATTTGAGATTCAAGATTTTAAGTAAGGAATGACAAAGGACCTCTCATCTCAACACTCTCACTAACTGTTTCTGTGCCTTCAAGGCATCATCAGGGAGCCAACTAGTCTCAAGAAGAGCTCGAAGAGAGTCTATCCTTCAGCTTACATCAACTGGTTCTACCAATTTTGATTCGATGGTGGGGTCTTCAGGACCTGGAAGCAAAAGCTCTCTGCATAATTCTTTATCTCAGAAGAGCCATACTTAGATTGGGCTTCGGCCTTAATGTTCTTTTCTCTCTTGGGATATACTCAACATGGCATTTATCGAGCGGGGCTATCACGGCTTTCACAATCCTCAAGTATTTGGCCATATTCTTTTCTCTAGCCTCAAACTCTCCATTGACTTGTGAGACTACCAGCTTTGAGTCTCCACAGACTTTCAAGTTCTTGACCCTCAGGGCTCTTATCAGTCCAAGGTTGGCTATCAGAGCTTCATACTCCGCCTCGTTTTAGGTTGTTGGGAAGTCCAACTTCAAGGCATACTCGAGTGTGAACCCATCGAGGCTTTGCAGAACTTAACCCGCACCACTGGTTTTTGTTTTTGATGCCCCATGAAAATAGAGCTTTTTGTTTTTGATGCCCCATCAAAATAGAGCATCCAATATTCCTTCTTCTCTTCCAGGGGTTTTCCACCTTGCTGACCTTCCTGGTCTATTACCTCCTGCCCCCCGACTTCTTGGTTGTCAATGGTATATTCAACCACGAAGTCGGCTAGAGGCTGGGTTTTTATGGTCGTCCTATGCTTGTACTTAACATCAAATTTTCCTAGTTTGATTGCCCACTTGATGAGGTGTTCCATCAGGGCTTCAACGTTTGTCTTTATCCAGGGTCCTTCAAGGACTTAAACTCTTATCTGCTGTAACCTAACTCTTCCCTTCGGGGTATGCATTTGTTTGTTTTCATTCGTGTATTCTTTTATTTTCGGTACTTGGTCATCTTTGACTCACACATCAGGTGCTTGGCACATAAATAAAATCACAATCAATGAATGGAAAACAAACTTGCATTAATAACTTGAAATGGGTTCAACCCTTACATAGAGTACTACTGTCCTACTCGGAGCAACATGCTCTGCAATGGTTTTAATGAACCTCATTTCTACTTCTACTATAAAAATATGAAGCTAAGTCCTACTAGGATAACTTAAGTCCAATCGGGGTTTTGCAAGACTAGGCCTGCACCACTTAATTTTGTTTTTGATGCTCCATCAAAATAGAGCACCCACCACTCCTTCTGGTCTCCTCATTCTTATTCTGCAGTTCACTTCCTGCTCGGGGTACTACCTCCTGCCCCCCAACTTCTTGGTTGCCGATGGTGCACTCAACCACAAAGTCAGTTAACGCCTTAGCCTCAATGGCTGTCTGAGGCTTCTGTGTGATGTCCTCTGCTGACCTTTCTTTGTGTTCCTTACCACTGTGGACATTCATGTCTTCAATCGGAAGGACCTGCCCCCCGACTCCGTCAGGCCTTAACGAGGCTACATAACAGCTTCGTGCCATCTTCTGATCACCTTTATGTTCTCCAACACCATTCCTGGTAGGGAACTTGATCTTCACATGATAGGTTGAGGCAACAGCCTTGAATGCATGAAGTCCAGTCCTTCCAAGGATAGCGTTGTACGTTGAATCCGCCTTGATTACCAGGAAGTTCAACATCTGAGTGGCCTCCTTGGGCTCTTGCCCGATAGTTACAGGCAGCTGAATAGTCCCTTCAACTTTGGATTTTACTCCATTAAATCCATATGTAGGCATGTTATTGGGGGTCAACTGAGAATCAGTGTATCCCATCTTCACAAACGCATCATGAAACAGAATGTCAACGGAAGCTCCATTGTCTATCAAGACTCGCTTCACCTCCGAGTTTCCAATCACAGGAGTTATGACCAACGGGTCGTCATGGGGGAACTTCACCCCTTCCAAGTCTGAGTCATCAAAGCTAATCGCTACCTCAGTTTTTGCACGCTTCGGGGCCTCTCCCACGATGTGCAACACCTCTCGAGCATAAGCCTTTCGAGAGTTCCTAGTTGTCCCGGCCGCAGTCGGACCTCCTGAGATCATGTTGATTACTGGCCCTCGGGGCTGTGCGTTGCGATCTTGATCGTCATCCCTTCTATTATAGTCTCTTCTCTGATTAGCATGGTCTTCACCCTTAGTGAAGTGCCTCAGCTTCCCTCTACGGATCAAAAACTCAATCTCATCTTTGAGTTGCTTACAATCGTCAGTGTCATGCCCCACGTCTCTATGGAATCTGCAATACTGATTCTGGTTTCTCTTTGCGGGATCACCCCTGAGTGGCTTCGGCCATCTGAAATCCTTATCATTCTCAATGTCCAACAAGATTCAACTCCTAGGAGTATTCAACCTTGCATACTCAGTGAACCTTGACCCTTGGTTCTTCTTAGGGGCAGAGTCGGAGTCCTCGCTAGTTCGGGGATACTTGTCCCTAGCATCATACTCTTGATCATCATAGTCCTGGTCTTGCTTTCGCTTCTTGGAGTCATTGTTACCTCCTCCTCCACCTACGGTGGTTTCTTTCTTCAAGCTATCCTCAGCTTTAATATACTTATCAGCCCTTCGTTGGAGCTCAGCCATGTTCTCCGGGGGATGCTTCGCCAATGATCTCTTGAAGAAGAGGTCAGTGGTTCCGTGTTCCAGGGCTACCATTGCCACCTTATTTTCCAAATCAGTGATGTTCAACGTCTCCTTAGTGAATCGCTTGAGGTAATCCCTCAGATTTTCGTTCTTTCCTTGTACCACATACATAAGAGACGCGGAGCTCTTCTCATGTACCCTTCCGCTAATGAATTGGCTAACGAAGGCGGCACTCAACTCCTTAAAAGAGCCAATAGAGTTTGCAGGTAGACGGCTATACCATCTTTGAGCCATGCCTGACAGAGTTTGAGGGAACGCCCTACACTTTAAGGCATCACTAGCAGGCTGCAGCAGCAGTGCGTTTGAGAATGTTCTGACATGATTTGCGGGATCGCCCGTTCCATCATAGGCCTTAATAGTTGGCATCTTAAATTTCCTTGAGATGTGGGCATTCATCACCTCCTTAGTAAACGGAGGTGTGGGATCGTCAGGGTCCCCAAGTGGCATCAGATCTTTGGGGTTACTCTTGGGGGTTTCCACCCTCATAGCTTCTCTTGTTGGGACATCAGCCCTCTTCTGTCTTCTTGAGGACCTCTCCAAATCTATAACGGGAATCCTTCCTGAGATTGGAGGGGGTCGAATTAGACTCTGTCTTGCCTGTTCCCTTGCCATATCTTCCTTCAATTTTAAGATCTCGGCCTCATAAGCCTTGATCCTTTCAGCAGTTGTCAAAGATTGTCCATCACGGATGTCTTGAGTCCTCCTTCGATGTTCTCTACTAGCACGTCGCCTCCTCGGGGCTTCATCACGATCATCATCCTCAGACGATGAATCATCAGTATAAGGGCCGGAGTAGTCATCATAATCTCGGTCCCGGATTTGTAAGGCATGACCACTTGGTCCTGAACCTTGAGTCATCGGGGGGTAGTTGGGCAGACCGTGCCTGGGATTAGTGTACAAGGGGAGATCCGTAGTATGGATCTGTACCCCTGGTGGCGGGTTGTTCGGATCAACAATCTGGAGAGAGTTGGTCGCTTGTCCTGCCTGATTGGACAGAGGCAACGTACTCTCAGCATGGGGGATCACCCCTGGTTGCTGAGAAACTTGAGAGTGGATAATGACAGCTGATGCTGGGGGAGCCTGTTGAATGATCGTCCCTGATGCTGGGGGAGTCTGCTCGGTGAGAGATGGGGCAGAGCTAATTGGCACGGCCTCAGTTACAACTGGTGTTGTTCTTCGTGTTTGAACCATGGTTGATGTTGTCTTCCCACAGACGGCGCCAAATGTTGTGGAATAAAAACGAGGGTTTGTATGTATTAAATACAAAGGATGGTGAGCTTCGAGCTTTAATGGCTGTTCTTGCGTTCGAGACTGATCGGTCCTCACAAGATGCCTACGTATCTCTGTATTGCTAGAGAATCAAGCCAACGTAGTTCTGAGAATGAGGGGTCAGGCCCTTTATATAGGCTGAAAAGCCTAAGAATTATGGTAGGATTCGGAGACTTGGTGGGCAAGTCACCTCCTTGAGGAAGGTTCTAGACTCCTTCCTTGTAGGAATCAGTTTCCAAGTTGAATTGGGTGCCTTGGAGGCTAAGTCAGGCAGGAATAATATCCTTGTTTGACTCTTATTGCTGAGCTGTTTTTCACCTCCAATATTAATTACGAAATTAATATTAAAAATAGGACTTTGGACCCTGTTGGTGGGCCCCACGTTCGGACCATACCGGGTCTAATTAATGCAACACTAAATGTGTCTTTAGGGCTTATTTTTAGCCCATATCAGGTGGCGTGGGTGTTTTTCTTGTTTTTTTTTTTTTTTTTTTAACCATCAGGTTTTATACATTTTATTTTCGATAATTTTTACCAAAAATAAAATGTTGGGCCTCGTGCCTTAGAAATAATTTTATAAATTATTCAAACACATTTTTTGATTTAATAGGTATTTTTACCCATTTTATCATCACTTCTAGCCTATTTTCAGAATTTTTAAGGATTTTATTCCTTTTTTAATTTCTGAAAAATGGCTTGTCGTTCGAAGAGGAGCCCTGGGCGTGGGTACCCCCGCCAAGGAGACCTTCTCCTTAGGCACGCCTAGGGGGTTTGGTCTCCTGGGCGTGGGTGATCTTTGTCCCTTGAAATGCTTCCTGGGCGTGGGTACCCCCGCCAAGGAGACACTTTCCTTAGGCACGCCTAGGAAGTTTGGTCTCCTGGGCGTGGGTATACCCTTCTCTAAAGAAAATCGAGCTGGGCGTGGGTACCCCCGCCAAGGAGACACTTTCCTTAGGCACGCCTAGGAAGTTTGGTCTCCTGGGCGTGGGTATGCCCTTCTCTAAAGAAAATCGAGCTGGGCGTGGGTACCCCCGCCAAGGAGACACTTTCCTTAGGCACGCCAAGGAAGTTGGTCTCCTGGGCGTGGGTATTTCATGCCTTCAATTTTCAAAATTTATTCTGGGCGTGGGTATTCCCGCCTAGGAGATGTTTTTGCCAACCACGTTTAGGAGATATGGCTTCCTGACCGTGGGTATTTTTTCACCCTCAATTCGTACAACCTTGGCGTGGGTACCCCCGCCAAGGAGGCACTTTGTGATACCTTGTCTTATGATTTTAAGTCTTCTTGGCGTGGGTACTTTAATACCCTTCATTTGTTACTCCAGCCTTGGCGTGGGTATCCCCGCCAAGGAGGCTTTATTTGATCCAACGCCTAGGAGATTTAGCTTCTTGGGCGTTGGTGTTCTAGGCTCTTGTCCTTTGGGCCAATTTTTATTTGTGGACCGTTTCTTTGGTTTTGTCGGGCTCTCAGCCTTATTATTTTCGAATTTTTGAGATTCCTGCAGAACCTTGAAACGACCCGTTTTTTAGCTTTCGTGACCTTCAGGGCCTTAATTCGTTTGTTGAGTCCTTGATTCGAAAACGAGAATTCATTCGTGGTTGTTGGTTATCATCAACCATTCAACCTTTAACTCTCATTCTAAGATGTTGAAATGATGGAGTCCCTTAGTTTTTGCCCTCTTGCTTCATATAGTGGGGGTCTTGCTTCTCGGTTGATCGTTCAAGAAGTTCACTTGCCACTGAGCACTTGACTTCAAGTCTGGTGTGCCTTGGCTGGTTGTCAACCCTCTATCTTACTTCTAGGTTTCCAACCTTCTTCTTATACTTGTAGAACCTTGGCTAGGTTTTAAGTAGCCTGATGCCTCTTGTCAGGTTCGTTTGGAGGCAGATAACCTTGTTGGCCATCAAGGCTTGAATTTTGAGATTTGAAGTTCAAGACCTCAAGTGTGGAATTGTAAAGGACTTCTTATCTCAACACTCTCATTAACAGTTTCCGTGCTTTCAGGAAATATCAAGGAGCCAACCAGTCTTAAGATGAGCTTTGATAGGGTCTATCTGACAGCTTCCTACATCAAACGGTGCCACCAACTTCGAATCGATGGTGGGGTCTTCAGGACTTGGAAGTAGACGCTCCCAGAATGGGTCTCGACCCTTGAATTGAGATAAGGCATTGACCTTTGTATTCTCCTTCCTTGGGATATACCTGGCACTCATCTAACTGGGCTATCGCAGCTTTCACAATCCTCAAGCACTTGGCCATATTCTTTTCTCTAACCTCAAAGTCTCCATTGACTTATGAGACTACCAACTTTGAGTCTCCACAGACTTTCAGGTTCTTGACCCTCAGGGCTCTTGTCAGTCTAAGGTCGGCTATCAGAGCTTCATACTCCGCCTCATTGTAGGTTGTTTGGAAGTCCAACTTCAAGGCATACTCGAGTGTGAACCCATCGGGGCTTTGCAGAACTTAACCTGCACCATTGGTTTTTGTTTTTGATGCCCCATGAAAATAGAGCTTTTTGTTTTTGATGCCCCATCAAAATAGAGCATCCAATATTCCTTCTTCTCTTCCAGGGGTTTCTCACCTTGCTGACCTTCCTGGTCTATTACCTCCTGCCCCCCGACTTCTTGGTTGTCAATGGTATATTCAACCACGAAGTCAGCTAGAGCCTAGGCTTTGATGGCCGTCCTAGGCTTGTACTTAACATCGAATTCTCCTAGTTTGATTGCCCATTTGATGAGCCTTCCATTGGCTTTCGGGCTATGCAATATGTTTCTTCAGCAGGTGTTCCATCAGGACTTCAACGTTTGTCTTTATCCAGGGTCCTTCAAGGACTTAAACTCTTATCTGCTGTAACCTAACTCTACCCTTCGGGGTATGCATTTGTTTGTTTTCATTCATGTATTCTTTTATTTTCGGTACTCGGTCTTCTTTGACTCACACATCAGGTGCTTGGCACATAAATAAAATCACAATCAATGAATGGAAAACAAACTTGCATTAATAACTTGAGATGGGTTCAACCCTTACATAGAGTACTACTGTCCTACTCGGAGCAACATGCTCTGCAATGGTTTTAATAAACCTTATTTCTACTTCTACTATATAAATATGAAGCTAAGTCCTACTAGGATAACTTAAACCCAATCGAGCCTTTTCAAGACTAGGTTTGCACCACTTGATTTTGTTTTTGATGCTCCATCAAAATAGAGCACCCACCACTCCTTCTGGTCTCCTCATTCTTATTCAGCAATTCACTTCCTGCTCGGGGTACTACCTCCTGCCCCCCGACTTCTTGGTTGCCAATGGTACACTCAACCACAAAGTCAGTTAACGCCTTAGCCTCAATGGCTGTCCGAGGCTTCTGTGTGATGTCCTCTGCTGACCTTTCTTTGTGTTGCTTACCACTGTAGACATCCATGTCTTCAATAGGAAGGACCTGCCCCCCGACTCCATCAGGCCTTAACGAGGCTACATAACAGCTTCGTGCCATCTTCTGATCACATTTATGTTCTCCAACACCATTCCTGGTAGGGAACTTGATCTTCACATGATAGGTTGAGGCAACAGCCTTGAATGCATGAAGTCCAGTCCTTCCAAGGATAGCGTTGTACGTTGAATCCGCCTTGATTACCAGGAAGTTCAACATCTGAGTGGCCTCCTTGGGCTCTTGCCCGATAGTTACAGGCAGCTGAATAGTCCCTTCAACTTTGGATTTTACTCCATTAAATCCGTATATAGGCATGTTATTGGGGGTCAACTGAGAATCAGTGTATCCCATCTTCACAAACGCATCATGAAACAGAATGTCAACGGAAGCTCCATTGTCTATCAAGACTCGCTTCACCTCCGAGTTTCCAATCACAGGAGTTATGACCAACGGGTCGTCATGGGGGAACTTCACCCCTTCCAAGTCTGAGTCATCAAAGCTAATCGCTACCTCAGTTTTTGCACGCTTCGGGGCCTCTCCCACGATGTGCAACACCTTTCGGGCATAAGCCTTTCGAGAGTTCCTAGTTGTCCCGGCCGCAGTCGGGCCTCCTGAGATCATGTTGATTACTGGCCCTCGGGGCTGTGGGTTGCGATCTTGATCGTCATCCCTTCTATTATAGTCTCTTCTCTGATTACCACGGTCTTCACCCTTAGTGAAGTGCCTCAGCTTCCCTCTACGGATCAAAAACTCGATCTCATCTTTGAGTTGCTTGCAATCGTCAGTGTCATGCCCCACGTCTCTATGGAATCTGCAATACTGATTCTGGTTTCTCTTTGCGGGATCACCCCTGAGTGGCTTCGGCCATTTGAAATCCTTATCATTCTCAATGTCCAACAAGATTCGACTCCTAGGAGTATTCAACCTTGCATACTCAGTGAACCTTGACCCTTGGTTCTTCTTAGGGGCAGAGTCGGAGTCTTCGCTAGTTCGGGGATACTTGTCCCTAGCATCATACTCTTGATCATCATAGTCCTGGTCTTGCTTTCGCTTCTTGGAGTCATTGTTACCTCCTCCTCCACCTACGGTGGTTTCTTTCTTCAAGCTATCCTCAGCTTTAATATACTTATCAGCCCTTCGTTGGAGCTCAGCCATGTTCTCAGGGGGATGCTTCGCCAATGATCTCTTGAAGAAGAGGTCAGTGGTTCCGTGTTCCAGGGCTACCATTGCTACCTTATTTTCCAAATCAGTGATATTCAGGGTCTCCTTAGTGAATCGCTTGAGGTAATCCCTCAGATTTTCATTTTTTCCTTGCACCACATACATAAGAGATGCGGAGCTCTTCTCATGCACCCTTCCGCTAATGAATTGGCTAACGAAGGCGGCACTCAACTCCTTAAAAGAGCCAATAGAGTTCGCAGGCAATCGGCTATACCATCTCTGAGCCATGCCCGACAGGGTTTGGGGGAACGCTCTGCACTTTAGGGCATCACTTGCAGGCTGCAGCAGCAGTGCGTTCGAGAACGTCCTCACATGGTTTGCGGGATCACCCGTTCCATCATAAGCCTTTATTGTAGGCATCTTAAACTTCCTAGAGATGTGAGCATTCATCACTTCCTCAGTAAACGGAGGTGTGGGATCGTCAGGGTCCCCAAGTGGCATCAGATCCTTGGGGTTACTCCTGGGGGTTTCCACCCTCATAGCTTCTCTTGATGGGACATCAGCCCTCTTCTGTCTTCTTGAGGACCTCTCCAAATCTATAACGGGAATCCTTCCTGAGATTGGAGGGGGTCGAATTAGACTCAGTCTTGCCTGTTCCCTTGCCATGTCTTCCTTCAATTTTAAGATCTCGGCCTCATAAGCCTTGATCCTTTCAGCAGTTGTCAAAGATTGTCCATCACGGATGTCTTGAGTCCTCCTTCGAGGTTCTCTACTAGCACGTCGCCTCCTCGGGGCTTCATCACGGTCATCATCCTCATCGTCGGAGGAGGTTTCATCAGTATAAGGATCCGAATAATCGTGATACTCTCGATCTCGGATCTGTAAAGCGTGACCACTTGGGCCTGTCCCTTGGATAGGAGGATAATTAGGCAGCCCGTATGTCGGGTTAGTACTCACGGGGAGATCTGTAGTGTGGATCTGGACCCCATGCAATGGGTTGTTCGGATCAATCAGAGGAGAGACCACCATCTGAAGAGGATTGGTTTCTCGTCTTGTACGGGTAATCGGAGGTAATGTACTCTCAACGTGGGGGATCGCCCCTGATTGTTGAGAAACTTGAGATTGGGTGATCGCCCTGATGCTGGCGGAGCTTGTTGGGCAATCGCCCCTGATGCTGGGGGAACCTGTTCGGTGATGGGTGGAGCAGATCTGAGAGGTATGACCTCAGTTGCAACTGGTGTTGTTCTTCGTGTTTTAACCATGGTTGATGTTGTCTTCCCACAGACGGCGCCAAATGTTGTGGAATAAAAACCAGGTTGAAATTATTGCGGCTAGGGTTTGTGTATTTAATGCTAGGGTTCGTGAGCTTCGTGCTTTAATGGCTGCTTCTGCGTTCGAGACTAAGCGGTCCTCACAGAATGCCTACGTATCTCTGTATTAGAGAATCAAGCCAAGAAAACGTAGTTCTGAGAATGAGGGGTCAGGCCCTTTATATAGGCTGAGAAGCCTTAGAATTATGGTAGGATTCGGAGACTTGGTGGGCAAGTCACCTCCCTGAGGAAGGTTCCAGATCAATTCCTTGTAGGAATCAGTTTCCATATCGAATTGGATGCCTTGGTAGCTAAGTCTAATGGAGATAATATCCTTATCCAACTCTTATTGCTGAGCTGTTTATTTCCCTTAATATTAATTACGAAATTAATATTAAAATAGGGATTCTGACCTCATTAATGGGCCCCACGTTTGGACCATGCTGGGTCTAATTAGTGCAACATTAAATGTGTCTTTAGGGCTTATTTTTAGCCCATATCACCTATGAAAGTGCCGAAGTTGCTAAAAGCAAGCACAAATTAAAGCCTCGAATAAGGCAAATCGTCGTAAATGTGTAGGTCGCTCCACACTTTACAATCAAAACGATACTCGTGAAACACTAGTGTAAAACCAAAACTCCCATATAAGGGTAGGAAAATTAAGAAGTCCCGGGTAAGGGATAAAAACGACCCCGAGTCTCGATTAAGGCAAATATAACTTCTACGAAAACCTGATCAGTTTTCCTAAGAAGTTGGGGGGCAAATGATATGGGCTGAAAATAAGCCCTAAAGACACATTTAATGTGGCATTAACTAGGCCGAGAATAGTCCAAACGTAGGGCCCACCAGCTGGGCCCAAAACCCTAAATATAATATTAATTTCGTAATTAATATTAAGGGTAATAAACAGCTCAGCAAATAAGAGTTGGATAAAGATAATATCCCCTTCAGACTTATCCAATAAGGCATCCAATTCAATATGGAAACTGATTCCTACAAGGAATAGATCTAGAACATTCCTCAAAGACTTGCCCTCCAAGTCTCCAAATCCTACCATAATTCTAAGGCAGCTCAGCCTATATAAAGGGTCAGACCCCTCACCTCAGAACTACGTTTTATTGGCTTGATTCTCTAATTGACAGAGATACGTAGGCATTCTGTGAGGACCGTTTAAGTCTCGAACGCAGAAGCAGCCATTAAAGCACGAAGCTCACGAACCCTAGCATTAAATATACAAACCCTAGCCGCAATATTTTCAACCTAGTTTTTATTCCACAACAACAGCCCACATGAAATTAACAAAATAATCTTTTAATTTTGTGATGGTTTAACAATTATTTTCCAATCAAAACTACGCAGAAACAAAAGAGAGAAAAAATTGACGATTTTTTACGTTGAAAATTCTATTCGATTTATGAAATCTACTTATATTTCGCTTTGATTATCAAAATACCCTTTTTATTATTTGAATATAGTTCTACTAACAAGCAAATACAGTTTTAATAATAAGTGTAAGGATGATTTTGTCTAAAACTTTAGTAGTCGGTAGTTTGGTCTTCAGTACGACAAAATAAATAAGAACCGTTATATCATAAAATAAATAGATAAAAAACGATGGATCTAGCATAAAAAAAATTATTTTTTAACATGTAAACTAAAAAGTGTATTTATATTGAAATACGAAAAAGTGTATGTCAATGATTTAAATCATATATAATTTGGTTTTCTCCATTGAATAGGATTATTAATGTAGTTCTATTAATGTAAAAATTCGTAATTATATTTTCTCTTGAGATTCTGAGTGTTTCCATTTCGATAATAATTGTTAAATCATCACTAAATTAAAAATAATTTTATGAGCTTCGCGTGGACTATAAAATCATCCAATTTCTAGATCTCGAGATAGAGCCCAAATAATAAATACGAATTTTTTTAATATTAATATAAATTTTAATAAAATTCAATTGTATCCTTTTTTTTTAATTATATCCTTTTCATGTTATAATTTTCTTCTTAAAATTCAATTCTAATACTATTTTTTTAAATTATATTCTTTCTAGATTATAATTTTCTCTTTAATATGCTATAACGTTTATTATTCCAGTATATTCTTTTGCATGACGGATTTTATTATTTTGCCAATTGTATAACTTATCATTCTTTTTTATCATTCGTAATTTTTTTTATTGAGCTTGAAAAATTTTAAAAAACCCACATCTCTAAAATTAAAAAAATAAAAATGAAAATAGAGTATTTATTTAAGTAACATTTTATGTAATCCTTTTTTAAAAGAATAAAATGCATGTAGTACGGGTATAAGCTTGTCTTAACTCTTAATTTACAGTAATCCTGGTTGCCGATTAAATCCATTTCCTATTCGGATTTGAAATCTTGGCATCTATATAATATTAATATTTTACACAATTTTACATTTAAATATTAATATTTTATAATGAATATATGTATTAATATAAAACATGTGTATATTTATTTGTATTATAATACTTGATTTTATAATATCATATGTAAATATGATTTAATTATAGATATTTAGTATTTTTGTAAAAAAATTATCTGAAAATTTATATATTATTTTTTTCAATTTTACACGAAACACGACACGAAAGTATCCTAAATAATAAAAATGGATCGTATTTGGGTTTAGCATTTAAATATACAAAAATATTATTTCAAAAAAAAAAGTACACAAAAATACACCACACGAACAAATTATATATTTTATGCATTATAGTCTTTTTTCTTTCTGGTAAAAAAATCAACATTAAGTTTACTAATCACTCACTAAAAACAAGAATCAAAACAAGTTTAAACTAAATGGAAATTAAAAAGTTATTTATATATGTCAATTAAACAGAATAATGGAAATTACTTGGATGGCAAGGCTATGCCAACATTAAACCATCACCAACGTACTCAGTTTCAAACAATTAAAGGTAAATCCTACGGAATGTATGGACTCTTAATTAATTCGATTTGATAAAACTTTAAATTTATATATAAAAAAACGTAAAATTGTACTTTATTTTTAATCATTTGTAATTACCTCAAAAAAAAGTTAATAGTAATTATTTTTATTGAACATCATTTTTTTTTTGAAAGTAGCATCTCTAAAATTGAAAAGAGCAAGGAAATAATTTTTTAAAAAATGAATTTATGTTAAAATTCTTTTTAAAATCGAAATATGTTTCAAATAAAATTTATTTTATGTACAGTAATCTTTTTTAAAAGAATAAAATACATATAGTACGGGTATGAGCTTGTCTTAACAGATAAAAAAAACCCTACTTAATTAACAGAAATCCTGGTTGCCGATTAATTCCATTCCCTCTTAAGGATCTAAAAATTGAAATCTAGGCATCGATTGTCTATATATATCGCATTAGGCACCTTCTTTTTTTTCCTCATACATACCATCATCCTCTATAGTTTCATATTGCTTCTATTTGTTTTTTTTTTACTTACATATTACATCAAGTATACATACAATTTTCAAGAAAGATGAAGAATTGTAATGTGAGGGTTTTGACGGAGAAAGACATGGAGGGTAGCAGACACAAGTCGAGTTCCATGTCTGAATTTGATAAATTGCTTGAAGTTTGTAGGGTTGCTTCTGAGTTGTACGATCAAGAAGAACAAGACAATGTTAGTAATTTCGATATTCGTGGTTCTGTTGATAAATCTTGGGGAAAGAGGCCTGTGAGTGCTCGTGATCAAGAAAGTAACAAGATAGTCTTGTTTACTTCACCAACTTGTCGTATCTCAGGAGAAGAGCTGTTCAAGGGGGGACGCAAGAAGACTTCTTCGTCGTATCGGTATTATGAGTATGCTAATGTGAGCAGATCATGGGGTGATCATGATGATCAGGTGGTGACAGCTGAGAAGGTTCTTGGAAATAAAAGAAAGTGCTATGGTTTGAAAGACGAAAATTTTGTGTATCCTGATGTGCTGGTGAAAGAGAAGGTTCCTGATGGAAAGAAAAGAAAGTTCTATGATTCGAAAGACGAGGATTGTGAGTATTCCGAAAAGAAAGAGAAGAAGCCAAGGAGGAATAATAAGGCGAGAAATAAAGTTGTGGAAACTGCACCATTGCCTGTGGAGTTTGCTAATGAAATTCAAAGGCTGGGAGGTAATGATGTGAGATTGTTGATACAAAAGGAACTTACTGATACTGATTTGGCAAAAGGTAAGAATCGATTAAGTATGCCGTACAACCAATTGAGAGAAGAAGCCAAGGGTTTTCTTACAGAAGCGGAAGAGAAGTTTTTGGACAAACGCAATGCAGGAATGCAGGTTCTGTTGCTGGAGCCGAGTCTTAACAGGTCACTAATTGATTTCAAGAAGTGGGAGATGCATACGTCGTTTTGGTACGTTTTCTGTGGTCCTTGGACTGCGATGCAAAAAAAGAATCATCTTCAAGCTGGCAAGGACATACAAGTATGGTCGTTTCGAGTTAATGGAGATTTGAATTTGGCACTGGTGAAAGTCCCTTAAGTTGCAAATATAAGTCATGTTCTCAATCCCCCAGGAATGCAGCAGTAGTTCCAAGTCCTGATCAACCAGAAGATGGTAATGAAGATTAACTCGGATGGTTTCCTAATTGGTTTTTACATTGGACTAGTAGTACTTGTTTAATTAGTTTTAAGGGGTGTTTGCCTAATATTATTTATGTAAAGTAACATTTGCCAAACGCCCACTTAACGCTTGTAGAAAGATTTTGTTGGTTAAATACGATGATGAACTTGGCTTCCTATGCCTCGCGTTTGCTCAATTTCACTAGTCTATTTAACAAATTTCCTTATGTGTTTTGTATAAGTCTTCAGTTATGATTTTGATTTAAACAAGATGACAAAGTTTGTGCCTTCAGTATAATTTTTTCATATGATTGCATGCAATACAAATTATTAATTCCCTTTATATGTGCAAACAATGAAAGGAGGTCAAATTTTTAATATAAAGTAGCTGGGCTGCGGTGGATTTATAAATTTTTTCTACCGTCTGTACAGAATAATCTCATAAACAATATTGTTTCCCAAAAAATGTGTCCAAAATGTCATCCCCCCAAAATAACTGGTGCTTAATGCGCTCCCAGCAAGCAAATAATATCCCAAAAGTACAGAGCTCATATCACTTGTATTTATGCCAATCAACAAGATTAGGTTTTCTTGGCAAAGCTCAAGCGTTTTGGATTGACCTTGTCCACTCTAATAACAATTATCTGGCCACTATCTTCTTCAGTCCATTCTATCGAGTCCTTCTCCAGCAGCTCTATAATCTGCAACAATAATCCAGGACAAAACCACCAATTTAAAAAATGTATACCAGCCAATATCATGTTAGGCCAATTACATACACATATCACAAGGTATGCTTTGAATTTTTATTCTGTTTCTGATATATACACGCATAAAAAATAACAATTATCTACTCATTGTTGTCTATTTTAAGCTATTTTAGGTGGGAATCAATAAGCACCTCAAGTATAAAAGGCTAAAGTGATACTTCTCCTTGGTAAACCCTTATTTATTACTTATTCCAAATACTGTAACTTTCCTTTTCCAAATTTCGGGCCCAAATTGCAGATATGATCTGCTTTGATTATGCATATGTCTGAAAGAGGCACATGCATCTTTGGTATACGTATACAGTCCTAAATTGGAGTAGGGATCCTCTGTCCCCTTCTCCATGTCCCCTTATGTGTCCCCTGTTATTTTTAGTATTAAAAGAGTGCCCCTGGCGGGGCCCATTTTAATGAAAGTAATTTTTTTATTTTTATTTTCCTTAAAATGGCCCCGCCAGGGGCACTCTTTTAATACTAAAAGAGCAGGGGACACAGAAGGGGGCATGGAGAAGGGGACAGAGGATCCGGGCTCCCTAAATTGTACTTAAATCCCATACCCATCACAGTACTGCGTAGGTCCATATACTCATTACATTGCTGCTTGTCCTCTGCAAATAAATTGACTCTGCCAAGGAATCAAAATTGGGAACTACAGCACTCATGCATGCTGTTGACAGCTGAACTACAGGGCAGTTGGGTATAATAAGTCTCGATACACATCCATATTTTGAGTATTTAACAGATAAAAAGGAGGCCATTTTTCCAAAGACAATACTGACGGAATTACAAATGGCCAAAGATGATGTCACAAGCAACACAAAGAGCTATACTGAATAAAAGTTTCACTGCAAAGTGGAAGGGAAGGCTAACACTTAAATTGAACAATATATATTATAGTTTGTCATAATAGTAGCAGCACGCGTTTAAGTACATACCCGTTTTTTGCGAGCCTCTCGCTTATTATCATTATCATTGCTACCAACAAAGACCTTGAGATGCGGAATAGCTGACAAAAACAGCAGGAAACCGTGTCATTTTCCTAACTGAAAGCAAGATAATGCATGTAAGGAATAAGACAATGACCTACCCGCGATGCCAGAGAGAGAAGTTAGATGACACTTCAGAGAACGTAGAGCTTCCTTTGGCTCATGATCATGCAGATCAAGGAACACCACTTCTTCCTCATCACTGCAGGAAATAATGCAACATAAAGACTATTCTAATTACAAAACAAAAGTGAAAATATAACATAAATGGATTTTGTCTTAACCTGGTTTCGAGAAGTTTCTCCGTAGACTTGTCATCAGCTTCGTTGGCTTTCTTCTTAAAAAAATTTCCCTGTATGCACCAGAATGTACGAAGTATAGCGATGCAGTAAAAAAACAAAAGAGTTCCATCTAATCAAGGATATAATATTTGGCAACTGCATGTTACGCACCGGTTCGGGCCAATAGATTATTCTTTCTTTGCCTTGTTAATGGTAAGACACGTACATGATACAACATACACTTAATACTTGCAGAACATCTCATTTAGTGGTCAAGACTCGAGACATTAACTTTTCTCACAGGGTAACACCCACACACATACATACATACATAACATACACAAAATGTAAAGTGATCTACTAATTCAAGATAAAAAGCTTCCTTCACCAACAGAAAGTAGTACTGATGCTAGCGGAACATAATTTTAGCAAGCTCACCATAACAGACTTCCTAATACACTGCAGGAGCATAAATTTGTGTTGATCATTAATTGCTAGATTCTTTTTTCACAAAATAAAGACAAATTGTATTTCTAAGCTTGGAACACAGGGTTAGTTAACTGTCTTTATTAGTTGAGCAAGGTGTAGTTACTTTTATGACAGCAATACTGTAAGTACCTATTAGTTTACTTGTACAGAGGTTTTAAATTTATTGAAATTGACAATTTTGAATTTTCTATATGTAAATCACAGATAAATCCTTAACCTTCCGGGTGTCCTTACTAAAAAATTTGGTCTCAGTTGGATGAATGAATCTTAAATATACTTAGACACTTTTAGAGAAGCAGAAAATCAGGTACATTCGACTTTTAATTTAGATTCTTGTTTTCTAGTAGTCTACCAATTCCAGCACGAGTTTTCCTATATTGGTCTTTTATCGGTACAGAGAGGGGACTGCCATCTTTCAAAACAGCTTATCTAGGTGGCTTACATTTTACAAAATTTATATGTGAAATACACCTGATAACACTAGCACAACATGAACTTTTGCATGTATATTGGCAAGTGAAGTAAAGATAAGTAATTTGAAAGAAAAACAAAATATACAAGCTAAGAAATTTAGACACCAAGGAGAGTAGCATAACAGTAAAACAAGACAAGCCAAAAGTATATTTTAGACAGGCCTCTATGGAGGTAACCCCATAAACAGAGGAAAAAAAACAGGGTAATAGAGCACTATGCTAGCAAGGTAAAAGAAAATTTGACAAGAAATTCCTCTATGCTAAGTTTATAAGATAAATGAAACACATCACAGTGACTAATTACTAGCATTGACTACCTAATCAGGCCATGAGGCACACGGCTAGCGGAAAAGAAGAAAATGAAACAGATTAAGGAATAAAAAAGAACTTGTCAAATTTCAAGGCAAAATAAGAAAACTTTAACTACATGGTAGAAGCTCAAAATGGTTGACAACATTTTGAGCCCTTCTTGCTTGGGTGAATTTTATCAGTACTCGGCAGGGCTAAGAACTTAGATATAGAATTCATAATAGTAACACAACTTGGAAAAGCTTTTAACTCTACTAATACTTTGAAGATCTACCTGTTCCATCAGTTTTTCAGACAGCATACGGTCCCCCTTAACAAATGCATCAGTAGCCTGCCAGGAAGTAAATTTAAATTAATGTTTATGGCTTCAACCAAGGAGGATTGGAAATTTATCTTTAAAATTAAACTTACTGCTTTGTAATACTCTTTCATTGTATTAAAAAACTCCTTGTGAGCTTTTCGAAGGGCGTCGTAGCTTTCATCACTTTCAGCAGCTTCTACATGAAAATTGCCACACAGACAAACAACATTCAATTAAGAGAAGCTATAGGTATAAATCAAAGGAAAATGCAGGATCTGCATTCTGCAAACTGACACCATAACAATAATACTAACTATTACTAAGAATATGAGTTTTCCGAATTAAGTGAACATCGGATGCAATGTGGTTAGTTAGCAGCACTCATTTAATTTAAAGGCTTTGATAAGGTGACTAAATTAGTGCCTCACAGTGAGACTGACTCAAACTAATTAGCCAAATGGCAAACAGACTATAAAGCGTTTTCTTAGGCCATAGACACTAAATTGAAGTGACTATTGTAGCTTATATAACATACCTGTAGTTCACGATGACAGTTTACATCAAAAAGAGTTAACACCAATTTTTTTTAAGAAGCCGTCTTATCTTTAACGTAAGATATCCATTTATTGGCTTCTACTAGAACCTTAAGATTTTGGGAGATTTAATCATAAGATATGGTATCAGAGATCACGTTCAGCAGAGGTCTCAAGTTCTACTAGCTACTTTGTTAGTTTGTTTGTTTGTTGCTCCTCGGTGAGATTGAGCCTTGTTCCCGTAGGATTGTTATCAGGGAGAGTCTTAAGAGCATAAGATCCATTTAGTGGTTTCTAATCTCGCCTAAAGGATGGATTTTAATCTGGGTACTTTCTATCATTACATTAGAAGCTTAAGACCCCATTAGTGGCTTCTACCAACACCTTAAGGTTAACTTATAATCTGGAGAGCATCAACTTTAAATATTATTTTAACATTCCTGATCCTTTACAATAATCCCATGGACTAATATTATCATCTGGTAGTTCACTCCATAAGGATTAATAATACAAAGAAAAGGGCGGGATTAAATAGTCCGCGACTCTGTAAAATGACGAAAAATAATCAACGGGTTATTTTAAGAAACTATTAACAAAGAGTAAATACAAATTAGATTCTACAAGTTGCAGATTGCATCATCCTGATCTCATTTTACCACCCACGCAGATAAGAATGCTTACCATCCTTAGTCACTTTTGGTTTTGCAAAAGTCCTAGGTGCTATAGGTATGTCTTCTGGAGGCTCGAGAACCAGCCTACCAAATCTTCCTGTCCTATTTGTTACTGGACGAATTATTCTTCTTGGTGCATCTTCAATTCTTCCAGATGCACAAAACAATGAGTTCAAGATATCTTTCTGGAGATCAAATGTGTCTTTCTCTGTTTTAGGTGAATCTGTTTTAACTCCTGTAAACATACCCGTCTCGCTACTGCAGGTTTAACACAGGCTCAAATGAGACATTCCACCACTCTGTTAATCAATATTTAATTGAAGGAATTGATATACCTTCTTGTGGAACCTCTGGGCTGCAAAATTTTGTTGGACGGAAAACCTTCTGCTTTAAAAGATTTCTGCAAGAAGTGTGGAAGACATGATCAACTTTGACTTTATGGCATCATATGCAAATTATTACTTGCCTAATTTCTTAGATATCCTAGTAGCAAGCCTCCTCCCCTCCACCCATGACCAAAGGTCATAGGTCCAAATCCTCATTCCCATCTCCTCTTATACTTAAAATTCTAAAATTCTAATGCATTAAAAATATATATCCATGCACCAAAAAATTTACCCACGAATTTAGAAAATTAACAATACATTTATGAGTATAGAGTGTTCATCAAATATTGATAACCCTCCAATGCTTTCAAGTACAAGACAGCATCTCCATGGGGTTCTGCCTTTTAAAATTTCTAAACTATACCAGGAATAGTAAAATATCAATTGATATGCAATTGCGTCAACTCAACCCTTAAACGTCTGTATAAAATTTTGTAAAAGACTGATTGTAGGATGTGTCATCTCCAGCCAGCTTGAAAAAAAAATTAGGTTCGAGCAACTTTCAGAAAAAAGTATGTTTACAGTTTGGAGTTTGGACTTGGAGTAAGAATTAGGAGTAAGAAAGGGCAAATAATGGAAGATTGGTTAAGAAAGGAGGATGTAAGAGAGCATTCTTATGCTTTAATTTTGTTTATCAATGTGAACTTTATGCCAAGGAATGAAATCATGTAAGGGCACATCTTTTGTAGATTGTAGTAGAGAAGCATTAAGTCGAAATCGGTATAGTTCTTCAAAATTACTAATTTGTAGATACTTGAAAAGCTGGAATGTCTTGGGAGAAATAGTCAAAACTGACTAGTTTACAAGTGTATACATGACCTTTCTTTCAAAATTGATACTAAAAAGCATATTTAGTATTCTGAAGACATGTCATATGGTATCAAGGAATATTATAAGCAAAAATTAATCTTCAACAGCATCAACTCAATACATGTTTCCAGTTGCCAACTTCAATGTTCCAAAGGAATTGTAAATTGCTTTGGAATATTCATTACCAAAACACATTACGCAACCTGCAACCGTCACTGCATAATAGTTATTAGGTCTAGTGTCTACTACACTTGTACTACTGCAATCATACAGAGTGCAATAGAGAAGTTCTCTTACTCTCATGACTATGTGTACTCTACTACCAGCACTAGCTGTCAAGAAGATGCTTGTCCAGCACTTGGACACCTAGGTGCTCACATAGGCGACAAGACGCAAGCCTATCCACATAATATGCAGACTCTTAGCCACCAAGTACAGGATTGTCTTAGCTCTTTACATTTCACCCAAAATTAAGTATTATTTAGTTACTTGACATGTACCAAAATCTGCCTGCAGGGATACAGATACACTATTCTAAAAGTAGTCTAATCTAAGCGACAGATGATTATACAACTGAATGTAGATAGCATGCACCATACTTCATTATAAGATCCGAAGCTTACTTTTTGAGCAGGCGTGCATGAATAGCCATCATTCTCATCCAATTTTGAAGCAGACAGATCCAGAAGTGTCTCCATGCTCTACATGACCACCAAAATCATACATTAGCAGTTCAGAAAAAAAGGTAAAAATTTGAAGGAAATCAAACTGAGAAGGATTTACCTTGTTCACATCATAACCGCAAAGGCCTGCATAATTAAGACCGTGGTTACACATAATATTTAAAAAAATCAATTTAAATTGACTATTTAGTAATAAAGTTACAGCTAAAAAATGGGGTGCCTTATATAAGCAAATCATACATTATACAAAGGTAATTTGGTTCCCAAACAGATACACAAGATGACAAGAGGCATGGAATTGAATAATATAACACCATAGAGAACATTAAGAGTTTTTAACCTAATTGATACTAGTAACATCATCAGAAAATAAGAAGGGAAAACATAAGCTTTTGCTAAACAAGATTCAACAACGTAATTAAGCAATAGTTACAAGTATCTCATCACACTTGATACAAGAACAAGTTGCAAAAGAGATGCACAACTCACCTATATGAATTTATAACAAGCCAAGTCGGTAGCCTGGAAAAAAAATCTTGTATGAACTAAAAACATATATTTAAAAATAAAATTCATGTATCCTACTTTCCTTAAACAAAATATTCAATAAAATATAAGATACAATCACAAATATTAATTATTTCAAAAAAAACACAAATATTAATAGTTCATAAAAAATCATAAACATCGAACTAAGTACACATTTGAATATACATATACATATATATATATATATATATATATATATATATATAGAGAGAGAGAGAGAGAGAGAGAGAGAGAGAGAGAGAGAGAGAGAGAGAGAGAGAGAGAGAGAGAGAGAATACTTAGACGTGTGTGTGACCTGAGGAAACCAAAAGAAAATGAGAGACATATATTTAGGTGAAATACATAATACAGATCAATACTTACAAACCCAATACATCCTTCAATAAATGGATTACAGTTTGGTGATTCAACATACAAAAATATACACAAGAGTCCACTTGTTAACTGTTCGCCCAAGGGATCAACCAAGAGCATAAATCCAGAAATAGATAATAAGTTATTTTGTTTCCACATCACTAAAACATGAAATAATTCATATTTACAAATGCAGGAGTCACTAGTTTGAACTCAGCACGCAGAAAATTCACCCTCATCCCCAAACGGGATTGTTTGATCTGCAAGGCTAGGGGATATGACTCCTCCTAACCAAAGGCCGAGGTTTCAAGCCTCAGAGAAGTCAAATGTGTGTTTAAGTATTAAATTTTTGTATTTAGCCTTACTGAGTGGGGGTGGGGGTGGGGGTGGGGGTGGGGGTGGGGGTGGGGGGGGGGGGCACCTGCAATTCAGGATCTATATCCAGCCTAAGTAGATTACTTTATTCTAAGCAAGAGAAAATCTTATGAATCTCAATGACCTACCTTTTCCTCTATGAAAAATATTGCTCAAATACACTTGATGTCTTTTAAAACTTCCCATTATATAAAATTATATATTACACTGACCTATATAATGAGCGAGCTCTAAACCGGATAACCTTTCACAATCTTTTATATACATGCAAGAAATTTCATCAAAAGCCTATAAATTTAATTTGCTATTTATAAAACCAGCATTTCAGTTCTAAAACATAGTTTGACAACACACAACACAAAGAACAGTATGTTACTAAAAATTTTAATCAACTCGATGACAGTTCGCCTATATCATTAAGCAATTTGTAAGTGACCAGTAAAATCATTGATGGAGTTTAGTAATTAGTAACTTAGTACGAAGTAGGGAACCAAACGCTTAACTCTCGACCATACTATAATGGTAAAAAGGGGTAATGATTACTGCAAAATACGATTCTTTTGAAAAAAACTAAGATACAAAATCTTAACCCAAGAAGAATTCTATGAGTCATTTATTAACCACTGTAATAGAAAATCTATTAAAAGACAATCATATATCATATGCTCCACTACAGCAAAAACCCTGCATTAATTTGATTTGTATGATTATATGTACTGGTAAAAAGTACGTACCCAAGACTTCACGGATGACACCCATGTCAAGTTTAAATCCATCTCCAAGCATTTTAAACAGAAATTCCTCAACATCCTTTTTCATTGTTTCATTAGTTGCTACACTGTCTGGAGGATGTTCACCCCAAACCTCAGAGGGTGGTAGTTCACTTGAGTAAAATTTAATGGGTTTTCTCACTGTGTGTTGCTCATAAGATGAAGGCTTTGTCATGGAGTATTCCTTTCCAATGACACCTGAAACAGATCCCACTGAAACAGGACGAGTCCTATGCTTTGCTGCAATAGAATTTCTTTCTACAAAAGACTTTTCGAGAAAAATTTCCATTGATGATTCAGAAGAACTTGCTCCATCAGGATCATCTTTGGATCCAGAGGAAGTTGAGATGCTCCCATTATGATTACAAAGCAATTCACTAGCTACATTTACATCGCCCCCTGCGTGACAATAAGCCGATGCTATATCCTCAAGAGACACTACTGAACTGAAAGCTTCGAGTAAAATTTCCAAATTCTTGCTATCGTCATCACGATACGAATTGTTTGAAGGAAGCAGTTCCATCTTCATCCTTCACGTCAGAAGAAGCAAGTACAATCAATGCATAGATAATTGTGAAGCACAAAGAATACATCACTCTCTAAAACAAGGATTTGCGTTCAAGTAGGATATGAAATACTTAATTTAACACTATTTGCAAAGCAACCTATACGTTCATGATCACTATGAAAGGGATGGGCCTGAAAAACCACAATTAATAAAGGATGTAGCATAATGCGACAAATAACATGATGTGGCTTTCATATGATTCATGTAAGCTGTAAGCGCAATAGAGATTGTAAATTGCATACACAATCACTCATAGCATTTCGTCTTGTTTCCAATGCTTGTACATCGGTAACCTTTAATCTATACTTGTTCAACTAACTTCACCAAGACCTCGTATGGATTCAAACATCATGTCACTAAAAAAATATCGGTGAGTCAAAATGTAGAGGTGAAATTCAGTGTAGTAAACACACTATCTATCTACACACACATATACATCAATTCACATATATCTTAATAGGTATCGGAATGTGATTGTTTTTCAGTACTCGAACATATAAAATGATAAACAACAAAGAAAAAAAAAACAGATTACAAACAATTATAAACAAATAAAATGTGTGTGAAGAAATAGCTAGGGCAAACAAAGCAATGCAAACTAATACACAAATAACGAAACACATATATCCGGGTATTTCCAGATATATTACTGAAAAGAATCCTCACAACACACCTAATCGATTGGAATGGAGAAAATTCTATCCGTTTTGTTACAAACATATGATTCATGGGGAGATAAAGAAATGGATCGAATCGAACCCTTCCAAGGAAGGGTAAAAATGACATTCTATATAGAACATAGTTAAATATTCTAGATATAACATAATTAAAAATAAACAAACCAAATCCTATTTATTCTAATTCATTTTAGATCCAACCAAAATAGGATTTTCGGGATAAGGAACAAACTAAACAAACCATGGATAAATCCAAGCGGCCTTTTCTTAAATCCAAGCGATCTTTTCGTAGCCCGAATTGATTATAGAAACATGAGTTTAATTAGTCGATTTATTAGCGAACAAGGAAAAATATTATCCAGACGAGTGAATAGATTGACCTTGAACAAAACGATCGACTACTATTGCTATAAACCAAGCTTGTATTTTATCCTTGTTACCTTTTCTTAATAATGAGAAACAGTTTGAAAGAACTGAGGCACAAATATACATACAAGCTCTTCAACTAACAGATTATCCTAACGAAAACATCACAATAAACAAAAATAATATAAAAAACAAACAGTACATAAACAATCGGTTAAGCAGTTAATAACAAAGTGAAGAAATGCAAATAAAAATTAAATTTACTCGAGATCATCAAATTAATCGCCTAAACAATCACAACCGATGAAATTAGAGAAAAACAATAGATTAAATGAAAAACAATGTAGATGAAATTAGGTTTACAGGAGATTGATCGACGGACGGCGAAGAGATGAACGGAGAGTCGCCGGAAAGTAGGTTGCGTATTTTGGGATTTTACTCACACAATCACTCACACACACTTTCTGTGGAGAGTGTCTCACACACTTCTCATTTCTTGGTTTGGTACTGGAGGTTTTATAGGGCCTTGTGTTGCATCAACTGAAAACTAGATTTTAATAATATCGATTAAAAATTTTGAAAATGTTATTAAGATTTTATATATATATATATTTTTTTTTTTTTTGAGTTAGAATATTTTTGTATTATTTAATATTTTATATTATTTAAATATTTATTTTAATTATATGTTGTGATAGGATATTAGTTAGATTTAAATTTAACAAACACGAGAAATAAGTGATTTAGTAATTTGTAATTTGTGAATTACACGATTATAAAATAATGGAGAGAATTACCAAAATGCCTATTTTTCACAAATTTTTGCCCAAAATACTGATTTTGAAAAAAATGGCCCGAAATACCGATGGGATACGGAGCATCGTCCTCCGTGTTAGCATGATGCGGAGAAACGTCCTCCGTATTACGTAGATACGGAGTTGCGTTTTATGTGTTATGCATGATGCGGTGGACGGTATTCCGTGTTATGTGGGTGCACAGCACAGTCACGGAGCATGGTCTTCCGTATAATGCATAACACGGAAGACTCAATTCCGTATCATCCCCTGTTACGGAAGATCGTATTCCGCAACACCCCTCATATCATGATACACGATGTACTGTGTCCCGTCAGTAAAAAGGGCCAGCCAATTTTCCAGATGAATATTTTGGGTCATCACCCTTATAAATGTACGATATAACATGGAGTGCATGATGTGCATGATCTAAATTTTGATGCTATGTAAATGAATAAAATCTTACATCGAGACTATCCGTATCCATCAATTTATTATTATTAAAGATAGATTTTTAGTGACCATTTTATAATGTTTTCTTAAATATTAAAAGTCATTTTTAAATATGAAAATTTTGATAAACAAATAATTTAATATAAAATAAATAGGAAAACAATATTGAGTAAAATAAGTTTTAGAATAAACAATTTTATTTGTAAACATTATAATAAAGAAAACTAGGTTATTTACTTATCTATATATTTATCTATATATCTATATATATTATAATGGCACGAGATCGAAAATGCACCAGGACAATTTAAGGTATTTTTCTTGAATTTTCTTTTTCTTGATTTTTCTTATTAAAATTCTTTTCTTGCATAAAATAACTATTAATGACAATTTAATTTGTCATTAATTACACCTATTAAACATCTATTCAATTTATTCTATTTAATTTGTTTAAAAATTAGCAAACTTTATTTGAACATTATAGTTATTACTTCAATATTAAATATTAATTATATACAGTTAAGTTTATTTTTAGGTAAAATGACACGACTAACAATTGTTTATATTGCGTTATTTTTTATTTCCTATTCAAGATCATTATATTTTCTTTTCGGAAGATTATAGGATAGACGGCCTTAACTTCTCAAGCAATTTTTATTATCAACGATTGTGAAAGTCGTAATAAATTATGGAAGTACAAAATATTTACTTAATTTTTGGAATTGTATACAAATAATACATACAAAATTTTAATTTTGCGCATGAATAAATTATACATGGGTTATGATCAAATCAATTAAATTTAACAAATTCAGCCATTTATCGGAAGAAAAATCGATAAAAAGCTATACACCCATTGTTTCATTACATTGTGTCGAAATAAAATTTTATTCTAATTAAAAAAATTACACTATTATTGAATATGTATATTATGAGAGCGGTGTCGGCTTTAAAAACATGTTATTAACCTGAACTTCTCAAACATTCTTTATTATCAATGATTATGGAGTCGTAATAAACTAGGAGATCGGAGAGGCTTTCACTCAGAAGTTTCAAATATTTTTCTTGATTTTCACATTTTTTTTATTAAAATAATTTTCTTACATTTAATAGCATTTTAATTAGTCATTAATTGTACATATTAAACTTATATTAAATACACTTTATATTATACTTAATATAAAAATTTTGCAATCTTTACTAGAACATTATAATTATTATATTAATATAAAATATTAATTATCTATCTAAAAGTACAATTATTTCAAGGTAAAACGATAAAATAAACTTATTTATATCGCCCATTTCTAATCCTTATTCAAAATTGATGCAATTTTTTTCGGCAATAATATATAGACGATTTTAACTTTTCGATTAATTCATATATCAGTGACCGTGAGAATCATGATAAGATACGGAAGCATATAAATTTTCCAATTAACATCCACAATTTAAATATAAACAATATTGTATAATTTACTTTTACACATGAACAATTTACACATGGGGTGTGATCAACTCGATTAAATTGAACCAACCCAACCTTTACTGATTAAATCAATGAAAAAGTTACATTCGGTGTTTCATTATATCGTGTTGGATTAAATTAATATTTTAAATAAACAAATTCTTATACCATTACTAATCAATTAATCATGCATGTATGTTATGAGACGGAAAATAATTATGCGTGTATGTTATGAGACGGGTATAAGTCAATCAAATCTCTTATCACATTTACATTTTGCTTCTTTTTTCATCATACAAACGAATTTACCAATAAACTAAGCAATCACGTCTCTCATAGTGCCACTGACAGCAAAAATGTTACTTTTAGTTATACATTGTTGAACTTTACAAATGTTTATCAATATTGGATTTCAAAAACATTTTTTTATGTAACAAAATAATTGTCGTCAATATCTTCGAAAATATTATTATTAATACTTAAGAGTTTAACTGAAACATGTTTTCTTTTTGCCAATTCTTTTCTCTATAATTCTTTAACATTCAAATTTAGTTACATTTTACACAAGTTTCAATTCATCCTATCAAATTTTAAATAGTAAAACTCAACAAACAGTGATGTTATATATACAATTTTAAAAAATGTTTTCATGCCGCGCGTAGCGCGGCTTTGTTACCTAGTATTTTATAATGCCTGGAGATCGGAAAGGTACGAGAAGCGTTTAAGATATTTTTCTTGAATTTTTATTTTTTTTTATTTGTTTATTAAATTTATTTTATTGCATTAAATAGCTCTTAATGACATATTAATTAGTCATTAATTATTCCTATTGAATATATATTAAATTTATTTATTTTATTTATTTAAAAAGTTAGAATACTTTATTTGAGCATTATAATGATTATTTCAATATTAAATATTAATTACATATAGAATTAAGTTTATATTTATGTAAAATGACGATTAAAAATTGTTTACATTACGTCCTTTTTTATTTGCTATCGAATACCACTGCAATTTCTTTTAGTACAAACGATCCTTAACTTTTCAAATAATCTTTATTATTAGTGATTATGGAAATCGTAATAAATTATGAAAGTATATAAATCTTCGCTTAACACCTGTAATAAAAATAATACAAATAGTTTTTTATTTTTGCACATGAATAAATTACACATGAGTTATAACCAAACCTATTAAATTGAAAAAACCCAATTTTATTGGTAGATTAAATCGATAAAAAGTTATACGCCCGTTGTTCATTATATTGTGTCGAAATAAATTAATATTCTAGTTAAATAAATTCTTACACTACTATTGAACATGTATGTTATTGACAGGGGCGTCGGCTTTCTAAATAAATGCACTCGGAACCGAAAAATTATATCCATTAAACGAGATTATTCATTTATCGAAGTCAAAAATACATTGTATCTTTTATGTCGGGATCGAAAAAAATTATTCATTTTATGAGGTTATTCGTTAATCGAATATTCATTTATCGAGGTTCTACTGTAATATTTATAATTTTTTATCGTAAAGACTAAATTTGTATTATAATTGCTACTTTTTATGTTTATGATATTTTTGAGATCATTAAAATTTTAGATATATAATGAGAGTATTTTCAAACTTATAATTCATGTAAATTGTTTTGAATCAATATTTTTAGAAAATTTTTAAGAGACAATCAATTTTTAAAAATAAAAAATTTAATTCATCTATTTCCAATATTTTAAAATGAAAATTTGTGAACCGCGCGAAGCACGTTTAAGTTGCCTAGTTAACAATAATATTGTGTGAAATCTTATGGAGCGATCATCTTCTCTCTCTAATATGTTCATTTTTTGACAGAAAACATTACCTTTTTCCTAAATTAGTTAAAAAATTATTTTTAAATTAACTAATATTAAATAAGTTATGATTTTTGTATAGTGTAAATTTTTTGTTTAATTTATAATGTAACTATCCTTCCTTGACACTACAAATGATCAAAATCGAACCAAATTTGATTGAATCAAACATAACATGAAATAAAATTATTCTTTTATCACTATTTAAAAGCTGATAAACTCTTAAAAATCAATATTTAAAAGAATAGGTAAGGTCATTTAAGATCTTCAAATATAAACATTTTTTTTTTGCAAATCCAGTAAGAGAATATATAAATCAGACCCAACTTACTAAGCCTACTCACATTACAAAAAAAGGTGGACATGTGAAAAATCATTCCTCAACAGATCGTTTCCTAACGTAACCTATATCAATTTCAAATCAATCAATTTTTATTTACTTTATCCTTATAAGAAAAGGTATTCTCCATCGATCTGAATGTAATGAGCTGTTTAAAATTGGAAAAAATGAGCTTTTTACTGATATTAAAGTACTCAAACGGTTCTGTTATATTATCAACCTAATTGATTTGTATTAATTTAAATCCCTTCAAACTAAAACTCATATACAAGCAAATACCCATATTTAGAGCTTTAGTCACTGTTAGTCACAGAGGCATGCCTGAATACATCTAATAACAAGCCTAAGTATGTGTAATGCTATGCATTACCTACATGACCTCTTAACTGAGGGAACCTCTAGTTGTAGAGTTTCTACTTGTTTGTACTATGTAATAGGCATCAAATTCTATCTGTGTAACTGTACCTACTAAGTCAAGAATAAAGCTTGAAAGAAGTTCTAAGGTTCATGCCTCAAGCAAGGAAATGAAGACTGTCAAATAATCACAGTTGGGATTTGAAGAAATGAAGAATTTGCCTAAGTACCAATTCGAGAAGTACATTTGTCTATTCGAGAAGTCTAGCATTCGAGAAGTCTGGAGTTCGATATCTCAGAAGACACTATTCGATATCTCTCAATATGCTATTCGATATCTCAGGGATTCGATATGTCAAAATGCTCTATTCGATATCTCAAGGAGTCCCAGAGAAAAGAGCTATTCGAGAAGTGATTCGATATGTCAAGATAACACTATTCGAGAACTCAGAGTTATAGATCAAGTCAACTCCAGTTCTCGAATCACTTACTTAGTCACTTCTCGAATACATTCTTGAGGACAAAATACTGAAGAATTGTACAAGTCAGAGACCTGCAACAAGCCAGCACACTTTATTTGACTCTGTCCTATAAAGCATGCTGGAAAGCCTACAAAGAAGCTTGGAGAGATAAGACAAGGGACAAGGAGCTGAAGAAGTGGATCTAAACAGGCTTTTCAAAGTCAAATCTGTAGCCGTTTGGACTCTTACTAAAATGAGATAGACAGACTGGAAAGTGCTTTTGTTTTACCTACCTCATTTGTAGCAAGGGGGTGTATCCATGTCTATAAGGATACAGCCTCTCTTCCTTAGCTGTTAAGGTTTTTGAAGTTTCTCAAATATATCCAGAAAATATCTCTCTGAGAAAAACGAAGCTGAGAATACTATCATTTGTATTCACAGATTGTAGCAACATTTTAATCTAATAAAATATTAGATTAGAGTGATATTGTGTTGTGTTTGTGTTTAATTATCCGCATCTTCATATCTCACACACTCATCACTTATCTTGCTGCAAAGATTCAAAACCGAAGAAAAACTCAAGAATCCATTCACCCCCCCCCTCTGTATTCTTTTACTGTATTCAATACTCAACAAGTGGTATCAGAGCAGGCTGTTTAATCTAAACAGAAAACGATCATGAGTTCGAATACACCAAAGACTACAGGTACGGTAAAGGTCCCTAAATTCGACAAAGAAAATTACAACCTCTGGAAAATAAAAATGTTGTTGTTCATCAAAGCTGCCAATCCTCTCTACCCTGACATTCTCAAGAATGGTCCATTCATACCACAACAAGAAGTTGCTGAATCCACAGTGGGCGCAGTAGTCATTCCTAGATCATACGTTCCAAAAGAGCCATCCAAATGGACGGACTCAGAGAAGGAAAAGATTGCCCTAGACAGCCACCTCATGTTGTTAATCATAGACTCCTTGGATATGTCGATGTTTGCCAACGTAGCATCATGCAGATCAGCCAAGGACATGTGGAATCACATCGAGGTGTTATGTGAAGGGACAGAGGAGGTAAGAGAAAATAAGAAACAGATACTGGTCACACAGTATGAGGCGTTCATGGCACAGCCCAAGGAAAGTATCACTGATGTGTTTGAAAGATTTCACAAGCTGGTGACTGAGCTCCAAATGAATGGGAAGGTTTACAGCACTAAGGAATTAAATATGAAGTTTCTACTATCGTCACCAAACCATCTAGAGCAAAGGGTCATATCTCTAAGAGAAAGAGATTTGAACAAAGTCACGTATGATGTGCTCTATGGGGTTTTAAAGACACACGAGCTTGAGTTGCTTCAAAAGAGGGCTATCCAAGCTAACCAAGGCAGAATGATAAACACATCCTGTGCCTTGATTGTCAACAAATCTATTCAAGACCTGGAAGCATCTGCAAGTCAGCTGAGAATAGAAGAGATAGTAGATGACGAAGAAACTGAGGAAGTAGTGACTGAACCTTCTGATGACAAGGAAGAAGATGAGTTCTACACTCTTGAAGAGCTGGATGGCATGGAAAATACATCATATGCTTTTATGGCCAGAAAATTTCCAAACATCAGATTCAAGAGGAATCAGCCCTTCAAGCCTAGACCTCAAAATCATTCATTCAACAAGGGCAAGGCACCTATGAAAACAAACAAGAACAGATTCAAAACCAGCTATGTGGATAGGTCATCTGTAAGATGTTATAGATGCAATGACCTAGGGCATTTTGCCAGTGAATGCAAGAAGCCTAAAAAGAAGGATAAGGAGTTTCTTGAGCTTGAAGCTAAGTATGAGGCCCTTCTAAAGAAGCAGACACCAGGTAAGGCTTACATAGCTGAAGGGAAGTGTTGGGATGATTCTGACAGTGATGGGGAAGAACAAGAATTCTGCAACTATGCCTTGATGGCCAATTCCAAGGAAGAACCATCTGCATCAGACTCACAGGTACCATCTCTCACTACCATAGACATGTCTGTTTCTGAATATAAATCTTTGGTTGAACAACTATCCGTTGAGATGTTTAACATTCATACTAGTATGACTGCTGCTAATGAAGAGATTGCTAAACTGTCTACCAGGAATGAACTGTTAAATAAGAGAAATGAGGAACTAGAGCTAACTACTGTGCAAATAGAAAATCTTAAACAAGAGATTGAGTATCTAAAGAACAAAGTTCTATGTGCTAGTCAAGTTGAGAAAGCTCTTAGGGATGAATTAGCTGAAAATGAATTTAAGTTGAAAACATTTAAGAATTCCTCTAGTCTATTGCAGTCTTATCATGAGAAAAATCTAGCTAGACCTAAGGCTGCCATTGGACTTGATTATGACACTCTTAAACAGAGGAAAGGCTATGCAGTCATTGAAGATGACATTGTTGTTCAAGAGGAGGTGCCTCAGGTTTTGAAAAAGACTGAGAATCCAATATTTAAAACACCAACACTTGAGATTGATGAGGATGCCTTACTCATCAAGCAAATGTTGGAGGATGAAGATGAGGCACAATCAAATGAACAACAAGCATCCTCTGAGAGTAAGAATGTCAAAACCAAAGCCAAGGAGCCAGTAGGAGGTAGACCTAGACTTGAGAAACCTGTAAAGTTTGTTTCAGCTGGAAATTATGAGACTAAGAAGAAAGTGACTAATAAGAGACCAAACAGGAATGGCAAATTAGGGATTAACAAAGATAACAACTATGCTTATGTGCCAAATGCCCCTAGGAAAGTTTGTCAAAACTGTTTTAGCTCTAATCATTTGACTCATGCTTGCAAGAAACCATCTGGTAGTGTTGCTAAACCATTCTATGATTGCTCTGTGCCTTTAAGACATAGAGACTCTCCTTTCTGTGATAAACTTGATTGTATGCCATGTAACATGAATGTGATGACTAGTTGTTTTAATTTGAGAAGACAATTCATGGAGGGCTGTATCAATCATAATGTTCACACACACTACACAAGGACAAAGTCTTCAAGTCCTCCTAAAGTTAGGAAGGTACCTCTGTCACCTAAGTCTAAGAACCCTGATTCTAAGACTCCCAACAGTGACAAGAAGACCAACATCAAGAAAACTGATAAGCATGCTGATTTTGATAAAACTGTCACTAAGTCACATGGACCCAAACTCGTTTGGGTACCAAAGGAGAAGTAATACTTTTGTGTTTGCAGGGCAAAGAAAGTAAAAAGAAAGTCATGTGGATTTTGGACAGTGGATGCTCAAATCATATGACTGGTGATATGGCCCTGCTATCACAGTATGAGGAAAAGGCTGGCCCAATGGTTGCTTTTGGAGATGACAGCATCGGCAACACACTGGGATATGGCAAGTTGGAAATTGGAAATGTCATCATTGAGAATGTAGCACTGGTCAAGGGGCTCAAGCATAATCTACTGAGTGTTGGTCAATTCACTGACAGAGGCTTCAAAGTGAACTTTGACAAAGATGAATGTTTGATCACCCACAAGAAGACTGGTGATTTTGCTCTGTCTGGAGTAAGGAAGGGAAGCCTGTTTGTAGCAAATTTGGACTCTGCAAGCAAGGACACAATTTGTTGCTTCTACTCAAAAGCATCAAATGAAGACAGTTGGCTGTGGCACAAGAAGCTATCACACCTGAACTTCAAAGCCATTAATTCCCTAGTCAAAAGAGAGTTAGTGAGAGGCATGCCCACACTTGAATTCTGTCAAGAAGGAGTGTGTGAGGCGTGTCAAAAGGGAAAAATGAAAAGATCAAGCCACAAGTCAAAAACAGTGACATCTATAACCAAGCCCCTGCAACTGATTCATATGGATTTGTTTGGGCCTGTCAATATTATGTCACTAGGAAGGAAGAAGTATGCTCTAGTGATGGTTGATGATTTTACAAGGTATACATGGGTAGAATTTCTGGCATCAAAGGATGAGGCTCCACAAGTAATCATTGAGCATATAAAGAAAGTTGACAAAGAAGCAAAGGCCATAAATGCAAGTGTGACTGCATTAAGAAGTGATAATGGGACAGAATTCAGAAATGCCATGCTTGGAGCATTCTGCAAAGAAAATGGTATTTCTCAACAATTCTCAGCTCCAAGGACTCCACAACAAAATGGAGTTGTTGAGAGAAAGAATAGGACTCTGATAGAGGCTGCTAGAACAATGCTACTTGATGCAAAGATGCCTACATGTTTTTGGGCTGAGGCTGTGAGCACTGCATGCTACATCCAAAACAGAACCCTCATCAACAAAAACACTGGAAAGACACCTTACAACTTGATGACTGGAAAGAAGCCTACTCTAAAGTATGTTCATACTTTTGGAAGCAAGTGCTTTGTGCTAAAAGATAATTCAGAATATGTTGGAAAGTTTGATGCAAAGGCATTTGAAGGAATCTTTCTTGGCTATTCTATGGAAAGAATTGCATACAAAGTTTATGTCATTTGTCAAAAGAAAGTAATGGAGAGCACAGATGTAACATTTGATGACAGCAAACTACCTGGATTAGAAGAAGCCAATGATGAAGATAAAGATCCCTTGAGGTTTGACAATCTAGATGATTCTGATGAGGAGATTGAAAGTGAATCTGAACTCATAATCCAACAAACTCAAGTGAATGAAGAACCTGTGTCAACCAACAATGAAGAAACAAGCATCCAAGATACACCTGTGAGGAGTGACAACTTCACAGGGGGAGGAAATGCAGATGATCATGATCTAAATGATGAAGCAACATCAAGGATGAGAAATCAATCTGAACATACAAGGAAATGGGATAGATCACACACTGCAGATCAGATAATTGGAAATCCAAATGCAGGAGTAAGGACAAGGAGAGCAACTATTAATGAATGTCTCTATGGCTGCTTTCTATCCCAAGTTGAGCCTAAGAAACTTGATGATGCATTGTTGGATCCTGACTGGATAATTGCTATGCAAGAGGAGCTAAATCAATTTGAAAGAAGCAAAGTATGGGAACTAGTGCCTGCACCAAAGGATAGAACCGTTGTTGGAACTAAATGGGTTCTAAGGAATAAGATGGATGAAAATGGTGTAGTCATAAGAAACAAAGCAAGGTTGGTTGCAAAAGGATACTCTCAACAGGAAGGTATTGACTATGATGAGACCTTTGCCCCTGTTGCTAGACTAGAAGCCATCAGAATTTTCTTGGCATTTGCTGCACATTCTAATTTCAAGGTCTATCAAATGGATGTCAAGAGTGCATTCCTGAATGGGGAGTTGGAAGAAGAAGTATATGTGCAACAACCACCTGGCTTTGAGGATCCACAGTTTCCCCACTTTGTCTACAGATTACTTAAAGCATTGTATGGACTCAAGCAAGCTCCTAGGGCATGGTATGACACACTATCACAATTTCTACTGGAGAATCAATTCACTAGAGGCACACTGGACAAGACACTGTTCTACAAGAAACATGGTGATGATATTATCCTAGTTCAAATCTATGTGGATGATATCATATTTGGCTCTACAAATGAGAAGCTGTGTGAAAAATTCTCTAAGCTCATGCAAAGCAGATATGAGATGAGTATGATGGGAGAATTAACATTCTTTCTTGGACTGCAAGTGAGTCAAAGGAAGGATGGCATTTTTATAAGTCAAACCAAATACATTAAAGATTTACTGAAGAAATTTGATTTGGAAGAATGTTCACCTGCGAAGACACCCATGGCCACTGCCACCAAGTTAGATGATGATGCTAAGGGCAAAAAGGTAGATATCTCAATCTACAGAGGCATGGTCGGTTCTCTACTCTACCTCACTGCTAGTAGGCCAGATATCATGTTTGCTACATGCTTATGTGCAAGGTTTCAATCAAACCCAAAGGAATCACACATGATAGCAATAAAAAGGATCTTCAAATATCTGAAAGGCACACCAAACTTGGGGTTATGGTATCCTAAGGACACAGGGTTCAATCTGGTTGGTTATTCTGATGCTGATTATGCTGGATGCAGAGTGGATAGGAAAAGCACATCAGGTAGCTGCCAGTTTCTTGGCCAAAGGTTAGTCTCTTGGTACAGCAAGAAACAACAATCTGTGTCAACTTCCACAGCTGAAGCTGAATACATAGCTGCTGGAAGTTGCTGTGCTCAAGTGCTTTGGATTAGAAACCAACTTAGAGATTATGGACTTGTGTTGGAAAGAATTCCTATCATGTGTGACAACACAAGTGCAATCTCTATAGTTGCCAATCCTGTCAATCATTCTAGAACAAAGCACATTGACATCAGATATCATTTCATAAGGGAGCATGCAACTAATGGAACCATTGAGTTACATTATGTTCCCACAGAAAAACAACTAGCTGACATATTCACTAAGCCATTAGATGAAGCCACCTTCACTAGGCTGGTCAGTGAGATTGGAATGCTGAATTCTTCGAATTCTGGCTAAGTGAATATATCAACTAGATTGTTGCAGCAGTAAATACTTACCTTATCAAATGCTCAATATTTTTAAAGTAAGTATTGGCTGGAGTATGATCTATAAATATTCCAATGCTGCACATGTTGAAAATCATACATCTTTAGCTTGAAATTTCTGTGAAATTTTGAGAAAATCACTATTTAATTTAGTAGAATATTCTTCAGTGAATATTTCTGGTAAATTTTAAAAGATAGTGAAAATTGAATTTTATGAGTGAAAAGTATAGTTCGATAAGTCAGACTTCTCGAATGGTTCATTGTTATGTCGTGGCTCGAGTTCTCGAATAGGCCTATCTAGAACCCTCTTGAGTTCTCGAATAATGTCTCTTAGAGAAATCGAATAGCACACTTTGAGTTCTCGAATAGAGTATTTTAGTTCTCTAATGATAGAGTTCTCGAATACTGCATTTGAGTTATCGAATCATTTGAAAAGGCTGATTTTTCGCTGACACTTAATCGCTTTTTGGATTTATATTCAAAATTTCATTTCGCTCATAAAAACATATTTTATTTAGCTTAGAATTATTTTCTGAGTCAAATAACTGCCAGCTGTGAGTTACAAACTGTCTGAGATATCGAATAAGCCTTTCTTGACTTCTCGAATAGTTGTTTCATACTTCTCGAATGACTTGTCGCTACAGAACACTTATCTATCGACAACTCAAGACATTCATATATATATACATACAACTTCACAACTATTCAATTCTTTTCGTTCGATTTCTCAAGCACCTCAACTCCTGAAACCTCTGAAACACCCTAACTGCGAATTTCTTCTTCAATCCTAATTCTCTTTTCTTCTCTACCCAAATGGCAAACCCTAAACTCACCATATCATTCCAAACTAATTTCATCGCAATCACCAGTGATGTGGAAGCACCGAATGCCAATTTCAAGTGCTTTGTTCGGTGGTTGTCTGAATCATACATCAAGAGTGCGCTCTCAGCCAACCCAACTCTGTACATAGATCTATTGGAACAATTCTGGAGGACTGCTACTGTGGAGGTCATCGCTCTTGAGAACGCTATCACCTCTTATATTGTTCACTGCAAGATTCAAGGAGAGGATATCACTATCACCACTGCAGACATGAATCAAGCCTTGGATATGCAGCAAGAGACGTATGATGCTCTGGCCTCCAATGATGAGTTGGAAGAATTCTTTGACTTCATCAACTACTCTGATACTATCAAGCTGGGAAAGTTGAATAGGAAGTTCTTAAGGAAAGAATGGAGCTTTGTATTTGCTACACTCCTTCATGTATTCACTGCACGGAAATCAAGCTTTGATCAGATTAGTACACCCGTGCAGCAGATTGCCTATGCCTTGGCTCATGGGAGAAAGATAGATGTTGGACTTCTCATCCTACAGGAACTCTATGGGAGACTTGGTCAGACCACAGCCAAGAGAGGTAATGAAATTTTCTTTCCTCGCTTTATTCAATCAGTGCTTAACTTTAAAAATGCTTCTTTGATTGAATTGCCTGGAGTAGATAAGAGTAAAATAGGCTATCCTAGGTCCATGACCAAACTCATTTTTGGTAATTTGGAGACTAGGAATGATGTGGATGTAAGACTTAGCATAACTCCCCACATGGAGGGTTTGTTTAGGTCTTACCCCCACAACATGCCAATATTTGATTCTAAATCACAGTTAGCACAGCCTAAGCAAGGAGAACAAAATGCTAACCCAAGGCCTGCTAACCAACCCCCTCAGCCAAACACTCTATCCAGCAAAGAGCCAACTGCATCATCCTCTCAAAAGGGTGATGTTAGTAAAAAGAAGAGAAAACAGGTTGCTTCTGAACCTTTAGAAATCTTAACTGAAGCAGCCTTGGCTGTAGAACTAGGGTTAGAAAGTGAGAAACCTGAGTTACCTATCATAAGCCTAAAGAAGAAGAAGAAGTCTAAAACCACCTCTTCAGTCACTCAAATGGCTGAAGTTGTAAAATCAGGGGCACACAGCTCACTAGATGTATTCTCTCAACAGGATGCATCTATAGAATCAAGCATCCTCCCCAATGCACCTATCTGTAAAGAGTCAGCACAAGGGAGTGATAAGGCTGGCACAACACTGAGTGGAGAGCACATCATAACTGAAACTCCCTCTATTTCTCAGGGGGAGTTGCCAAAATCTTGTTTACAACACACTTCTCTTTCAGAATCTACCACTCATATTTCTTTGAAGCCTGCAACTCAAGCAATTGAGGAGCAAGGCATTGATCATCAAGAATTCTTTTCCTTTGATGAGCCAATGAATTCAAGTGACTTGGTGCATGACACCTTGCTCACCACCCAGGTACCACATTTGGATGGTCAGGGAATGCATGCTGGGGCATATCCTAATGACACCATCACAAACACAGAGGATTCACTAGTTCTTACTAGAGACTCTGTGCCTGTGTCAACTACTGTTGTAACTCATCCCACTTCTGTGGAGACAACAGTAGTAGAGTCTGTTCATCCGGTTGCAGAAGTTGCATCTGTAACTGAGGAGCCTAGCAAGCCTAGCTCTAGCTCTAACTTTTTGTCTCAATGGCTGAAGCCTGTGCAACATGACAGTGCTTCAGGATCAGGGTCTGTTCCACCACAATTGACGGTTGAAGCACTTCAGAGCTTAGTTGTGGATCAGATCCCTATCTGGTTTTAAGGCCAATGAACTCTTCACTAAAGTGGATACTCTTGAAAAGGAGGTAGTCTCTCTCCACAAGTCCAATGCTCATCTTACAGACACTGTGACAACTCTGACTGAGCAGTTGAACACTCAAGCCACCACCACAGCTGATGTTCTTCTGCATCAACAATCAATGTTGTCTGCAATGATGAAGCACATGGGTCTTCCTCTACCTGATGAATCTTCAACTCCAAAGGTGCATCCTACAGTCCCTGTGTCTGTCAACAAGCCTAAGGGGGAGAAGAGGATATCAAAGAACTCAAATCCAAAGGGGGAGAGATCACTAGAAAAGGGCATCAAGATCACTGAGGGTGGCCATCAGAGAACTTTGAAATCTACTACTCATCTGCCTCCCACTTCTCTGCCAGTTGTCACTCTACCAACTGTGCACATCACTACTCCTGATGGTCAAAGGCAGTCTATTACAACCACAGTGGTTGCAGGGAGTATGCCATCTGACAAGCCTCAAATCTCAATATCTAAGAGTGCCAAGCCAGTAGAAGTGAAGGTGGTCACTGAGGCCAAGCTACAAGAAATTGCAAACTCAAATGTCTATCATGATGATGCATTCTTGGAGCTTCTGAAAGTCTCTAGAGAACAGGCTGGTAATGCTCTGCTATATCATGAGAGTTTGAAGAGTCAGATTGACTGTCTCACCGTAGTACCAAGGAGGCTTAATGATCTATGGCTCAAGGAGATATTGATGGTAGGAAAGAACAAGATATGGCATTTAACCATCAATACTCTACAGAGTCTAAAGCACTCAGAAGTGAATGTGCTCCTTGGACTAATTGAGAAGGGAAATGAGAACAACAAGAGTCTTCATGATGAATTGAGGAATGGTCAACCTTCAAGGCTACCTGAAGTTTTCACAGATCCTAGAACTATTATCTACCAGGCTGGAACAAGAATTGAAGATATCAAGCAGCTGGTCATTCCTAAGCATCTAACTCCTCAAAATAAAAATCTCATCATAGCCATCATTGAGAAACTGATCAAGAAGAAGGGATCAAGAACAGCAGAAGAATTAGAAGCTATATCTTATCTCAGGTCATATATTGCAACTGGCATTGTATCTGAGACTGCTAAGTTCAACCCAAGCAAAGATCAAGACAAGGATGAAGATAAAAGTGATGGAAGGAGAAGACATCACAGGAGTAATAAGGGTGATGAAGACAAGAAGAAGAAGAAGGATGATGAGAAGAGGAAGAATGATGATGATCAAGGTAAAGGCTCTGAGAGGAAAAGTGGAAGACAGCAAGCCTCAGGCATTGCTGACAGTAACCTCACCACAACACAAGACTCTAAGTCTAGGGTGAATGCTGCCAGTAGTGACCTTTCAAAATTTGCATCTATGGCTTCTGCAACTGTCTTGCCACCTCAAGAAGAGAAGAAGATTCAAGTCAAGAAACCATCTGTATGTTTCAAAAAGCAAACTGCTAATGGAATACTACAATGGTCTACAAACAAAGGTCACATACTGCTGCCAAGTAATCATGTAAAAAGAATCAAGTTCAAGCAAGCTGCAAGGAAATCAAAGCCAACCATATCAAAAACCCTGACAATCTATCCAGGCCTAAAACTCCAACCACTAGATGAAGATTATGATGTAGACCAACTGCAATTTTTGCAAGCTCAAAGAATCTATCATGTTGCCATTGTTGATAATTGCCTTGAGATTAAATACTCTGATGGAAGGGAGGAGAAATTCAAACAAGGAGGATGTCAACACTGGGGCAAGCTATATGACATAGAGAGAATCATTGCACTGTTGAGCTCAGAAGATAAAGTGGAGAGAGTATGGAAACTGGAGCTAATTGATTTTGTGAAAATGAAGAGAGATCATGAAGAAAAAGTCAGAAAAGAGTGTTTTGAGAAATGGCTGGCAAGGGAGAAAGAAATTGAGAGACTGGAAAGTGAAGCAGAAAAGCTGAGGAAAAAGGGTTTGTGTAGAGTTCAGTTCAACCCCTACATGGTAAAGTATAGGAGGAGGAATGGAAATCAAGTCAACATCAGAATGAATCTACTCAACCACTATCCTGCAAATATTCTGGAACCAGTACTTGAAGATTTCAAAGACTCAATTTTGCTTGAAGAATTGGATGCTATGGCAGAAATAATAAAAGCGATGGATGAGAATACAAGAAAGGAGAAAGAAAGAAGAGAGAAAGAATATGATGAATTTCAAGCCAAAGCTATGGAAAGGGAATCAAAAGACAATGGCTAGTTCTTCATCATAGGCTGTAAGATTACTCACTCTGTAGTTCTATCCAAATTGCTAATGGAAATTCATACCTGTACTGTCAAGTTTTATCTTTATGTATGATAGGCTTGTTATCAGACATGAAATTGTGACTAAGGGTCTTACTCACAATTTGGGGGAGATTGTTAGTCACAGAGGCATGCCTGAATACATCTAATAACAAGCCTAAGTATGTGTAATGCTATGCATTACCTACATGACCTCTTAACTGAGGGAACCTCTAGTTGTAGAGTTTCTACTTGTTTGTACTATGTAATAGGCATCAAATTCTATCTGTGTAACTGTACCTACTAAGTCAAGAATAAAGCTTGAAAGAAGTTCTAAGGTTCATGCCTCAAGCAAGGAAATGAAGACTGTCAAATAATCACAGTTGGGATTTGAAGAAATGAAGAATTTGCCTAAGTACCAATTCGAGAAGTACATTTGTCTATTCGAGAAGTCTAGCATTCGAGAAGTCTGGAGTTCGATATCTCAGAAGACACTATTCGATATCTCTCAATATGCTATTCGATATCTCAGGGATTCGATATGTCAAAATGCTCTATTCGATATCTCAAGGAGTCCCAGAGAAAAGAGCTATTCGAGAAGTGATTCGATATGTCAAGATAACACTATTCGAGAACTCAGAGTTATAGATCAAGTCAACTCCAGTTCTCGAATCACTTACTTAGTCACTTCTCGAATACATTCTTGAGGACAAAATACTGAAGAATTGTACAAGTCAGAGACCTGCAACAAGCCAGCACACTTTATTTGACTCTGTCCTATAAAGCATGCTGGAAAGCCTACAAAGAAGCTTGGAGAGATAAGACAAGGGACAAGGAGCTGAAGAAGTGGATCTAAACAGGCTTTTCAAAGTCAAATCTGTAGCCGTTTGGACTCTTACTAAAATGAGATAGACAGACTGGAAAGTGCTTTTGTTTTACCTACCTCATTTGTAGCAAGGGGGTGTATCCATGTCTATAAGGATACAGCCTCTCTTCCTTAGCTGTTAAGGTTTTTGAAGTTTCTCAAATATATCCAGAAAATATCTCTCTGAGAAAAACGAAGCTGAGAATACTATCATTTGTATTCACAGATTGTAGCAACATTTTAATCTAATAAAATATTAGATTAGAGTGATATTGTGTTGTGTTTGTGTTTAATTATCCGCATCTTCATATCTCACACACTCATCACTTATCTTGCTGCAAAGATTCAAAACCGAAGAAAAACTCAAGAATCCATTCACCCCCCCCCCCCTCTGTATTCTTTTACTGTATTCAATACTCAACAGTCACTTGAGCACTATCTGAAAACAAAATTCAAATATTTCATGAACAAATAAAAAGTTTCACGAAAAAAAAATAAAAAAAAATATGTCACAATCGAACTTGTACGTATGCGAAACTTAACGGGATCGTCGCTAGCGATAGCATCAAGAAGTATTTGGTCATCATACGATCGTTTCACAATACAACGAATAGTAACCTGAAAAAAGTAATACTACTGACAAAGTAATAATACTAATGTACCTTTGAATAAATTTAATATTACTAGCAATAATAGCAAAAAATTTAATGAATTAAAAATACAAGTTCACCATGTCATTTAAAATTGTTGTCTTCTTGTGTTGTTTCCTCTTTTTCAAATCCATGACTGTGCTATGAACTAAAGATACAAGTTCACCCTCATTTAAAACTAGAGTAAAAGCCCGTGCGAGACACGGGCACTGAACTAATTTACTGTCCAAAACTATATTTTTTTAAAAATAATTTTGTAATTAAAAATATGATAAACGATAAGATTTTGATTTATCTCATATTCTTATAATTATTTTGTAATACTGCATACCAATTTCATGAACCAAATATTTTATAATTTGATTAGATTTTGTAAAATTTGGATAAATATTCAAACGATAATAATCACATAAATAACACCATACTATACTATATCTTTTCTCCCCCATCACCTCCTTTGTCTCTCTAAAAAAATCATACATACTATTCATGAGTTAGGGGCTATCATCAGCCATCTAGTTGATGATAAGCCCTAGTTTCATTATTTTTTTCTTAGAGGAGTGTATTCAATTTAGATTTTAATGGATTGATAATAGTCCATGGATTTTAGAAGATTTTTGTTGATTTCAATTCTGCGTTGATTTTGGTAGAGTTGATGAAAAATCTCGTAGAGTCTTGCTGATTTAACTAGAATTCTCACAAATTCTTCAAAATCTCATTGATTTTGATGAGATTTCAAATGATATAAAATATATTAGGAAATCTTTCAAAATCCATTATTTTATCAAATACAAAAAAATCCATGGAATTTTGAATACCATCAAATTTGGAAGGACTTTTTAAAATCTAAAACGAATACACCCAGATTTTAATGGACTTTTTAAAATCTAAAACGAATACACCCAGATTTTAATAGATTTTTTGAAATCCTTTTTGAATACCACCAGATTTCAAACGACTTTTTAAAATCCAAATTGAATACCCTAGGATTTTATAAATTCAAAAAAATCCTTCAATATCCGGATTGAATATACCCCTCTAGTATTATTCTAATTCAATAAATCTTTATCTTCATTGAAAGTTTTTACACATAATTTTTAGGTTTTATCTACCCATATATTGGGTTTGTTCTCTCTCCTCATGGGTGTTTATTTATTTTCATGACCGGAATTATAAATCTGAGAGATTTTCGTAGTTATGCTTCATTAATGGATTATGCAATTACGGTTGATTTCTCGGATACCTCATGATGAATCATATTTACATATTTTTCACAATATAATCGTTAGATTATCCATTCAAAAAAGTTGTGTGCCCTAACGATGAAAGCGGGGGATGCTCCACAGTGAAAGATTTATTCAATGATAGTAGTTCTGATGAAAAAAAGATGCGAATTTGATCTTATTAGCATGTGTTTGTTGGAATTTAATTGTTTTTATAGATATCTTATAACTTTTTATAAATTAACCATTATATATTATATTGATCACTTCACTATATTATATTAAAATTCATATATACCATACTCTATAGTAAAGTGATCATTTTTTTAGAGTTTTCTTTTTTAACAAAATTTCATTTATTTTTCTCATAATGTATGTTTTTTCCAATAATTTAGTATCTACATGGAATTGAATGTAAATAAATTCTTTTTTTTTGGACTTGGTTACACTTATGTATAATTTAAAATTTTATTTTTTTTATATTAATCATTTAGAACGACAAAAGAGAATTGTAGAGTATGCTCAATCGACTATAATATTTTTTTTATTATTATACTATCTAGTATTCAAGAAATGATATAAACCGACATTTCATTTACTCAAAAATAAAAATAAAAGAGAATGATCCAAGAAGAGAATAGGTGGTTTATCTTATAGAATTTTTAAACAAAACTCAAAAATAAGTGTAGCACAATTGGTTATGGCATGAGTGCACAATTGGTCATGGCATGAGTTTGCCATGATAAGGTTAATAGTTCGATTCCTAATACTAACATAATTTAACTATTTTTACATAATTATTAAATAATGACATTTTTGTAATTTTTGAAAATAGAGGGATAAAATCGTAACTTCACACCCTTTAAAATGACGATCTTTGCAAAACAATCCACTCTGAAATAGACCAATCATATATTTAAATCGTTGAAAGTCTAAATAGTTGATCGACCAAAATCCTCTAATATGACTCACATTTTTAAAATTTTATATACCTAAAAGTTCTGTGATGCAATTATTAATTATGTATGATTTGATAACTAAAATTTACATATTTCTTAAAATCAAATCTTATTTTTTATTTAAATAATTTAACATCTACTTGGAAACGCATGTAAATAAATATTGTTCCTTTTTGGATTCGATTACATTATGTATAATCTAATTTGTTTTCTATATCAATTATTTAAAATGGCAAAAGAGAATTGTAAAGTATGCTCAATCGATTAAAATATTTTTTATAATTTTATCTATTCAGTATTCTAAAAACAATATGAACCAACATTTCATTTACTCAAAAAAAAAAAGATGAGACAAAAAGAGAAGATATGTGGTTTATCTTATAGGATTTCTAAACAAAACTCAAAACTAGCTGTAGCACAATTGGTTAAGCATGAGTTTGTGAGTAGAATGTTAGTGGTTCAAATCCCAGCTTAAACATAATTTCACCATTTTTTACATAATTATTAAAAGATGGCATTTTTGTAATTTTTTTAAAAAATTGGGGTAAAACCATAACTTTACACCTATTAAAATGATAAACTTTGCCCTTATGTTGAAGTTTAATATATAGTAATAATAATAAATAGATAGATAGATTGAATCATATTCTTTTTGTATGCAGAAATATCCCTTTAATCGAATTTCATGGGGTACATAATTTCAACTCTTACTTTCTTCATCTTTGATCATCATTCCCCTGAGTAAATTGTAATTTTTTATAATGCCTCTTGCGTGCTTGAAAAAAATCTCAAACCAGTTTGATATAAAGTTTAAGTGAATGATTGTGTACATGAAAAGAAAATTAAAATAACCATTGCATTCATCTATGTGGAAGGTTTTGCACTCTACTATTATTTACTCAATTTTGTTATATTTATGTTGCCCAACTTGCTCCCCATCAGATGAAACGATAAAACTTCCACCTCGCTATAAGAAAGACCCAAAGTTCTAAAAAAATAGGAAAGAAAGAAAGATAAAAACTGGAAAACCGATGATATAATGGATAGAATACATGTTAGTCTGAAATTAAAAGTGCCTAAAATGCAATAACTATCTTAGCTGGCTTGGGAGCCAAAAGAAAGGTTTAATAAAAAATCAGCATCTTCATAGCTCATAGCCTACGAACTTGCAAGGCCCGGACGGGTAGCTATTTCAAAAAGACAAGACACTCACAATATAGGTGAAGTAAATTGATCACTTGCGTATATTATTATGTAGTATAAATGGAGAAAAGATTGAAGAAATGGAAGGGGATTCCGGATTGTGTTTAGAGCAAGCATGTATCAAGAAGTACTTCTTCATTTTGGTTTCAACCACTATATATGGGCTAACCAAACACATCCCCCATCCCTCAAATATAACCGCCCATTTAATATATTAATCAATATCATTAATATATTCAATATGTAACTTGCATATTAATACATAATACTTAATAATTATGCATTTATTTCTTTTAAGTTACATTTAACAAATTAAGTGAAATATAACATCTCCCACTTGACGTATTTGTCAAATAATGTTCGTGACTCCCACCTTTTTGGAGTCTATAATTCTCACTATATATTAGAATAACATTTCATATTTAATGACTCCAGTATTTTTAAGTCCAATTAAAACTAACATGTTTCTTACTTTCCTAACTTCGGATCCACCATAAATTAATAGGTCTTCCGAAGTTGAACTCTCATTATATTATCACCTTTGAAATCTACACCAGAACAATCAATAAATCCAGGCACGTCTGCCTCATAACCAATTAGTGGTGCAATGTACACTTCAAGTACTTCATTATCCTATTCACAATCTCTCACTAGGCTTGATTAGGATTTCTTTCGTATCCATTCATTAGACCAATCAAATATTCCAAGTCAAGTCAATTTATTACACAACATCGAACTTCCGACTACTTGCGCATATGATCCATCAAACTTCCGCATTAACCATTTCCCCATTACCAATGGGTTGGCGCCGGACTGCAATTTTGCATCCTAAAACGATTAAGCATTTCACTCGGATACCTTTCTGGTTCACACTAAATATTCAAAATATTTAATTCCCTGAACTTATCAAATTTCACTCATATTCTCAACTTTCCCACTAAGTCCCAACTTAGTTTTGTTGAGCATTCCTTTATTAATTATCGACAACAATATATATTAACATATACTGATAATATTGTAAACAAACTCCCACTTTTCAAAATACAGACACAATTGTCTAATTCATTCTCGATCAAATATTCCCAATTTCTACGTAAAACCTTTCGCAATTAAACATACTTTCAATTCAAAATAGATCCATCAGTCTTATCTTTCCTTTTCAAAAATTCATTTACAACCTATGAATTTTTTATATTAGGGTTGATCACACAACTCCCACACTTGATTCTCTCCCATACTTGATTCTTTCATATTAACTCAGAATCGTCTTTCATGATTTTCCTCTGATAATTCAGATTCTTGCGATCTGGTCGCTTCTATCAAGTAGTTGGATCATTAGGATCCCTTACATCCATATATACCGAAAAACCATATAATTCACTATTAAATTCATAATATTAATTCCCCACTCTAGTAGAACTATTAATTTCTTAATTACAACCATATCTAATGGTTCAATACCAATATTCAGACCATGGACATAATTTTCATTTCGGTCTACTTCATCACGTGCATCAATATGTATAGGCAATACATACATGTCTTCCACCCCTTAAAAAGTAACTGCCCATATACTTTAATTGATATGTAACTCCAATCATTAATTCACACAATTAATGCATCTATTTGTAATCCCCTTACAATAAACAATAAACATGTGTGATATTCTTTTTTTCTCAATTTATATATTTTTCAAGAATATTCAAAACTAACATCTATCACTCCATTTAATTCACAAAATCCAATATAATTTTTCTTCCATCTGACACTTCGAAAACCCATCTGATTTTATCAAATTCATAACATATCCAAAATGTGACCATAAGCACAAAATATTAATAATATTCCATCTCTTCTAAAAAATTCCTATGTAACATTTTATTATTCTAACAATCTTTATTTCAAGTATCACATAAAATTTCTTTTTTATTCCACTGCTCTCTATTCCGAGCATCACATAAAAAAAAATTCTTTCATTTTCATGCTCTTTATTACGAGCATTAATAAAATTTCTTCTATAATATCATCTTTTTCATTAATTAATTTTCTGATTATCTTAAAATAATCCATATTCCTTTTCTTTAGCACTATTTCAAGAGTTTGGACAAGGTAAGCTTCTATATAATGTAAAGCATGATCATGATGGATATTTAACTCACTTATTTTTAAATATAGTAATTACTTGATTTAACATATCCATATATTAAAACTTATTTTTTGAAGCATGGATCAGAATAATATATTTAAATCATAAGATTAACTTTTCCGAATCATATTCGAGGTTCGAGCTAATTGAAGTAAACAGTTCTAGGCTTGTACTTTATTCCTGACTATTCCTTCTGTTGTGGCATTTAAAATTTCTGTCAAAACTTTTCTCAGTATACAAGTTTCAGCACATGTGGATGCTTATCGATAATACTTTCTTTGGCATTTTTTCTCAACAGATCTTCAGTACCTTTATGCACACTGAGTATGGGGGTCCTGGAACTCTCTTGGTTGAACCTTTCATTGACATGGCTGATACTTTGAATGAGAGAGGCCTGTCTGGAGGCCCTCAAGCTGCACGAGCCGCTGTTAAATGGGCCCAAGATTTTGTGGACAAGGATTGGAAGGAATGGAATAGCAATGACAGCGATTAGTAAATTAGTTGCAGCATAGTTTAATATGTTTGAATAATTGTGCCAACTACGTTGTTGGAGCTTGGCACATTTCTTAGAACCCTAAGCACATGACTCTTACTTTAATTCCCAGGTGCTCTTTTTACTATAAGGTTTTATATTCTTACTTTAATATCTTCGTGCTTAATTTCCATTGTGCAGGCAGTTGTATCATGCAGTTCTGGCATTATAAGGCCACGATTAAAAGATGCAAGTGTCCAATTTGTTCTCGCCTAATTAGTGTTTTGACACCAGAGGCATGATTATTGGGTCGACAAGAAAAAGAAGTGGTTGATGTGTTGCAAAATGTACACAGGTACAACTGCCTTTTTCAAGGTTACTTCAGTGGACTTCTGCAGGTGGTTTTGTAGATCTTTGTTCTATGAAGTTTAGATGAGATGCTTTAAGTTTAGTATATCTTTTAATGTGAAAGAATCTCGGCATTGTTGTTTTTGCTAAAAAAATTCACAACATTGTTTTTTGTTAAGTCATAACATTTTTTTGTTGTTACAAAAATTCACAACAATATTACCGGGTCAAATAAAAAGACTACTCATAAATAACAATCAAAGTTATATTAGTTCGTTATAAGAAATGAGGTCAGGCTAGGCAAATGGTGGTGGAAATTGGTGAAGGAAAGAAATAAATTATGGAGAGAGGTAATTTTAGAAAAATACTTTTTGTCCACGAAGCAATGTATGAATAATAGGAGTCTGTAAGAGGTTATGAAAGGGATAACTTCTATTGAAAGGAATCATGAGATTTTAAAGATTATGAATTACGAAAATAATGTTTGGGAAATTGGTAATAGGAGGTCAGTATTATACTGGGAAGATAATTGAAATCAATGGGGAATGCTAGCTAAAATTTACAATAGACTCTGCTCTATATGTAAATGGCAATTTTGCACCGTTGAGTTTGTAAAAAATCACTTTCAGATCCTAAACAATATAAAGATGATCTGGAAAAGGGAACTAAGAGAAAGCAGAAGAGGTATATGAAATACTAGAAGGTATAATTTTCATAATAAGAGGGGATGTCATTAACTGGAAAATCGATAAAAAGGAATTTTCAATAAAAGAATGGTATGCAGAATTAACAAGGAATTCAGGAATGTTGGATAATAGATGGATAAATTTTTTGGAGAATGAAGGTACCTCCAAAGATAAACATTTTTATGTGGAAGTTGGAAAACAGAGTGATTCATTCAAAAGTTTTCTTAAAAAAAGGTTAAAAATAGAAATAGATGTTAGATGTTCAAAATGTGGACATGTTAATGAGACATTCATCACATCTTCTAGGAATGCATGTTGGCTAAGAATTTGTGGGAAAAGGTACTACTCTGGTAGAACTTCACTAACAAGTCACTCCCTCAAATGTAAAATTCATTCTGGAAAGCTTTCAGTTTCATTAAGAGCCCCAACTTAAGAAATACATGGAAAGTAGTAATGTGTACACTCACTACTACAAATTAGAACTTAGGATACACTACAAAAATACATAAAAAATATAAATAAAAAAATTAGTAGCATAGCATTTTTTTCGTAAGCGCTATGCAAGATATCATATTTTAAGTATTTTTTTATTTATTTTTACACACTAATATTGCATCATTTCTTCTTTTCAATGACGTTGTTCTCTGCTCTCTCCATCGTTTTATTGTTTCTAGCATATTGAAGAAACTAATGGGACTTCTCTGCCTTAAAATTGATTTGTGAGTCTTCATAGCTTATTGAAATCAATATGTATAATTTGTTCTTTTTGAATTTTAAATTTCCGGGCTATGATTTTACTTGTAGAGATTTACTTTTCACATGCTCAACTGAAGTAATTAGGTTCAAAACTACTATAATTTTATTTTAACTATAATTTAGGTGACGTTCTGAAGTAAATCGCAAGTATTGGGATTGTCATCTTCTCTACGTAGTCGGTCTTTGTCCTCACGAGCTCTTTCAACTCACTGTAAGTATTTGTACCTTATCAATTTGATGCAATTGATGTGTTTTCATGGTTTGTATCTATAGAACTCAAGTGGTTGCCATGTTTTGTTGGTTGTATCTTTAGATTTCATGTACTTTCTGTGTTTTAATGGTTTGTATCTTTAGATTTGATGTAATTGTAATGTGTGTGTGTGTGTGTATTTGGCCATTTTTGCTGTTTTGATGATTTAGATTTGTCAATCCTGTGAAGTTTCTGATGAATTTTAGAGAATATGTTATTCAATTTACTGGTTATTGATAAGAGATCTAAATACTATTATTCCAATTTTATATTTCTAAGGTCTGTGAGTTTCAATAGTTTGGTTTGATCTTGATTTTCGATGCTCCTCATGTTTGTATAAGTGATTGGTCGTCATAAAACACAAAAGTAGACTGTTCTATTATCAGTATACTACTAATACGAAAACAAACAACACTAAAGTAATTCTTAGGTGTTCGTATAATCCTCTCTTCGTTGGAACTTAGATCCAAATAATTGGCAGTTCCGTTTAGTTTGATCTTGGTTATTATATTCTTTTTTACTTTTGGCAATGGTTGTAATTAAAATTTCAAGAGTATTCATGTACCTTGATGTTTTGCACTTATATGGTGTTTCTGTATGATATAGTCGTTCAATAAAGCTTGTGATTATACTTTTGTCTATATGTCAGATTCATCTTTATGAAAAAAAATGAAGCCCAACTTTGTCTCATACTCTGTTTTGCCTTGTATGTGTTTATGTTCTACTACTATGTGTTAGAAATAACTTTGGGATGCCAATACATATAAATTAGTACTACTCGGTAGTGTTCGATCTCAAGTGGCTATTGTGCAAAATTGCATCCACTACACGCGGAGATAGAAATGCAGTCGATGAAGTTTGTTGCTATCTCATTGTTTATTTACCTCTGGTCGATGTACAAGCTTGAGGCCAATGTGTAGTACTCAGCTACTTAAAGGTCAAAATGTGCAATTATTTCACATTTTGAAATTGGTGGTACTTGAAATCGACTAAAGAAAGTACCAACAAATTCCTGTACGTGTCTCTGTTTTATGTGTGAGTTCTTGCCTTAGTAGATTTTAAGGGACATGCATGATTCCATGATTAATAAAATTTATACTAATGTGTAATTTAACTTATACAGCTCAAGATATTCTATTTTTTATGACCTCAGTGTCACTGCTGCTTTTATTTTTGACTATTAGCATCTCCAAGCTCTAGTGAAGTTCTTATTTTTGGTTTCAACCTCTGGTTCTAGCATTTTGAAATATTCGATTTTGCATATTGTAACCCATCTATATATAGCTGATTAAGTTTTTTGTGCAAGCATGTCATAGACTCTCATTATACATTTCACTCAAAAAATTCACGCAGTTTCACAATATGAAAACATAGTACTACGTTTACAAGGAGTAGTAGTTTATTACTTTAATTTTGGGAAGCAACATGAACGGCGCTAACATCTACTGCACCGGGGAATGGGATGACAACTGTTCAAAACACTACTAAAAATCAAAATCTACTTATATGATTTTATGAACTCTATCATATTCAATCATCCATAAATATTAATTACCTGTAGAAAGAATGTAGTCATGAGAGTACCATAAGTATTGTTTATGAATGTAAGGACTTGGATAAATGTTGAGGTAGAATTAAAGAGGTCTGGATTATGGTAAATGAGGATAAAATTATGAGAATGTTTTATTACAGTATTTGGTGAAGATATCGAAAACAATAATGAAAGATTACGAATACTCATACCCATACATTCATGGCTTATCTATTGCTTTCAGTTATCACCAGAACCGATACTAGATGCAATAAAGGCAAATAAATAACCCGTGTTCAAGCTTTCAAAAAAGAAGAAAGAAAAGCGTCTGCATCAAGTCAATACGTACTAATCACTCAAACTGTAACAAGCTGACAACTTGTAATAGTACATGCATGCTCAATACAAGTAATCATCTTGCCCCTTTGTTCAATATATTGTTAGTCTAAACCACCCTTCTATCTATATAGTCTTAAGGCACATTGCTTTCTAGTTAACTCCCAGCTTGGATCAGTATTATATTGTTAGTAATTCGGACCCTCATTATATTTTAATAAATAAATGTTAGTATCATAATACTCATTTCTTTGTATAATTATGTTCAACCCAACTTTAAATACAAATTTAGTCCACACATATAACATGATGAGATTAATGACTTTTTTGTACTAACTATATATCAGCCACTTTTCTTGTATATATTTTAATTATCAATGTTTTCCAGCCAACTTTGTGTGTTTCTAACATGTTGAATAAACATACACATATAATTTTATTATACAATCAATATATTGTTCATTATTCTGGACTAGTGTTACAGGAAAAAAGTTTTATCATGGCTTATAACTTCCAATGTGAACAATATAAACTGTAATCACTCTTATTTGCATGCAGACAATCTTGATCACAAGCAATAAATGTAACGAAGGCAAAAGGGTTGGGGAGATGAGCTTGTTAATTCTCAACTGTGATGGTAAGATAAGAGTAAGTGTCCGCGTTTGACTAATCTAATTTTTTTTAAAAAAGAATATAATTATATTTTTCTTTTAACATTAACTAGATGATAACCCGTTCGAAGCACGGACCGAGAGTATTTATTCAAATTAATCGCTAATTTAACCCATCTATATATAGCTGATTAAGTTTTTTGTGCAAGCATACCCTCGTGTTTAGTTGCCGAAATTTAGTTTTTACTCAAAACATTTCACTCAAAAAATTTACGCAATTCCAAAATATGAAAACATAGTACTACGTTTATAAGGAATAGTATTTTTATTGCTTTAATTTTGGGAAGCAACGGGAACGGCGCCAATAGCTACTGCGCCCAACTTTGTCCCATACTCTGTTTTGCCTTGTATGTGTTTATGTTCTACTACTATGTTTTAGAAATAGCTTTGGGAAGCCAATACATATAAATTAATACTACTCGGTAGTGTTCGATCTCAAGTGGCTGCTGTGTAAAATTGCATCCATTACATGTGGCGATAGATATGCAATCGATGAAGTTTGTTGCTCTCTCATTGTTTATTTACCTCTGGTCGATGCACAAGCTTGAGGCCACTGTGCAGTACTCAGCTGCTTAAAGGTCAAAGTGTGCAATTATTTCACATTTTATAATTTGTGGCACTTGAAATTGACTAAACAAAGTACTAACAAATTACTGTATTTGTCTCTGTTTTATGTGTGAGTTCTTGCCTTAGCTGATTTTAGGGGACATGCATGATTCCATGATTAATAAAATTTATACTAATGTGTAATTTAACTTATACCTCAAGATATTCTATTTTTTATGATCTCAGTGTCACTGCAACTTTTAAACTTTCGCAAGTTTTATTAAACAAGTCTGATTCTTGGCAAAAAAATGGGCAACCATAAGCGATGGCGCAAAAGATGTTGTAAATAAATTGCTAGAAAAGGAAACTTGTGCACGACATACAACCTCTCAGCCTTTATGTAAGTTTCACTCTTGTTTTTGCTGCAATTTAACTATGATATTTTTGACTATTAGCATCTCCAAGCTCTAGTGAAGTTCTTAATTTTGGTTTCAACCTCTATTCCAACAATTTGAAATATTCGATTTTGCAGCAGTTCATAGGTCCGAGAAGGGGTTAATGCTTTGCAGATTCCTTTAGTTAAGTTTCATGCCATTAATACGGATATGAATGTTGTGCTGTTGAAGGAAGACTTGCCTAGTTCATGTTAGATAACTGTAATAAAATGTTTGCTAGTAGTGCAATTCATAATTTTTTTCATGTAGTCTATATGTTTCCCCTTAATTCTTAGTGGAAATGACTCAGTAGACACATGGATGTGATGTGAGGATATACATATTGTAATAACCCTAACTTTTAGAATGCTACAGTGCCTAAATGAATAGTAAATTTCGAGGATTTAGGGAAATGGTATGTAGGTACCCTATAATTGATACAGAAAATGAGCAATCAGAAACCATATTAGTGTTGTACTATGAAAATGAGTGACTCGAAACGATGACGGATTTCCGAAATTCCTGAGTATGGATTTTTAAGATGTTTGTTTTTAATTGAGCACTATTGTATTGGATATTAAGAAGCATGGAAATATTAAAGGATTTATATATTGAGGAATTAGTGAATTTAAGGTAAACCAATGGATTATTAAGTCAAGGAAATGCCAAGGGAATTTGGATTTTTAAACGATTTCAGAACCACTGAGGTAACGAGGTGTATTCGAAACGAAACGTGATTAAACGAGTATGAAAACAAAACAACCAAGATTAGTAATACAACAAGGATACATACCACATTATCATTTACCAAGATTGCTAGCATTATACTTGGAAAAGAAAAGTAAAAAGAGATTATTAGATCATTAAGATGACATCATCTTCCACTAACTTATAAAGAAAGGGCAAATTAGACATTTCGCATGAGGATTAATCCATAACCTTCCATAAACATCTCCAAGACTCTAGAATCATCAAGACTAAGCTAGATATTATCCTTACAATGAATATTGGATGAGATTGGATCAAGAAACAAGCTAGAAACTTCATCCTCTCAAACTGCCCAGCAAGAGCAAGGAGGAGAGGAAAAATCATATCTCCATTTCTATCTATGATAAAATCACCAAATTTGAACCACAACCTCTCCACTCCATGGGCATTATTCGTTCCAAATTTCATGGCAATCTAATGAGTATAGCTTAGTCAAATCGCCTCCCCAAGTTGAAGAACCGAGCTGCCAAAATCTTTGACAGTTTCTGTGATGATTTTCAAATGGCCATAGCTCCTTCATTACTCAATAGAATTTTGTGTTCTTTATATGTTTGGAAATCTGGTTAGATGCTCTACAACTTTCCTTTAGAAGCCTCATCCAGAAAACGTAGGTAAGGCCTTCGTTTTTGCGATTCTTTCAACTGGTGTCTAGTGAATCCGAATTTCTAACTTTGTTTTTATGATTTATTTAGTTGATCCAAGCTACCTTAAGGTTATTTAAGGACTATCCAATGCTTATTGAGTGTTGTTCAAGCTCCAAGGAAGGTATAAAATTCAAGAACCCTTAGTATTACTTTGAGTTTATGATGGATTATGATGAGTTTAATGGTTAAGTTTGTTTTAAGTATAAATCATGAGTAGATGTGTGTTTATAAGTGATGAGATGATAAATAGAAGTGTTTGGTGCTTGTTGTTAGGTTAAGGGACTTACACAATCCGAGATTCACAATCACCAAAACAGAGCACACACATAACCAATCGATAAGTTGACAAGATCTACCAAAGCACAAAATAAGAACACACAAATACTTGACGTGGAAACACCCACGTCCCAAACTTGTATTATTAATCCAAACAATTATCAATAATACATCAAAGCAATAACACCTTAAAGGTGTCCCAACCCGATACTTGAGCCAACAATGCTCAAGCATCACCCAAACAATACTTAAGACTACATCTCTTATTCTTTCACCTCCCCAAACAAATACGATATGACTATGTATATATAGCCATCACAAACTTAGCCACCAAGATATCCTAATCATACTTGGTTTCCAATTACAATCCTTATCATACTTGGTATCTAAATATACCATCTATAATAATTATCTAAACATATAATTATTACCCAATCCATATATGTTTTGGATCACCAAAATCCATACCATATTGGGTTGAAACCCAACAATCCTCCCCTTCAACCCAATACCCATATTGGATTGAACGGTAACCATCAAAGCCATCGACGTCCATCTGCCAACGCCTCCCCTCGAACAAGAATCTCCTCATCTTGCTCCTCCAATCTTGAGTGTCGCTAAAACCCGTATAGTGACCCTCCAAACCATCCAAACCATCGTTCTTCACCATAACGATGTATCCATCTACAAAATCACGTGCATCAACCACCACGAGTGCTCTTCCACATGTTGAGTCACCCGATCCTTGCTTTCACAATCCTTCGGTCTCCTGAAGAAAATCACTAGTATCATCCAAATAGTTCACCTGGTTGATCAAGCCATTGAAATAGTTGCGATGACCTCTTCCATCTTCTTCCATCTTGAGTCCGCACAGGATTGATCCACGGTGCAAGTCAACCGTCAAATCGCACGTAACTTTGTCTCTACCCGCTTTAGTAGCAATCTCCTTGTCAGCAAATCCTTCATCATGTTCTGCCATACCAATTGAACCTCGAACTTTCCCTCAACCTCATCCATCACGAACCCGAAGCTTGGCTCTTGATACCACTTGTTAGGTTAAGGGACTTACACAATCCGAGATTCACAATCACCAAAACAGAGCACACACATAACCAATCGATAAGTTGACAAGATCTACCAAAGCACAAAATAAGAACACACAAATACTTGACGTGGAAACACCCACGTCCCAAACTTGTATTATTAATCCAAACAATTATCAATAATTCATCAAAGCAATAACACCTTAAAGGTGTCCCAACCCGATACTTGAGCCAACAATGCTCAAGCATCACCCAAACAATACTTAAGACTACATCTCTTATTCTTTCACCTCCCCAAACAAATACGATATGACTATGTATATATAGCCATCACAAACTTAGCCACCAAGATATCCTAATCATACTTGGTTTCCAATTACAATCCTTATCATACTTGGTATCTAAATATACCATCTATAATAATTATCTAAACATATAATTATTACCCAATCCATATATGTTTTGGATCACCAAAACCCATACCATATTGGGTTGAAACCCAACACTTGTAACCATGGTTGGTAAGATGACCACATGGTGTAGGTGATGGTGTATAAGGTGGATGATGGATTTGGAGGAGTAATATCTTGGAAAGTATGAAAATATAGCCGTTATAATGCCCGATTTTCGTTTAACCAAAGAATGCCCTGTTTTTTAAACCTCAGACGCGTATGGTAGGTTCCTGTCTAGAACACCAACTAACCATGAGATGATAGAGCTTGAGTCATAGATCGTTTTGATATAAAGTGCGTCAAAATCTGATGAACGGTTTAGGAGAAAAGTCAGTTTTAGTGAAAGACGTTCGAGAACCGAGAAAATGTAATTGTATCAAATTGGAGGCTATGAATACCATACTTAAACATTTTTAAAAATTATAAAATTTTGGGATATTGTAGTGGAGTGGTCAAAGAGTCATTTCCAGTTGACCTTACATTAAAATTCGAAATTGAGATTTTCTGAGAATTTTTACGGTCGGGTATGGTTGTTAAGGGAAATGGTGAATAAGCACCGAAACCTTGATTTAACCTAAAATGGTTGGGTTTTTGGAACACTTGGGTTATGAATAACATGTGAAACATATATTAAAGTGTCAAGGGTATTGTTATGCAAGAGTGAGGTGAGTAAGAGATGTGGTATTCTAACGACGGTCATTTTCATGTTTATAGAAACTCTGGGAGAGCCACGAGCCATACCTTCAGGACATCGAGATCGAGGCAAGATCTTTTCTATCCCTACTTGGAAAACTATGTATCTTCAAAGAAACTCGCTTTCATGGTATATATATGTGATGCTATTATTACTATATTGTGAAGAAATTGTCCTCCTTGAGTATTGATATTGAAAAGAAAGGTATACGAAGATGTATATGAATATGGATATGAGTATGAGATGGATATGTATAGAGATGATTATGCATGAAGTGAACATGCCTTATGATTAAGAAAATATGAGAGAATGGTATCAGTTGTTATCTAAAGTAAATAAAGGAATGGTATCAGTTGTTATCTAGGGTTATATGATTTATAATATTTTGCTAAAGATATTCTTTTTAAATATTGTGATTTAATAAGTATTATTTGATTATTATCTACTATTTTTAAAAGTAGATGGAACAACATATATATATGTGTATATAAGAGAGCAAGATTTTTTCTACTCTTACTTTAGAAAACTATTTCATTTTTTTAAAGTAAAATGATTTCTTGGAATATATATGTTTTTCTACGATGCTATATGGCTAAGGATTTATTTCCTGATTTTGAGAATTAAAGAAAGATAGATACGAATATGGATAGAGCGAATATACTTTATGTTCTAAAGGAATATTTGACTTTAATAATTATAGAAAAGATGTATGAGTCATAATTAAAGTATTATGACATATGATTTAAAGGTGATGATAAATGTGAATGGAAATGTGAATGGAAATGGAAATGGAAATGATAAATGTGAGTAGATAAATGATTTGACAAAAAGGGGGATTGCAACATACTTGCGTAAGTGGCTGTGTCAGGGCTGTGTGCGACATAGTCCAGCATTTATTATTTATTACGGCACGAAGATGCCAAGGGAGGATGTTAGCAGGTGGCCTTCCTCCAGGGATGATCTTCATTCCTTCTACCGGTAGTAAAAAGAGAGCAGGTACGATTAGGCGACTGATCATCGTCCTAACGTATCAGGCGACAGCAGATATCCCCAATGTTTTTGAAAAGAAAGAGTTGATAATGGTTTTCAGATTTATATGCTGAAACCAAGAAAATGAGATAAGGTGATGGAATTATTTATATGGAATGAAGAGAAACTGATTTTATATTATTCTTATATGCGTGTCATATACAAGGAAATGGAAAGATTTTATTAAGAGATCTGATTCAAATAGTATATATTATTTTGAAATATTATACAGAAATGAAGTATGGATTATTATAATATTTTAGAAGAGAAACTCATATTATCTTATCCTAAATTTATTTTCCTAGCAAGATGAATAGATGGTGTATTTAATAAATAAAGATTTTTCTTTTTTAATAAGTATGATGAATTTCCACACATATATACATATGTGTAATGGTCTATTTCCTTTGATGGTAGTCGATAGAATTTATCTTGCTGAGCTATTTTAGCTCATTCTTGCTATTTATTTTATACAACAGCTAGGCATGCCGATACTCCGCACTACACCCCACAAGAGGGTAAGGGAAAGGCAACCTTTTGAGAGAACGCTTGCACCTATTCCAGAGGTAGCGTAGACAAGCGGGTCCTGGTAGATTATGTATATTAAATGTGTAAGCTGGTATAATAAACTTTTGATTGTTGAATTGCTACATGTCGAAGTATTATTCAACAATGTACTTAAATATGATTCTGGGTTGTAATAATTGTTTAACTATAAACTTTTAATATTGTGGATGATGTTCCCTGAGCATATGACTGGTGTGTGATGATATTAGTGTGGGGTCATTTATGAAAGTATTAATTTGTATTAATTATATATATAAAAAAGACCTTGACGGCCTGGATCCATGACCCCGGATCCAGGGGCGTCACACATATATATTTGCTTCTGACTTTTGTATAACAACTGTGTTCATATAGTAATTTCTAGTGAATGAATTGCTTCATAAAAGGGGTTGTTATCTTTAGTTTGTGGGTTTGACTTGTGCTGGATATTGTATTTCATTTTTTTGAGTTAATTTAAGATAATTTAATGAGGTTTGCGTGGATTGTAAAATCATTCAAATCTGATTTATAGATCTCAAAATAGAGCCCAAATGGTAAATATGAATTTTTTTATTACTAATAAAAATATAAATAAAATTCAATTCTGATGCAAGTTTTTTTAATTATATCTTTTTCAAACTATAATTTTCTTTTTAAAATTCAATTCTAATACAACCTTTTTTAATTATATCCTTTTTAGTTTTTATACTACAATTTTCTTTTTAAAATTCACTTCTAATGCAATCTTTTCTAATTATATCCTTTTTAGATTATAATTTTCTTTTTAATGTGATCTAATCTTGATCGTCTATTTTTAATCCAATGGATCATATGATTTTTGTAGTACAGTGACCAGACCAGACCAAAAATTTGGATAAGATCACTCTTATGCTTCTTATAGTATATTAGTTTATAGCCCGTGCAAAGCACGGGTTACTTTTCATTTTTTATAATTTGTTTATAATGTATTATGATATTAGAAATTTTAATTTTAATATGTTATTGGAAGACTCATAATTTCAAGAGAAAATATAATTACGAATTTTTACATTAATCCTATTTAGTGTAGAAGACTTACATTGATAATCCTATTCAATGTAGAAAACCAAATTATATGATTGAAATAATTGACATACACTTTTTCGTATTTTAATATAAATACACTTTTAGTTTACATGTTAAAAAATAAAATATTTTTTACGCTATGTTTTTCATCTATTTAATTTATGATCTAACATTTCTTATTTATTTTGTCGTTCTGAAGACCAGACTACCGACTACCAAAGTTTTGGACAAAATCCCTTTTACACTTATTATTAAAACTATATTTGGTTGTTAGTAGAACTATCTCCAAATAATAAGAAGGACATTTTGATAATCAAAATAAAATATAAGTAGATTTCATAAATCGAATAGAATTTTCAACGTAAAAAATCATCATTTTCTTTTGTTTTTGCGTAGTTTTAATTGGAAAATAATTGTTAAAAAACCACTAAATTAAAGATTATTTTGTTAATTTCATGTGGGTTTTAAAATCTTCCAAATCAAAATTTAAGAATTCAAGATAGAGCACAAATATTAAATTGAACGTGTAAAATTAATATAATTATATCAATTTTTTAACAACAATTTGATATGTAAATTAATAACATATAAATATTAAAAAAAATATATAATTATAAATTTTAGAAAAGGAGTCGTGCGTTGTACGAGTTATAAGTTAGTAGTTTTAATAGTATGAGTAATAGTATTCAATATTGTATTGTCTTAGTAAGGGTAGGATAGTAATTTCTAGATTTTCTTGTTAGTTACATTACTATTTAGAGTCTATAAATACTAGTGGTGTTTTGTATTAAGCATGAAGATGATAAATGAAATGGAATATAATTCCACCACTCCTCTCTCTCTCTATCTACCTTCTCTCTAGGGTTTCTCTCTCTAAGCTTTGATCAGAGCTTCAGTTTCAGATCAATCACTGCTGCTAACTTGCTGAGCACACTAATCCGAGTGGAACAAGCTTTGAAACTCAAAAATCGCAACTAAGTTCAGAAATTTGATTTTTCACCAAGTTCAGGTGCTAGTTTCATTTCCTCTGATAGATCTGTTCTTAACTTGCTGAATTCATTGTTTGCTTATGTTTATACTGCTTATTCAGTTGTGTTTAGAGATAATTAGTGTTAATTGATGCTGTTATTTGAGAAAAACACAATAATATTAGGTTGGAAACCTTGTTTAGTGCCTTGTTGTTGCTATTGTATTGTTCCTGCTATTGTTGCTTTGTTTAGCCCTACCACCAAGAGGGTGAGTTTAGGGCAGCTGAAGTGGATCCTATGATAGCTTCACAAACTAGTGGGAAATAGGCAAGCTCACTCGCTCATATATGAATATATGATATTACATCATGGTTTTGTGTACATGAAGTTAGGGGTGAAATTATTAGTGTTCAGTAATATATTAAGCAAAAACCTAGACCAATTATCTATGAAGAATAAAAATGAACAAGCCTCTAAACCATATGTTCATCAACTAATTACAAAGAATGCTATAAAATTATCAACAAACCTCTAAACCACAGGTTCTCAATAAAGAACAACAATAACAACAATATAGAAAGCTACTTTTGAGTACATGTATTAACATTCCAAATCTTTATTCATTGGAGCCACCAAGAATTGTTATAATAATAAATCTATGAATTAAACCTATGAATCTATGATTGGTATAATAATTGAAGAGAATTAAACCTAGCATGTGATATAATGTTTAACTTGTAGAAATTTGTGAAGTTGTACCTGCTTGGCCTCTTTCTTTCCGGCCTTGTACTTGGGATTGTTGATCGGGTCTTTTACCCACCAGTCATCTTTTTTTACCACCTTGCATTTCCACATTCCATGTAGGGGAACATATTTCAGATAGTGTTTCCCATTCACATATTTGTACTGACAACTGAACACCAACTTACAATCAAAAAGAAAAATTATAAGCTAATTAGAACTGTATATATGTGTGTGTGTTGATTGATTGTGTTGTTATTTATACTCACAAAATTATCAGGATTGTAGTGTTGCTCCTTAATAACATCATGCTGAATGTCGTCAAATATACGTGATAGTGGTGGCAGATATCTGTGGAAGATGGATGAGAATATAGAAGGTAGTGAATGCAATGATACATGGATTGTAGGTAGGAAAAAAGAGGATGAAGCACGCCTAGGCCTCGTTGTTGGTGCTACAAGCCTTAAGCTGCGAAGAATTCCGGATAGTCTTTCGCGAAAAGCCATTACCTGCCTAAATAATACATGATAGATATAAATAACAAATTGATAAAATATTAACTTTTTTTTATATCAAATTGATAAAATCTGAGAGTAATGTTATCCCACACTAGACTATAATTTTACAAGATATACAATCATAGGTAATTTCTTATTATCATAGCATCCATGAAGTTCACATGTTTCTCTTCTTTGCAACAAAATATAGAATGATTATTAGTCATATAATAGCTAAAAGAATGATGTCATGTTTCCAGATGTTTTGTCTTAAGTTACTGTTGCATAAATTTAATATTACTAACTAGCTTTATAGCCCGTGCAAGGCACGAGCTTGCTGGTAAATAATGTTAATATGTATTTATGTTACTTTATAATTAAATGGTGCTTGAACATGTTAATGTTTAGTATGCAAAATATATCTATGTTTAGTATGCAAAATATATCTAAAAGATTATCTATTCATGATGTATATATAACTAAAAATAAAATATTCTTAAAACTAATATCTAACATAGTGGTAAAGAATCTCACTTCTAAGTTAGAGGTAATTTTCATTAGGAACAATTTTTTATCATTAATATAATATAGGAGGGGTAATTTAGTAATTTCATGATAATTAAATTGTCTAATGATATATTAATATGGACTTAATGATTCTATAGTTAACTGTAGGAGAATTTCCTAAAGTTAACCAGTGAAATCAAGACACATCATATAGTTTCCTGAATAAAAAGACATATCATTAATGCCCCTGCGGGGTCCTTATAAATAAAAGGTAACAAATACATGATTTTAAAGGTTAACTTTAGGAAATTCTCCTAAAGTTAACTGTAGGAATATTTTTCTCTATTAATAATGAGTTTTATAATATATTCAAAATTGATGTCTAGCATAGTGATAAGGAATCTTCATTCTAAGTTAGAGGTCAATGATTCAATTCTTATTAGGAACAATTTTTTTATCATTAATATAATATATGGGGATTGTCTCGCCATATATTAATAATTAGTTTTATAATATTTTCAAAATTGTTGTGTAGCCTAGTGGTAAGGAATCTCTCTTCTAAGTTAGAGGTCAAGGTACAATTCACTTTAGGAATAATTTTTATCATTAATATAATATATGAGGGTTATCTCACGATATATTAATAATGAGTTTTATAATATTTTCAAATATCATGTCTAACATATTGGTAAGGACTCTCACTTCTACCTTAGAGATCAATGATTCAATTCTCACTAGTAACAATTTTTTTATCATTAATATAATATAGTAGGGGTAAGTTAGTAATTTCTAACAGAGTTATAACATATCTGAGGTGGCATCTACGTGGCTGCTGAGGTGGCATCTAAGTGGCCGATGAGGTGAAATAAATTGTCTTACAAAACCCCATGTTGTGCTATTAATAATATAATAGATAATAGATAATAATTTAAATTTTTTGAATGAATTAAATATTTAAGTTTACCATACCATTTAATATACAAGTTACTGGTCTCGAGTGATCATTTTCATCCTCAAGTTTGATCTTTTCAAGGTTGGAAAATTGAAATTCGACAACAAAGTCTGAGAGAGCATGGGTTTTCAAGGCTGTGCGGGGCTTATATTCAATGTAAAATTGACTCAATTTAATGGTCCAAGCCGCCAGCCTTCCTGTCATATAAGGCTTGTGCATAATTCGCTTTAGGGGTTGATTAGTCATTACCTGAATTTCACGACGAGAGAATTTACCAACTTCTCGACCTGAGGGTATCTAGTCTCGGCATCACGGAGCGTATGGCTAATATAGTACTTGGCATTTCATTTCCAAGAGGTGTCTTGTTGAATCCCGACAATACAACCCAATATTATAGAAGGGAGGTTAAATACAATCTTGATTAAATTCTTTCAAATTTCTTAAGGCTAAACAGTTTGTGTTTATAAGAACAGAGATATAAAACCTAAGTAAACAAAAACAAATGTAAATACTCCACAATATTTAAAATTTCAGGTGGAGTTATTTGTTCCACCTGAGATATATATAGAAGAAATAATCTGTGTAAGAGTTTCACAGCTGCAGTTTTACAATGATTTTAAGAATGAGAAAACCTAAAAGTTCTAAGTTACAATGCTCAGTGTTTTCTTGTCTAAAAGCAATGCTACACTTGAGCTATATATCCCCTAAGTTTACAACACCTACTAGAAACAAAATATTACAATAGTCAAAGTCTAGCAGGCATGTTACATCACTCCTTGTCTTCATGTGAGGCAAATTTGTCTGATTGTCTTTGACAAATTTTCTTTGAGATTATCATTTAATTTGCTTGTATTGAAAAGGAATGTTTCTTTTTCTTCTTCTTCATTTCCAGTACTGGCTACCATGCTCTTTTGAAGTCCATCAACCCATGTGATCTGTCAGTCATGTTAAGTCACTATCAACTGTTAAGATCATGACATTATTTATTGAAGTGATTATCTGTTGAAGCTGGCATCCATTTATGAGTTGATTGTTATCTGTTGATGTAGTTTCTTTATCCGTTGAAATACCATTTTACTTATGTAGAATGACAAAGCACAACCTATTTACAATAATTAGTTAACATATTCTGCATATCCGTTGATAGTCAACGTGACTCAGAAAACTATCAACTATGTCATAAACTGATAAGTTATCCGTTGAGACTTACAGAGCATGTTTCAATACTTATCCGTTGATAAGTTTACTCTTCAACGGATGGCATTCAACGGATGCTGAGAAGCATGCCATTAATTGATGAGTTAGAAAAATACTTATACAAAATAGGTTTTAGGTGTTTTGAAATATCATCAAGATCAACATAATTTCTAACAATCTCCCCCAATTTATGCCTGATAGAAATACATACATAAATTCGACCCTTAATTATATATATATATATTATAGAGAGAGAGAGAGAGAGAGAGAGAGAGAAATGTTCCTACAATTAAATTTAGGAGAATTTCCTAAAATTAACCTTTAAAATCATGCATTTGTTACCTTTTATTTATAAGGGCCCCGCAGGGACATTAATGATATGTCTTTTTATTCAGGAAACTATGTGATGTGTCTTGATTTCACTGATTAACTTTAGGAAATTCTCCTACAGTTAACTATAGGATCATTAAGCCCCCCCCACACACATATATATATATATATAGAGTCATACTCAGCTACAAAGCAAAATTAAATACAAACTACAAACAGGCTGCCCAGCCAAACAGAAATCACTAAATTACACAACCGAAATCATTAATTTTATTTTTGACAAAAAATATTAAAAATACAAATCCCACCCCACCACCTGAAATCATAATATATATAGCTGAAAATCACTAATACCCACCCCACCCCACTTCACCTAAAATCAGCAATATATAGCTAAAAATCATTAATACTCACCCCACCCCACCACCTGAAATCAGTAATAGATACATTGAAAATCACTAATACCCCACCCTACCCCACCCCACCCCCTGAAATCAGTAATATATAGCTTAAAATCACTAATACCAACCCCACCCCACCACCTGAAATCAGTAATAGATACACTGAAAACCACTAAAACCCCACCCCACCCCACCCACCTGAAATCAGTAATATATAGCTGAAATCACTAATACCCACCCCACCACCTGAAATCAGTAATAGATACACTGAAAATCACTAATACCCCGCCCCACCCCAAATCACCCCAAATCACTAAAATACATTCCCGAAACCACTAATTTTAACACCCCACCCCCTCCACTGTCCACCACCACCCCCCACCACTGTCCAGATCTGATTCCGGCGACGATTATGCTTCGATCTCCGATCTGCTCTGTCCACCACCCCCCACTGTCCAGATCTGATTCCGGCGAAGATTATGCTTCGATCTCCGATCTGTTTCAGAGCTTCAATCGTCTTCGACCTCCGATCTTCTCACCAGACCGTCATCTTGTCCGTCATCGATTTCATTGATTTTTTCGATTTAGAACTTTGATTGAATCATCTATTGAAGAAGACGCATTCCAGATCTTCGACCATTGAAGAAGATGTGATGTGTTTCTTCTCCGATCTGTTGTCCTTCTTCTCCAAATGAAAATCGTCGGAGAGATTTCCCCTGCGGGGCCAGTGGTTGGAAAGGAATAAGAGGCTTGCCGGAGTTGTTGCCGGAGATGATGGCGTTTGGTGGTGGTGCGTCGGTGGAGGTGGTGGTGCGTCGGGGGTTGGGTGGCATGATGATGTCATATTAAAGGTGGGTGATGTCATATTAAAGGTGGGTGATGTCATATAGGGGTGGATATGGTAAAATATGGTGTGGAGATAGTAAAATAGGGTGTGGAGATAGTGATTTTTAGTTTGTATTTAAGGGTTAGTTTGTATTTGAGCAAAAACCTATATATATAATGTATTTTCTTTGTTATGCTAGTTATCGATCTGACCTAACTATTGGACAATCTCAAGACCTAACTTATAGATCTATGTTTAGGTCTTCATTTGAAGATATGCATACTGACGAAAATTTGCAGTCTAATTAATGTCTTTAATTATATCTTTTTTTATAATAACAATTATTTCTTAATTATGTTCGTACTTATAACTTATTCTTCTTATAACGCATTTTTCAGTTATTGACTTACCGATACTGATATCAATGAATTTAAGAAGACTGAATATTTATCATTACATTTCATTTACTATTACAATTTTTTTTTGAATATATTCATTTACTATGAGGTGTAAATCATAGTATGTTAGGCTATTAAAAGAGATGAGGTGTAAATCATAGTATGTTAGACTATTAAAAGAGGTAGGCTATTAAACATTATATGTTAGGCCCAAACTATATCTTCCCAAGCACTAATTACCAAGAGCGTTTGACCGGGTTCCAACAAGTCAATATGCTTCTGGGCCAATTGGGTCACAGGCCCACAGATTTCGGGTCCAGTCCATTACATAAATCAATTACATATTCATAAAACCTTCTCACCTCCACAAACCCTAGCTCCCTCTTCATTGTCTCAACTCGCTCCATTCAACTCAGGTACTCCAATCACTTCCCATCACTATTCACATATACACACACATATACACACACGAAACAAATTAAAATTGAATCTCATTTTGTTAATATTTAACAGAGCGATGGGAAAAAAGAGAGAGAAGTCAGTGAATGTATCGGGAAAGCCCAAGCATTCACTTGATGTTAACAGAGACAATGGCAGTAACGCATCTAAAGGCGGCGCAAACAAAGGCGGCCGTACAGCTTCTACTGTGCGTCGTCTTAAGATGTACAATACAAGGCCTAAACGAGACTCTAAAGGAACTATTCTCAAACATGATTTGCAATCCAAGGACTTGCCGTCTACTCGTATTCAGCCCGATCGTCGCTGGTTCGGTATATATCGTTTTCGACATTGCGTAATTTTTAGTTAGTTGTTTTAATTCGTGTCAATTTGGTTAATTGTATTTGTTTTTCATATTAGTTAAAATAGTTTCGATTTTAATAGGTTGCGGTGTTAATTGATATATGTCGTACGTGGGATGATTAAGTGATCAGTGAGTACATGAGCTCAATGCGCCAGCATTTTCTCGATTGTAGAATTAATAGTTACTTGTTTTAATTGATGTAAATTGGTAAATTGTGTTTGTTTTTCGTATTAGTTAAACTTAGTGTTGCTTTGAATAGGCTGCGGTGTTAATAGATATATGAGTTCAATACGTCCTAAATGAATGCGGTATTGACTAGTAGAATGTGAATAATGAGCAATGATGGTCAAATTTGTAGGTTATTTTAATAAACTGGGTTATGTAACACAACGGAAGTAATAAAACTACATGCATATCTTTATGTATTCTAGACTTCTAGTATTGACAATTATATTTTATTGTATAGTAGTATTTTGTAGAAATATGTAATTTTTTTTATAAATGTCTGTCATTTTCTAGAATTTATATGTTTGCAATGACGTGGGTATGTGTATCATTTATTGAAGGACTTGATATAATTTGGTGCTAGATGGTTAATGAATTTGGTCTTTGTTGTGTTATAAATTGTTTCTTGTATGTATTGCATCAGAGGAATTATGTCTACCAGTCTTATTTTACTTCCTTCACTTGTAGGTAATACGCGAGTTGTTGGTCAGAAAGAGCTTGAGTTTTTCCGGGATGAGCTCGAGACTCGTATATCAAACAACTACAATGTCATTATAAAGGGGAAAAATTTACCCATGTCGCTTTTAACTGACCATCAGAAGGTGAGAAGTTTTTCCACATTTAAAGTTCTTAACATGGTTGTGCAAAAGGGAGCTGAAAATGTAGTTTACTAATACCTTGTTGAGTTTCACTACATTAGTACTTGTTCGGTAATACCGCATACTTGTTGTCATTATCTCCTGTCGTCCTGTAATATCTCTGATTTGATCACGCCAAGCTAAAATAAATGGTACTCGATTAATTTGGGGTCAAATCAGCTCATTAGAAGTTGGTTTTTGGATTGCTCCTGATCCATTTAGTGGAGTAGGCATACATTTCTCCATTTTAGGTTGCAGGCAACTAAATCCAGCTTCTTATGGTTATTGTCTTGTAATTTATATGAATAATGAACATTCAATGTTCATGTCACATGGTCCATCAGGAAAACAAAATAGTCAAACCCATATTACTATTGCGGGGCTGGCAGAACTCCGTTTGCTGTAGTAGTCCCATTTCATCAGTGCGCACCCTTACGATTTTCGTAGTAGCTTTCTATGAGACATAGGAAGTCAGATTGTTGAAGATCACATGGTTGATTTTCCGTCTGACCCAGTTTTCTATGTTCATGTAGCAAGCACGAGTTCATCTTCTCGACACAGAGCCCTTTTCTGATGCATTTGGGCCAAAAAGGAAGCGGAAGCGTCCAAAGCTAGTGGCATCAGATTACGAGGCATTAGCCAAAAAGGCTGATGGTTCACAAGGTACAGACTTAATTAACTTCTATGGATCTTAAGTTTGTAGCTTGCACTATGTAATGTCATACTGTATATAGCTTAATTATGTAGAAAGAATTATTTTGGTCATTAATGTACTCGGTTCAGTTCTGTTTACGAATCGTTATTGGTAAATTTGTAGTGGCGATCGATAATCTCAATTTTGTCTCATCTTTAGATGCATTTGAAGAGAAATATCCTTCCAGTGCCTTCGAAGCAAGTGAAGATGGCTTTAGAGATCTGGTTCGGCACAATGTGTTTGAGAAAGGTCAAAGTAAGCGGATATGGGGAGAGCTCTACAAAGTGATTGATTCATCAGACGTTGTTATTCAGGTTTGCTTTTTAAAGTCATCTTTCTCGAAATGTTTCCTACATTCTTTTTGCTGGCAGCGATGTGATATATTAGTTACTTCGATTAATTTGGACAGGCACAGTCAGTTCCTTCAACTTGCGTAGCTTGTCATGACAATGATTTTATAGGGTGGAAAATTCACTATTGATATACTCATCTGCCTTGTGCTTTTCAAATTGTTAAATGTTTTGGTATTGAACATTATTACTGAAAGTGTGGAGGAGAAAACACAAAAACTAATATTCTTATGCTGCAATGTACAGGTTTTGGATGCTAGGGATCCGCAGGGCACAAGATGCTATCACCTGGAGAAGCATCTGAAAGAGAATTGCAAGCACAAGCACATGATTCTCCTTTTAAATAAGGTCATTTCTTTTTATTCTGCAGTTGTAGAAATATGCCTTGCTGTTTATAGTTTAGCCTAGTTTGATAAAGTATCTAACATTTTTGCTTTGATTTTTCTAGTGTGATCTGGTTCCTGCTTGGGTAACTAAAGGTTGGCTGAGGGTTCTATCGAAGGAATATCCTACTCTAGCGTTCCATGCAAGTGTCAACAAGTCCTTTGGCAAGGTAATTAATAGACTAACATACTGTATCACAACATTTTTTACTACACAGATATATAAAGACATGGAAGTGGCCGAAATACCTCGTATTAATGTAAAGGAGTGGGTAGAGTAGAAGTTGAAGAAAAACAATAATGCCTCGTATAAATTCTAAGGAGTGGCTAGAGTAGATTGTGGAGAAAATACAAGAATGACGACTCCTTGTTAAGTAATTGTACAGAGTAGAGTGACCTCATATATATATATATATATATATATATATATATATATATATATATATATATATATATATATATATATATGACCGTGCTCTAAAATGCTTAACTTCTAGATTCGCTTTTCTTCAGTTTGTATAATTTGAAATTATTTTCATGTGTTTAAGTATCTAAGATCCAGTATACATAAGATATCATAATAGTTATTTTGGAGATTTAAATTTAGAAGGTTACAAACTTACAGTTATGTAGATAATTTAATTAAAGCTTTTCTTAAAGACAATGTTATGTATTATCAGGTGTGTACATCATTAAATAATTTTGTATTATTTACTACTTTTTAGGGGTCACTTCTATCAGTGCTGAGACAGTTCTCCCGTTTAAAAAATGACAAGCAAGCAATAAGTGTTGGATTTGTTGGATATCCCAATGTTGGGAAGTCATCAGTTATCAACACTTTACGGACGAAAAATGTAAGTCATATATAAGATTGTAGCTCATTGTTAATTGCTATTTATGTGCACGCATGCCTTTGTAATGTTCTATCACGTGGTTATTTGAACCATTTGCGTATTTCCATGTATCAAAGAACTTGAAGTATCATTGGATAGTAGAAAGAGTGACATGACCAAACTATCCCGTGAGGTCCAGAAGTTATTTTTATTGTTATTTTAATATTTCTGTTCTTACTAGGTAGATGTATCATTTTCCCATGCCATATTGTTAATATACTGGCATGTGATTTACAAGTTACAGTTTATCTGAACATGTTCAAATATGAATTTGGTATTTGCTTCACTTACTTTGTTGATGACTGTCACTCCTCGAGTTGTATGGCATTGGCATGGTCCTGAATGACTGACGTCACACTTAAGTTTTTGTCAAATTGTTAAATGTTGCATGTGAACTTAATAGAGATAACAGGAAATTTTGTTATTGTTTTGAAGAGGTTTATGTGGTGTTTTATTGGGGACTTTTGATATGAACCACTTATGAAATCCTGCAACTAAACACGTATTACTTTTCCAAATTTTTGAGTTGTAAGAAATTCATATGGCACATTTTTTACACCTGACTAATATTTAGGCAGATAACCATAATTTTCATGATAACCATGGTCATGATTTGTTTTATATAGTATACAACCTGGGCCTGTTTCTTCTTCTTTTTTTTTTTTTTGTTTTTCTTGTTATGCATGGTTTAGTTATATATAAGTTGACTTTTATTTTTTTCTGAATAAAGGTATGCAGGGTGGCTCCTATTCCTGGAGAGACTAAAGTCTGGCAGTACATAACACTTACAAAGAAAATCTTCTTGATTGACTGTCCTGGAGTTGTTTACCAAAGCAACGACTCTGAAACAGATATTGTGTTAAAGGGCGTGGTATGCTATTATTTTGCTCCACTTCTTTATTTATGCTTACATAACTTTTTCCAATAGCAACTGCTACCACATCGTAAGTAGCAGAAGGTTTATGGTATGAAATAAATTATTGTAGTAGTGTGTTTATAATGATTAAGAACTTTTCATATGTAGACATCTAATGTTGCCAATCGTATACACTAGCTGGATTCTAGAGTTGCTAATTATATGTTTAAGGGCCACTTTCAATGTTACATATTTTGTTGCAGCGGTATGTGGTGTGGATTTCTGGAATCAGTAAAATATAGTTTAGAATGTTTAGTGACTTCTGTTGAAATTGATATTTGCTAAATAGTGATACAGCTATGCAGACTAGCAATTTGTTGATCAGGCAAGTATCTTTTTTTCTAGGTACGTGTCACAAACTTGCCTGATGCTTCAGAGCACATTGGTGAAGTACTGAGACGTGTGAAAAAGGAGCATTTGGAAAGAGCTTACAAGATAAAGGATTGGTACGTTGTTTATACTTTTTATACATATTTGACATGGTGGTTAGTCTGGAGTTTGCCACATGTATGTGTAGAAATGGTTTTGCACTCGTTGTAACTCCAAGTCGTTGTAACTCCAAGTTCAGAAAGCTTTAAAGAAAGAAATGAGAAAGACACTATAGCCAAGATGTGAATCTTTTTATCTGCGAGCTAAAGTTGGGAAAAAATGACTGAAAAATAAAAAGAATTCTATCAAAGTGTAATTAATAGCACAGTCACAGGGCTTAAACTGTTCCTATATTTTAATATCTCTCTCTCTTGTTTGGAAATCATTTACGAATTTTTATGGTATATGTTCATTTTTTGTATTGGCCTTTATACAAGGAGACTTGTTTGTATCCTAAGCACCGCACCATACATCCATTACCATGTTGATGATTTATCAGTGTGTAAATCTAAGAATAGTTGTTTATATGGTTATCAGGGAGGACGATAATGATTTTCTTGTCCAGCTATGCAGACTCACTGGCAAACTCTTGAAGGTAAAGTAATGGTTCGGTCTTTTTACTTGTATTTGTGTACCTGGCAGACTCCAGGGAATGTTTATGTACTGGTTTGTAAATTTTTCCTCGCAAAATATCATGCGATGTACATAGCACTATAGCAGTACTGGATTATTTATGGTTTGATGTTGTGTTGCAGGGAGGGGAACCGGACTTGATGACTGCAGGGAAGATGATTCTCCATGATTGGCAGAGAGGCAAGATACCTTTCTTCGTGCCACCACCAAAGCTAGAAGAAGATTTATCTACGGAACCTGCTGGACCAGTTTTGGGGCAAGACAAGGTGATAGACGATGACCAGCAGGCAGCAGCTAGAAAGGCCATTGCAGATGTTATTTCTTCACAGCAGCTAAAAGAAGTCCCTGTTCAAGAGGAGCTCTTTAGTGAGACTGAATTAAGAGGGGAAACAATTGAGCAGTGTCCAGCCCCAGGATCATAAACTTTTGTCAGACAAGTGGGTATCAAAATTGCATTATCAAAATTGTTAAAGTTTATGTGGATAGCATAAAATTTGGAATCTAGTTTTTATTTGTATAATTGAAGGGTTTTTCTAATGCGTGTCCATGAGCAAACAATAAGAGATAAGAGCTTAGTTGCCATTTTTTGATTGGTTTGTTTCCATTAATAATAATGGATTTCCTTGCATATACAAAAATCTTAATCAAAAAATCCATAAAATAAATAATTGAATAAGGAACTAAGATGACTTGGGTGGCAATTTATGAGCCATCTTTTTATTTGACCCGACAATGTTGTGAATTTTTGTAACAGCAAAAACATTGTCCTGAAATTTTTATGTAAGCTATTGTAATTTCTTTTACATTAAAAGATATATTAATTTGAGAGTGATTTCTTTTACAAAAAAGATATATTAAATTGAGAATCATGTACAAAAATATCTTTAAATTTATATGTGTGTGGTGCTCGTAACGGGACCATTAGATTAGATTGATATAAGGAATAGGATTAATTTCTAGTTTCTATTTTAATTTTAGTTTTTATTTTATCAATTTAGGAATAGGATAAATTTGAAAGAAGAAATACTCAAAAGAAAAATGAAGCAGCAAAATACAATATTCTCATTGATGCCTCCAAAAGATAGGGCCAAGATACATATATACTACAGCTTGCCAAGAGATTTTGTTTTTTGGGCTTTGCAAATGTTTGGTTACAGACAACTTAATTTCATGACAATATCTCCATCTATAAATCATCCTTATCCTCGAGGATAAGAGAACCAATAATATAACACTCCAACGCCAAGGAGCCCTTTGCTTGACAAAGGACCTTAAGATAATTGAGTATCAAGTCAATGCAGCAAGCTACTAAGTGAGCATAATGTGTCAGGGTAACTATTGAAATAACAGATTTGGTTCTCTGGTACTTAAAAGATAGAGAATGAGCAAAAACTTGGAAACCACCCCCGCAAAAACAAACTTCCTCCAACGTAACATATTGATGGGCCAGCCTTCTAGTGCCACTCATTAGAATTTGGACGCAGCAGAGATCAACATTATAGGAACGAGAGATTCTATGTCTATCCAAGTTCCATAAGACAAGTTTGCGGAAGATGCTAGCTGAAAAGACCTCGTGCAACGACTCCTTGTCACTGCAGAGTTGATCAACAGCTATGGAAGAAGAAGTTCTTGATCAGCAGGTTGAAAAATCTGCAGTACCCGAAATTGAAAAATCTGATGTGACAGCTGATCAGTTGGATGATGATGCGGAGAAGAATAAGAGTTCTGCTGAAAAATCTACTCCTAAGCGGAAACTGTGAGCAATCAAATCTACCCACCTCCGCCATATCCTAGAAGACTCCAGAAGCAGAAGTTGGACAAGCAGTTTGCCAAGTTTCTTGAGGTGTTCAAGAAGTTGCATATCAACATACCTTTTGCGGAAGCTCTTGAACAGATGCCGAGCTATGCTAAATTCATGAAGGGTATTCTATCTCGGAAGCTGAAACTCGAGGAGTTGGAACTTGTAGCTTTGACGGAAGAATACAGTGCTGTTCTGCAACAGAAATTGCCTCCAAAGCTAAAGGATCCTGGTAGCTTCACCATTCCATGCACAATTGGTAATCTATCTTTCGAGAAGTGCTTGTGTGATTTGGGAGCTAGCATCAATCTGATGCCATTATCGATTTTCATGCAACTTGGTCTGCCGGATCCGAAGCCTACCAACATCTCTTTACAGTTGGTTGATCGATCTATTACATATCCTAGAGGCATTGTGGAGGATGTTTTGGTGAAAGTAGATAAACTCATCTTCCCGGCTGACTTTGTTATTCTAGACTTCGAGGAGGACAAGAAGATTCCCATCATCTTGGGAAGACCATTTTTAGCCACAGGTCAGACGTTGATTGATGTCGAGAAAGGGGAGCTTACCATAAGGGTGCAAGACCAAAACGTCACCTTTAATGTGTTCAATGCAATGAAGCTCCCATCTGAAGAGGAATGTTTCAAGGTGGACTTGGTTGATTCTGCAGTTAGAACGGAGCTTGAGCAGATGCTATTGGCAGACCCCTTGGAGAGAGCTTTGATAGGGGATTCTGATGTTGAAGATGAAGAAGGAGCAAAGCAACTACAACAATTGAATTCAGCCCATTGGAGGAGAAAGTTTGACATGCCATTCGAGTCACTCGGATTAGCAGAGCTTAAAAATTCTCAGGAGCGTCTTAAGCCATCTATTGAAGAAGCTCCTACTCTTGAACTCAAACCATTGCCGGAACACTTGAGGTATGCATTTCTAGGTGATGTATCTACATTGTCTGTCATTATTGCTTCTAATCTGTCAGGCAGTGAAGAGGAAAAGCTTTTACGAATTCTGAGAGAATTCAAATCAACCATTGGATGGACTGTTGTGCCCAAAGTCACCATGGGCTGAATTTACGCCCATTAAGCCATAGTGTTCAATCCATACAAGCAAAAAGATAGATTTAGTATGAGCTACGAAGATCAGATATGAAGAAATGAGCGTCAAACAGAGAAATGACCAAGAAACTATGAATATCAAAAGGTTCCCGAAGGTCAGGAAGCTGAGCAGATTATTAAAGGACCAGGTTCCTCCTAGCAGAAGAGTCCGAATTAGCATAGTAATAGCCACGGAGAGCGTCAAGAGCATATGAAGACATCAGACGAGTTATCCAGCCTAACATGTTTGTTATTTGTGCAGGTACAGATACCTAAAAGGAGGTTCCTGAGCAAAAGGTCCCGAAATAAGGAGGTTCCTGAGAAACAGGCTCCTGAGATATAGGTTCCTGAGCAACAGGTTCCTAAGAGTAACCGACAGAAAGATCTAGAAGCCATCTAGATCAGATATCGAATGATTATTGGAGTGTAATTCTAGGGCGCAGTTGATCCTAGAATGCCTCTAATTGACGAGAGAATTATAGTAGGGTACGAACTTGAGTTCTACTCTACTTAGCCAACCTGTTCGTGAAAGACTCTAAAGGAACCCGAGTCCAACACGAACTAGACAATCGAATACAGCTATTCCAGCAGAATTAGCTTTGTATTAGAACTACGTGAGCTTGATTCCTATATAAAGGATACGTAGGCACCTTGAGGGTAGGACGAATCAAGTTCTCTAATTTTCTCTAAGGCACCTGAGATTATTGGAGACACCCTCAAGCTCAGCTCACACCCACAAACACAACCCAAATCCTCCATTGAACAGTTGATCGTTAGCATTTACAACTCACCGAAAACATCACAAAAGTTGTTACGAAATCCACTCATCAACATGGACCATAGCAGATATCAAGGGAATCAGCCCTTCTTATTGCATGCACAAAATTTTGCTAGAGGAAGTAAGCCTACTGTTGAGCATCAGCGACGACTCAATCCTATTATGAAAGAGGTGGTGAAGAAGGAGATTCTTAAGTGGTTGGATGCAGGTATCATCTATCCTATTTCAGACAGTTCTTGGGTGAGCCCGGTGTAGTGTGTGCCTAAGAAAGGAGGCATGATAGTTGTTGCTAATGAGAAGAATGAGCTCATCCCACTCGGACAGTCACAGGGTGGAGAGTATGTATGGACTACCGAAAGCTGAACAAAGCCACGAGAAAAGATCACTTCCCTCTTCCATTCATTGATCAGATGTTAGACAGGTTGGCTGGTCATGAGTATTATTTCTTGCTTGATGGTTATTCCGGGTATAATCAGATTTGCATCGCTTCGGAAGATCAAGAGAAGACCACATTTACATGTCCTTTTAGCACTTTTGCTTTCCGACGAGTTTCTTTCGGACTGTGTGGCGCTCCAGCCAACTTTCAAAGGTGCATGATGACTATTTTCTCAGACATGATTGGTATTAATGTGGAAGTCTTCATGGATGATTTCTCTGTTTTTGGAACTTCATATGACGAGTGCTTGCTTAATCTTGGCATGGTCTTGAAGCGTTGTGTGGAGACTAATTTGGTTCTTAATTGGGAGAAGTGTCATTTCATGGTGCAAGAAGGAATCATTCTTGGGCACAAGGTATATAGCAAGGGTCTTGAAGTGGATAAGGCTAAGGTGGAGACTATTGAGAATCTTCCTCCACCTATCTCAATTAAAGGAATTCGCAGTTTTCTTGGTCATGCTGGTTTTTATAGGCGTTTAATTAAAGACTTCTCAAAAATCTTTAAACCCTTGTGCAATCTATTGGAGAAAGATGTTTCTTTCAAGTTTGATGAAGATTGTTTAGTTGCTTTCGAGCTTTTGAAAAAGTAGTTGACTACCGCACCTGTTATTACCGCGCCTAATTGGGAGGAGCCTTTTTAGTTGATGTATGATGCTAGTGACTATGTTGTGGGAGCTGTGCTTGGGCAAAGGAAGAATAATGTTTTTCATATGGTTTACTATGCTAGTAAAACTCTCAATGATGCACAGATGAACTACACCACTACGGAAAAGGAGCTTTTAGCCATTGTCTATGGTTTCGAAAAATTCAGATCTTATTTGCTTGGGACGAAGGTTATAATTTATACAAATCATGCAGCTATTAGGTATCTGATTTCGAAGAAAGATTCAAAGCCTAGGTTGATTCGTTGGGTTATTTTGCTTCAAGAATTTGATTTGGAGATCAAAGATAGAAATGGTACGGAAAACCAGGTGGCGGATCATCTATCACGTTTGGAAGACCACGGTAAGGATTCGCGTAATAATACTCTTATTAATGAATCTTTTCCTGATGAGCAGCTTTTTAGGGTGCAAGATGAAGAACCATGGTTTGCAAACTTTGTGAACTATCTGGTAAGCAATGTTATTCCTCCAGAATTCTTTTATGCTTAAAGGAAGAAGTTTCTACATGATGTGAAGTGGTACCGTTGGGACGAGCCATTCTTGTTCAAGCTTGGTATGGATCAGATAATAAGGAGATGCATTCCTTACAGCGAGACGGAGAGTGTTTTGCGAGATTGCCACTCAACCATTTATGGTGGTCACTATGGTGGAGAGAAGACAACAGCTCGAGTGCTTCAGGCAGGTTTCTACTGGTCTACCTTGTTTAAGGATGCTTATCAGTTCGTGATGAGATGTGATCGCTGCCAAAGGGTTGGTAATATATCTAGGAGGAACGAGATGCCTCTCAACATGCTTCTTGAGGTTGAAATTTTTTATGTTTGGGGGATCGACTTCATGGGACCGTTTGTTTCTTCATGCAATAATCAGTACATCTTGCTAGCTGTAGATTACGTGTCTAAATGGGTCGAGGTGAAAGCTTTACCGACCAATGATGCAAAGGTGGTATTGAATTTCTTGCATAAGCAAATTTTCATGCATTTCGGGACACCACGTGCTATAATCTGTGATGAGGGGACACACTTCTGTAATCGTTAGTTTACTACGTTATTGGCGAAGTATAATGTGACGCATCGTGTTGCAACTGCCTATCCCCCTCAAACCAATGGTCAAGCGGAAGTCTCTAACAGGGAGATCAAGAGAATTCTGGAAAAAGTGGTGAATCCGTCTCAGAAAGATTAGTCATTAAAGTTGGACGAAGCTGTTTGGGCTTACAGAACCGCTTACAAGACACCCCTAGGTATGTCTCCGTTTCAGTTGGTCTATGGGAAGGCATGTCATTTGCCTGCCGAGCTATAGCACAAGGCGTATTGGGCGTTGAAGAAATTAAACTTGGATATTAAGGCTGCGGGTGAAAAACGTTTGCTTCAGTTGAATGAACTTGAGGAATTTCGTGAGCAAGCTTACGAGAACAACAAGATGTATAAGGAGAAGGTCAAGAGGTGGCATGATAAAAGGTTGATGCACAAGGCATTTGTGCCGGGTCAGCAGATTTTGCTATTTAACTCTCGCCTCAAGCTTTTTCCGGGTAAACTCAAGTCAAGGTGGTCGGGTCCGTTTATAGTTAAGACGATGTTTCCACATGGAGCGGTTGAAATTTTCGAAACAACACCGGATCATGCTTTAAAAGTGAATGGACAGTGATTGAAGCATTATTGTGGAGGAACGTTTAACCGTGAGAAGGTTTCCGCCATTTTGGCAACTACGTGATTTCTTGGAAGGATGTCAAGCTATTGACGTTAAAAGAGCGCTTCGTGGGAGGTACCCATGCATTGTTGTAGCTTTGTATTGTGTTTCATTTAGTAAAAAAAAGAAAAAAAAATCAACAGAATTCACCACGCGCCGCAGTGCGCGCACCCTGCGCCGCAGCGCGACACAACCATTGTCCAGATTCTGCTTATACCCGAAAATCACGTTTTTAAAACACAAAAACCCAAATCCTACTTATAATCTTATATCCTCACAGTCCCTACTTCCTAAACCAATTCATCCCCTCCCAAATTCCTCTCATCTCTCATATAAACCTCACCATCAAATCCTTACATATACACCTATACATACACAAACCCAAACCTTTAATTCAAATCTATAACCTCCATTCCATTTTAAGTTTCAAGAAAGAAGAATTCAAGTTTGGGGGAGTTTTGATTGCAAGTTCACCTCTTCGATTCGTATTGGGTATATCTCTTCCTTAAATCTTGTTTTATTACGAATTGTGTTCTTGCAATATTTGGGATTTTTAGTGTTCTTGGTTATTTGGGATAATTGTTCGTTTCGAAATTATTGTTGTTAATTTGTGATATTGCTTGAGTTGGGTATTGATTGTTATGGCTCCGAAGCGTCAGAGAGGTAGTACTAGTGCTCGTCCATCCTCGGATGAGGATTCTAGTGGTGATAATGTGGAGAAGTTTTTGACTGTGGAGGTGCAGAGTGAGTATAATAGGTTGATGGCGAGACCGGTTGCTAAGAAAAGAGGGTTTTTACCGGTCACTCATTCGGAGTTAGTTGCTATGATTCATGGCCTTGGTTGGGAAGGTTTTTGTGAGGCACCTTCTCCAGTTCCCTTGGGTGCTATGCGGGAATTCTATGCGCACGCTAAGGCGGAGAAGAATGGTTTTTTTGTGGTTCGTGGTACGCGGGTGGATTATCGGCCGGCTGCTATTCGTCTGATTCTGGGACATCCTCCTAAGCCGAGGGGGGAAGAAGATTGGGTAATGAGGACTCGAGATGATGTGGATTTAGATGCCATTTTAGCGGAGATTTGTGTGCCGGGTACAGTTTGGAAGTTAAGGTCGGGCACTACTGAGCAGGTACTCTTCCTGCCACTGCTATGAATAGGTTCGCACGGGCATGGAACTTGTTTATCTGTACTAACATCATGCCTTCGTCACATACGGGCGAAGTGACTGTGAAGAGAGCCATTATTCTTTGGGGTATTCTGAAGGGGAAGTACATCGATGTGGGATATATTGTGCATCAGAACATTCTTCGGTTCTTGCGAGGATGTTCACAGTCATCGATTCCGCATGCTTCCATTGTCGCTGGTTTGTGTATGTCTGTTGGTGTTGGTTGGGGTGATGACGAGCAGTTGCAGATGCCTGGTACTCCTATTGTTGATGCTACTATTGATCGAATGGTGGAATGACCGGCATTCCCCATGCTAGAGGTTTGGGTTACATGGTTCCTGGTGTTGGTGGTCAGGGAGCGGGCACTCCGCCACATGTTCCGAGAGATCCTAGAGCTACTAGAACGGGTCCTTCACGAGAGTGTGTTGAGAGAACTAGTCTTGCGGATGCCCAGTTTCGTAGGTTGGCGAGGCATATTGATGCCATGCATGACATCAATCGTCGATATGCTGATGATATGACTGCGACTTTGAGCACGGCTCTCCAGGCTACCGGTATAATGTCCAGTGGCCCGTCTTTGGAGCTCATGCACCATATCCACCGCCTGATTCTGATTCACCCGATGAGGGTGATTCTTCCGACGATTAGGTATGTTTCCTACTATCCCTTGTATTTCCTTCCATTCAATGGGGACATTGAATATTTTAAGTTTGGGGGTGGTTTGGGGATAAGTAGTGTGTGGTAGTTATTTATGTCATTGTGTTCATATAGATATCATATTTTGCATTTTAGTAGTAATTCATTCATGTTTTGTTCGTGTTATTTATGTTTGTTTCATTTAGGGCTTTGTTATTTTTGTTTTGTTTATACCATGTGAGTCCATGTTAGTTGCATTTGCATGGCATGCATATTTCATGATCCCTTAGAACGAGCTATTTCTGCTTGGTAGGTCGATGTTGATTTGGGTGTAGTAATGATGAATAGAGGGTTGATTTATAGTTCTTATGAAATTGATTTGCATGCTTCAGAAACAAAATTCTTACACAACTCATCATTTGCTTTTGGCCTATATCGAGTCCTACTTGTTTGGTTGTTTTAGATTTAATCACTTGTTTATACCTAGAATGTCCTTTATTCTCTTGATGGCGTAGGAACTCCAAAGTATAAGTTTGGGGGAAACCAGGAATTTCATGCTAGTTGTGTATAGTTGTTAATGGCTAGGCGTCAAATAGCTAGTAGCCAGCTCATATTTTATGAGTAGTCTAGGGTTAGATGAGAAAACTCATTCCAGATCGCATTGAAAAAAAAAGCAAAAGAAAAACAAAAGAGTCAAGAAAAAAAAGAGTGTTTTGTGAGTTGTTAATTGTAGAATTGACCACGGGTGAGCTCTTTAATACTCGAGCAATTAAGTACGAGGGGACTTTGTGCCTAGTGACCTAAGGCTTTTATAGTCTGGGATCCACTGACCTAACGCTCTCTACATGGGTATTATTGTATAAGTCTTTCGGGGCCTCATTCATTGCACGATCAAATAAGCATGCGTTTGTGTTTGTATTATAGTTGTTGTTTAGTAATAAATCATGAATTTCTGTCTAACTCAAATGATGATGGAGGCGTTTCTAGGTTATGAAGTGTTTAGCGTTCATTCTGTTTATAAACCTGTGATTGTCTTGGCGAAGAATAGGTAGGGCTTTGATCTGGTGTTAGGAGTATATCTGATGAGTATCGCACACATGCACGTTCTGTTTATGTATTGTTAGTATACGGGGACTTAGTCGAGCTCTGTTTGGATTTAGTTGCATTCTTTGAGATATTTGCTTGCTGAGTGGTTTTGGTTAGTTTGAAGGGGATCGTTGCATTTTCATTTTAGTTGCATTCATGCATTGCATTGCATTAGGTAGTATCGAGTCTGTTTTATGCTTGAGAATAAACATCGGTCTAAGTTTGAGGATGTGATAAGTGGATTTTATATCCACTTGGAGCGTTCCATATCGGCTTGAATTGATTCACTTGGCCTCAAGTTTGTTGTATTTTTGATGTGTTTCGTTTAGTTGTGCAGGTTTGTAAATTGTCGGTTAGGGTTTGCTATTTCCGTGATCTTGGTGTGGATTTTGAGTTTGGAATGAAGAACGGAATCTTCCCCTAAAATTCTTGGGAGATTTTTAGTTAAAGGAACGAAGAACGGCATCACATGAAGAAGGAACGAGAGAAAATAGTTGAAAAACGAAGAAAACAGCAAGAAAACAGAAACCGGCAGATTCATCCCGACGCCACGGCGCGCTAGAGGGCGCTACGGCGCGGCTTCAAAAAACTCCATGGCGCACTGCGGCGTGGGTCACGGGCACTGCGGCGCGCGAGCTATTCTGCAGAATCCGAAATTTTGTCTTGAAAATCCTGATTTTCTGCTATAAACTGTAATTTTGGTAATATCTTGCTGGAAAAGACTCCCGAGCCTATTTAAACACATCTTCTCATCAGATTATAGGAGTATTCATAATAAACACAGAGAGAGCCGGAGATAGAGATTCAGACTTGGAGACGGATTTTCGGAAGGACGTGACAGCATTCGGAGATCTAGATCTACTTCTGTATTCTTCTAAATTAGGCGATACTCTGGATTTCGGATTTGTTTTCTTAAACTCATTACTCTAGATATTTGTAATCTTAATACTTGTTATTTACCATAGTTTCATCAGATCCCATGATGACGAACCGTTCGATTATGAACTAATCGTTGTCATGGGATTCTAACGGATTCATTTATGGAGCTTTAGTATTTTGATGTTTTAAAGATCTGTGTGTGATGTATATTTGATATCCTCGTATGGTTATGCTTAATTGTTAGATGCGTAGCTAACTTCTAATCTGTTAATCTCTTGTGAAGTGAAAGTGGATCTTGAGATTTAGAACTTGCCATGCTAGCATAGGTTCATGATTGTTTACCAACATGATTCGTAGTGTAATTTGAACTATCTTACATTGCCCTGTATGACCTTTATGGATAACTTGTTCTTCAACCGTTATGTTTTCAAATTCTATAGACATATAGGGTCTAAGCATAATTGATGTCTATTCATCTTCTATCTCTTTTGTGGATGTATGGGTAGTTTGGTATACGTATGCTGACAGGTAGCGTGTACTTGTTTCGTGTTGTCCGATCAGATATCATAACCATTGCATACAGTGATTAAAGGCGTCAGATCTAAGCGAAGTATTTAATGAAGTTAGGATCCCATGTTTTCTCTCACATAAGTAATTCGATTCCAATTTTCGTTAGTTAATTAATTCTTAGTTTTGATAATTTATTTCTTAGGTTAAATTAGTTAATTAAGAACAAAATTTTTTATTTGTCTTAGCAGTGAATAAAAATCATACATTACTGCATAGGTGCATTAACTGAATTGAAACCTAAACCAGATCTCTGTGGGAACGAACTTGACTTATCCATATATTACCTGTGACCACGTACGCTTGCGTGATTTTGTGCAAACATTTCTATATTTTCCATGTCTAGCTAAACCACTCTCTCTTCTATAATTCCTGCCAAGATATGGTATCATGTTTCCAGAGATTTTACTTTACAATTATAAATAGTATTTTTTAGGTCATAAACTATTATCTAAAAACCGTACTTTAGAAAGAGTCTGTTGAGTTATCTCCTAGCACCTAGGCAATATCCTGTGAAGTTGTGATGCAAGGAAGGGAGCAAGGGGTCAGGTGAATTGAGTACTCCGGTGATCTAACATACTGCTAAAAAAGTAAGGTTCTAAACTAGAATTTACTATTTATAATTAAGATTAAATTAATTATTTCTGTAATTATGGTGCTAGAGTTTGGATAGAAATTATAGAACTTTTAAATTTAAAATGAATTTTGTCTTGTTAATTACTTCTTGCTTCTATAACATATCATCTATATTCCTTTCCTATTTGGGGTTGATAAACGATAAGATCCTAAAATATAGAATTTATAGCAACCTTAAAATTTATTATATTATTGTGTAATATAACTCTCTTTACGCATATGTATGATGTGTAAGTACGTGCATTTTCTTTATATAAATCTTTTGATTCCTCCATTTTTGTCATTTGAATCTTAGCTTCAATTTTCTATGTTATTGCATTTAAATTTTTTACTCAATTCACTGCCAACACACCTCAAATCATCGAGGAGGGTTACAAACTCACAATACATACAAATTATCCTCACTAATCTTTTCCAATTTAATTATGATAGATCTCTTTTACTTTTTATTTATGTGTTATGATATGAAAAATGAAAGAAGTTAATTGAGGAGGAATAAGAGTTGTGGGGAGCTTATTTTTCAAAAAAGTTGACTTATATCAAGAAAGAAGCTAAGATTTTTAGTTTTTTTTTCTAAAAAACAATTTTTTTTTTGTAACTTATGGAATCTCAAATATACATAAAATACACCTATAAAAAATATTATCAAAATATGAATTTTGTACTCGAAAATAAGTTAATAAATACTTATTTTAAGGTGAGCCAAATAGCACCATAATGGGCAAACGTGCAAGTAACTTCGGGTAAAGTACATATTAACTACGCATATTTAGTATGCGAATATGAGTGATTATATCGGGCACAATTCCTAACAAGTGATATTTTGTACATCCAACATTCAAATCTATTAAAGACAATTCCTAACCAGTGATATTTTGGACATCCAACATTCAAATCTATGTCAGTGGCTTAGAGCACCTCCAAAAGACTCTTAAATCATTATTAAATATAATATAAAATATTGATTCTTAGAGATTTAATATAGGTTCATTTTCAACAGTGTTTCTAACATTCACTATTTATTGATTATTTTATTATTAAACGTATCTTGAATTCACATGAGTTAAAAGATAGTGGAGAGAGAGAAAAAGATTGTTTTGATGAAAATATTATATAATTATATCCTATATATAATTGATGTAAATGAGTTTATGTGGTTGGTTTGGTCGTTAGGGGTAGAATTATCATTTCAAAAATACTATTTTTTATATTTTTAAATAGGTTTAAACAGAAATTTATAATAATATTAATACACCTTTGATATGGGCTGAAGATAAACCCTAGAAATACATTAATTGCGGCATTAATTAAACCTATGTTGGTCTAAGGTTAAAGCCCATTAATGAGGCCCGAAACCCTTGAATTGATATTAATTTCGTAGCTGTAAAATCAGCCAAAAATAAGACTTCGAATTTGAGTCACCAAGGAAACTAAATCATATCAGGAGTGGTCTCCAAGGCATATACCTCTAATACTTATATTCTTATCTGTTAGAAGGCTCTAGAATTGGGCCTAAGCTGTGACTTTTCCATCAAGTCTCCTAACTCTACCTTAATTCTAGGGTTTTCATCACCTATATAAGGACCTGCTCCTTCACATCTAGAACTACGTTTTTTGGCTTGATTCTTGACATATTGCAAGATACGTAGGCATCTTGTGAGGACCCGAGTTAAGTCATGAAACACTTGATCAGCCATTAAAGCTCGAAGCTCCCCTTAACCCTAGCATTCAATACGCAATAAATATACCCTACTTTTTATTCCATAACATTTGGCGCCGTTTGTGGGAAATTCGGATATCAACCATGGTTACCATCCGGAGAACACCAACACTTTCTGAAACCATCACTAACACCACCGCACCCCCGATCGGGGAACAAGTGCCCCCAGGGGCGAATTCTCAACCGCTGGTCACTCAGCCACAAGGAACTGAAACGCAACCTCATGAGTCGTTACCCTTAGTGACGAATCCCACCACCCAAGGGACGAATCCCCTTCAGATGGTGGTCGCCCCTCTCGGAAGGCAGTCCGCTCCACCCACCGCTCAGATCTCTACTACAGTGATCCCCACAAGCACGAACCCGACATATGGATTGCCCAATTATCCCCCGTATCAGGCCGGACCAAGTGGTCACGCCCTCCAGATACACGAGCCATACAATCCACCTTACATCAGAGGTTTAGGACCCAATCAAGGCCAATAATACTATGACTACTCAGGCCCGTATTCTGATGACTCATCCTCAGAAGAAGATAGGGATGAAGCCCCGAGGAGACGTCGTCCAAGTAAGGAACCTATTGGACGCCGAAGAACCCATGATCGACCTCCCTTAACGGCTGCTGAAAAAATCAAGGCTCATGAGGCCAAGATCCAAAAACTAAAGGAGGACATAGAAAGGGAACAACGAAGACAGAATCAGAATCGACTCCCACCAGTGACGGGAGGAGACATTCCTTTTATTGATTTGGAAAGAACCCCAAGGAGAGAAAGAAGGACCGAAATCCCTAGAGGTGGAAACACGAGGGTCGAAACCCCCAGAGGCAACCCTGAAGACTTAATGCAACTTGGAGATCTTGATGATCCAACCCCTCCATTCACTGAGGAGGTGATGAATGCGCATATATCACGGAAGTTCAAGATGCCTACCATAAAGACTTACGATGGAATGGGAGATCCCGCTAATCATGTAAAAACGTTCTCTAATGCATTGTTGTTACAACCTGCCAGTGACGCCTTGAAGTGTAGGGCGTTTCCCCAAACATTAGCGGGCATGGCACAACGTTGGTACATCCGCCTACCACCAAACTCCATTGCCTCTTTCAAAGAACTAAGCAATGCTTTCGTCAGCCAGTTCATAGGAGGAAGAATTCATGAGAAAGATTCCGCATCCCTCATGACTGTGATACAAGGAAAGAACGAAAATCTCAGAGACTATCTCAAGCGATTCACAAAGGAAACGCTCAACATTACAAACCTGGAAAACAAGGTAGCCATGGTGGCATTGCAGAATGGAACTTCGAATGTTTATTTTAAAATGTCATTGGCTAAGCATCCCCCTGAAAATATGGTTGAGCTCCAACAAAGGGCGAGCAAGTACATCAAGGCGGAAGATAGTCTGAAAAAAGAGTCAGGAACAGGGAACACCGGAAACGGTGACAACTCTAAGAAGCGGAAGTCGGAACAGGAATACGATGCTAGAGATAAGTACCCGCGCACGGGCAGGGATTCTGATTCAGCCCCTAAGAAGGGAAGTCCCGGGCAAAGGTTTACGGATTACGCAAGACTGAACACTCCAAGAAGTCAAATCCTGATGGAGATAGAAAAAGACCGGGATGTGAGATGGCCGAAGCCACTAAGGACTGATCCTGAGAAAAGAAACAAGAATCAGTACTGTCGGTTCCATAAGGATGTGGGACACGTTACCGATGATTGTAGACAATTGAAAGATGAGATTGAGTTTTTAATCCGCAAGGGAAAATTGAATAAATTCTGCAAAGATGGGGATCGGGGAAACCCAAGGTGAGATTACGATAGGAAAGATGAGGATCGTAACCGTAATCAACAGCCCCGAGGGCCAGTGATCAACATGATCTTCGGTGGCCCAACAACGGCTGGGACAAGTAGAAATTCCTGAAAGGCGTATGCACGAGAAGTGATGCACATTGTAGGGGAAGCGCCAAAACGTGCAAAGACGGAAGTCTCGATTGGATTCGATGATTCAGACCTTGAAGGGGTGAAGTTTCCCCATGATGACCCCCTGGTTATCTCACCTGTGATAGGCAACTCCCAAGTGAAGAGAGTCTTAATTGACAATGGAGCATCGGTGGACATTCTGTTTCATGATGCCTTCTTAAAAATGGGATACACTGAGTCTCAGCTGACACCGTCAAACATGCCCATATATAGGTTCAACGGAGTGGAATCGAAAGTCGAGGGAACAATTCAGCTACCCATGACTATAGGGCAGGGGCCACGGGAGGCAACTTAGATGTTAAATTTCTTGGTTATCAAAGCTACATCCACATACAATGCTATCCTAGGTAGGACGGGACTACATGCTTTCAAGGCGGTTGCCTCTACCTATCATTTAAAGGTTAAGTTCCCAACCAGAAATGGAGTAGGAGAAGAGAAAGGGGATCAAAAGATGGCAAGGAGTTGTTACGTGGCCGCACTAAGGCCGGATGGAACCGAAGGGCAGGTCCTCCCAATCGAGGATATGGATGTTTGGGAGAATGAAGAGCGGAGAGGAAAACTAGCAGAGGGCTTGCTTCCTGTACCTTTGGAGTTGGGAGATTTTGAGAAGGTTACTTACATCGGGGCATCTTTGAGAGACCCCTTGAAGAGCAAATTGATCTCCTTTTTGCAAGATAATAGTGACATCTTCGCGTGGACAGCAGCTGACATGCCAGGGATAGACCCCCAATTGATAACACACAACCTGAATGTGGATCCAAACCGGAAGACAGTGAAACAAAAGAAGAGAAATTTCGCACTTGAGAGGCAAGAAGCCATAAAACAGGAGGTTGACAAACTCCTAGAGGCAGGGTTCATTGAGGAAATCTAGTTCCCGGAATGGTTGGCCAATCCTGTGATGGTCAAGAAGGCTAATGGAAAGTGGAGGATGTGTATAGACTTCACTGATCTGAACGACGCATGCCCAAAGGACTGTTTTCCCTTGCCAAGGATCGATACGTTGATGGATGGCTTTAGTGGATATAATCAGATTAAGATGCATAAGGATGATATTCCTAAGGTATCATTTATCACTAACTTCGGTGTGTATTATTACCTGGCCATGGCTTTTGGACTGAAAAATGCAGGAGCTACATATCAGAGGTTGGTAAACAAGATTTTCGCTCATCTCATTGGAAAGACTATGGAAGTCTATGTGGACGATATGCTGGTGAAAAGTCTACACAGGGCAGATCACATTGAACACCTACGCGAGGCATTTGAAGTGCTGAGGCACCATAAGATGATGTTGAATCCGGCCAAGTGTGTTTTTGGTGTTGGGTCTGGAAAATTTTTGGGTCTTATGGTTTCAAAACAAGGAATTGAGGCCAACCCCGACAAAATCAAGGCTATTTTGGACATGGAACCACCACGTTCTATAAGGGATGTACAGAAGTTAACCAGGAGGATTTTTGCGTTAGGGAGGTTCATCTCCAAATCCGGTGACAAGTGTTTGCCGTTCTTTAAAACCTTGAAGAAGGTAAAAAAACTTTGAGTGGACTGAAGAAAGCCAAGAGGCCTTTGAGCAGGTGAAGAGGTATATGTCTGAGGCCCCGCTGTTGGCCAAGCCAAGTACGGGAGAAATCCTCTATCTTTACTTAGCAATTTCTGGTCAAGCTGTGAGTACGCTGCTGGTAAAGGAGGAAAGCAAGGTTCAGAAACCCGTATACTATGTGAGTAAAGTTTTACATGGAGCAGAGTTGAACTACTCCACTATTGAGAAGTTTGCCTTAGCATTGGTAACTGCTTCTAGGAAACTACGGCCCTATTTTCAGGCACATAAGATTGAGGTCCTTACAGGACAGCCATTGAGAAATATTTTGCACAGCCCTAAAGCCAGTGGTAGGCTCATTAAGTGGGCAATTGAGTTGGGAGAATTCGATATTAAGTATAAGCCAAGGACGGCCATCAAAGCGCAGGCACTTGCTGACTTCGTGGTTGAATGTACCATTGACAACCAAGAAGCCGGGGGGCAGAAGATACCTCAGGAAGGCAATAAGGAAGACAAAGAACCTACGATCAAAGAGAAGGAATTCTGGATGCTCTATTTTGATGGGGCATCGAAAACAAAAACAAGCGGTGCAGGTCTCGTCCTACAAAGTCCTGATGGAATTACAATTGAATACGCCTTGAAGTTGGACTTTCCAACAACCAATAATGAGGCAGAGTATGAAGCTTTGATAGCTGGGCTTGGTTTGGCAGGAGTACTGAGGGTCAAGAATCTTAGAGTTTGTGGAGATTCAAGGCTAGTTGTGGCCCAAGTCAATGGAGAGTTTGAGGCAAAGGATGAAACCATGTCCAAATACTTAAGGCTTGTGAAGGCAGTAATGACTCAATTTGATGAGTGCTACATTGATCACATTCGAGGGAAGAAAACACCAAGGCTGATGCCTTATCCAAGTTTGCCTCCTCTGAGATAGAGAATTACTCTGGAAGTGTCTACTTCCAAGTTCTGAGAACCCCTACCATCGATTCAAAGTTAGTCGCACCTATTGGGGTGAGGGAATGTTGGATAGACCCCATAAGAGCACACCTCTAGACTGGTTGGCTCCCGACTACTGTCATGGAGGCACGAAAATTATCTGTGAGAGCGTTGAGGTATGCTCTTATTGAAGGATTACTTTACAAGAAATATTTTGTGATTCCGTATCTAAAGTGTTTAAGGTCCGAAGAGGCCAAATCAGCTATTGAGGAGGTCCATGAGGGGATTTGCGGACAACACTTGGGGGGTAGGGCCCTAGCTCACAAGATAGTCAGGCTTGGATTCTATAGGCCTGAGATGATGGCTGATGCCAAAGAGTACGTGAAAAGGTATGATCGGTGCCAGAAGCATGCACCAGTGGTTAGACAACCACCAGAGATGTTGACATCCGTGAGCTCCCCCATCCCGTTTGCTATGTGGGGGATGGACATTCTTGGGCCCTTTCCTATGGCCACTGCTCAAAGGAAGTTTCTAGTTGTAGCTATCTACTACTTCACAAAGTGGATTGAGGCCAAACCTTTGGCTAAAATTAAAACCAAGCAAATCATGCAGTTCTTCTGGGAGAATGTCATGTGTAGGTACGGGATACCACGGATCCTAGTTACGGACAATGGGTTACAATTCAACAACAAAGAATTTAGAGATTGCTGTGATGAAAATGGAATTGAGCTTCGATTCACCTCAATCGCCCATCCTCAAGCCAATGGGCAAGCTGAAGTTACTAATCGAATCATCCTCGATGGACTTAAGAAAAGGGTGGAACGTTCTAGGAACACTTGGGTGGATGAGCTGTTGCCCATACTCTGGGCATATCGCACCACCTGCAAAGTGACGACTGGTGAAACCCCATTCATGTTAGCCTACGGGGTTGAAGCTGTGGTGCCCGTGGAAATCATGCATGTATCTCCACGGGTTGAAGCCTTTGAACCAGACATAAATGAAGAAGGAATGAGGTTGGCCCTCGACTTGATCGATGAGGTGAGGGACGAAGCCCATGCTAGGAATACTGAACATCAGAAGAAAGCTTCCTTCTACTATAACCTAAGGGTGAAAGAAAGGTTCTTCCGTCAGGGGGACCTGGTGCTTAGAAAGATTGAAGCATCTGGAGTCGGACAAAAGGGAAAGCTATCCCCAAATTGGGAAGGCCCATATCGGGTCAAGGAAACACTGGGACGTGGATCGTACGAGTTGGAGACATTGGAAGGAAATGAGGTGCCTCGTACTTGGCATGCGTCAAACCTCAAAGTCTATTATGTTTGATTATCTTGCATAGGATATGACTTATATCTAGTAGGAAGTAGAAATAAGGTCGACGAAACCATACGGAGTAGTTAAGCTCCGAGTAGGAAGTAGAGTATCTATGTAAGGGTTGATCCCGGTTTATTGACATCTTTGTCCACTTATTAATAAAAGTTGTTTCTGCTTTCAGTATGAGTAGTTCTTTTTGTTTTGTTATTCTAAGCACGAAAAGCAAATGTTGTATCAAAGCACCTGATGGTGAGAGCCATGTGGCTAAATACTAAGAAAACTCTAAAAGCACAATAAACAAGTAATAAGTGAAAGACAAATTTGACAAAGGGGAAAAACTACATAAGTAAGCCCCGGAGGGCTAAGTTCGATAAACATAAAACATAAAGACATGGCTAAGATAAGTTAAAAAACCGAAGGTTAAGTTCGGTACAAACATAAGTAGACATAAGCCGTAAGGGGCGAATAGCTAAGATAAAACTAAGACCGACCTACTCCTCGGCCTCCTGATCATCTACCTGAATGCTGTGATCCTGAGTCTCTTCATTCTCCTCGACAACGTCCATAGGGTTCCCATTCTGAACTCCACAGGAGGAAGCGCCCGCAACTGGTAAAGGACATTTGAAGTCCACAGCCGGGTTAAACAATCCCGGATGCTGAGCAATAACAGCGCTAAGGGCCTAACTCCACCCCTTGGCAAAAACCCCGGGATAGACTTGATCATCGTGATCATCAATAATGGCTAGGAAGTCTGCGGATTCCATGTAGTCGTCAATAGCCCTAGCTTGATCCATCACGAGCTTCTGGTTCTCCTTTCTAAGCTCAGAAAGTCTCTTCTCCGCAGTAAGAACGCGCTCCTCCAACACTCCCTTCTCTTTGATAAGGCGTTTGTTTTCCTTCTTGACCTTCTGCTCAGAGTCCCGAAGTTCTTTGGACTGATGGATGATTGACTAAAAGTAAGCATTGGCCTAAAAGAGAAAAGAAAAGTAAGTCAGAATGATGACAAGATGATGCCACAAATAGAACTAAAGCGGGAATAAAGAAAAACCAACCATGAATATGGCATGGGCACCCTGTACTTCGGTCTCATCAATCATATCTTTCCGAAGAACTATGTTCACCTGATCAGCAATTGGAATTCCGTGCTTTGACCACTCTGCTGCCAAACTGTTATCACCCCCAATAGAATCATTATCGCAAATGCCCCATCCGGGCTTGAATGCAGCCGTGGGCGAACTCTCGGGCCCTCGCCTCCTCTTGTCGGCATTGAGGCTATGAGTCAGGAAACTGGGTACCAGGGGCTTAGGAGGATTAGCTTCCTTGTTCAACCTCAGGGTTGACCTCCGGGTGACCTCATCCGGACCCCCAACTCCAAGCTCCGTATCGATGATCGCTGCAGCTGAAAAAGCACATAACAACACAAAAATCGGACTAAGAACGAATACATTTCTAATAAAGACCAAAACATTAAGTGAAAATTACCCTCTTCACTGACTGAACTAAGTCCGATTTCTCGGAGGATAGATTCTTTGATTATGGCTCTGTAATGAGTATGCCCGTTATCTTTACAAAGTTCATCCCGTTGCGAAATTTCACTCGGGAGAAGCATCTTATCGAATTTCCCCGGATCCTTTACTTTGCAAAACTGAGACTTGAAATATTTGCCCCAATCTCCACCTCTCCAACGAACAATTACAAATTTCCTCCGCCAGTTAGGATTCTTTTCCGGAGTGGAAAGGAAATCAAAGATTTGAGGAACACCAGGACGGTGCTGGATGTGAACCCAACCTGGTTGGGTATTCGCACTATTTCGAACTAGAAATATATTCCTAAACAAAAGGACACTAAGGGGGTACCCTTTTTGAAGACATAATGCCATGAAACAAAGAATTGCCTTCCAAGAGTTGGGGGGGTAGCTGACAAGGATTAATTCTAATTTCGGCTAGCAAACGAATTATAAAGTCATGTATGGGAAACCTAAGACCCGATTTAATGGCATCTTCATAAACAAACAAATCTTCTGAACTCCAGTTACACGTTCTATCACCCGGTTCAGGAAGAACAATCTTGAAAGGAGATTTAATACCGTATTTATTAGCTAATTTACAAGCATCTAATGCGGTTATGCAAGAAGGATAAAGATAAGAATCTAATTGTGAATTATTTGGGAAAACATCTCCTAACTCCTCTAGCAATTCAGGAATTGAGTAAACCCTACGCTCTAAAACAAGAGTAGGAGAAGGTTTACCTCATCCGAGAGATCTAGCAGCAATCCTTGAAGCCACATCTTTAGAACCACCAGCCATCTTGAACTTTTTGGATTGAATGACAAAAAAAATGGATGAACTAGGTGAAGAACAACTCAAATTCTTCAAGCAAAACCTCCTTTGATCTTCAAATCTTCGAAAGTTTCAAGTGTTTAAGAAATAAACACTTGAAAAACTCAAGAACACTTCAAGTTTCTAAAACTATCTAAAAATTTGAGAGGGAATTTGAGAATTTGAGAGTGAGAAGTGTGAATGAGAAGTTCACATCTACTACTCTTATATAGGAAGCCTAGCAGGTCACTTTAACCTTCTATAGAAGGTTGCAGGTCAAAATTGGGGGTAGTTTCAAATTTTAAATTTTTTGAAAATTAGCTCCATAATTATGGCGGAAAAAGGAGAAGGAAGTTTCAAAATTTGGAATTTCGAAAGTAGGCTCCAAACATTTTCGATTCGAATTTCTGTACGAAAAATAAATTTTCGAATGGCTCAAAATCTGAATGAAATTGCCGAGCCGGAACATAAAAATGGGGTGGCCCCACCTGAAATTTTCAATCGGAAAAATTTTAAAAATAAAATAAATGGAAAAGCCGAATGAAAACGGCGAGTGGGAGACAAAAAACTGTAAATAGCCAAATGAATACATGGCCGAGTGGAATTGTCGACTGAGAGAGGAGAATTTGGCCTGGCCCACCGTGCCTTTTCATTCACAAGTTTAAAAAAAAAATTGCCGAATGAAAATTTGCCGAGTGAAGTATAAAAAAGGTAGGCCCCAGGGACAATTCCATTCGGAAACGAATGAGAATGAATTTTAAATGGTCAAATTACAATTTGACCCTTGAAGTTTTACATTGGTTACAAGTTAATTCCTAAATTATTAGGAAAAATTAAGAAAATTACCTGAGGGTACCCGCAAATTCCTAAATTATTAGGAAAAATTAAAAAAAAATACCTGTGGGTACCCGAAAATTCATAAATTATTAGGAAAAATTAAGAAAAATACCTGTGGATACCCGAAAATTCTTAAATTATTAGGAAAAATTAAGGAAAATACCCGTGGGTATATAAAAATTCCTAAATTATTAGGAATAAACAAGAAAAAATATCTACGAGTACACAAAAATTCCTAAAATATTAGGAAAAGTACAGAAAAATACGAGAAAAAATATAGAAATATTTTCGAGCGATAATTTATGCTAAAAATGCATGAAAGCTCTATAAAAGTGCCGAAATTGCTAAAAGCGAGCACAAGTTAAAACCCCGATTAAGGCAAATCGTCGTAAATGTGTAGGTCGCTCCACACTTTACAACCAAGACGGTACATGTGAAACACTAGTGTACAAATAAAATCCCAATAATAGGGTAGGAAAAGTCCCAGGTAAGGGATAAAAATGATCCCGAATCTTAATATAGACAATTGTAACTTCAATGAAAACCTGATCAGTTTTCCTAGAAGTTGGGGGGCAAATGATATGGGCTGAAGATAAACCCTAGAAATACACTAAATGCGGTATTAATTAAACCTATGTTGGTCTAAGGTTAAATCCCATTAATGAGGCCCGAAACCCTTGAATTGATATTAATTTCGTAGCTGTAAAATCAGCCAAAAATAAGACTTCGAATTTGAGTCAACAAGGAAACTAAATCATATCAGGAGTGGTCTCCAAGGCATATACCTTTAATACTTATCTTCTTATCTGTTAGAAGACTCTAGAATTGTGCCTAAGCTGTGACTTGTCCATCAAGTCTCCTAACTCTACCCTAATTCTAGGGTTTTCATCACCTATATAAGGACCTGCTCCTTCACATCTAGAACTACGTTTTTTGGCTTGATTCTTGACATATTGCAAGATACGTAGGCATCTTGTTGTTGGGTTTGTGGAGTCTATCAGGTTTCAGAATTGGATTCTGACTTGAGTTAGGAATTCCTGAATTGGACTCTAATTAGAGTTAGGATTAGAGTTGGGAATTTCAGAATTAGACTCTGATTGGTTGACCAAGTTTCTTCTCTTATAAATACTCATGTAATTGTAACATTACACAACACAACACAATTGTGAGAGATCAATACAAAATTAGTGCGGCTTGTGGAGTAGGAATTTCCGAACCACGTAAATCTTTGTCTTGTGTGATTGTCGTTATTTTCTTGTTCTTGTTTATTCGCTTTGGGTTTTGCTTTCGTTGTTGTATACTCAACAACTGGTATCAAGAGCCTAGGTTTTCAGGCGAGTGGGAGCGATGGCAGAAGAAGGGAAAGTAAAGATCGACAAATTTGATGGCAGAGATTTTGGGTTTTGGAAGATGCAAATTGAAGATTATTTGTATCAGAAAAAACTACATGAACCGCTGGAGGAGAAGAAGCCAGAAAAGATGGATGAGAAAGATTGGAAGCTATTGGATAGGCATGCTCTGGGTGTTGTCAGATTGACTTTGGCGAAGAACGTTGCTTACAATATCGTCAAGGAAACGACAACTTATGGATTGATCAAGGCGTTATCAAATATGTATGAGAAGCCGTCTGCTTCGAATAAGGTATATTTGTGTCGCTTGTTGTTTGCCACAAAATTGAATGAAGGTGATTGTGTTGCTGATCATGTTAACAAATTTAACTCTATCCTATCAAGATTGACATCAGTGGATATTAAATTCGATGATGAAGTACAAGCCTTATTGTTGGTATCCTCGTTACCTGACAGTTGGTCAGGATTTGTCACTGCTATTTGTAATTCATCTGGGAGCAGTAAGATGACTTTTGATGGAGTTCGAGATGCGATTCTTGGAGAAGATATTCGTAGGAGAAACTCAGGAGAGTCGTCAGGTTCCTTGTTGAGTACTGAGAGTAGAGGCAGAAAGTCCGATATGGGGCAGAATCAGGGGCGTAGCAGATCGAAGTCACAGAAGAGAGGACAGTCCAAAGATCGCAAGGAGATTGTTTGTTGGAATTGTCAGAAGAAAGGTCACTTCAGAAATCAGTGTACGGCTCCCGCTGCTCCTAAAGGAAAGAAGAAAGAGGATAATTCAGCTAATGTAGTTGAAGAGGTGGTGAGTGACGATGCTTTGATTTGTTGTGTTGAATGTTCGGTTGAATCATGGGTTATGGATTCTGGTGCATCTTTCCATGCTACCCCTTGCAAGGATTTGATGTTAAATTTCAGACTTGGAAATTTTGGTAAAGTTCGTCTTGCTGATGATGAAATTTTGGATATTACAGCATGAGAGATATTAATCTCAAGACCTCTTTGGGGACTAGCTGGACGTTGAAAGATGTAAGGTACATTCCTGGACTGAAGAAGATGTTGATATCTGTGGGTCAGTTAGATAAGGAAGGGTATCGAGTTACTTTTGGAGACGGACAGTGGAAGGTTATAAAGGGGAATCTAGTTGTTGCTCGTGGAGAGAAAAAGGGGACGTTGTACATAGTTGAACAATCTAGCTATGAAGCAAATACAGTTGTTGATGAGATTGGGTCTTCAACTTTGTGGCACCAAAGACTTGGTCATATGAGTGAAAAGGGTATGAAGCTGTTGGTTTCGAAGGGTAAGATTCCAGAGCTGAAGAATGTGGAAGTTGGGTTCTGTGAGCCATGTGTTCTTGGAAATCAGAAACGAGTTACTTTTGCAAAATCAGGGAGGACACCCAAGGCTGAGAGGTTAGAGCTAGTTCATACAGATGTATATGGTCCAACAGCAGTTGCGTCGTTGGGAGGATCTCGCTACTATGTCACTTTCATTGACGATTCCACTAGAAAGGTATGGGTTTATTTCTTGAAGAATAAATCGGATGTGTTTGCTACTTTCAAGAAGTGGAAAACCGAAGTTGAAAATCAGACCGGTTTGAAGGTTAAGAGTTTGATGTCAAATAATGGTGGTGAGTACAGTAGTGATGAGTTTAAAAGCTATTGCGCGGAATATGGAATTAGAATGATCAAAACTATTCCAGAGACACCGCAGCAGAATGGTGTTGCAGAGCGCATGAATAGAACCATGATGAGAAGGCGTTGCACTAGTTAGAGTTATTGATCGAGGGATTATTTGTTACTAGATTTACAAGAGTGAAGTGAAGATGTGGTCAGACTCCAAGTGGGAGATTGTTGGGTTTGTGGAGTCTATCAGGTTTCAGAATTGGATTCTGACTTGAGTTAGGAATTCCTGAATTGGACTCTAATTAGAGTTAGGATTAGAGTTAGGAATTTCAGAATTAGACTCTGATTGGTTGACCCAGTTTCTTCTCTTATAAATACTCATTTAATTGTAACATAACACAACACAACACAATTGTGAGAGATCAATACAAAATTAGTGCGGCTTGTGGAGTAGGAATTTCCGAACCACGTAAATCTTTGTCTTGTGTGATTGTCGTTATTTTCTGGTTCTTGTTTATTCGCTTTGGGTTTTGCTTTCGTTGTTGTATACTCAACACTTGTGAGGACCCGAGTTAAGTCACGAAACACTTGATCAGCCATTAAAGCTCGAAGCTCCCCTTAACCCTAGCATTCAATACGCAATAAATATACCGTACTTTTTATTCCATAACAACCTTATTTCAAAAATTATATAATTGGTGTAAAAGACTTCATGTGATTTGGTCGTGTGTCATTTCAAAAATACTATCTTTTATATTCTTAAATAAGGTTAAATAAAAATTTATAATATTATTAAATAGTACATCTTATTTAAAAAATTATGAATAGGGTTTAGATATTATATAATGGTGTAAGATAGTTTAATGTGATTTGATCGTCAAGACAAATGTGTTATTAAAGAAATATTAATAATAATAATTGTATTTTAAATAATATTAATTAGCAAAAATTAAAAGCATTGTTAACACCTTATTTCAAAAATTATGAATAGAACATATAGGTATTATTTTGGAATTTTTCAGAGAAAATCAAAATTAATAATATAGAAATTTAAAATAAAGTATAAACAACTAAATAAAAAAATTAATGTTAATAGGTGTATGAGTTATGTGGTTTGAAAGTTAAGGACGGATGTGTCATTTAAAAATACTAATAATAATAATAATAATAATAATAATAATAATAATAATAATAATAATAATAATAATAATATTTTAATAATATTAGGTAAAAATTAAATATATTGTTAAATTGTACACCTTATTTTGAAAATGAAAAATAGGATTTTTAGGTATTATTTTGGAATTTTCCGGAGAATAATCGAAATTAATTATATAAAGTATAATAAAGTTATTGAGTGAAGAAAATATTAACATTTAGTAATTTGAAAATTAGAAAAACATGAATTTCAGGCAAAAAAATATAATAACAACTAAAATAATACAAATAATGAGAATAAAATACAAGAAAATTATCAAAAATACTTATGTTTTCAATCATTTTTCTAAATACGTTGAAAGTTGGATATGAAGTTGTGAAGCAAGTTGAAAGTAGTTACATTACATGTTGCAAAGATGTTTTTTTAAAAAAAAAAGTTTCACAACATGAATATTTTTGGAAAAAGTCCTAAAATAAATATCATTAATTTAATTTAACACAGTTTGCACACATTATTTTGTAGTTCTTTCAACAAGAAATGAAAAAAATTAATACAAATATTTACAAACAAACCGTGCATAGCACGAGTATAAAAATACTAAGTTATAATTTACCAAAAACTTCACCAATTTATAAATAAAATTATTCAAACACCAAAATAACTTATAAATAATAATTTAATTATCACTTATATATCACATTTTCTGTTTTCATATTAAGTTATAAATTATTTTTTTTAAAATATCCCAAACATATCCACAATTTTTTTTTCGGCTGTTGGGCCACAAGTTGATGGTAATCTTTTCTCGGCTGTTAGGCCACAAGTTGATGGTTACCAACTAAAATTTTGAGAGGGCAGAGCCAAAAAGAAAAAAGAAAAAAAAAATAGTTGCTGTGCCACTACTACATAATTCCTACGATGCGCTACAAATCATTATAAGTCTCTTATGATGCTCAGGCAGCTTTCTAACTGCAAAGCCAAAAAGAATCTCAAATGATCATTAAAAAGATTCTCAAATAATTTTGGAACCATCGGTGGAAGGTTCATGGGCCGAGGAGCCGTGAAATTGACAATCTTTTCGTGATATTACGCCTCACAAGAAATATCCAAAATAAATTTTTTACCAGGGGTAGAATTAGTTGGTGTTTGATCGATGGTGAAAATAAATTTTTTAAATGAATAAATAACTTTTATTATGCTCTATTTAACCTCCTCTCAGCATATCGGAAGATCTTGACCCCGAGCACTCAAAAAATAGAATAAGTAAAAGAAAAAAGTTTCAACTGAATGTTTCAATACTATCAGATACAAAGCAAGGTGTAAAAATGATGCAACATATTATACAATATGCCCGATTACTATAATGATTAAATAGAAGACTAGACTACTCTTTCTTCACTGTAATCTGAAAGCATAGACGACTCCTGTGGTCTAAAATATAATACAGATAAGCACTCAAAACCAGAATATAAATATATATATATCAGTTTAAAAACTGCATACACAGTGAATGTTTCATGCAAAACCTGTTTACCATTGCCCCCTACGGTAAATGATCTGGTTACTCCAGTAGTGCCACTGGAATGTGTGGTTTAAGTGAACCATACACTCCTTCTCCAGACCACCAGCGTAAAAAGGAAACTCTATATCACTGAAAGTAGGAGAAAATGTTTTCCTGACAATTCTTCCATCACGATCGAAAGCAACAAGTGAACTACGTCGATACCACGCTTGATCAGAATAGCAATTTAAATTAAAAAAACAACGTTCCAACTCCTTTGGAAGTGAGTAACCTTTTCTATAATCATGCACCAACCATGGTAGTTCACTGTAATCAGGCAAAAACGCATGCAGGTCTTGCTTCTTGGTAGATGATGAATCTTTAATGTAGATCACTTCAAATTCATCATATGTACCCTTCATCTTTAGATATATATCCTTTAGCCTCAAAAGTCTATTCCACTGGACGGGTTCGACATACTCATTCATCTGAAAATATATTAAGAGTCTCTTCCCAGCAAACTGAGAGAACGGAATCTGTAAACTGGGACTAATAAGTCCGAGAAGCAGAAAAATTTTTGGAAGAACCTGCATCAGATATTGCACTCAGTACTGAACGGACGGTGTTCAAAGTAGAGTAAAAGATGTTATTTGCATCCCAACTACAGCTGCTTTTTGGGGGCTGCCAAGGACAACTGTTCTACTTCAGCAAAAAAGAAATGAAGGCAAAACTTTATTAAACAAGTAGGCACTTATAATGAAAAGGGTGGGGCTGCCAAGGACAACTGTTCTACTTCAGCAAAAAAGAAATGAAGGCGAAACTTTATTAAACAAGTAGGCACTTATAATGAAAAGGGTGATTTACTATTTGCATCCCGGCCGAAAGAGATTTTGGTACTCAAACTTTAAAAATACATATTACTTTCTAAACCTTTGTCCTAAACCTTTGGGAGCGCTTCATACTGCACCCTTTTGACCAAATTATGTCGATCCTCAACATCAATATCATTATGTAAGCCCTCATATAAATATGCATAAACATATGAAAATTAGTGTATATTGTATATATAGGGTGGCACTCTAGAGAGAATCACCTTATATAGAGTCCACGAGAGAACCACCACAAAATATATATATTTATCTTTTTTTGTATGAAAAATAATTATAAATCTTAATTAAGAAATTGAAAATAAAATTACACAACTTCTCTTTCTGGAAAATCATTAAAAATTAATGAAATAAACCAAAACAATTCTACCATACAATCAAATTTATCCAAAATGATTCTACCGCAGAATCAAATTCAAATCAAGTTTTTTGTTCAAATTTTGTGTTAAATCCTTTATAAAGTTTATATGTCGTTAGTATTCTACATTAGAATCAAAATTTATGTTTTCAAAAATTTTATTTGTAATTTATTGATGAAATTATTCCGGAGAGAACCTTCTTATATAGAGTATCGGAGATAACCACTATTCCATCACAGAATTTCATCAATATATTAAAAAAAAAAAATTAAAAAACATAAAATTTGATTCTAATGTAGAATACTAACGACATATAAAGTTTATAAAGAATTTAACACATAAAATTTGAACAAAAAACTTGATTGAATTTGATTATACAGTAGAGGTATTTTGGATAAATTTGATTCTATGGTAGAATTGCTTTGGATTATTACATTAATTTTAAATGATTTTTCAAAAAGAAAAGTTGTGTAATTTCATTTTTAATTTCTTAATTAGATTTAAAATTATATTTCATAAAAAAAAGATAAATATATGTATTTTGTGATGGTTCTCACTCTATATAAACTAGTTCTATCTAGAATGCCACCATATATACGAGAGGGTCTCATTATAAGAGGGTCTCATTATAAGACTCATTATAAGAGAGTCTCATTATAAGAGGGGTCTCATTTGAGCACCTCCCTATATATATATATATATATATATATATATATATATATATATATATATATATATATATGAGAAAACTGGGTCTGAGGTTGTTCTCAGGCATCTCTCCTAAGGTTATAATAAATTTGTACTTACAAAGTAAATGGCCCCGCAGGGGCATTTTTGTAAATGTAAAACTTTCTTCAGTAATTTACACAAATATCCTTAAATTTGTATGAAGATTGTTTTAACCTCAGGTAGAACCCTGAGATCACACTCAGGTACATGAAACCCAATATATATATATATATATATATATATATATATAAAATATAAGAAAAAGAGTATCTAAAGCACACAATAGAGAAGTTCTCTATTAGTGCGGCTTAAAATATGATAAATTAATTATTATTTAAACAATCCAACCGTACGGATGTTAAATTCATACAAAAATACGTGAATGTACAAATTTTCATGTAATTTAATTATTTGGAACTATAAATTTATAGCAATAAGATTATGATAAATCTGTGTCGTTGAATATATATAGAAAATATTATTATTATAAAAGTGATGCTCCACTATTTCAAATATAATAAAAATTTGTATACAATGTTATTTCGACATAACATTTTCATCCGTACGGTTGGATTATCAAAAATAATAATAAAATACAAGATTTAAGGTGTACTAATAGAAAACTTCTCTATTGTGTGCTTTAGAAACTCAATCCAAATATATATATATATATATATATATATATATATATATATATATATATATATATATATATATAAGCAACAAAAGAAATAATCAAGTAGGTTAAAAACAAGTAATATGATATGCCACATTTAACCAACAATTTTAAGTTTATAATATATATTACCAAAAGAACTCACTTGTAACCTATCTTTTACTCAGTGGATCCAGAGCACCTCTAGCTTAAATTTTTGTATTTTTTTTTAATTTTTTACGATTAAAAGGATTGTAGAAGAACTCACTTGCAACCCATATTTTTTTACTCCGAAAACAGTGTTTGGATCCCAAAGCATCTCCAACTTCAATTCCTTTGTCATTTTAGTCTCTAACTGGGCAACTTTCTTCCGGGTGAATGGGTAAACAAAAGTTCCAAATTCCTCCAAGATATCAGCGCCACATGGATCGACAAATTCTCCATTACGCCCAAAAATAACAAGCGTGGGAGCTTTCGAACCAGCCAACTCATCCGGGTAACCGAAAATTCGTTTTAACTTTTTATGATTTGAATCTTTATATGGCAGGGCCAACCATGGCATAGTTTTAAATGTTTTCCAGAATGATTCTTCATTAGTGCGATGGAGAGTAGCTTGAGTATCATAAAGGTAAAGGAATACAACCTCAAAATTTTCCTTTTTCTCTGCCAACTCCTTGTAAGCCGTCTTAAGTTGTTCTGTGAGCCCTACGCACCTATAATTAATTAAACCATCTTCATAGAATTCTTCATAGAAATACATGGCTACCACCTTATCCTTGAGGGTGTGAATAGGTACCTGCCATTACAAGTAAACAAATAAATAATACAATCTGAACTTGATAACTTACATAAATATGTGAGCAGAATGAACTATTATATCTATATTATATTATTAAAGGTGAAACACTAAAAGTTGGTCGGTCGGTACCTGTTTTTTGCTACTTAGTCTCACCTAATTATTTTTACCTAGTTACCCCTTAACGTAGTTATATTTTTCAATAAAGTTAAATTATTTTTTGATTTTCCACTATATAAGAATTTATTAATGTCAAACTAAAAATAATCCGTTAGTCGGTATAATAGACCTAGCGGGCTAAAACAAAATTATTCTATACTAAGGGTCCGGCTAAAACAAAATTAAAGCTCCATACTTACTTTTTGAAAGCCAAACTAAAGATAATCCGTTGATCGGTATAATGAACCTAGCGGGATAAAACAAAATTAATATACACTATGGGTCTGGGCTAAAACAAAACTAAAGCTCTACACTTACTTATTGAAGCCAAACTAAAGATAATTCGTTGGTCGGTATAATGAGCCTGGCGGGCTAAAACGAAATTAATGTATACTATGGGCTCTAGCTAAAACAAAATTAAAGCTCTATACTTTATTAAAGCCAACTAAAGATAATCCGTTGGTCGGTATTAATGGGTCTAGCGGCCAAAAAAACAAAATTATCACATATACTATGGTTCTGAGCTAAAACAAAATTAAACCCAAACTAAAGATAATTCGTTTTTTGGTATAATGGGCCTAGTGACTAAAACAGAACTAATGTATTCATTGTAATTAGATACTTGGATTTCAATCCTTAATTTTACAGATCTGGTACAAAATATAATCTAAACACATCCACTGACCTTATTCAAAACCCAACGATATTCTGATTAAATCACGTATAACTATTTAATTTAAACACGGGCCTACTTATTTTTAAATCAATTTTAACGAGAACATTTATTTTAAAATTTGTTGTAATTAAAATATATATGACATAAATAAAAATATAAAAGTACGGAAATAAAATGAGTTTCAAAAGTAACCCATGCATCGCACAGGATATAAGCTAGTAATGATTTATTTACGAATTGTCATAATCATACATGCTACAAAAATTTATTGTCATACCCTGTCCCCTTTATTTGAGATGACGTAATCACGTTCAGGAGAGGCAAGGAGTAATTCCAGAGAGGGTTGCTTAGCAACTGCATCGTCTGAAGAATTCAGAAATTCTATCCTTTTGTCAGTGAATGGATAACCTGGAGTACCATAGTCTCCAAAAAATTGACAAGCATCACGCTGCAAAACCATGCCTTTTGAATCAAGGGAAATCGAGGAGGTTACAAGCAGTTCCTCTCCTTGGAAGCCACCGACACTCAATTTTCTTGCTATGCGTTTTCGGGATGCTATATCTGAGAATGGTATTGCAGTCCATGGCATTCCAGCAAAGATAGATTCAAACTTCTTTTGAAGGTCTCGTTGAGAAACAAGAAATGACTCGGCACAAAGATCATCAACGGCGACAAGAATGACTTCAAAATCATTGTTAGGCAATAAATCATTGTATATGTCAATCAAGAATGTTGTACACTCTTCCTCCCAATCCCAACTATCGTCAAGATACACCGGCACAAAATATAGAAGTATTCCCTTCCCTACCAATTGTTCAGCTTTTACCTGCATGATATAAAATATAGGGTATCTATAGTCAGCAAAAGAAAAAGACAGTGCTGCCTTCGAACCACATACAGTCTACCACTTTGGTCCTTAAAGTCAACTTGCAAATCTTGAATATTAGAAGACATTACTAACTGGAAATTAATATCACTTCACAGGTATGGCAAACTTGAATATTAGTAGCACTTCTGAGGTACGGAACTGAATATCTTTATTGAGATGCACACAAAGGAATTGGCATCAAGTGTCATACACTATTCTTAATTGTCACCACACATATTAGATATATATATGAATGAGACACTATACGCCTAAGGTCAAAGTTATTAATATAATCCAAGTTGAGAATTGTAATACCAACTAGACATTCTTCCACCTACTTAAAAGGGGTGAGATATGGGCTCCACTGAGGTATTCAAAGTGCTAAGAAACCTCAAAACAGGATAGTAGTATCATTAGATTAAAAAAGAGAGAATGGTCACGTGTCTCGCAGTTAGGGACTCAAGGGGTGCAGTACGCATGACCCCCTTAACTAATCTACATCTTACTATAGTGTTTTATGCTAGCTATTGCATGACTTGGTTCCCGAAACATTATTATATTCTAATGTTCATACTATCTTTAACATGGGGGGAGGAGTTTTATTGACATTCATACTTTTTCAACATTGCTTGAATTTTTTCACACGTCTATTATGCTTTACTAGTTTAAAACCAGTGCGATGCACGGATTTTCTTTAATTTATATAATTTTTTCAATAATTTGATTGTATTTTTTATGATATGAATTTTGTAAATTAAATTTTTATATGATATGATAATAATTAATTATATATATATATATATATATATATATATTGGCTTTAATTATAAGATTAAGATAAGATGATACGTTTTAGCTAAAAAAAGTAATCACCCAATTATTAATTATTATAATATCATTTTATTAAATACAATTATTCGTGATACTATTGGAACTGAAGAGTTTGTAGTAAGAGAAAATATAAAGGTAACATGTTTTAGCTGAAAATGTAATTTGTTAGTTATTATTAATCACAATAATATTATTTTATTTTATTAAATATAATTGCCGTAGTATTTTTAGAATATAAAAGATAACGTGTTTTACCTAAAAATGAAATTAATTAGTTATTAAAAAATAGAAAAGGTAACATGTTTTTACCAATAAAAAATATTTAATTAAGGATAATTAAATAAGAAAAGAAAGTCTGAAAAATATTAAGTGAAGATATTAGTTATTTAGTAAAGATATTTTAGTTAGAAAATACAGAAAAGACATTACATTTTAGATGGAAAAGGTAATCAGTTAGTTATTAGTAATTAAAATATTATTAGTTTATTTCATTAATTAGAACGACTATATTTTTGGAAAAAAAAAAAAGATTTTTGTTAGAAAAGGTAATTGCTGGAAAATGTAATTGGTTAGTTAATATTTAGGAGAAAATGAGATAGTTTAGTTAGAAAAATGAGAAAAGATATTACCTTTTAGTTGAAAAAGTTAATTAGTTATTAGTAATTATAATATTATTAGTTTATTTCATTATTAGAACGATCATATTTTTGGAAATAAGAGATTTTAGTTAGAAAAGGTAATCAGTTAGTTATTAGTAATTATAATATTAATATTTTATTTCATTAATTAGAACGACCATATTTTTGGAAAGAGTAGATTTTAGTTAGAAAAATTAGAAAAGGCAATAGTTGAAAAGGTAATTGTTAGTTATTATTTAGGAGAAGTGTTGAAAAGAGCTGTGTGTAATATTTTGAGAAAAGATTGTGTTTTGTTTTTTTCTTATAATTTAAGTAAAACAATATTGTTTTGTTTTTTTATAATTAAGTAAAATAATTAAGTGTAATATTTTAGTTAGAAAAATTAATCAATTAGTTTTTAGTAATTATAATATTATTATTTTATTTCATTAATTAGAACGACCATATTTTTGGAAAGAAGAGATTTTAGCTAAAAAAATTAGGAAAGGTAATAGTTGAAAAGGTAATTGTTAGTTATTATTTAGGAGAAGTGTTTTATTTTTTTATAATTAAGTAAAATAAGATTGTGTTTTGTTTTTATATAATTAAGTAAAATAATTAAGTGTAACAAAGTAAAACAATTAAACAAGGTAAGTACCGTACCGTACCAAAACTTTTAATGTTTCGTCTTTTATAATACTAGATTAAAACCCGTGCGATGCACGAATTTTTTTTAATATTATATGGATTTTTTTAATTAGTTTAAATTAATTTTTTTTAAAACATAAATTTTGGAGGCTTAAATTTTTATATGAGATGATTTGATAATAATTATATAAATGTTATCCATGATATTTCTATAAAACGAGGGATTTTAGTTTAAAAAATTTAGAAAAGATAGGTTTTAGTTGAAAAAGGTAATCGGTTAATTTTTAATAATTATAAAATTATTATTTTATATTATTAAGTAGAATGCCCGTGATATGATTAGAAAAAAGAGGATTTACTTAGAGAATATCAAAAAGGTAACATGTTCTATGTGAAAAAGGTAATTGATTAGTTTATAGTAATTATAATTTAATTACGTTATTTTACTAAATACAAAAGGAGAAATTAATATTGTCCGTGATATTGTATTAAAAGAGGGATTTTAGTTAGAAAATATAGAAAAGATGATACGTTTTAGCTGAAAAGGGTAATTTGTTAATTATTAATATTATAATATTATTAGTTTATTGTATTAAATAGAACCGCCCGTGATATAATTGGAAAAAAGATATTTAGTTAGAGAAAATAGAAAGGTAACGTGAAAATTAAAAAGATATCATGATTTATGTAAAAAAGGTAATTGATTAGTTTATAGTAATTATAATTTAATTATGTTATTTTACTAAATAAAATTACTCATACTTTTTAGAAAATGAGAAATTAATGTTGCCCGTGATATTTCTAGACAAAGGGAATTTAATTAGAAAAAATAGAAACGATGATACGTTTTAGTTGAAAAGATAATCGGTTAATTATTAGTATTATAATATTATTATTTTATTTTTATTAAATAGAAACGTCCATGATATAATAGGAAAAAAAGAGGTTTTAGTAAGAGAAAAGAAAAAAGGTAATGTGTTTTGGCTGAAAAAGGTAACCGTCCATGATATAATTGGAAAATGAGAGATTTTAGTTAGAAAAAAGAGAAAAGGTAACGTGTTTTAGCTGAAAAAGGTAATTGATTAGTTAATAGTAATTATAATATAAATACGTTATTCAGTTATTAAAAATAGAAAATGTAATATGTTTAACCTGAAAAAGGAAATTGATTAATAGTAGAAATTTTAGTGAGATAAAATATAAAAGATATTATATTTTACCTGAATAAGAAATTATTTAGTTATTGAAAATAGAAAAGATAATATGTTTAACCTGAAAAAAGAAATTGATTAGTTAGTAGGATGGATTTTATCTGTAATTGAGTAAGGGTAAATAAGTAAAATCAACACATAGCGTACCGACCGACCGACCAACCAAACTTTTAATGTTTCGACTTTTATATATGGGAAAAGAGTATCTAAAGCACATAATAGAGAAGTTCTCTATTAGTGCGGTTTAAATTATGATAAATTGGTTATTATTTGAACAATCCAACCGTACGGATGTTAAATTCATACAAAAATATGTGAATGTACAAATTTTCGTGTAATTTAATTATTTGGAACTATAAATTTATAGCAATAAGATTATGATAAATCTGTGTCGTTGAATATATATAGAAAATAGTATTATTATAAATGTGATGCTCCACTATTTCAAATATAATAAAAATTTGTATACAATGTTATTTTGACATAAACTTTTCATCCGTACGGTTGGATTATCAAAAATAATAATAAAATACAAGATTTAAGGTGCACTAATAGAGAAACTCTCTATAGTGTGCTTTAGAAACTCCATGCCCTTTATATAATAGTATAGATGGTATAGATTCAAAGAGGAAAAAGACCTTTTAGGTGGTTTGACCATGGTACTATCTTTTATTTTGCATCTATTTATAACTTTTTATATTCAAATCAATATTATTATATATTAATATTATATATCAAAAGAATTAAGTTTTCTATAAGAATCCTACTAATATTACAAAATTCTATTTCAAAAATTCTATTACAAAATGATTCCTCCATGTACACATATATTCACATTTTCTATTAAGTATCTATTATCATTCTATAGTATAATTATTCACAAATGCATTCTTATAACTTCTATACAAAAAATCTTCATATAGTATGTAATATTTTTATTTTGAAAAGATTACAAATCAAATTGTTTCTAGATTAATATCAATCGTAACTATCATCTATAATTTGAAAATCGATTGGACTTTTGATTCTATAATTAAAATAGGGTTATCTGCTAAAAAAATTGAAGGAGTCGTCATGAAAGTGCTTGTATGCGTAAGGTATGTTTCAGTGAAAATTATTTTCTCCATTCCTACTTCTAATCGCAACATATTAGGCATGCTTGCTTTACTTTCTTCCACCTAGTATAGATCTCCACTATTTCCATTGCATTTCAGAGAAGATGCTGAACCAATATTTAGATGCATCACATTATTAGGACAAGAAATAAAACTACAGTGGCATTCTGACATTTAGCAAGACAATACAGAATCACCAAAAACAAAATAATTGCAAAATCAAAGGACAGAGGCATGGCCAAGTCCTCTCTGTGTTTCATGAGGTTAAATTCCCTCTGTATAACAAAATATGGAAGTGAGTGGTGACACTAAGGATGGTGTGTCCGATCTCTAAATGTTGTATGGGAAAATATGATTTAAAAAACAATTGATAAAGTAAATAAAAAGTTGTGAGGGAACATTCCGTATTAATAGTACATACCTTTTGGCCATTGTATTTGACAAGATAGTCCCTCTTTTCAGTAAAAAGAAGGTTCTGCAAGTTAATAATATCTCCCTCCTTGATGTCTGTAAGCTTATCATCCTCCTCCTGTGTCTCTGCAGCCATCCCCTTTTTAACATAACTCATCCCTGGCATGAATAGATTAATTTCAGATGCTCGTTTTATTCTTCCTTTACTTTGTAGATCATATTCTTAGGCTGTTCTGTTGATTTACATGCCTAAAAATTAAAACTGATTAATTTCAATCTCTACAAGACTTCCAAAAGTATTAATCAACTGCACATATTTCAGGACTAACCAACAACATACACTCCAAGGAGGAAGCTGCTAAATTTAAACAAGTTACTTCTGCATTGTTGGTTATTACAATCTTATAGAGTAGAAGTGCTATATAATAGTCGTAAAATAGTTGTACGCTAAATCATAATTATTCCATGCATAATACTGATTCTCCTATCAAGCCACTCCTCAGCCACCCTATATTATCAAATACCGAAGCACGTAGATTAAAACTAAATCTCATATATGCAACTACTCAATGTTTAATGATCACAATGTATAATAAAACATTGCAATTCCAAAATTAGAAATCCATGAAAAAACAAAAGCTATAATGAGCATAAGCAATTGGGTTGAGCGATTTCTAGCCTATCCGGGTCTACTAATATATCTGGCGATATCGGAAAAGGTAATAATAACCTTATTTTAAATCATGTAAATCTTCAAATACAACATTTCATAGCACGCACATGAAAGTTATACAATAAAGTAGCATCAGTGAACATGATCACATAATGCAATCAACATTATCCCATAAATCCCCACAAAAAAGAAAGGTGAAATTAGTGTGCCTCGCTGAGCCGCCATTAAGAAAGCTGACCTACTACAAGACAATGCCAATTGCCAAGTGTTTTGGTAAAGGCATGAAGTTTGCTTTAATTCAAAGGCGAAAATACTTGATTAGGTTTGCCACTAATTCTACTCTTGAACTTAAAACAAGAACTAACCATGTATATATCTTATTTGGAACCTATAGAAAGTATTTTCAATACTCTATGAACTAGGTTTATATTGTCCGCATGGTTGTTACGTTGGTAAGTCGAGTTGACCGGGGTGTCCGACAAGTCGAGTCGTGACCTACGTTACTCCGACTCGTCACTTCCGGTCGTCGTACCCGTGTCGACGCGACACGACACGGGACACGACCCGGGATACGGGGCGGATTCGTTGGTTGCAAAACGGACACTCCTTCGTCACCGAAGAAGTTTGAAGGTCATCGGAGGAAGATCGTAGTTGGTAGGTGATATATAAAGACGGAAGAAAAGGCTTAGAAGAAGACGAGGATATAGGATATACATACATATGTCTGTATGTATATGTGGATCTGATGAGAATAATGAACGGCAGTACAGTTTTTGATGGGCCGGGTTTCAGATGGATAAATAATATGTACAGTTTATGGTGAATGTATCTGGACACTTTGTAGGCTAGGTTCATTTATATTTAAAATTAATACTTTATAGAAAAGTGTGATAGCTGGTTTCTGCTTTTGAGTGTAGTGGACACCAACAGATGCATTGCAAAAATTACTGTAAACTTTTGTTTAAAGTATTAATTAAATTAAATAATTTAAATTCATTATTACTATTATAGGATTATTCATGTTTTAATTGTTTTTTATATTATACATATTTATGCTGTAATTTACAATACTTCTGATTTCTTGCTTAATTTACTTTAAAATTAATATAATTATTACAAAGTGACTGATATAATTATTTTTCTTAATATATAAAATTAATAATTTAATGGAAAATATTTGCCGTGTCCCGTACTCGTGTCCAAATTTTGGACGGTGTCCCCGTGTCCTAAAATTTCAGAATTTTCGAACCCGACACTCGGATCCGTGTCGTGTCCGACACTCCGTACCCGAGTCCGAGTGACTTAGGTCGTGACTAGTCGACACTAGTCGACAAGGTATAAAATTATAAATATATTATATAAGTGTATTCTAACTTCTACCAACCATTTTCTCCTTTTTCTCTTACATACATAAGAGATCTTAAATCTACGAAGATAAAGACTAGCTGCACACTGCACAGCAGTGGCTGCAGTGTACACTTCACTGCAATGGCTCGCTAGCTGCAGTCTGCACAGCAGTGGGCAGTGGTCGCACTGCAGCGGCAAAAAAAGAAATCTGGACAGTAGAATTAGATAAGGAAAATCTGGACAGAATAGAAAAACCAAGTTCATGAGAGTGGAATACAAATTTAAACTACAGTGAGAGTGCAAATTATTAAAAATATGGGAATAATTTTAGATATCATCATAGAGATCCAAAATATTATCTCTCCCACGTTCTTTTGTTTTAAAGGTCTATTTTTTGTAACTGGGCTTTTGTTTTAAAGGGCTATGTTTGTAACTGGGCTGTTTTGTTTTTTTGGATTTATAAACCAGTCCTACGATTGCGTCTCCTGGTCGACCCAGTCGAAGTTTCATGTCTACCTCTGCTGCTCGACTAGTCCAATTAATTAATATGTCATTTATGCGAAAAGAAATTTCCCAAAATGATCCCCAATACTTACTATAACAACTATAATAAAAAAATAACATGATTATGTTTTTATTTTTTTGGGTAAAAGCACATGGCTGGTGATTGCACTCCCTGTTATTATGATTACTTCTTATTGCAATATTTATTTCATATTTTTTAATAATAACATTTAATTATCAACCCCACCCCCCCAACAATTTTTTGTGGTGGGGCTATATAAATGCTGAAAACGTAGCTAACTGTGCCATATGAGGTGTTACATCTATCCTTCATAGTGAGCATCGAGTCTGTTCATTGTCTAAGGTATTTAGTGACTTTTGTTATTGAAATCGCCTTAGGCTTGAGGATTACCCAATTTGTTGCATTTACGCCACCGTACTTCGGCTTATTTCGAAATCAGAATTCGGGATTTGACCCGATGTTTGATAAACACCAGGGATTTGACCCAGGTAGTCGCAGAAGATGTACCAAAAATATAAGAACAGGAAATATCAGTTCATACCTATTGTTCTATAAATTAGATATTTTGATAACATGACCAGATAAAATCAAAACTACGTTAATATTTTACATGGATGTAAGAATACAATTTCATATAATTAATTTTAATAACAAATAAAAAAACAAGCATATTATATGCAACCAATATAAAAACACTGAAATTAATATAAACTAGAGCTTTGTAGATGGCCGATTGTCCAAGTTTAACCAAGCTTTTGTGTATAAAATAATCTTTGCATCATTGAGAAATTAAAAGATATCAAACAAACAATCCTAATCATTCAGTTCCTTTCCTTGAGTACAATTAAAGTCATTCACTTGTTAATTTGTTATCACATGGCCCCTTATATGTACGTATATATGCAAATGCTTATAGACAAACACCACAGCCTCATACGCCATTACATACTCTTCTTCAAGATTCCTCTGTATGTAAAACCCTTATGCCTCTGGATGTTGTAATTTAACCTAAAAGCTTCTAGAAATTACTGGTTGCTCTAGTTCTTATTATATTTTCTCTATTTTCATTAGATTGACCATGTTTATCGTAAATTACATCTCTATTTGATTGCTTTGTGTTATCGAGTAGGAATTGTTAAATTGTATGTAGATCTAGGATTTTTATGATAAAGTTGGTGGGACTGAGTGTTCTTAATGGTTTCAATTATCTATCACGAGTTTATTTGGTGGCAGGATAAAAAGAGACTTTATCTAGCAATCCTTTGGGTTCAGTCCTTTAAAGCAAATCAAACACATGTAAGGATTCCACATTTAAAGTGTAATTCATATCCAAAATGCCAACCCACTAGAGAACCACAAAGACAATCCAAAAGTCCACATGCTTCAATGCACATAAAATAGTAGATTTGCAATGAAAGGTCTTGCATAACTTATTAATTACGTGGTCTTACATAATTATGCTTAACTAAACATTATCAAATCTGATACATCAATTAAATATCAATTTTTAGTCGAACACTGGAAAGAACCTGGAATCAAATTGGTAAGTAAATCACACCTTTAGACTCTGACATCCAATTGCTTCCTTTACAGAAACATTATGCAGTAAGGAATACATCAGAACAACTAAATACACAATGCTACCAAGATACTCAAATAAATCTAACTTCTTTCATGCATGCCTTCACTGTAAAAATGCCTCCAACAATATTTTCAAAACCGAATAAAGGTCTACTATACACAATTTCAAAACTAATTTCTTACCACTTTGAGCCCCAACTAAAGTTGAGTATTCCCTTAGAGACCCTAATCTGCCATCAACCCTCCCATTCAAGGCATTTATAGATTCATTCACGACTGCATCTTTAGCAGAAAACACAATCTGCACATAATAACATATAATCCACATTAACTAGTCATTTATTTGAATTACTAGAGAAAAGGAGAAATGTAACACATCAAAAAAATTAAAAACAGGCATTGTCCTTACAGCCCGAGAGAGCACCGATAGGTAAATGTTATTATATTATCGCTCTATATCTAGTATGTAACATATTTGCAGTAATTGCTCAAATTATCCAAACATAATTTCAAAAACTAGAGTTTGTAATTTATCGCTTCCATAATTTATCCCCCAATCCGCTCTCTTCAAGTTCTGTGTGCTTCTGGTGAAACCAGGTCCAGAAGCTATAAGCCCAAGTGTAGCTGTACAGATACTTTCAAGTTGATGCGGAGCATAAAACAATTAAATTAGTTGTTAATTGTTTTATATTATTACTAGCTTAAAACCCATGCGATGCACGGATTCTTTTAATATTATATGATTTTTTTTTATTTTGAATTGCTTTTTCTAAAATATGAAATTTTTAAGTTAAAATTTTTAAATGAGATGATTTAATAATAATTATATAAATGTTATCCGTAATATCTCTAGGAAAAGAGGAATTTTAGTTAGAAAATATTGAAAAGATAAAAAATTTTAGTTAAAAAGATAATCAATTAATTATAAGTATTTATAAAATTATTATTTAATTTTTTTAAATAGAATGTCGTGATTTAATTGTAAAAAGAGAGGTCTAAGTTAGACAAAATTAAAAAGGAAACATGTTTTAGGTGAAAAAGATAATTGATTAGTTTATAGTAATTATAATTCAGTTTTGTTATTTTACTAAATAAAATTGCTCGTAATATTTTTAGAAAAGGAAAAATTAATGTTGCTCTTGATATTTTTAGAAAAAGACGGTTTTAGTTAGAAAAAATAGAAAAGATGATACATTTTAACTGAAAACTTAATCGGTTAATTATTAATATTATAATATTGTTATTTTATTTTGTTATAAATGAAAAAAGATAGATTTTAGTTAGAGAAAATAGATAAGGTAATATGAAAATTAGAAAGATGACATGTTTCAGATGAAAAAGTAATTGATTCATTTATAGTAATCATAATTTAATTTGTTATTTTACTAAATTAAATTGCTCGTAGTATCTTTAGATAGTGAAAAATTAATGTTACCCGTGATATTTTTAGAAAAAAGAAATGTTAAATATGAAATATGGAAAAGATTATACGTTTAGTTGAAAAAGGTAATTGGTATTTATTAGTATTATAATGTTATTATTTATTTTATTAAATAGAACCACCCATGATATAATTGAAAAAAGAGATATTTTAGTTACAATATTGAGAAAAGGTTACATGTTTTTGTTGAAAAAGGTAATTGATTAGTTAATAGTAATTATAATATAATTATGTTATTTTATTAAACAAAATTGCTCGTAGTATTTATAAGAAAGAAGAAATTTTAGTTAGATACAATATAAAAGATATTGTGTTTAACCTGGGAAATTAATTAGTGAAAAAGAGAAAAGGTAATATGTTTAATCTAAAAAAGGAAAATAATAAGTTAATAGGATGAATTTTATTTGTAATTAAGTAAGGGTAAATAAGTAAAATCAACACGTACCGTATCGACCAACTAAACTTTTAATATTTCGGCTTTTATTAGATGAAAAGTTAATTTGTTAATTATTAGTAATTATAAAATTATTATTTTATTTTTATTAAATAGAATGCCCGTGATATAATTGGAAAAAGGGAGGACTTAGTTAGAGACAATTAAAAAGGTAACATGTTTTAAGTGAAAAAGGTAATTGATTAGTTTATAGTAATTATTATTTAATTATGTTATTTTACTTAATAAAATTGCTCGTAATGTTTTTAGAAAAGGAGAAATCAATGTTGCCCGTGATATTTCTAGAAAAAGAGGAATTTTAGTTAGAAAATATAGAAAAGATGATACGTTTTAAATGAAAAATGTAATCGATTAACTATTAGTATTATAATATTATTATTTTATTTTATTAAATAGTACCGTCCGTCATATAATTGGAAAAGAGATATTTTAGTTTGAAAAAATAGAAAAGGTAACGTGAAAATTAAATGGTAATTGATTAGTTTATAGTAATTATAATTTAATTGTTAATAAAATTGCTCGTATTATTTTTTGACAATGAGAAATTAATGTTACCCGTGATTTTTTAGAAAAAAAAAATAATTAGAAAAAATAGAAAGATGATACATTTTAGCAGAAAAGGTAATCGATTAATTATTAGCATTATAATATTATTATTTAATTTTTATTAAATAGAATCGTCCCTGATATAATTGGAAAAAGAGAGGTTTTAGTTAGAGAAAATAGTACTTTGGCCGAAAAAGGTAGCCCGTGATATAATTGAAAAAAAAAATATTTTAGTTAGAGAAATGAGAAAAGGTAACGTGTTTTGGCTGATAAAATAAATTGATTAGTTAATAGTAATTAATAGTAATTATAATATATTTTTTAGTTAGATAAAATATAGAAGATATTATATTTTACCTAAAAAGGAATTTATTTAGTATTGAAAAAATAGAATGTTTAACCTGAAAAAGGAAATTGATTTGTAAAAGAGAAATTTTAGTTAGATAAAATATAAAAGATATAATTTGATTAGATAGTAGGATGGATATAAATTGATAAGTAAGGGTAAATAAGTAAAATCAACAGGTACCGTACCGACCAACCAAACTTTTAATGTTTCGGCTTTTATATAATAGTATAGATTTAGATATAAATATTTTGTAATTATATTATCTAGTTAGGAATATTCTAGAAATTAAATATATGATATTTAGAAATATGGTAGTAGATAATAGGAGTTATTATTAAAAGGATTTGTATCCTTTTACCTATGATATTACTTAGCCTCCAAGTTACTTGTTAACCAAGTTTTAGGAGATCTATTTAAACAGTTGTAATCTTCATTACTAAATAGAGTTGAATTATTATTGAAATTGAGAATTGTTTCTCTTTTGTTATGGGTTGCGATCCTAACAAATCCTTTTCTTCTGCGATTGAGAAATCCTAGGGGCAACACCTTAGGTTGTGGGTTTTCTGCGGTTAATCCACAATTATCTATCCTTTTACCTGTTTTTATTGTTTGTCCTACATCACAAGTTATATACTTAAGGGGTATAAATGACATTTCTCTTTGAATAAACCGCTGGTAAGGCATTATATATAAACTGGGGAACCAGTGTGTGCGAGGCATGTACACTCGTATAATTTCAACGGAATTCCTTTGTTGTTGTCTTGGTGATTTGCTGTGGAAATTTTGTAATTATTTAAAGATAACACACACATATATCTACATGTTCATGTATGTCCAGATATAAATACATGGTTTTTATTTTTTATCCATATATTTTATTATTATACACTAGTAAACCCAACTATCTGTTATGAACTAATTGTTTTTTATATACTCCCTCCATCCTAACCAATTCTTTACCCTTCTTTTTACACTTTCTGGCACGCATTTTAAGGATAGTTCCATAACTTATTTTTAAAATTTTCTTTTTTTGTATAAAAATATATACATCATATTTTTATACAAAAAAAAAAAATTTAAAAATAAGATATGGAACTACCCTTAAAATGCACCTTAAAATGCGTGCCAAAAACCTCATTCTGAAAGGTAAAGAATCAGTTGGGATTGAGGGAGTATTTTTTAAGATTCAGCTTTTATAAACTTCTTTTCTAATTTAATCACATTCATACATAATCTCAGACTTTTTAGGTTCTTATTATAATCTAGCCAAATTATTTGAATCAAGCCAGAGTCTCGTAAGCCTGTCATGTTTGGTGCATTTATATAATGAAGACACAATTTTTAAAATCTTATCTTCTTTTCACACGAGTATATATTAAATCTCAAATATTTTTATATAATTATATGAATCCAATTTTTAAAATTCACCCTTTCATCCCAATTTATGATTTTTATGTAATTCCAAAAACCCATATATTTTGCCTAAGGAAAAAGATGTTCCTAGGGATGACTTCGGGAACTTTCCTGAGGTTTAAAGCATGTTGCATACAGAAATATGGGGGTATATTCATAAATTCACTAATTACAAATATACTCTTGTATTCCTATACTCAGAATGCACATGTCCTTGAGTAATTCCTTAAAGTCACCCTCTGCTGATAGTATTAGACCTTGGTGGTTATAGGATAGAAGAACTAGAGGGTCGCCAGATGGGTTATTGCTGTTTTTACGATAAACAGAGCAGTGAAGCACATGGTTGATGAAATGGCCAAGGCCCTGTGGCAGTAGTGTGTCATGTAGGTGATAAAAGGTACAGTACTTTACTTGCCTGGTTTTAGTGCACAGTAATTTTAAGTTTTACACTATTTCAGCACTCGTCTAATTGTTTGAACGGATTTTTATCATATAATTTACAGTAATTTTCACCTTTTGACCAATTTGAAAGTATTAGAATCTTGGAAAGTACAAGAATGTTTAACATCAAACAAAACATATAAATAAAATATAAGAAATGTTGCTACATTTTACCCTCCCTAGCCCCTACCCTCCTTCCCAGGGCTATTCCGAATGGCACAAACTATGTCCGGAATGATTATCTATTTACATTCTTCAAACAAGTAATCATCTTTTTTTTTTGCCAAAATATATATATATATATATTTAATTGCAATTGAAAATATGACAGCACAAGATAATTAGTGGCATCACTATATTTAATAACAAGTTTAACAAACAGTGGAACATACCTTGTGGTCATAATTGTATTTAACAAGATAGTCCTTGTTTTCAGCTGGTAAGTTAATAATAGTTCCTTGTTTCATAGTATTTGTAAGCTCTCCCACATTTGAGTCCTGTGTCCCAATCCCCATCCCTGTTTCGGCGTAATTCGTCCTTGGTATTAGTGGATTAAATTTAGATCCTCCTCTTGTTTCATCCGTTAGATTGCAGATCCTACTCAACGGAGTTTCTGTTGATATATATGCGAGCATTCGATTAGTTTTAATCTTTATATAAGACTTGCCAAACGTACTTAATAACTAACACACAAAAGATAACTAAACATACTTAAAACTCATGGAATAACTAGTCAAAGATAGAATTTTACCTTTTCTTTGAATTATTTTAGTGCTTAATAATTTGGTAGCACCACAAGCTTTAGCTACCCTCGCATAATACCCTAAACCCAATCCAATTTTTCTGCACATCTGAATAAAAAAATTATTAAATCATAACATAAATAGACATATGTGATGTGTGAAGTAGATATTATATGAATCTTGCACAGTTGTAAGTGGTGTTATATAAGCATTTGCAGATTGATTTGTCAACATATGACATACCTGATTATATTCAACTGCTCGATTTGTGCGATTCGGTATTCCAGGGTTTTGTTATGATGGAGGCGAGCTCGTGAATATTTAACAGCAGCCCCGTATGTATGTATGTATGTATCACTTCTAAATTCTAATCAATATCATACATGGATTGTTTTGAGTGTTCTCCTTTTAACTTGAACCGGATCCATATCCATTTAACCCATGTTATATATACCCGAAAAAAGATTTTAAAAATGTTTCTAAATGTCAGTAGCATCGGTATAATTTTAAAAATGTTTCTAAATGTGAGTAGCATCGGTATAATCAATTATATTACAGTAACTAGCCAATTTATCCGCGCTTCGCGCGGTTTATAAACTTTTATTTTAAAGTATTGAAAATAGATAAATTAATTTCTATAATTCTAAAAAATGATTGGTTTCTTATGAATTTTCTAAAAAGGTTAATTTAAAAATAATTTACATGAATTATTAGTTGAAAAAATACACTCATTACATATCTAAAATTTTGATTATCTTAAAAATATTACAAATATATAAAAATAAAAATTACAATATGAACGCAATATTTACGATCAAAATTTACAAATATTGAATATAACTTAATAACGTTTTTTAAAGCCGATATCCCTTTCATAATATACATGTTCAATAATAGTGTAAGAATTTATTTAATTTGAATATTAATTTATTTTAACACAAATAATGAAACAACGGGTGTATAAATTTTTTATCAATTCAATCTTTCGATAAAATGGTTGGGTATGTTTAATTTAATTAGTTTGGTCATAACTCATGTGTACTTTATCTATGTGCAAAAGTAAAAATCTGTCTATATTATTTGTTTACAAATTTCATATATTAAGTAAAGATCTGTGTACTTCCATAATTTATTACGATTCCATAATCATTGATAATAAAGATTGCTTGAAAAGTTCAGGTTAATAACGTTTTTCAAAGCCGACATCCCTCTCATAATATACATGTTCAATAATAGTGTAAGAATTTGTTCAATTAGAATAAAAATTTATTTCGACACAATATAATGAAACAATGGGTGTATAGCTTTTTTATTGATTTTATCTTCCGATAAATGGCAGGGTTTGTTAAATTTAATCGATTTGACCATAACTCATGTATAATTTATTCATGTGCAAAATTAAAAATTTGTCTGCATTGTTTTTATACAATTCCAGATATTAAGTAAATATCTTGTACTTCCATAATTTATTACGACTTTCACATTGCTAATAAAATTGCTTGAGAAGTTAAGATCGTCTGCCATATAATCATCCGAAAAGAAATTATAGTGATCTTGAATAGAGAATAAAAAATAACGCAATATAAACAATTGTTAGTTGTAATTTTACCTAAAAATCAATTCAAATATTTATAATTAATAATTAATATTAAAATAATAACCATAATCTTCAAATAAAGTTTGCTATTTTTTAAACAATTAAATAGAGTAAATTTAATAGATGTTTAACAGGTGTAATAATGACTAATTAAGTTGTCATTAATAGCTATTTAATGTCAGAAAATAATTTTAATTAAAAAATCAAAAAAACAGAAATTCAAGAAAAATACCTTAAACTGTTCTGGTGCATTTCCGATCTCCAGGCATTATAATATATATAGATATCTTGACCTTTCATAATTTATTACGACTTTTACAATTATTGATAATAAAAATTGTTTGAGAAGTTAAGGTCGTCTACCCTATAATCATCCGAAAAGAAATTATAATGATCTTGAATAGGGAATAAAGAATAACGCAATATAAACAATTGTTATTTGTCATTTTACCTAAAAATAAACATAACTATATATAATTAGTATTTAATATTGAAATAATAACTATAATATTCAAATAAAGTTTGCTAATTTTTAAACAAATTAAATAGAGTTAATTTAATATATGTTTAATAGATGTAATTAATGACTAATTAAATTATCATTAATAGCTATTTAATGTAAGAAAAGAATTTTAATAAAAAAAATCAAAAAAACGAAAAATCAAACTATAATATTCAAATAAAGTTTGCTAATTTTTAAACAAATTAAATAGAGTTAATTTAATATATGTTTAATAGGTGTAATTAATGACTAATTAAATTGTCATTAATAGCTATTTAATGTAAGAAAATAATTTTAATAAAAAAATCAAAAAAAAAAAGAAAAATCAAGAAAAATACCTTAAACTGTCCTGGCGAATTTCAGATCTCCAGGCATTATAATATATATAGATTTAGTTTTTGAGAACGGTTTCGGAACGAGAACTTTGCATTTCTCCCACATCTTAATTCATACAATATCTTTCCCTATACCTTTATACATAATACTTCCTCCGTCCCATCTAATTGTTAACATTTTTTTTGTCACTTTCTGGCACACATTTTAAGACAGATTTTAAGGATAATTTCATAACTTATTTTTTAAATTTTCTTTTTTTGTATAAAAATTGGATTGTTCTATTTTAATACAAAAAAAAGAAAAATTCAAAAATAAATTATGAAACTATCCTTAAAATCCACCTTAAAATGCGTGCCAGACACCCCATTTTGAAATGTTAACAAATCGTTGGGATAGAGAGAGTAATACTACCTCTTTATTATAATGAAAAATTACAATCCCCAACTTGGACTATTTATTATTAAGATAACCTCTATATTTTTTTTATAATTAATATTTTCATAGAAAAGTTGGTAATGATTTAAGTTAAAAATTGAATCCCAACAAAATTACAGATCGGTGGATAGTCGTGGAAACAGTCAAGTACAATGTAAGATATGTAATGTAAGTTATAAATACAATAACCCATATACATAGGGCAATGTAATGTAACCTGTAGAATTATTGTGTGTGCCTTTGTGTCATGAGTCAGGGCTCCGTTGCTTTTCTGGTACAGTCAGGTACGTTTGTTTCAAAAATGGTACAGCTACGTTCAAACTTGCAAAAATGGTATAGGACGCCACTTCAAGTGGCGACCAAGGAAACAGGTCCCTGGGCGCCACTGCAAGTGGCGACCAGCCTTATATCTTTTTTTTTTGCTTTTTCACTTGTTCCTTTCGTGCCTTTGTTATTTGCTAAGTATCACATTTTTAAGTGGCAATTTTATCCTATTGAAATTTAACTTTTGAAATTAAAATTTTTATTAACTTTTGTTCCGTATTAGAGTTTTGATGTTCTACTTTTACCGAAGGTAAAAATGTGGAAAAAATAATTTATGTAAATATGTTAAAATTTGGTCCGATTATGGGTAGTCCACATCAAATTTGTAGGAATTTTTTTGTGTAGGCATGTTTAGGGGCTTCAAAAACATATATTTACATGTATTTTTTTCATTTTTTGTTTGGAATTAAAGTATTCACGTTCTACTTTTGCGTAAGCTAAAAATCTTGAAAAATTTATTTGTGTAATTATGTATACTTTGAGGCCTAAAAATGACCATAAAACACAAATTTCACACTTTTATTGAAATGAAAGCGGAGGAAGACAACAGGGAATTATGAAAATAAGCATATAATGAAACGATAACCGCCATGCAAGTTCTTAAAATTCACTGAGATCAACAGCATAATTCTCGTCCTCGGCTTCCTCAATTTCCCTTGCAATTTGACGTTCCTTTGCAGCTCGAGCTTCTATTGCAATTTCACGTTCCTTTGCAGCTCGAGCTTCCATTTCCATTTTAAATTTAACTTGTTGTGCAGCAAATTCAAAATGTTTTGCAAGTTTAGCATCCTCAGCCTGCAAATCGAATGACCTTTTGGTTTTCTTGGTTTGTTTGATTTCGGTTTTGGTGCTTTGTGGTTTTTTGCCTTTGTCCATCTTATGCTATTGCCTTGGAGAAAATTTATTTTAGAAGAAGCTAGTAAGTTATGATTTACTAACAGAAGGGAAGGCCTATTTATAGAGGGGAATTGTGATTATTAATTCACCTTTTTGTTGATGCAAAAATATGAAAATATTTTAAACAAACGTCATTTTCAAGTGACCACACTAGTTTAGGAGCAGGTGATAGGTGGATGTGACAATTCAAATTTAATAGGTTGCAGGAAAATGTTGAAGATATATGCATTCTACTTTACTTTTAGAGAAATCAACTTTAATTTACTATGTCTAAAATGCACTGTAGAAAACGTATGAAACCAACCTACCACTTGCTTAATACTGTAGTCAATTATTTCATGTACTGATTAAATAAAAGATGAAGTGACTAGTCATTTTTTTGAAGATAAGAATCTTTGTAGTACTTTCTCAGAGTGCTTTTTTTCAATTATGCAGAATATGTTAATTATTTTCTGCTATGCATTCACGGGATGCTTCCAGATAAGAAATGTGACTACTCACATTTAAATTTTTGCAGCTTTTTTCAGTGTTTGCTGATAATATTGATGAAATCAACTTTATTTTTCAGAAATCAGCTATATTTGACTAAAGGCTAAGCCTGCAGTCCTTTCTCAGAGTGCTTTTTTTCAATAATGCAGGGTAAATTTAAGTGTTTGTTGTTGTGCATTCACATGATTTTGTTTGATGAGAAATCTGACTCCTCCAATTTATTTTTGTGCAGTTCATTTAAGTGTATTTTGAAAGTATTGTTGAGTCACGGGCTAGTTGAAGAGCAATCAATAATTTATCCCAAGATTCTCAGCTATAAAACAAGGTTGTGGTGAGGCTTGTTCACCCAACCACTTAAATCTAATTTAGCATTTCACACAAAATCCAACATGTCCAGCATTCCCGATTTGAATCTCTGCTTTTGTGATAAGTTGTGCGTTGAACGCACATGGTCCGATGGAAGAAATGCGGGAATAAGGTATCTCAATTGTCCAAATGGAGGCAACGGATGTGGGTACATTCGTTGGCTTCATGAACCATTAGAGGAGCGTGCTGCGCTTGATTTCGAGATATTGGAAATGCAACGAGTCAGAGAACTAACTCGCCATCAATTTGAATCAACTGATGAAAATGAGAATGACGGCGAGGACTCCGTGGAGGAGGATGGGATTGAGCCTGATAATCCCTTCGCTGGTCTCGATGAATCAACTGATGAGAATAAGAATGAGTACGAGGACTCCGTGCAGGAGGATGAGGAAGATGACGATGACGATGAAGATGAAGATTAATTTCTTTGTCTATGATAAAATGTGGTTTTTTTTAGTTTCCCCTAAAGAATGTCCTCTACGGATATTCATTTGTATTTCTTGTTTTCATGCAGTGTGATGTAGTGGAATGTGATGTTTTAATTATTTACGTACTTTTCTTGCACACTATAACACCATCATAATAGAAAAAAGACACAGTACAAGAACATAATAGAAAAATGCACACTACAAATACATAATACATAAATTAAAAGCTTAAATAATTGACTAGTACTTAATTAAATTTCTTCGTCGGACATGTAATCATCGGATATGTAACATGGATTTTGCTGAAGATGTTGTTCCTCAACAGTTGTTAGCTCTCTCCCACTTGCACGAACGGAGTCTTTGGCAAGTTGATAGATGTAGTGACGAGTTCTACGTAACAACATTCGGTTGTTCTCAATTCGTATCTGTTTCACAGCTCGAATGACTTTACGCTTATAATCATTCCAACCCGATGATTCACCAGTACGCGGAAACATGTCGAGCGAATGATGAATAGGGACCCTTGCACCCATAGCAATTAGGTCATTTCGCAAACGTTCCGATTCTTCACGGCGATAGGCCCATTCTCGACGAATGCCTGCAAAATATTCCACTGGATCGCTTTGTCTTAGACGCCGGTAGTCATCATTTCTTTCTCCGATCAACCAATTGCGATTTGTAGAGGATGACATATTTCTGTTGTAGTTGGTAAATTAATTTGCACTTAACCTATATGGAAGGTCATATATATATATATACATATACAACCCACTTGATCCTGCTTGAACTGAAAAGATAACTCAGCTTTGTAGGATAAAGTATTGAAATGACCATTCAACATTTTCATTTTTTTAAGCTGTGTCTCTGTGCTAAACTTCATTTCAGTGTTGAAGTGACAAAACAACTTTTTCAGAAATGGTAGCTGTGTATTATTTTTTAACAATTTTTACACTTCAAAAAATCTTACTAATTTGGCTATAAATTGGAAGGTTTTTATGTGATGTCTCTGTATCTAAAAAGTTAGTCATGTCTAATTCAAGAAACTCTTCATCTTCGATTAGAAACCCTTACAGACATAGTTCAAGCACTTTCAACTACTTAGGTGAACATGGAAGTGTAAGGTGTAACTGCAATCTACCAGCTCCTTGTCAAGAAGCATGGAAAGAAGGTACTATTGACCCAGGAAGGAGGTTCTTCGGGTGCAGCCAGTACAAGGTATGTACAGCATCACTTTATGCAAATTTTGTTGTTGCGAAAATATATTGAGTTTTGTTTAATGTGTTGTTAGGATCCTACAAGAAGATGTAACTTCTTTAAGTGGGCTGATCCATCATACACCGAAAGAGCAAGAGAAGTGATAAAAGAGTTGAAGCTAAGACTGAATAGAAAGGATGATGACTTGCACAATGCTTGGAAGGTGGATGAAGAAATTTGTTTGCTTCAAAATCAGGTTGAAGTAACAAATAATTTGTTGAAGAAGTTGGAGAAAGAAAACATGACATTGAAGAAGCTTTTGGTCTGTGCTGTAGTAGTAATCATGATTATTTCGTTATGGAAGTAGTGTAATTTCATAAGTAATTTATTAGTAATTGTTCCATGTTAAATTTGGTGGATGTAAGTTTGTTCAAGTAATGGAACGAAGTTGTGTTTTTAGACAAATGATACACCAAATAAAGTACAAAGGTTTAGATAATGAAGTGGCGTCGATGGTTTGGTCGCCAATCGAACTGGCGTCCCGAGGTTTATCTGTTGCGGGGTGAAGGGTTTTTGGGTTTGGGGTTTTTGGTTTTGGGTGAGCTCTTGCAAGAAATGGATAGGCAGAGTGGTTTGGAGTCGTGGTTTAAAAAGAAAAAAAAGTAAGTGTCGCCACTTCAAGTGGCGCCCAGGTTAAAAAAATGACTGGGTCGCCACTTCAAGTGGCGTCTTTGGCAAAAAAAATTCTTGTACGGCCACTGCTTCGCCTGTTGAAGTGGCGTCAGGCACATTTTTTATATATTGTTCTTTATAAATTATTGTTCTTTATAAATTATTTATCCTTATAAATTATTTGTTGTCCTTATAAATTATTTGTTGTCCTTATAAATTATTTGTCCTTATAAATTATTTGTTCTTTATAAATTACATTACTTATAATTATTTATTCTTTTTTATTATTATTTCTTATTTTACATTTGTTTCTCATTTTTAATTTATTATTTAAGTTGTATACTAATAATTAATATTAAATTATTATTATTACATAAATATAAGTAATAATATAGTACATAAATATAGATGTTTTTCCTGCATCTTATTACATTGATGCAGAACTCCGAATGTTTAAAGCTGTGGCCTTCTGTATAAATTTAAAGCTCTGGGTTTCAGTATAAATCACATGCCTGTGAAGTCATCATCAGCACTGCATTTAATCACAACCACTTTTTCATTGATACAGAACTCCGAATGTTTAAAGCTGTGGCTTTCTGTATAAATTTAAAGCTCTGGCTTTCTGTATAAATCACATGCCTGTTAAGTCATCATCAGCACTGCATTTAATCACAACCACTTTTTCATTGATAGAGATCCTGTTACAGTCAAATAAAGCTCCGACTGTTTAAAGTTGTGACTTTCTATATAAATTTAAAGCTATCAAGAAAATCTTATCATCTTCGTATATCATCCATATTTTCCACCGCACCCCTCCACTATAAAAACCCAATCAATACATGTATCTTGCAGCACTCCACCAAACACTAAAGAAAACTTAAACACAAAAACACTTATTTTTCTACATTACACCATATGGAGGGCTATGTGAATGTTAACTTCTTTTGGGGGGGAGAAATCATTCGTACTTTGAATGATATTAGGTATTCCAAAGATCCAAAGAAGCAGCACTACGTTAAGTTGGGAACTACGTATGAAGAGTTGAAGACCTATGTTTACGAGATCATGCAAATAAGTCGTTACCATTGGAAATTAAACATGACTTTCAAATATCCACGCTTAGGTGATTTCAACATGCCCAACGGATCCTGGCTCTCCCATATTACTTGTGATGTTGATGTGACGAGGATGCTCAGTGTTCCCGCTACCATGCTAATGGGTTTCGGGAATGTTTCAATGTTCATTGAAGCTGAGCAAATTGATATGGATGACCTAAGCTCGTTTCAACTGAATTTAGGATCACAACCAACACAAACAACATACGGAGGGGGCTCCACTCAACCACTTCAAGGGTATGGAGGGGGTGGTCGGATCAATATTTCAATACTCAAGCGTATGCAGGATATGGTGGGGGTTCAAGTCAACAATTTGAAGGGTATGGTGGGGGTTCAAGTAAACAATTTGAAGGGCATTATGGCGGGTCCAATGAAGCATTTCAAGGTTATGCAGGGGGGTCAAACCAAGAATACCAAGAGTATGGAAGGGGGTCTAGTGGCCAATTTCATGCATATTCTGGGGCCAACGAGTGTATGCAATTTTCTACACCACGAAATGTTGCAATTATGAGCTCGGGTAGGCAGTTAGCCGAGTTTGAAGTGGATTTGGGGGATAAAGCTAGGCATTCTGAAAGCGAAGCCTCGTATGACTTTGAGGACGACGATGAAGATTATTCAGAGAGCGATGATGGTGATGATGATGGTAGGATTTCACGAAGGATGGAGGAAGTGCCCTTGACTTTGGCAGTTGTGAATCAACATCATGTTCCTATGGTTCCTTGGTTCGAGACGGAGGCATATACACCGATCCCATATGATCACCGAAATGACATGTACCTTGATTATGAGGCAAATGATGATGGTTTATCTGTTGGATCTTTATTTGCAGACAAACAAAGTCTTCTTGCTGCAGTGAAGAAAGCTCATATTTCAACGGATCGAGACTACATTGTTAACAGAAGTAATAAAACCCAATTCATTGCGTCATGCACTGTACCGGAGTGCAAGTGGAGGCTGAGAGCTGCGAAGAGGAGGTATATGGATACTTTGAGATAACCGTGAACAAGGAAGAACACACTTGTTTGCTTACACGACCCTTGCAAGAGCATAAGAAGATATCAGCAAGAATGATATCCAAGCTTGTGAAGCCACTTGTAAGTTCTTTATTTAATAAAATTTATTCGTCAATTTTGTAATTTACTTCTAATTCCAGCCAATGTTGTTTCAATCATTTTACATATACTTTTAATCCTTGAAACAGGTAATAGAGACACCAGAAATAGCCATCAAAACAATTATACCGCTTGTTGTGAAGGAATATAACCATCAAGCGACATACTTCAAAGCATGGCGAGGAAAACAAATCGCCATTGAAGAGGTATATGGCAGTTGGGCTACAACCTACCAAACACTTCCGATGTTTCTAACAGCCCTTCTACATGCAAGTGAAGGGAGTTATGCTCAGATTGATGTTGTTCCTCATGTGGAGCTACGTGGTACGTCCGTTTACAAGCGTATTTTTTGGTGCTTGAAAGCAATTTCTGACGGTTGGCAACATGCCCGTCCAGTAATTTCAATAGACGGCACCTTCTTGAAGGGAACATACAGAGGGACGATCCTCATTGCTATGGGTGTTGATTTTAAAAATCACCCTTTTCCTCTATGTTATGGTTTGGTGGATGAGGAGTCGTATGAGAATTGGTCTTGGTTTCTTAAAATTTTGCGTGAACATGTGTGTAAGCAGAGGAAGGGTGTGTGCTTAATTTCGGATCGTGCTGGAGGTATTCTTGCTGCGGTGAGAGATCCCGATAATGGTTTTCGTATGCCATTGGGAATTCATAGGATTTATTTATTCCATGTCAGAAGAAACTTCAGCACACATCATCCAGGAGGTGAACTAAAGGCCTTGATGTGGAAGGCTGGAATTACAACACAAGTGGGAAAACATGAAACGCATTGCTGAAATTTCCCCGGCTGCATTTGACTATCTTGACAGAATACCAAAAACCAAATGGACCTTATCCCATGACACACATGGTGCTCGTTATGGTCAGGCTACGACAAACATGATGGAAGGTTTTAATGGCAACATACGGAGGGCTCGTTTTCTTCCGGTAACAGCAATGATGGAGTATTTGTTTTACAAGATTGTCAAAATTATGAATACATACCGGAACAGTGTTAAAGAAAGCCTCCAGAGGGGAGAAGATTTGTGCTCGAGTACCATGGCTATGTTAGCCAAAATTCAAACCAAGGCCACTGCACATACGGTCAGGACTTTCAGTCGTCCTGATGGAATGTTTTCAGTTCTTACGCAGCAGTATACAGTGAAAGGTGTCGTGAAGGGTGGTAACACCCAAGTCGTGAACCTATCCACGCGTAGTTGTACATGCGGGAAATGGGCGACCCATCATTTACCGTGTTCTCATGTAGTGGCAAGGTGTATGAAAAATAAACTTGATTGGCTCAAGTTTATTGAGCCTTACCATTACAACATGCAACTGCAAAAGGTGTGGAGACCGGTGATATATCCACTCCAACCTACTCCAATGTGGAACTATGAATTACCGACGAAGTGGCAACGATTTGGGAAATTGGTACCCGATGAGTCCTTGAAGAAGTTAAAGAAGAAACGCGGGGATAAGGGCCAATCGGTCAGAATTCGAACTGAGATGGATGCATCCCGTACTAGGATAAAATGCAGCGTATGCAAACAAGAGGGTCACACAAAAAGGAGTAAAAAATGCCCAGGACCCGGGGAGCACGAGCATGATGGTTTTTCAACATCTTTGTTTGCACTTTGTAATTTATTTGATGTTTGAACTTTGAATGAGATTAATTCGTTGTTTTCAATTTCTCTTTCCTAAAACTTCACGTTTACATAATTATTTAAAGCAAACAAATTGAAAACTAATTTCAAAACTACATGGAAAATGACAATACCATAGTCTTTGTAAATTGATGGAAGTAATACATAAAATCACTTGCCACAAACGATATCGAAAGTAAACAACTTCGAAACTACTTTCAAAAGTACATGAAATATTACATTGGCTGAGACTTTATTCATCATCGGACATATAGCAATCAGAGTTCAGATCAGGACTCATACTATAGAGCTGAAATATCCTTGCTTCTCTTAAGTCGCCCTCTTCAAAATATGCATCACGCTCATCACGTAGACTCTTTCGTCGTAACCGTAATCTCATCCGATTTTCTTCCTCTCGTGCACGAAATAACGCTAATTCCAGTTGTTGAGGGGTGTCACGCGGCATCAGTATGGCACGCTGTTTTGGTATTCTTAATCCATTCAACCGACATTGTTCTACACAACAAGAGAGTTGATGTTTTCGCCACTCCCACTCCCGACGCATTGTCCTTATTGACGTAGTTGAGTAATGTAAATTTGGATCGAGCGGGTAGTCGAAATCATCATCACACCACCAGTGCCTACCCATTGCTTTGAAAATATCACCAGGAGTATAACTCATATTTCAATTGTATGAGAGAAGTGCTAAAATGTTTTGTAGTGGTTGGGTGAACAAACTTCAACACATACTCGTTTTTTATAGCGTCTTCAGTGAAATCAAATATTGGGACAAATAAATAAGTCACAAGAATGCAGAGGACAAAAATATCGGGATTCCTCTATAATACATGTTGTGTTAGTATTCATTATTTTCACCTTCTGATTGTGTATAGTGTAGTCAACAGTAAAATAAAACTCCAAATGTTTAAAGCTGTGGCTTTCTGTATTCATGCAAGTTATTCAGTTTTACTAATCACATCATCAAAACTATGTGCTCAGGTGGGGTAATACATCACGTGCCTGTAAAGTAGAGTGGTCAATTGAAATTTTAATTTCGTTCAAAACATAAACTTTAGATATGGGATCACAAGGTTGTGTAGTCTCTTCAACCTGTTGTAGCTGTGCATCTCAGTAATGTTTGGTCTCATCTTCAACAATATGCAGATAACAGTGGCAGAAATTTACTTCAAGTTATTGAAATTGAGTAGTCACATCTTCCTATAACTGTGCTCAAAGTCATAATTCACATGTGTGTGCATCTCAATTATTTATGAATGCATGTTATGGTAAAGCTCAATAATTCATGTCCTACTTTGTGTGTGTATAAAGTTTTGTAGTGTCATCAACAATAATATAGCTGACATATTTTCCCCAAAGTCACTTGCATGAAATGGCTAGTGAAGATGATGGAGATAACATTTCCGATCATAGTTGCAACTCCCGTTGTAGTTGCAATTGGGATTGGAATAACCTTACATTCTCACAGCAACAAGCAATTGATGAAATATATCAAGCTGGTGATGATTATTATGCAGCACACCCGGATAGTCCCCTAGACTTCTCCCAACCCCCCTCTCAAACAGAAATCGAAAACACTTCCAATCCTCGGCCAATCACTCCAGAAATTCCACAAACAATCGATCCAATCCCTCAAGTACCACTCGCTCCAAGTTCCGATCATAGCTACAATTGGGATTGGGATAACCTTACAATTTCTCAACAAGACGCGATTGATGAAATGTATAAAGCTGCCGATGCTTTATATCAACCACAACCGGATAGTTCTGTAAACCTTCCCCAACAGTCCCCTCAAAGAGAAAGAGGAACCACTTCCAATCCTCAACCAATCACTCCAGAGCCTCCTCAATCAATCACTCCAATTCTGCAAGCCCCCCCCCGAATTGATTACAAAAGTAAGCAATGGATGGATTGTAACAGGTTCATCCAAAGTGGTGGTAAGATAATTTCTACAAATTTCATGTTTCTTGTAATGATTTATTATTCATTTATTTAAATTGCTAAAAATATGGAATTTTGCAGATGCAGAATATTACGCTAACATGTACCCGAATCCAATGAAATAGAATGCAAAATCCCTTATTCCGTCACTTGCAGGACTCTTAAAGGAATATCAAAATATGCATTTGAAGAATACGATGACTTTGTGGGCATAGACACCATACCAATAGATTATGCAAAGGGATGGATTGTAAGCATCCGCGACTCGGACCTATTTGGTAAAAGAATCATCGTAATAGATGATGGCACACGGCAAGTGGATTGTTATCTCCGATTGGATAGGGATAGGTACCCACTTATCCGTAAACCGGTTGAAGTCGGATGTGTTATTGTCCTCTACAAGATATGCTGTCAATTTGAGATCACTTTTGCCGCCGACGTTATAGACTACGAAAATTTCACTTTTCATGGGGGCTATTCAAATATATTAGCTGTATTCTAGAATCTGCTTTTCACTATGTAATGAATTAATAGTTTGTGTGCTTCATTTCATGTACTTTGTTTGCTTCATTTAAATAAAAATTTTATGTCAAAATTTGGAAATTTTTATCATTTTCGAACCTTAACAAAACATAATTGTGCATTATATTTGTTCATCTTTTTGGGTTTACACCAAAGTAGGACGTTAATACTATAATGTGAAACAAAACAAACGACAAAAAAACTTGTAAATTTATGTTTTTTAGGTCCATCAACATGCCTCCCCAAACTAATTGTTAATAATCATATTTGTAGTTGTCATATTCGGACAAAATAATACCATATTTACACTTATTCTTTTTTTTTAGATTTTTGGCTTATAAAAAAATAGGTCTTTTATATTTAAATTAAAACCTATAAAATTTTAAAAATATCATGTTGAAATTAGCTTATATTTGGTGTAAAATTGCCTTCTCACAAACCTTATTTCCCTTATTCGGGTAAAATCTGTCCAAGTATATAACTATAAAAAGTGAAGGATCGCCACTTGAAGTGGCGTCCATGTCTTAGTCGCCACTTGAAGTGGCGTCTGTTTCCTGGGTCGCCACTTCAAGTGGCGCCCTATACCATTTTTGCAAATCTGAACGTAGCTGTACCATTTTTGAAACAAACGTACCTGACTGTACCAGAAAAGCAACGGAGCCATGAGTCAGGAGATGTAGGAGAAAATATTAAATGTAGCCATGTGAGTAGTCTCCATCGAGCTGTCTATGTCAGGAATATGCGCAGGAGCACCATGCTAGTGGACCTAGTAAAAACTAAAATTTGGAAAGAGATGTGACCAATTCCCAAGAGAAATTCAAACAATAGCAAACCACATAGTCCGAGTTAACCCCGCAACGCCCCGAGTTCACTCACCCCGAAAAAGAAAAAGCCAACCGATCGAAATCAGTCACGAGGACCACGGAGTGTTGACTGGTAACTGAATAGATGTCATCAGAGTATTGTAGGAGTGTCGAAAACCATGTATGCAGCCAGAGACGATGAAGATCAGTTTGTACCGGTCAATATAACGGAGGCCTTCATAATGGAAAATGGTCAGTCGGAGAGGAAAAGTGATAGAGGTGAGTGATTGAGTTGTAGCTGGCGGAGGGTGTTGTGGAACCAGAACTGAAATGTACCAAAGCCACGAGAATCGGGCGCTGTAAAGTTGTGTAGAAAGCACATAATGACAGTGGCAACGACACCAAAGTTGGAGTTGGTTATTATAGTACGATGATGTAGAAAGAAAGGTGTAAAAGAAAATTGTGTTATCCACTGCGAGTCGGGATACAAAACAAGAAACCAGCCCCTTCATCCCCAAATGAATCAGCTGAACCCATAGGATCCAAACTCGTCGCGAATCGTCGGAGATGTCGGGAAGCTATTTTTCTTTATATACCAAATGGAAGCAACGAAACATACCCGTCCCTAGCACCGACGCAAGTACGCTAAGGTATGTCACCTATCCTCAGCATCCGTCCCTAGCACCGACGCAAGTACGCCAAGGTATGTCACCTATCCTCAGCATCCGTCCCTAGCACCAACGCAAGTACGCCAAGGTATATCACCTATCCTCAGCATATAACAACTACGGGATCGCCAACCACTACACTAAGCATGTCGATGCACTCGAGGGAAAAACAGACCGTCGCATAGCGAAAACCCCATCGAAACTGTAACTGAAACTTTAATAAAAAGCAAGATCCTCGTTCGAAAAACCAATCAAATGAGCCACCAAAACACTAATTGTAAACAAATATATTCGCAGGGGCCAACTTAACAGAATATATATCCAGAACTGTCTCAACCAAATTTGAGGCCCTAAGCAAATCTTAGAAATGAGGCCATTATATATATATATATATATATATATATATATATTAATCAAAAATCATAAATAAAAAGATATTTATATAACAACACAACTAAAACTAACTTTGACAAAAGTATTACAAATTATATAGGCAAATGAAAAAGACGTTACTAGCTTTTATATTTATAATTAAAATTCATTTTTAATAAACTTGACATTACATTTACCTAGATATATTATTTATGACACATATTTGTCTTTCAAACTTCTTACTTATGTACGTTGAATTTTTGAACTTGACTACATAATAATAATGTAATACAATTAATGTAAATCTTAATAAGCACATTTTTTAATAAACACGGTAAGGCAACAGATCAGTTACTTCATTAATATTTTTGAAAAACTAGTTTGCACACTGATTGTGAATATCAATGTCATTCATCTATTTAGTTTTTTCAAAGTAAAACAAGAATATATTTTATATTACTATAGTTTGATGTTATTTTTTTAAGGAATTTTTTTCCTTAACTTTTTTTTTACTAATTTGCTTTTTCATAAAAATAAACACTAAACTTTTTTTTTAAGTATATAATAAAGGACAAAATATATTTGGGGCCTTGTATGTGTTGAGGCCCTAAGCCAATGCTTATTTTCCTTTACTGTTAAGCTGGTCGTGTATATATCACCCAACAATGAAACCATCAAAAACAACAGTCATATAGCTGTTGAAGTATTTCAGTGACGGAGCCGAAGTGTGTTCTACCATCAATAGGTCGGAGGAGGGTAAGAGATACGAAATCGAAAAAGGTAGGAGGACCTCATTAAAAACCTCATTGGGGGAAAAGAGTGTCCTCCATTATTGAAAGATAGAATATTTATTGACATCCGGTCGGTGGAGGAGCCACCACCAAAAGAGGAAGGGTGGCTGAACGGTTTATTTGTTAGAGAGGAATCCAAGGAGACTTTATATTTAAAATATTCTATACCTTTTTTAGGTCCATCCTTTATTAACTTTCCTCTATATAAAAACAACATGCTATTCTAATATTTAATTTTATTTTATTTTTAAAAAAGTTTGTATTTGATCATTTATCTATATATGTATATGTATGTAATATGAAAATTTACTTATTAAATTATCAAACATTTATATTTGTATAAATTCAAATATGAAAATTAAGTTTGCGTAGTTGTGTATTCATGTAAGTTTATATATGCACAAAATTAAAGTTCAAATTTTGACTAAGAAAATTAAAAAAAATGTTAAATTTCATATCATATATTGTAACCGATGGTGAATGTCTAATTTTCAGTAATTATTAAAGAAATTTTATTTTCTGTTTGCTTTGATTTAATAAAATTTGGAATGATTTTAATCATTTTTAATATCGAGTAAGGATAATAGTATATATAATAAATAATATTTTATAGGAAATTTGACAAATATACTAGGTTTTTAATTTGTTATTACAAAAATACTATCTTTGTAATTAAATTACATTTATACTATTTTTTTAAAAAAGGTTAATTTATTTGTAAAAATACCATCTTATTTATAATGGCTGCGCAACAGGTTGCATTCAGTTGCATATGCAACCTCATATGCAAATGAATGCAACTAAAAATTGAAAATTAAATTTTCAATTTTTTGCCAACTTCGAGTTGTATATAATGGCTGCGCAACCACAAAAAATGAAAATTCAAATTTCAATTTTTATTTGCATAGGTTGCATATGCAACCTTATATAACCTATATGCAACTGAATGCAGCTAAAAACTGAAAGTTGAATTTTCATTTTTTTGCCAACTTCTAGTTATATATAAGAATTGCGCAACAACAAAATTTGAAAATTTAACTTTCAGTTTTCAGTTATAAAAAACCCCTATTTTATATTATATAAAAGAATCATTTATGTAATGGCAGTCAACTTAAAGAAATAAATTGATTAATTAAAAAATAAAAAGGAACATATCACAAAATGGGTGAAGGCCCAAAATATCCACAAATTAAACATTCATGATCAAAATACCTATCGCCAGCTCGGGCGACCCTAAATACCCACGGGACACGCTACTGGTGAAAGAGTGTTTCGTAGACACGCTGATAAGTAAGGCGTAACAAGTAGTTACGTAGTTGGGAGACATTCACTGTAGCTTGGGATGCGTCGTTTCCAAATGCGCATATGCATATACGTATTTGGAAGTTACGTATCCCTCGTCTTCTCCAAATCACAGCTTTGGCGATTTTCAGACGATTCTCGACAGAAACAAGGCAGAACTCCATTCGTTCGATTCAGTTATCTTCTATGTATGTTCTATACACCATTCAAATCGTCTTTCGACGATCTACACATCTGTACCCATTTCAAACCATTTAATTCGCCCGAGATTAAACCCCCAAATCGAAACCAATCTCTCTCTCTAAAATTTCCGTCGATCGAGCTCGTAGATGCCCCTGCGGGGCCAGATTTCGATAAAATTAGTTGGGGGAAATGGAGAGGAAGGTATGGTGATGGGTTTGGTGTGCTCAAAAGAAGTGGAGGTGTTTGGAGAGAGACGAACGGGACGGAGAGAGATCGGAGAGATTGGAGAGATCCGAGATATGGGAGACGAAGGAGAGGGTACAGTACTGCTACAGTATTTCGGACACGCTACACGCAATAGCGTGTTGCTTGGGTAGTGAGGGCCAACAGTTCCAAAAATTAGTAATTTGGGCCATGAATACCTCATTTTGAGATATATTTTGATCATTTTCTCTCACAAAATGAGCTAATTAGTTAGAGAAGAGGGGCTCACTTTATAAGACTTCACACATCATCGTTGTTAATAAGTAAACATGCAACAGATGCAAGTTTTCTTTTATTATAATGCTAATAAATAAAGATAGTTATTCTAAAATTTATTTTACTCAATACTCCCGAGGAAATATATTAAATATATTTGTTTACCAAGATTTTATTAGCATTATAATGCTAATAAGATTTTACTATTAAAAAATTTTATTAGCATTATAATGCTAATAAAATCTTATTAGCATTATAATGCTAATAAAATCTTAAAATCTTATTAGCATTATGCTAATCTTATAATAGTTATTATATTTGTTTACTATTTTATTTAATATTAAATATATTTGTTTATCAAGATTTTTATATTTAAAATTTACTTTAAATAAATTTAAGAAAATGTTATATGACTGATTTATTTTGTACCTGTATTTCCTGAGGAAAAAAGAATAAATATTCTAAAGTGTACCTCTATTTCTTGAAAAAGAAAGAAGAACAAATACTATAAAGTATCAGTGAAATTTAACATACACTATAAAAATTGAACGAATTACTTCCAAAAAAATAAAAATTAAACGGAGCGTGTGGACCTTATCTTGTCATTCCAGGTAAGCCTACTTGGTCCAAAAAAAAAAAAATGAACGAATTACCATCCTTGTACTAATGTAATGCCCGTGAAGTGTTTACTCAAATCAAGATATTAAATTACTCGTCCTCTAGCAGGGACATTTGAGAACATAAAGTAGAAGGTTAAACTGATGTTCTTGGTGTTGAACTATGATATCGTGTTGCCTGACCATCTAATTAATTATAGTTGCATTCCTCACTGCTGTCGAATCTTATAAACTAAACTTCCATTTGTTCGGAGCCGAGCCAGCTGGTTTTTTATTCTTACTTGAAGCTTGCTTTGGGTCTAGCAAGCATGCACCTGAGACAAGGTTTGCTTTGGCCGGTCTCTTCACCACATGGATCACCTGAGTGCCATCTGCAAATAAAGTTATATATGTTGTCAAATTTGATGCAACACCAATGGCCTTTGGCCATAATTAAAAGGTTTATAAATTTAGCGTTATACTTATATCCATGATCAGCAACCACATTGGTGAGTATCCTTTACTCGCATGGAAACCAAAGCAAGCACCCAATTCATATGAAAATTATGGACAGCTAAATCAGGAGAAAATTTATGTGCATGTACATAACAGATAACAAGTCATTCACTCAGTACTCACTACTCAGCATGACGGCTCCTATGCCTTCCTATATTTGCTTTAGATCTAATAGTCGTTTTGCATCGAGACTCACTTATGTAATGGAGTGGAGAATTATCTAGAACTTTCAAAATAAAGAAAAGTCCGCAAAAAATAAAAGAGGCGATCACATTCCAGCAACTTTTGCATCTAATAATAGAGCAGTAATCCAAATGAACTAAACAACAATGACTAGAGTATCTTCATGAAAATAGTGTAGTTACTTGATAGGTGATTCTGGAGCTCGTCCCGCAAAAATTCAAGCTCTTTCTGGCTGATAACTCGCGTATTACCTACAAGTAAAAGAAGTAAACTGAAACACTTTTTCACTGCAACACATACAAGGAATCCATCACAAAACCAATAAACTTGGCATTCATCAATTAGCAGCAATTTATTTCAAGTCCTTCAATACATGATACTCCTAAGTCTTACCCCAGTAGCAGAGCCACGTCCGAAACTACGATTGGATAATCTGCAACTATTGGAATTTTTACTTAAAAACAAATATATTACAGATAAGCATAGATACAGATATGAGATATCTTGGTGAATGCTAAATTCTAATACCGTCTGTACCAGACTCTATGTTATTTATGGTTAAAATATACTAATTTTTCACCCATCAAAGGAAATTTGTCATAAGATATGCTAGTCCTTTAACATATTTTATAAGTTGCTACTTGATAGTCTGATTAACCTTGATAATCTTGATATATTTTTTTAAAAGTAATTAATAATGACAATAAACCTTGGAATAAACTCGAGATAGGAATCTAAATTTGATACATATTGCTGGTTATATTGGAATCCTAAATCACTTTGTAACAGAAATAAGTCAGTCGCATGAATTTTGTATCAGAAATTAATAACGGCTAGTTGCATAACCTTATGTTCTTGACTACTGCTACATCATTACTGATGGAATGTTCAAAGTGAGCAGGAATATGATTGGTAAAATGGTGGACTCATGTCTCATGAGACCCAATTTCTCATGCTAAAGAGCATTTCATAAGAGAGTCCCAGATCGACCCCGTTAGCCACTGCCTACACCACGTGGTCCACATCTTACATATTTTTAAAGGATAGTATAATGCAATGACAATTCATGTATACTACTTCGATTACTTCAATATGTGTTTTATTGTGCACATTTATTAATACATAGTTCATCACAGATAGTTAGTTTGGTAAAATTTTATTGTTATATATATGTTGCAACTAAAAAATATTTAAGTTTGGTGGTTTCTTTTACACACACTCAACAAAAAGCCAAAGTTTCAGAATCATTTGTCGTTATATTAATTCTACTTGATAAACAGGGCCTTTAGCTAGGCTGTATTAAGTTTTCTGCTAAGTCTTGTTGCTTATGATTATTGTCTTTCTACTTGGGATATATTCAAATCTGACTACTGGCTGATGAGACAGTTGGTTTTTTGTGCATCAGTCCTTGCCAATTTCCCAAAAAATGTAACTTAAAACGAATAAATAAGAAGTGTACGAGAGACAGAAAAATCATAATACCAAACCAGCGGGGATCAGGCTGAATTCGAGTAGAAGGCAACTCCTTGGATTGCAAATCATGCTTAAGAATATTCCCTTTACGGTCTCGTTTGGGCCTCTTATTGTACATCTTGAGTCGTCGCACAGTAGCAGCAGTACGCCTGCCTTTGGTTCGGTTGGCATCAAGTGAATGCTTCGGTTTACCCGAAACATTCACTGATTTCCCTCTCTTGTTTCCCATCTTCTATGGCTCTGACGCTCAAGCAGACAACAAAAAGAATATGAAAAATACATATAGAATTCACAAAAAATACCAATCTACTAAAGATTGTAAAACAAAAAGGGCCAACATTAACCATCAGTTAGTTAAACAACCATGGCATGATAATACTAATGCTTGTCAATTGTATCACCAGCCCATGCAGAAAAGAAAGCAATTTGAGAACCCATAATAGGGGGAAAAAACACAAACTAACGAATTTGGAACGTAGATACAGACAATAACTCATTCGTACCTCTTAGTGGGAATTGTAAAAAGAAGGCGCTCTGGCTCTGGAATAGAGTTCCAGGAAGATAAAAGCTAGAGAATGTAGTCTAGGTAAAAATTAGTACAAATTAGAAATTACCGACCCAATACTCTGGTCTGATAGGGCCCAAAAAAACTATTACTACAAGATATCAAACCCCATCATACGTACGTGGGTAGACAGAATTCCTTTACATGCACTTTGGGAATTTTTTCACAAAATCATTTAATAATTTTTTTACAAATTTTAATTAAGATATTAGAAATAAAAATAAAATTAAGTAATTTTTTTTTAAAAAAAAATTCAAAAATTAATAAAATAATTCAAAGCAATTCTATCATAAAATCAAACTTATTTCAATTAATTCTACAGTAGAATTAAATTTAAAATCAAGTTTTTTTCTAATTTTAATTGTTATTTTTTTTAAATTAATATATTATTAATATTCTCCATTGTAATCAAATTCAAATTTTAAAAAATATTACTTGTAACAGAATCAACGATTCTTTGCAAAATTCTTTATTAAAATCAATCGAACATACACTTATGTAATTATTCTAACTTTTTGATATCCATGAACCAATCTAAATGTTATTATTTTTCATCTAAAGACCACTAATAATCTGACAAAAAACCAAACTAATAAGTGCTAGTTTTTTTAGTTTATTTCATTTAAAAGTAAATTAATAATCTTTTTTGAAGAAATACAATAATGAAGGGATAATTCAATCGATCATGTAGAAACAAAACTGCACAAATTTTCGAAAAAATATTTAACAAAGAAAACGATACAATTATCATACTTTAATTTTTTTTCATATAAAAAGATCATTCTCATTTTACTACACAAATAAAACGAATTAATTTTCATGAAAGAATGGGGTTACTATTATATTATTGGAGAGACCTTTCACATGAGAGAATGGGATCTAGGGAGGGGTGTCGGGTCACTTCGGGATCGGAAAGTGCAATTTCCATCTCGATCCCCGAACCCTTACCCGCTTTCCGAATTCGCCCCAATTTCCAAACGGACAATATTTTGATCCCCGATCTCCGCTCCGAACGGGGATCCCCCGAGGAATCGGGGATTTTTATTTTTATTAAAAAATAAATTTTATACATTTTCTAATAAATTTCAAAATAAAATTTATTTGCTAAATTATGATATATAATATATGTTAGGAATATGTTGTACTTGATGATAACTTCACAATTAATCAAATTGTATAAGGTTTTGTAGCTGTCAACGGATGAGGATTTATAACTCTATCCGTTGACAGGTAGCTCATCACCGGATGAGGTTTTGTAGCATACTGCAAGTATCTCTATGTTATCAGTTGATAGTGTTTTTATCCACAGTCATGTTGACTATCAACGGATAGGCAGAATAGGGTAGCCAATTGTAAATAAGCTATGCTATGTAATTCTGTCTAAATGAAAGTGTATCAACAGATGAAGACAAAACTCTATCAACGGATACAACTCAAATCCACTCTATCAACGGATACAGCTCAAGTCTCAAGATCAACGGATACCGCTCAATACATCATCAACGGATGTCAGTGTACAACATCAACGGATAATCATTGACACTGTCTTCTATGATTAGCTGGGGATTAGCAGTTGATAAGGACATGTTTGACTGACAGATCACATGGGTTGATAGTAGATACAAAAAGCAGTATGGCAGCCATACTTTGGAAACACAGAAGAAAGAAACATTCTATTTACACTATGAATACAAGAAAGGTGCAGGAGACATGTCTGAACACAAGGACAACCTTTCGGCTACATGTGTATTTGGAGTGTAGTAGCAAGTCAACTAGAATTAGATTAGTATTATCTTATTCCAGTAGTACTTGTAAAACTTGGGATATATAACCAAGTGTAGCAACTCTTTGTAGGTTAAGAAAACATACATATTTGCTTAGGGTTTCTTGAATATCCTTAGAAGCAAAGAGTTGTAAAACGGCAGCTGTGTACATTTTGTATCACAGAGTTTTCTTCAAATAAAAGCTTCAGGTGGTGCATATTAACCACCTGATTTTATATGTGTTTGTGTTTAAATCTTACATTGCTATTATCTCTGCATAAATTTCTGGAGTTCTTATCAGAAATTTATAAATATCAAGAATTGTATTCAACCCCCCCTTCTACAATTATACAAGTGTGTAATCTGGGAATAACAATTGGTATCAGAGCAAGCTTCTAACATATTTGAAGTTTAAAGATCAACACACTTCCAACATGTCTAAGAAGGATTATGGAGTAAAGATTCCAGTTCTTGATAGAGAAAATTACTTTCACTGGAAAGTAAAAATGCGTCTACATCTCTCGTCTATTGATGAGGGCTTTGTGGATTGTATTGACAAGGGTCCTCACATTCCAATGAAGACAGCAACAAGAGTTAGTCTGGCTGATGATGTGCCTGACACTCTCATTCCCAAACCTGTTTCTGAGTGGAGTCTTGAAGATATTGCAGAAGTCCACAAAGACAAAAAGGCCATGAATATTTTGTTCAATGGTCTAGAAACAGACATGGTTGACAATGTTATTAACTGTACTACCGCCAAGGAAGTATGGGACATTGTTCAAACCCTGTGTGAAGGAACAGAACAGGTAAGGGAAAACAAGATGCAACTACTAATCCAACAGTATGAACATTTTCACTTTAAGAGTGGAGAAACATTGAATGATACATTCAGTAGATTTCAAAAGCTACTAAATGGTTTGAAACTGTATGGAAGAATCTATCAAGTTAAAGATTCTAATCTCAAATTTCTGAGATCACTGCCCAAGGAATGGAAGCCAATGACTGTTTCTCTAAGAAACACTCAAGAGTACAAGACATTTACTCTTGAAAGGCTCTATGGAACTTTAAAGACCTATGAGCTGGAAATGGAGCAGGATGAAGAGATTGAGAAGTCTCAAAAGAAAAGTGGGTCAGTTGCACTTGTTGCCAAAGTGGAGCAAAAGGAGGAAAGGACAGAAACTGCTAGTTCTACACCAAACAGGGAGGTTTGTAAAGGTAGAGCAGAATCAAGCAGGAGCAAGGAAAAGGTGTCTGAGGAATTGAATGCTCTTCAGCAGGATGAATTGGATGAGATAGATGAGCACTTAGCTTTTCTATCTAGGAGATTCTCTAAGCTGAAATTCAAAAGAAACTCTGGGGTGGCCAAGCCATTTAACAAGGATTTTTCCACAAGCAACTATGTGGATAAATCCAAAATTAAATGCTACAATTGTGGAATTGCTGGTCACATGATAAATGAATGCAGGAAACCTAGATCTGAGAACAAGGGAAAGCCAACTGAGGCTGTTGACTATAAGAAGAAATATTTTGATCTTCTCAGGCAGAAAGGAAAGGCATTCTTGACCCAAGAGTATGACTGGGCTGTTGATGACAATCATTCTGATGATGATGTTGAGTTAGTCAACCTTGCTTTAATGGCTGATTCTGGAGAGCAGGAAGCAAGTTCAGCTAGCAATCAGGTATATTCTACTAATCTCTCTGAGCTCACCAAAGAGGAATGCAATAGTGTTATAGATGAAATGTCTACTGAACTATATCACTTAAGTGTTACTCTTAAATCACTTACTAAAGAGAACAATAGGATTAAAGAGACTAATCTGTTTTTAAGTGATAGAAATGCTGCTCTAGAAACTCAATTTCTAGAATTTGAGAAAATGAGAGTTGATTGCAATAATGCTAAAAGTGAACTTGAAGCTGTGTTAAAAAGAGAGCTGATTTTAAAAGACCAGCTTGAAAAAGAACAGGGGATAATTGCTAAATTTCAAAGTTGTAGGAATATTTCACAAAACATAATAGAAGTTCAGGGAATATAATCATTTGTGAAGGATACCTGGACTCAAAAGAAAAAGGAGCTAGAACCTGGCCTTGAGGATCTAGAGACTATTTGTGAATCAACGGATAGTGATCATCCGTTGACAGATGAACCGTCAACGGATGAGAGGTATCCGTCGACTAACAAAAAGTCTGTTAGTAAGAAGGAACTTAGGAAACTGGATATCAAGTATGGTCCAGTAAACAAGAATTTTGTTAGTGGTGAGTGCAGCAAAACCAAATCCAGTGGGAAGGCTAAGACAGGTGATTTACACAACAAAAAGGCTGTTGGTAAATCAGACAATGAAAAGGTAGAAATTGAGGGCAAAAAGAAAAAGAACAGAAATGGTAAGATAGGCATCAACAAGAAAAACAATTACTCTCCTCACAAGTTTGCTCCTAGGAAAACTTGTAGTAATTGTAATAGTGTCAATCATCTATCTTCTAATTGCAAGATTGTCAACAAGGCTCCTGTTCATGTACCTCAACCAATGCCATGTATGCCTGCAATGCCTGTTATGCCTGGTTTGTATCAAAATGCTAGTTTTTCAAATCCATATGTGAACATGCCATATATGTCTAATCCTTACTTTCAATCTATGAATGTGCCACAAATGTCATGGAACATACCTAACATGAATAATATGTATGCCAATTTTCCACACATGCATGCATCCAATATTCATGCAAATGAGCATTTGTCAAACCCCATCACTCAAGCATCTACACCTAAGTTGAAGAATGCTAAGAGTGCAAAGTCAAAGGCTAACAAGAAAGGACCCAAGGAAGCTTGGGTACCAAAATCAACTTGATTTGTTTTTGAAATGTGTGCAGGGAAACAGAAGGAATCTATGGTACCTAGACAGTGGATGCTCTAGGCACATGACAGGAGATTCAACCCTGCTCACAGAGTTCAAGGAAGGAGCTGGCCCTAGAATTACCTTTGGAGATGACAGCAAAGGATATACTAAGGGATATGGCCTGATTTCAAAAGACAATGTCATCATTGAAGAAGTGGCTTTAGTTGAAGGTTTGAAGCACAATTTGCTGAGTATCAGTCAGATTTGTGACAAAGACTATGAAGTAAAGTTCACAAAAGAAGCCTGTGTTGTTTCTGCCAAGGAAGACAACAATGTGGTATTGACAGGCTTTAGAAAAGGAAATGTTTACATAGCTGACTTCAATTCAACATGCTCAGAATCCATTACTTGTCTCTTCAGCAAAGCAAGTAAGGATGAGAGTTGGCTATGGCATAAGAAGCTATCACATTTGAATTTTAAAGTTATGAATGATTTGGTAAGAAAGGATCTTGCTAGAGGAATCCCTCAATTGGAGTTTGTCAAAGATGGGCTGTGTGATGCCTGCCAATTAGGGAAACAAAAGAAATCATCCTTCAAAAGCAAGACAGAGTCATCCATTGTTAAGCCTCTTCAATTGCTACATATGGACTTATTTGGTCCAGTAAATGTCATGTCTATTTCAAAGAAGAAATACTGTCTGGTGATTGTAGATGATTTTTCTAAGTTCACATGGACCTTCTTCCTGCACTCCAAGGATTGTGCAAGTGAAATCATCATCAATCATCTCAGAATGCTAAACAATGGTTCTGAAGACAGAGTACAAAGAATCAGGAGTGACAATGGTACTGAATTCAAGAATTCCACAATGAAGATTTTCTGTGAAGAGAATGGAATTGTCCATGAGTTTTCTGCTGCCAGAACACCTCAACAAAATGGAGTTGTTGAAAGGAAAAATAGAACTCTCATTGAAGCAGCTAGAACAATGTTAAGTGAATCAAGGTTACCAACATATTTCTGGGCTGAAGCTGTCAACACTGCATGCTTTACTCAGAATATTTCCTTGGTCAATCAAGCTAGAGGAATGACTCCTTATCAGTTATTAACCAACAAGAAACCAACCTTAGCTTTCCTACATGTCTTTGGGTGTAAGTGTTTTGTGCTAAGGAATCATGGAGATAACTTGGGCAAATTTGAAGCAAAGGCAGATGAAGCTATATTCGTTGGATATGCAGCAGGGAAAGCCTACAAGGTCTACAATCTAAGAACCAACATTGTTATGGAATCTGTACATGTTGTGTTTGATGATCAAAAGATTCTAGGCCTAAATGATGAAGGTTACCATGAAAAGTTGGAATTTGAGAATGAAGGTGAAGGAAGAATGTACTATGATGATAATGAGGAAAATGAAGATCATGACCACAGAGATCCACCTAGAGCTGTTATACCAACTAGAAGTGATGCTTACACTGAAAATGAAGCATCCGTTGACAGTCATTCTGCAACATCCGTTGACAGTCATTCTGCAACATCCGTTGACACTATTAGAGATGCATCCGTTGACAGATATTCTCAAGCATCCGTCGACAGGCAAAATAATGCATCCATTGACAGTCAACTTCATAATTCAGCAAGGACAACAAACTCAGGGGGAGTTTCTCAAGGTCAAAATTCAATGCTAAATCAACATGATCATGGAAATGAAGCAACCTCATCAAGATCAAACCTTCCACCTGCAAGAAAATGGACTAGAAATCATCCATTTGAGTTAATCATTGGTGAATCAAATTCAAGAGTCCAAACTAGAAGGGCCACTCAAGCAGAATGTCTATACAGTAGCTTCCTGTCTCAAGAGGAACCTAAGAAAGTGGAAGATGCCCTTCTAGATCCAGATTGGGTGTTAGCAATGCAAGAAGAGCTAAACCAATTTGAAAGAAATAAAGTATGGAAACTTGTGACCAAACCCGATGATAGAAGTGTCATAGGTACTAAATGGGTTCTCAAGAATAAGACAGATGAAAATGGCATAATTGTGAGGAATAAATCTAGATTAGTGGCAAAGGGCTATTCTCAAGAAGAAGGAATAGATTTTGATGAAACTTTTGCTCCAGTGGCAAGACTTGAGGCAATAATAATCTTTCTAGCCTATGCAGCACATGCCAATTTCAAAGTCTATCAGATGGATGTCAAAAGTGCCTTTCTAAATGGGGAACTGGAAGAAGAGGTCTATGTCCATCAACCTCCTGGTTTTGAGGATCCAGAATTTCCAGAATATGTATATCTTCTCATGAAAGCACTTTATGGTTTGAAGCAAGCACCAAGAGCCTGGTATGACACTTTATCTCAATTTCTTTTGGAGAACCACTTCACTAGAGGTACAGTAGATAAAACCTTATTTCATAGGGATATTAATGGCTCTTCAATACTTGTTCAAATCTATGTAAATGATATTATTTTTGGGTCTACAGATGAGAAGCTTTGTAAAAAGTTTGCCAAACTTATGCAAAGTAGGTATGAAATGAGCATGATGGGTGAATTAACTTACTTTCTTGGCCTACAAGTAAAGCAAGTTAATGAGGGCATTTTCATAAGTCAAACAAAATATATTTATGATCTCTTAAAGAAATTTGACTTAATGGATTGTACATCTGCTAAAACACCTATGGCCACTGCAACTAAGCTTGAGTTGAATACTAAGGAAAAGTCTGTGGACATCTCAAGCTATAGAGGCATGGTAGGTTCACTTCTATACCTAACAGCTAGTAGACCTGATATAATGTTTTCTACTTGTCTTTGTGCTAGATTTCAAGCTGACCCTAGAGAGTCTCACTTAATAGCTATTAAAAGAATTTTCAGGTATCTCAAGGGAACACCAAACCTTGGCATTTGGTACCCAAGAGAATCTGGTTTTGATCTAACTGGCTATTCAGATGCAGATTATGCAGGTTGCAGAGTTGATAGGAAAAGTACTACAGGTTCCTGTCAATTTCTAGGAAACATGGTTGTTTCATGGTTCAGTAAGAAACAAAACTCAGTCTCCACTTCTACAGCTGAAGCTGAGTACATTGCTGCTGGAAGCTGTTGTGCACAGATTGTATGGATGAGAAACCAACTCATTGACTATGGTCTAAAAGTTGAGAAGATTCCAATTTTCTGTGACAACACAAGTGCTATTGCCATCACAGGGAATCCAGTGCAACATTCGAGAACCAAGCACATTGACATCAAATACCACTTCATTAGAGAACATGTGATGAATGGTACAGTAGAAATGCACTTTGTGCCAAGTGAAATGCAGCTTGCAGATATCTTCACCAAGCCTCTTGATGAATCCACATTCACAAGATTGGTAGGTGAGCTAGGTATGCTTAACTTGTCATAATTCCTAGTGATATTTGATTTCAATGAATTGAAGCTAGAAATGTGTTTTGATTTACTTGAAAGTTAAAACTTTCAGAAAAAATTTCTGCAGAAATTTTGTCTAAGGCAAAATTAGCTTATCAACGGATATCCTTTTATCCGTTGATAGTATAAACACATTACTAGATTTTTGCATGTCAACGGGTAACAGGCTATCCACGTCATCAACGGATAAACTGTATCTCAACCGTTCATTCTATATCCGTTGATATACATTTTTTTTTACCGTTGGTAACCGTGTATATCTAATCATGGCTGTACTTATTCTCATTTTATTTATTATCTGACAGTTACTTTTGACCAATGGAGTAATTACTTTTAATTATTTCATTTTTAATTCTTGAAAAATATAAAAGGCGGACTTGTACTCTCACATCTCACTTTTATTCATTTTCAAGCATATCAAAAGTTAACTGCATCTTCTTCTCTAAAATTCTCTGTAACCAAAGTTCAATCACTTCAATGGCGCCTATTGTTAAGATGATGTTTACCTATGAGAAGAACAATTTCGCGGCCTTTGTTGACACAGTGAATGCTCCAGAAGCTTACCACACTTTGATGAGTTTCGTGAAGAAATGCAAACTGTCATATGCTATGACTGCCACCACTCCCTTAATCCACGAGGTAATTGAAGAAATGTGGACATCTGCTGAGTACAATGGCACAGACGGTACAATTGCTTTTTCTTTAAAGGGTAAAAACTATGTGGTTAATTCTGATGTAATAACTGCTTGTTTAAAATTGCCTGAGAATAACTGTCTGAAAGTACCCACTGATGCTGAAATTGTTGCCATGCTTAATTCTATTAATTATGCCCTTAGTACTGAAAACTTAGGGAAAATTGTTAGGAAAGGAATGGTTAAAGAATGGAGCTATTTCTGTGATGCCTTCATTAAAACTTTTTCAGGAAAAATTAGTAATTTTGATGCTGTTACCCAGTCCATGCTAACTATGTTGTGTATGCTCTTAAATGATAAATTCTATAATTTTGGCACATTAGTTATGTATGAGATAGCTGCAAAGTTGGGTAAAAAGGAAACTAGGAGCAAGAATATCTACTTTGCTAGATTTTTAATGCTCTTAGCACTGCATGTATCTGAGAATAAGCTATCCATTGCTAACCCGGATAGCAAGTTCCAATGTTTTATTCAGGAGAAGAGAGTCTTAAGTGACCTAATTCGAATGAACCTCAATGCAGGAGTATAATTGGTATATCTACCAATTGTTCAGGTAACTATCTCTAACTCTGAAACCCCTATCTCCAACCCCCAAATTTCTTTGCCTTCTAGTGTCACAATGGAGTCTGTAGTTGTGACCAAACAGGCTCCTACCAAAGTGACCAAATCCAGAGTTCCAAAATCACAGTCTAAAAAGCAAACCTCAAGTGTCTCTCAAAAGACACCTGTTGTAAAACCTACCAAAACTCTTGAGGGGAGTGTGAAGGTGGTAGTGAGTGGTGAGGGACAGGGTGAACATCAAAGAAGCCCTAAGGATAAGGAAGGAGAGATGAGTGCAACCACCATTTCAGTCTCTCAAAAGACTGGTAATGTAACCTCAAGCCAAATTCCAGTTACACTCTCTCAACAGAGTGTGACTACTGAATCAAGTTCCCCACAAGGAACACTGCACAAGAGGGTTAGAGACACATATAGCCCAATCTCAAAAACCTATGGAAGAAGAGTGAAATCTAAAACCACAGGGGAATCACAGGGTGCACACACTGTACAGGAAACTGTACCTTCTCAAACTCAGCTTGATGTGGCTTCAATAAATGTGGAGTCACAGCCCCTTGATCTTAATCTTCAAATCGACACACATTACAATCCACCATCACCAACTCCATCTCTGGATGTGGATATGATATCTACATCAATTCCTGATTCTCCATCTTTAAGATTCTTGGAGAAGCCCCACTCTGTAATTGGTGGTCATCATCTTTTAGATGATTTGTTGGACCATCAATCTTCCCTTCCAGAATTCTCAACACAGACTGTGGCCTCAAACTTAAAATCAATCTCCACAGATTCAGTGTTGGTTTTCTCTTCAACGGATAAAATTATTCCTTCCTCAACGGATATCCTTCATCCGTTGACAAGTGTTTCTCCATCAACGGATGCGCCTCTATCTAGCCATCCGTTGACAGATATAACTACTCCATCAACGGATATTCCTTATCCGTTGATAACTCACTCTACCACTGCTATATCTGACATTCCTGTGTCAAGTGTGGAGGAGTTCTCAGTAGTTGAAACACTTTTAGGATTGAGGGAAGGGAGTGAGAGGCTGCCTTGTGAGCAGGCAAAAGGAGAGTTAAATAATGAGAGGCTGGCCATTTCTTCCGGTCAGGCAAAAGGAGAGTTTGAGGGTTCCACCTTAGTAGGTGAAGGTGAGGGTGTGAGAGGTGTGAGCCAAGGGGAGCCCTTGATGCAAGAAAAGAGAGATGAGGGGAGAGAAGGGACTACAGGAGAAATAAGGATGGAAGAAGCAGCCATTGCTAGTGAGTCAATGGAGGTTGAGGATGCAGCCAAGGAAATGGAATATCAAAGAGAATATCAGTCCATGATTGACTCCATTTCTTTGGATGCTGAAACCTTTACTCACCCTGTTCCTGCCTATCAAATTCTGGCACAACAGGGCAATGTGGAAGCAGAGGAGGCAATGCACCTAGTGCACACCTCACAGTCTCTACTTAGAGCTAAGGAATCTATAGCAGCTATGCCAACCACTGCTGAGAGTGAAGAATTTGAAGATTCTGAAGATGAAGACAGCCAGAGCCCTGAAGATGAAGGTGGTAGCAGTATTCATGATTTTACATTTGCTCACAGCTACACCTATCATCAACTTGATATGGAAATCATAAGGCAATATAAATCTGCCCTGGCTGAGCACCCAGAAGCAGATCCACAGAGAAAGGTTGTTCTTCTACAGGCAATTGACTCCCTTAAGTTACAAAAGATGCAAATGGTGATTCAGAGATCCAACTTAGAGGAGGTCAAGCAAGAAATCAAGGATGTGAAGATCTCTGTGGATTCCAAGTTAGAGCAACTAGCTCCTACAGCCACTCAGAGGGTGTTGCAACAAAGGTTCCTCAAAGAAGACAACCTGGCTAAGTCTGTGCAACTACTCACCTCAAGAGTGGAAAAGATGGAATCCCAGATGGAGCAATTTTTCAACATCAGAAACTGCAAACCCAACTGCTAGAAAAGTTAGTTGCAGCCCCAACTTCTAGTCAAACCCTTGATGCTAACAAAAAGGGGGAGAAAGTGGAAGAGGCTGTGGCAACTACAAGTCAAATCTTAATTTCTGAAAGCAGGGAAGCAGCAAGTGAGGGGGAGCAGCAGCCTACCATAGTGGTCAATCCACAGGAATTCATTGTCACAGCTTCCCCCAGCAAATCCAAACCTGTACAAGTAGCTCTATCTGAAGAGTTTGATTTCTCAAACCTGACAGAAGAGGAAAAGCTAGCCAAAATTGAAGCTCTACAAAAGATGAAAGAGGAAAACTATGAAAGGATAATGAGGATAGAAAGATTGATCAATCAATCTATTGCATCAACTCTGTTCTCTAGCCAAACCTCAGCTCCAACAATATCTACAACAATTCTGAAGGTGCTCACTCCAACAATTGTGGCTCCTACATTCTATGATGCTGAGCCTTCTCATGTTAAAGAATTTGAACCCTACATCAAAACAAGACCCTACTCACCACCAAAAGCAAATGGGAAGAACAAGTTACAACTGGACTTTCCATTTCCCAAGGATGATGAAGGGAAGCTGATGGGTAAGCAAATCAAGGAATTCAAGGAGAAGACTAACAGTTGTGTAAGAGAATGGATGGCTGTAATCATAAGGAATGGAAAAGTTCTAAACATATCCAACAGCCATCCTAGATTTGTTGAAGCCAAGAGAGAAGAGACTTCAAGGCTGCTAAGAGAATCTCAACCAAGCACTGAATATCAATATGAAAACTCAGATGAGAAGCAAGCAAGGCTGGCTCAAGAGTTATTGGATGAGGTAGAGGATGAATTGAGGGAACCTGAGGAAGTCCCCAAATTCAAAAAGAAAGGGAAATCAGTCCCCAAATCCAAATCCAAGAGAATAAAATCAAAGGCAAGGAGGCCTGTCTCTCTAGAAATTGAAAACAAGGAGACAGTTGGTTCATCACAACCTATTGATGTAAAAGTATTCAACCCAGCTGTGAATTTCCATGGTGAGCCTATAGTACCTAAAGAGGAACCAATGAATCTTGACTCCATTGAGGTTCCTTCATTCTTGCTGAAGCCTCAACAGAAGCCTATACAGAAGAAAAGGAAACCAAGGAAGCAACCTTCAAAGGAACCAATTCAAGTTGCTAGGGTACCTGCTATTGTCAGGCAGCCAATCTTGGAAAACAAGGATGATTTTATCTATCAGGCAGATATTGAAGAATACTCTGGCATGAATCTTTATCTGGATGAATTGTCAGAAGTAAGAGGAATTGACAAATATAGACATTTGCCTGAAAGATTGGTCTTTGTATACAAGGGAGGAATGGAAAGGACATGGCCACTACAAAGGGTTCTTGGAGAAAATTATCATACCTTAACCAAAGTGTTCTCTGCAATCAAGAGATACACAGGGTTCTCCAAGATAGCAAAATGGGAGATACTGGACAGAATAGAACAAATAAGGAGGGAATGGAACTCACCATCAAGTCTACCAAGGAAAATGAAGATCCCATACAATGGACAGAAAATCCACCTTCAACCCTTCTGGATGATGGAGTTCAGGGATGAAGATGGTAACAGGAGATTCTTCAGGTTAGAAGACCAACTACCAAAGGCTAGTTCTCAATACCTGAGATGGTTACAACAAAAGCTAAATCCAAAGGTAGATGAAGAAGATGCCTTCTATAGGCAACTCCAAATACAGATTGAGTCCAACTCTGCCAAAGAAGGAAAATCAAGGGTGATGCCAACAAGAGGAAAGAAACAGTCTTAATCTGCTCAGTCTAGAGGAGCACTTCTCTGTAAATTTCTCAAACTTTCAGTTTTTAATTTTTGTAGCTTAATACAATTTATGCATTGTTCTTTATATATCTTTAGGAATGTTTTGTTATCATCAAGGTCCTGAATTTATGATTTATTGCCATCAAGTATAAATTGGGGGAGATTGTTAGGAATATGTTGTACTTGATGATAACTTCACAATTAATCAAATTGTATAAGGTTTTGTAGCTGTCAACGGATGAGGATTTATAACTCTATCCGTTGACAGGTAGCTCATCAACGGATGAGGTTTTGTAGCATACTGCAAGTATCTCTATGTTATCAGTTGATAGTGTTTTTATCCACAGTCATGTTGACTATCAACGGATAGGCAGAATAGGGTAGCCAATTGTAAATAAGCTATGCTATGTAATTCTGTCTAAATGAAAGTGTATCAACAGATGAAGACAAAACTCTATCAACGGATACAACTCAAATCCACTCTATCAACGGATACAGCTCAAGTCTCAAGATCAACGGATACCGCTCAATACATCATCAACGGATGTCAGTGTACAACATCAACGGATAATCATTGACACTGTCTTCTATGATTAGCTGGAGATTAGCAGTTGATAAGGACATGTTTGACTGACAGATCACATGGATTGATAGTAGATACAAAAAGCAGTATGGCAGCCATACTTTGGAAACACAGAAGAAAGAAGCATTCTATTTACACTAAGAATACAAGAAAGGTGCAGGAGACATGTCTGAACACAAGGACAACCTTTCGGCTACATGTGTATTTGGAGTGTAGTACCAAGTCAACTAGAATTAGATTAGTATTATCTTATTCCAGTAGTACTTGTAAAACTTGGGATATATAACCAAGTGTAGCAACTCTTTGTAGGTTAAGAAAACAGACATATTTGCTTAGGGTTTCTTGAATATCCTTAGAAGCAAAGAGTTGTAAAACGGCAGCTGTGTACATTTTGTATCACAGAGTTTTCTTCAAATAAAAGCTTCAGGTGGTGCATATTAACCACCTGATTTTATATGTGTTTGTGTTTAAATCTTACATTGCTATTATCTCTGCATAAATTTCTGGAGTTCTTATCAGAAATTTATAAATATCAAGAATTGTATTCAACCCCCCCTTCTACAATTATACAAGTGTGTAATCTGGGAATAACAATATATATTTTAAAATCGATGACCTATTCTAAAAAATATTTCGAATTAATATCTATTTTTACTAAAAGATATAATTACATTATTATAATTAAATTAAATTTTATTATTAAACTTTTGAATATGTGATCCCCGAATTCTTTTAAAATTTTCCCCGAATTTTATTATTAAACTTTTGAATATCCGATCCCAGAATTCTTTTAAAATTTTCCCCGCTTCCCCGCCCCGAACCCGAAAAATTCTACGACTCTCCGACCCGAACGGGACGGGGATCGAGGTCGAGCGGGCCCATCCCTAATGGGGTCACTATCGTCTTGGATAATAAATTTTAAATTAAGTTGCGCATATACATGTTTTTAAATTACTTTCTCTTTATTTTGCAAAAAAAGAAAAAATTTACTTTCTCTTTGACAACTATGTAATATGTATTCATTTAAAAATACTTAAGTTAGTGATTTCCTTTAAATAAATACTGTATTTGGGTGCATGCCAGCAAAGCCGTAGGGAAAAACACACAGACACACACTGTTTGAAAGACCACATCATTTCAGCACCAACAGCCTCAAATCCACGGCTTGAAACAGCTCCAAATATGTGTCATCAATCATTCCCATTCCTTCTCAACCAAGTAACACCAAGATTCTTATTACATTCTTAATCTCCCCTGCCCTAATTTCTCTATCTGCTGTCATATTCCATATTCAACTATACATACATTACACATACATGTAACTTCACCCATGCCCATTTATAAAATTCTCTAAAGTTTCCAACTTTGTCACTTTCTCTTTCAATTGGGTGCTCAATTTTCCACTTTTAGCCCAAAACGTTGAAATCTTGGCCACCCATCAAGCCTTTTATACCTCTCATTTCTTGATTCTCAATCCCCAGATTTCAATTTTCCCATTTCTAGATTGTAATTCATCACATATTTGCTTGTATTGTTTGTAATACAATTGTTATACAGACAACATTTATGCTTTATGCTTGCTTTTCTTGAATTTTGTAGATATTTTTGTTTAATACCCTTTTGTTTCAGCTAAAGGTTTGATCTTAAATTCTTGAAATTCTGTTTTTAGACCAAAATGGGTGATAAATTTAGGCCAATTTCACTTGAGGACTTGCCATTACATTTGATTCTTGAAATATTAACCTCGGGTCCTTTGCGGGCTGTTGATTTAGTTTCTTTAGAGTTAACTTCTAGGACATTTAGAGCCAATGCTAGACTTGATACTAGGTTTCAGAGCAATTCCAATTTGGTTAATTTTGCGGCATTTCAACTATGTTGGTCTCATCCTTTATATTCTTCCATGCATTTGGAGGAAAGGAAGGCGCTTTTCGATAAGACTGAAGGAAATTGGAAGAGGGTATTGAGATTCTTGCAATCAGTGGATCAGTCTTCCGACATGGTCGAAACCTCAGCTGGCAATGTATTATCTCTTTTACATTACTCTAGTTTTGTAATTTAGTTCAGTTCTTTCACTTGCATCTAAATTTTTTATTTTTCTTGGTAGGTCACTTTAATTGGTACGTAATTAGTTTCATATGAGCTTGCGTTTATAATTCTGTAATTTACAAGCTTATCTTATCATTTGATTTGTTATTTTGTATCTAGTGATTGAGGGGGAATATTTTTGAAACGTCTTAATCTTAATTTGTGTGAGTTGATTATTATTTACAGATGCAGATTAAAAGCGGAAGATATCACACATTGCTGGTCAGTGGTTCATCAGTGTACTCTTGTGGTTCCAGTTTGTGTGGTGTTCTTGGTCATGGTTCTGAAACAACACAATGCGTAGCTTTTACGCGGATCAATTTTCCATCACTTGCACAAGTTACCCAGGTTTCTGCATCACATAATCATGCTGCTTTTGTCATGCAGACCGGAGAGGTTCGTATGTTTACACTTTATCATACCTTAAATAGAGAAAATAATATATCTATCTTGCATGTGCTATTTAAACGTTACTAGCAAAGATAGCCTAATTTGTCAATGAACTTCTTGTTTTCTTATGCCGGATTATATTTTGTTTGCTCATCCATGTGATACACACTAGTTGGAGTACATCCATTACAAAAAAGTCCAATATTTGTCCTTCTCTTTGTGCATCTTGTAGCACAATTAACATAAGTTTGCAATGATTCATGCTAAGTGTGCTTATCCATGGTGTAAATCTGGATGAACTTGATTGTACGTAACTTCTCTATTTTTGTTCACGCGTGTGAAGAACATTCATATGTTAATTTATGACTGGGAAGCAACTTATCTGTTGAATGACCTCCTGGTTCTCTGCTGAGTACTGTTTTGTCAATAATACTTGATTAGATGTCTTATGGGGTTATGTAGTTGATGAAACTTTCCATTTTGACCTCACCTAATATTATGCATTAACCATATAAGATATTATTCAAGCTGTTGCACATTACTATGTATTAACTTCAATTATTTGTGCAGGTCTTTACTTGTGGAGATAATTCATCTTTCTGTTGTGGTCACGGTGATACAAACCGTCCTATATTCAGGCCTAGGCTGGTTGAGACATTGAAGGGAGTTCCTTGCAAGCAGGTATTATACATTACTTTGTGGTAATCTGTTGCAATGTCAGTCGTTCTGTTTTAGAGGATTTTTTCCGTTAAATGACGCTAATATACAAATGTCAACCCACTTTGTGATATACTAATGTTTAGATCCATGTGGAAAGATTAAAGATAACTCTATACCATGTTTGTCTATTTGATGTTCATAATGGGCATTCAGTTCTACATAAGTGATATATGTGCGGTACTGAGGTGTTTAACATTGTTTTAGTTTTTGTCAAAGAGCGGCTCCAATAGATTTAGGTTAGTATATGGATGATCGAGGTTTTTTAAGTTTAAGTTCAGGATAGGTTCTCCCTTCACTGGACTTGCTACCGGAGAAGGTGAGGGCACAGGATTGCAGGAAGCAATGCAAGGCACTGGGATTGACTCTCATTAATTTATGTTGTGCCTCTTGCCTTTATGATCCCTGTCTTTAAATAATATTTATCTTTATTTACTATTTTCCCTAATTCAACATATTGTTCATCTTACGCATACAAATCTCTTAATGTCATATAGTTTGCTAAATTTGATCAGACCTTTTTAACCAATCTTCTCCATGTTTTTCTTCAATTATGTGATTCCAATATTCTTTAAATATTCTCCTAGTTGAATCTTTTCAACAATGTGTTGTACTGTATCAACTAAAAAATCTTATTTTATCAACCCTTATCTTATACTTTGTGTCATGATCACCAACCTCCAACATTTAGCTCCATGTGAATCATTGCCCTCGGCGTCATGCTATCTGATTTTTCCATTGTCTATACCGCTTCAACCATTTTGTTCAAGCCACATGATTCATCCTCAATATCTTCTCTTTATATAGTTATAATCAGGATTATTTGAAACATCCGCACCTCCGTCCTCAACATACTTTTAAAAAATCTGCATACTTTCTTGATGTTTTGAACCCATAGGCCCTAGTCCTTTTCTAGTAACTGCTCCATGGTACACGTGATATAACTACATCAGAAGGTACTTTTTGCTTCACAAGAATCTAGACCAGTTCGTTGAACTTAGCATAAGTCTTTTTCAGTTTAATTTTTGCCATAGTTAGGTTCTTGCTTTCCTTTTAGTTTATCTCCGTGTCCTATCGATTTGTTATCCGGACTCGGCTGGAAGTGTCCAACATGGATACGTATCCAAGTGTTGGACTCGGCAACATTTTTGAAAACTTTATATATTTTTGGCTTAAAAAAAGTGTCCGAGTGTCAATACCCATGTCCAAGTGTCGAGTGTCCAACACGGGTACTCATGACAAGATGAAGAGTCCAGGTAACAGAGTCGATATCAATTGCACAAACTCTGAATACCATATGTTGATTTTTTTAACTATTCTCATTGAGTCTCATCTTTTATATTTGCATCGGTACTTCTTATATGAAAGTTCTGGTTAAATATTAATCTATGCAACTGAATTTATGAATTTATGTAACAGATGAGACAAGTGAAGTGTGAAATTTAGCAAAGAGTTATTGTTATAACTACTTTCAGGATGTTTATTGTTACAATATAGTTTTAGGTAATAAAATGGATATTTCTTATTTTGTTAATATAATTTGAAGATGCTTACTGTTGTAATATTTTATTAGTTATTTCTTAAGCAACGATAGTTATTTCTTAAGCGACGTTAGGGCTCCTCTAAAAAAGGTAACATTAGGGTTTCGTTATGTACATAAATTAGGTAATCATTACATATATGATTGGCTAATGATTCTTACAACTGAGTTTATTTTGGAATTTGTAGTCCGTACTTTCAGCTGTAGTTTATTAGATGTAGTGATTGTGAGTTTCAGAGTATTTTAAGGTCCCTAGAGCTTCAAATTATTAAATCGTTAATCCTCGATTAAGGTCCCCCACCTCCTCTTTATACCCGCCCCACTAGTAACCCTTTATCGTTTGGTTGGCTGGTATCATGATTAAGGTATGGGTTTAGAATAAAACAAACTCTATACCTAGTCTTTGGTTGAATTTTTTTAATCTTCAAACCATACCTTAAACCTAGAAGGTATGGGTTTTTGAAACCCATGGGGAAGGTGGGTATGAGCTAAGTCACTCGGACTCGGGTACGGAGTGTCGGACACGACACGGATCCGAGTGTCGGGTTCGAAAATTCTGAAATTTTAGGACACGGGGACACCGTCCAAGATTTGGACACGTGTATGGGGACACGGCAAATATTTTTAATAAATATTAATATTAATATTCATAGTAATTTTCAGAATTTAAAAAAAATGTATTCAATTACTCAAAATTTAAACTTTTCAAAATTATATTAAATTAATATAAATTGATCATAAGTTTAAAAGTCATTATTTATATGTAATTTACAATTATGAAAATTTTATAAATTTGATTATTTATGGATAAGATTTGCAAAATCATGATGTCCAAATATAATAAAATATGTAAAATATGAACTTATAAATTGTGAAGTGTTTGGTAAAATATGAACTTATAAGTCAAAAAAATTGAAAAATTACTACCCAGACACAATTATAAGTATTAGAAAATCGGTTGAACAAATAAAAATCAATTAATAAATTTTGAATTAATTACAACAAAAATCGGATATATTAATTCTCACATTAGAAAATATACAGATCTTCAAGCAGTTTGGACTTTGGACTTTGGAGGTATCAATCCACGGGGAAAATCAATTAAATTGAAGTAAAAAAATGATTCTGTCCAGCACTAACGAATTGTTTTCTTTAAAAATTTGGGCATTAACTACCAACTTTACTTTACATTGTGGTCTGAAAAGCTTTCTTGATCATTACAAATCCATCCCCACCACTGTCCACTACAGAAAAAGCTTCCTCCTTCCTCACAATGGCGACCTGCAAAAAAAAATATTCCGGCGAGCTTCAAAATTTTTCCGGCGACGGCAACGACGGATCCGATTTCACGCCCACGAATCCGGCACGTATCCCGTGTCGCGTCCCGGGTCGTGTCGTGTCGACGCCGGTACGGCCGCGGGAATTGCCGAGTCGGAATAACTTAGGGTATGAGTGGGTGGTGCAAGGTGTCAATATAAATATTGTCACCAAGTCAATTGTTGGGTTGTGTTAACCTAATAAATATCTTTTCTTCCTCATGGTTTCATATTCTGTATTCGGAAAGTATATCGTGTGCAATCACTTAAAAAATGCTACGGCATAAGCTTGGTTGGTAACTATATTCAATTTAAGTAATGTACTTGCATAAAGTTGAGTTTGTATTATGCAGACTTTGTATTTTTATAATGATATTTAACTTTCCTTTTAGGGAAGCAACACAATGTTGGATCTCTAGTTTTACTTAGAACTCTATATACCTGATTTTCATTAATGACTATATGGCGCTAAAAAATCTCATAAAAACCCACCCTACTGCAGGTTGCTGCAGGGAGTAGTTTTACTGTATTTCTCACTTCTCAAGGCAATGTATATACGTGTGGGACCAATTCACATGGTCAACTTGGCCATGGTGACACTTTAGATAGACCAACCCCAAAAGTTGTAGAACTCCTTGAATCAGTAGTTCATATTGCTGCTGGTCCAAGTTATGTCCTATCAATTACCGAGGACGGGGTTGTGCACTCTTTTGGGTCAGGCACCAATTTCTGTCTAGGCCATGGTGAACAACAAAATGAACTTCGGCCACGTGCTATTCAATCGCTCAAAAAAAAGGGTCTTCATGTTGTTCGAGTCTCTGCTGGTGATGAGCATGTGGTGGCACTCGACTCTAGGGGACATGTAAGCCCTTTTAAAATCTTCCTTCTGATGCACATTTTTAATATCAAATTGGTCACTCAAGTGACGCTCATATATCACTTTGATCACTGATCTCAATGGGATATCATTTTAATCACTAAAGTCATAATAAATATCAAATAGATACCTCTAAATATGTGTTCGGAAAGTCAAAGTAATCTTTTGTTGAGTTGTACACATTTTTCTTGAATGCTACCGCAACCAAATGAAAAGTTGTTAAATTCTAGTATTTCAGATCATATATTTAGATTTTAAAAATCTTATTTACTATTTATTTTTAATTATATAGTTATTTTCTTTGATTTAATTAAAAATAAATAGTAAATAACCTTTTTAAAAATTAAATAGATGATCTGAAATACTAGAATTCAACAAATTTTCATTTGGTTGTGGTAGCATTCAAGAAAAATGTGTGTTAACTCGACAAAAGATTATTTTTACTTCCCGAACACATATTTAGAGGTATTTATTTGATATTTATTATGACTTTAGTGATTCAAATGATACCCCGTTGAGATTGATGAGCAAAGTGATATACCGTCTCCACTTGAATGACCACTTTGATATTTAACCCTTTTTTATTATTAATCATCATAATTGGTCAATGTCAGGTGTATACTTGGGGAAAAGGCTACTGTGGTGCATTGGGCCATGGAGACGAGATTGATAAGATTGTTCCAGAACCATTACTTTGTCTTAAGAAAAACTTAATTGTCCAGGTATTTTCAAATTTTCTTGAGGCATAATACTTCTCATTTTCACTGAAACAGTCTCCAAAGAGGACATCTGTAATAATATGTTTTTAAATGACTTTAAATATATCTTTAATCTTTCAAATAATGCACTGTCAGTTGTACTCAATTATATCTTTGTTGTACTAAATTTGACTTTCACTCCGGGGCCATCTAAATTTCTGTAATCCCGGTGGATCTTATCATATATATATGCTAACCATCAAGCCTAAGTAGTGGGTTGGTAATTTATGTTGTGGATATTTAAATACTTGAAATACTATTAGATTTCACAGTAGCAAATTAAATACAAATTTTAACCCAATTAGGTAAGTATTATGCTACCTTCTGCAAAAGGTAAATTTGTAATTTTATAACCATTAAGCCTAAATAGCGGGTTAGTAATTTGTAAAACTGTATATGTGTACCATCTAAACATGGTTGTACAGATATTTGTGAAGTATTTTCCCTGAGCACGTCATTATATCATATATTTGAACTTGCAGGTGTGCGCTAGTAAGCGAAAAACATTTGTTTTAACTGATAGTGGCTCTCTGTACGGCTTTGGCTGGATGGGGTTTGGTAGCCTGGGATTTCCTGACAGGGGAGCTTCTGATAAAATCTTAAGTCCTCGTGTACTGGGTAGCCTAAAGGGTCACTGTATATCACAAGTAAGCACAGGTCTATACCATACTGTTGCAGTAACGAAGCGTGGACGCATATTTGGGTTCGGAGACAATGAAAGAGCACAACTCGGACATGATTCTTTGAGGGGATGCCTCAAACCAACTGAAATATTTGTTCAACAAATTGCAGATTGACAATGTGTACTGTTTTATCAAGTAAGCGATCTTGATGTTCATCCCATTTCTTTACGTGGGTGCAAATATCTGCAGAACTTCAATTTATTTGTGCGCACACTAATATTTTTCAAATAAGAGTCGTTTAAGCTTTAAGCACAACTAAAGATACTCATTTGTTTTACTTAAAATGTTGTAATTTCTATGGCAGTTTTTTCGACTCTAAGTTCCTTATAGATAGGATAGTGAAAACAAATAAGATCATATTTCAAAAATTGTACATTTGTAATTTTTCAAAGTATACATAAAACATAAGAACTACAAGATTCTGAAATTATTCGTATTTCTAGAATATTGTAAGTTTTTAAAAAAAAAAGAAAAAAGAATGACATTTTACTTCGATGTGCACAAATAAATCTACCCCCAGCAGATATCAACACCCTTGGTGTGATGTAATTATATCCTCCACTTTGCATCTCATATTTCTAATTTTATCTTTGGTCTTGGTTTCCAATTTGCACATTGCAACTTGGGTCATTGTTTAAGTTTATCTGCATATCTTTCTTCAGCTGAGATGTTCATATTCTAAATTTGAAATACACAATTTGTTTCGAACTTTGATTTTGGAGTAAGGGGTCTATATGATGACATTATATTCTTGAATTACTTCTTTTTAGAAAAAGGCAGTCCATTCTTATCTTTAAAAAACTGATATTGAAGAAAAAGTTGTGAAAATCTTGGCTTCATATTGAGTGATATACTGTTTGGAGTTATCTGATAGCTGCTTGTGTATAAATAGATGATGGTGACATATATATGCTGAGATTTTAAAGCAAAATATTTCAAATAATGACAAGAAATTGTAACAAATTTTATGTAGGTTGGAGTTGCTTTATATAATCATTTCTTTATGTATTTATGTATTGTATATAATAAATAGTGGGCAGGTAGCCAGGTACAAACTATTTTTGTTATGAACTGGTGGACACCATTGCAGTCATTTTCAGTGTTCGCCAACTTGATTGTGAAAATGATAAAATGCCAAGCCATCGATCAATGTTGTTAGTACAAAGAAATGAGAAGAGTCATTGTCATGTTACTATGTTAGTATTTGAGTGAGACTTTGTTCAGAATAACCATTATTATTATTTTGGCTGAGTTCATGGACTAGGCTGTTGCCGACCAGACCATGGCTGCAGTGAGAACATTAGTTTTGTATCAATATTGGTTTCAAACTGAGTTGAGTTTAATTCCCCTTGTAACTAGTTGCATAACCACTCGTTTGTCGGTTTTGGGTGAAGAATCGTTGGTTAAGAAAATTATTCGTGATTATTAAGAGCGTATATTTTTGTGTAAGATTATATATTTCCGGTCTTTTGTCGTTTTCAAGTTGAATTATGTATTTTCACTTTTATTTATAAATTGCGTCTTTCTCATCCATTGTTTTGTCGTTTTCGATTTATATTGTAATTTTTAGAAACTCATCGTATGATTGATTGCGTGTTTTAATTCTTTTGTCGTTATTACTCCAGTTACACGATAGGTTAAAGGATTGCATTCACTTATTGGCCGTTTTCGTGTTTTTGCTTATTGATCATTTGGAATTTGATTTTATCACGTTGACGGAATCATTTATTGCCAATGAAAACAAATTATTTACGTTAGATTCCGTATATGATCGTACAAGCAAAATCCATATATGATCGTACAAGCAAAACAATAATACCGAATAAAGTCTATAACTCGCGGAAATTTTATAAATACATGTCCACCTATATATTAATATCGCCAACATAACCTAGATATATTATCATTAGTATCATAATATTTACTATAATGAATAGAAAAGGGTTAAAACCACTAGGATCTTCACATAATCTCAACTCTTAAAACAGAGGCCTAAGCTTCAGTACTCGGAAGACAATGGACTTGGAAAATAACCCCCAAAGTTTGTATACTTTTATATTCAACATCTCTCAATTGTACAATGTATATCATATAATGTCATAGTCATTTATCCTACATAGAGCACATTTCGTAAAATTCCTGACAATTGATAATATATACAAGAATTATACAACTAATTTGTGTGATTAGTCTATTTTAACCAAATATTTTGAAACACAAAAACCCTCCCTCAAGTTAAATCATTGTCTAATGACAATTAAACTTGCTTCAGTCGATAAAGTGCCATATATATGATAATAGCAGTAAGTGTGACATTAAAAAGCTCAAGATTGAAAGGACATATTTTACTAAATTAATCACTTTTACGCTACAGCTAATCAATTATTTTTCATAATAAAGGACAGGTTCCCAACCTTTATAGCTGATCTACTTCTACACTCTAGGCTCCATAACATCTTTAAGAAATGTATGAATGTGATTACAAATCTTTTAAAATCTAAGATAAGATTTTCCAACAAATTGGAATTGGAAGTGGCAAGTAAATGAGTATGAATATATTCAAAATCTTACCTAATACACAGCTGTGATTTTTAATAGGAGATTAGCATGCTAATTGCAGTTTTGACTGTCTTAATCTAGAGATAAAAAAGTGGCCACATAAAATCAGCATCTTCTTCCATAAAGAAACTAAGCATATTTCTTTTGTAATTGATTAATCAAAAGATGACAAATTATGTTAACAACATTTGTTGCTTTTTATTATTTAATGAACAAAAGTTCAAACAGAGAAATGCAACAAGTTCACCTCATACATTTATTTATTGTTCATCATCATAAATCTCTGAAATTACAGACCAAAAAACATAAAGCTCATATGTACATGTACAACTACAGCCTTTTGCCTCTCCTTTTCTTCCATTGGACCCATTCCTCTGCATTACTGTGAAGCTCCGTTTAGGACATTGAGTGAAAATGTTCTCTGAAAACCTCCAGCATGTTGGTAAATGTGACAATTCCGATAAGGCGACAGTCATCTTCAATGACCCACACATAATTGACACGATGAGTAAGAGCCTGGATCATCACGGCCACAAGAGAACTTCCAGGATGACACACAATTGCCTCGGCCCTCCTCACCATCCTAGCAGAGTAACTTCTTGATTTGCTATACCTCCCTGGCCTAGTTAATGGGGTGATCGGGGAACCTGAGGACTCATCGTCTTCTGAAGACGAGGAGGAATTCGAAGAATTTGAAGAGGAAATGTTGGAGGAAAAAATCTCGAATTCCTCCAACGTTCCCTCGTAGTTTCTCTCCTTAAGCCTTTCCTTCACCACCTTGACAATATCATCAGGAGGACCTCCACAATCTATGTAGGACATAAGGTCACCAGTTGAAAGTGTTGCGATAGCAGCTGCAACACTCTCATCACATCCAGCAAGGGTGAAAGGAGAGATCTCACCCACCAAAATACCATTGTTGTCAACAACTCCAACAGAAGTTTGCTCAGCAAGGGAGTGAGCTATGGCTCCGATGGCTGTTGAGGCAGGGGAGTGATACCAAATCGCCATAAAGTCGGTGCTAATGATGCCTAGTGACTCAACTGAGCGTGCTGAAACTGGGGAGAAAATGCCAATTGAGCTGAGCAAGAACCGGATCACATCCTCTTGAGTCAACCAACAGAATTCACCTCCATTATGAGTAGTTGAATTGCCCGAACAATTCTGCAAAGCTTTACTCCTAGAGCTGGTCTTAATTGGAACCACTAGATTCTGAGTTCCTTGAAGTATAAGATCAATAGCATCCAACAAGCTGCAACAACAAAAACAAGTATCAAGAAACTAATAATTATTTAATAAAAGAAATCATTTCTACTCAAGATTCTTGAATTATTAAAATCCCATTATATTACATAATTTCACAAATACCCACAAAATATTTCACACTTCCCAATACCGATACACTAAAAAACAAGAAATGCAATGAAACTCATGAACTTTACAGAGGAAAAAAACAAGAACATGTGAAGCATATCCAGTACCTTGAAGAGGGTTCCACATGCCTGACAAGACCGGGAAATGGTGACAACAGTGCCGAGAGAGGAGCGCTCAGAGCTTCACCGGGAGAACTCAAGTTGTCTTCATTGGCAAGAAAACATATGATATCAACCATGCAAACTTTTCCGATACAAACACAGTCTTCATCGTCTTGGTGGTGATCTTTGCAGCTCCAAACACTGATATAGTTTTCTTGGGAAGTTTTGAGGGCAGTTAAGGCTTCTCCGACAGTGACAGTGGCAGAAAGAGACCTCAACGGAGGCTTGCCGAGACAGAGATCAGCTACAACATAGTTGAGGAAACGAACTGCCATATAAAATAAAGTATATACAGAGTAGTTGAGTTTGGTGTAGAAGGAGAAGATGGAGTTAATAGAGAATAGAATGGGAGATATGAGGTGGTATTTACGAACTCTTTACAAAGTGTTGGGGGTAAAGAAACTGAGAGGCCATCACATGTGGTCTTCTAAGCGTACGGTATTTGAAGTACTAAATTTAGTAATAGTGATGCATGTGTGGGGTCCACAAGCTTTGCTCTATCTTACTTTCTTTTTCCATATTTTGTGAAAATTGCTGGCGGTAACCAATCGAGGTATTATAAACATTTTACCACTAAAAAATTACTAACATACATGTTGTTCCTGGTCTTTACACATCTTTTGAATATATTTCCAAAAAAAGACTTTAAAAAACTCTTTGTGCACAACATGTTTTGAAAACAATTATAAAAGAAAATCTTGTGTTATGGACCAAAATTACTAAAGGTTCAAAATTGGATGATTACTAAATTTGTTTTTTCATTATATAATTTTGTTTTCATCCTACACAGGTGCAGGGTTCTCGTGCATGATCATGTCGAAGTAGTGTGTTGCCCTTAGACAAGCTCATGTTTCTCTTGGTAATCATGGAAAAAAAAAGGGTTAGAAAATTAAATTAATATATAAAAAAATAATCATGATATGTTATTAATTTATTTCTATAAATTTCATAAATTCTATATAGTTTAAATTTTCAAATAATGTATCCACAACAAGTTCGAAGAACAAGGAATGAGTGTATATTATTAGTATCAATAAGCTATAAAATGTTGTTTAATTATAATAAATAATATATCTTTAGTTATGAACATAATATATATGATAAATTCATAGTTTCACATACCTTTACACGTTTATATAGAAGAAAGATTATATGTTATAATTTTTCACAGTTAAAGTACCATTAAGTCATAAACCGAATAAAACATATATAACCATTAAAAAGAAGCTATTCACGAGTATTGAGTTGGGATGTCCATTTGGTTGGATGGCGCATTTGAACTATTTTTAATCAAGAAAGAGGCTAAATATATTAAAAACTAATTATCATAAAAATTATGAACACTTAAATGAACTAGCAAAAAATATATTTCATATTATAAGTACATGTTAAATACATCAGTTGAGTATATTAACATTCACTTTCATTCTTATGAACTATACTTTATATCAGTAAAAAATATTTGTTCACTTAAGAAAATGTACAAATTATTTGTTGTTTTTTAATAAAAATGAAAATTTTTGGCATGAATAAAGTGTCATCCTAAAATAAATTATTTAAAAACTATCGAGTCACTCTGCTGTAAAGTCATTCTAGTACTTTTAAATTATTTAAAATGCTACTAGTATTTTTGTTAGACACGTTGTTTGTTTATATGATCTGTAACGGTTACACAACCTACGCCATAATTGTCATTTAACTGAAAGAGGAGTTCCTCAAGCCGAAATCTTTGAGCCTATCCGAAAATTGTCCTTCATTACATTCATCCATATCTTAAATTACTATTTGCAAAAATATATCCTATTTTACATTTTAATTTTTTACTCACACAGTGACATAGTATGCCAAAATATTATTGTACTTTTGGGTGTACATTAATTCAATACCCAAGTTAATAAATAATTAAATATTGTTAAGAAATTAAATATTATGTTAGTGAAAATATCAGTCCATGTGAAAAAAATGACAATGTTATATTGGAATTAACATCGGTTTGGGAATGTTAAACCTGAGGTAGACTTACTTGCTACTCTCTTTTTCCAGTAATTTTTTATACATTAGATTTGGACACGAAACCAAGAAAATATATAAAAAATAGTAAAATTAGATGAAAAATGGGTAACAAATAGTAAATTTAGATGTAAAGTGGGTAAATTGATAGGACTTATCAATATTTAATAATAAATTTGAGATGGTTGAAGAAAGTAGTGGGTGTAATAGTATTTTATATTATAGATTTGAGATTGTGGAGGAAAGTTAGTAGTTTTAATAGTATTTTTTATTATTAAAACTTTACTATTTTTTGAATGTATAGAAATGAAGGAACACCCCAAAATAGTAAGTGTATAAAATTGAATGGGAGAGAGGAACTCGTTCGGCAAAATATATTTATTTTTAGATTTATTTTATCTTAAAACAAGTTACTCCCTCTGGTCCATTATATAAGACATTTGACTTTTCTGCACGTAATTTTAAGTGTTTTAATCACATAGTAAAATTTATTATTTTTAAAATTTTCTTTTTCCAAATAAAAATAGAGTATTAATATTATAATTCGAAAAAAGGAAATTTTAAAAATAATAATTTTTACTATATTGTCAAAACACCTAAAATTACGTTCAGAAAAGTCAAAATCGGAAGAGTACTTTTTAGGCTTGGGAATGTTTAAACTTAAATAGACTTGTTTCCACAAACACAAATGAAGCTTGCCAAACAGACACAATTAAGGATCGGAGAAACGTATCTTTTAGAGTTTTTTGCTTAAGCTTAAAAAATATTATTTATAATTTAATTTTAAAATCTAACTTATTTACTTGAAAAGTAATAATTTTAACTTTAAGTTAAGTGTATTTGTTTGACTAATTTTGTTTAAAGTAAATTTATTTTTAAAACATTGATTAAAAAAATAGAAATTTATATTTTTTTTAACATAATATAAAATTATAAAATACAAATATATGTAAACAATATAATACGAGTTAAAATGTGACTTAAATATATAAAAATTGATATGAGAAAAAAATTAGTTAAAAAAATATCTCGAAGGTACTTAAATTTTTTAAATTAAAATAAATTAAAAAAGTTAAGTATACACAAACACAAATGAATTGGGTAACTTAAGCTATCCGAAACAGGCTTTTAGTCTGATGCTAAATTGCTAGCTGATGCTATTAATGGAAATATGGGCTGTGTTATTGTATTGAGTTAATTAAACATTTGATGAAGTGTTAGTCGTGTTTATTTGTTGGTCTGTGAATACAATACAGTAATTCATTTGCTCGTAAAGGTTGGTGTTCTATTTATATGAAGTCTTCCGGACGTTTTCTTTTGCTCTAGTATTTCTTGATTGTAATTCTGAGAAAGTTTTAGTAACGCAAGTGCACTTATTCGGGAAAGAAAAAGTTTAAATGGACTTAAGTCGATATAAGTTGTGTTTTAAGGGTGTCCAAACCCACCATGTGACATAACTTATTCACTTGGCACGCACCATTACTTCCACCATTATTCAAATGATATTTTCTCAGTCTCAAAATATCTTGTTCAGTTTGATTTTTTATATTATTTATTATAAACGGTTAACTACTAATTTATTCATAATTTATATGATAAAATATAATTATGAGTGATCTTGTTTGATTCGTATTTGTGAGTATTTTAATACAATGAAATTTTTATATTCAATACTAATACGAAATTAAAGATATTAATGATTAAAAATGTGTTAACAAATATATTCAAAGTAAATAGGAAAAGTTTTTTAAGACATAGAGAATACAATATATGTACTAGAATGTAATTAGATGGAATATTACATTTAATTTTAGTTATTATTGACAATAGAATTAAAATTGGGTAATTTATGATCACGGGCACTTTATTATCATGTGCATATACATGAAACTATTATAAGTTTAGGGGTTAATTGGCAAATTCATAACTAAACTCGTACTCAATTTGCAGTTGGGTAATCGAACTCAAAAAACTTGCAGTTAACTCATCAAAGTAATTAAAACTTGCAGTTGGGTAATCGCCATTAACTCCATGTAACGTCCGTGATGGAAAATTGACATGGTGTGCTGATGTGTTAAAATTATACACGTGGTGTGCTGATGTGTCATGTCTTCTCAAAATAATTCATCTATTTTATTTTATCTATTTTATTTTATTATTATTATTACTACATCATCCCATCACCACCTCCACCTTCTTCTCCGGTGAGTTCCCGGCGACCACCACCACCCATCTCCTTCACCTTGTCTCCTCCAATTTCCTTCCTCCCGCGCCGTCCATTCCCTTCACCAACAGCCACCTCACCGCCCCTCTACCACCAACTCTCTCGACCTCTCTTGCTGCTGCCACAACCATCACCGCCGGCAAAGCCGCGGTGATCCTCCCCTTCCCCGATTCTATCTTTCAACCACAACAATAATCACATAAATCAATTCGTGATTACACCCCAAATCAATTTATAATGTCAATTTCAACATCTAATTCAAGAATCTACAATCCCCAAAAATTAAGAAACCCAAATTATAATTATATAAAACTAAACTTGAGTCTGAGTTCCTTGAGCCTTTTCTGATTGTTCTGGGTGTGCACGTATGTGTAGTTGCGTGTTTGAGATCGAAGAGGAGATGGGATGGTGTCGGACGGTGGTGTGGTTGGGGAGGTAGGTGAACGGAGGTGGGTTACAGGCGGGGCTGTGGGGACGGGCGGAATTTCTCGCAGCCTCTTTTCTGTTACAAATATACATACAAATTTATGTATGTACTCGTAAATTAGAAGTCGGTGTTTTTATGCTTTCCGATCAGGGTTCTCGTCAGAAATGAATTGTTGTGTTATAGATCTGGTTTTTTGTTTCATTTCTCCTTGTTTGTCGGTAGATTTGTAGCTGTTGGTGGAAATGGTGGTGTTACAGGTGTGAGCTGTTGGGGAAGGAGAAAGGTTGTTGAAGGTTGTGGGTTGATGGGCGGAGTGGAAGAAGTGGTAACGGAGTAATGGTGGAGAGAGGGGACGAGGGGAACAGAGGAGGGAACGAAGTTGCTTGTTTGTATTTGTATTTAATTTCAAGATATTGATGTTTTATTTGTTTTAAGGTTTTTCGATTTAATTTTAAGTAAAAATAATGACATGTCATCATACATGGCAACAGTTAACGGGGCACCGTTAAAAGTCAACGAGAGTTAACGGCGTTGCAAGTTATTTTGTGTTTAGTGATTGAATTGTAATAAAATATTAGTATAATGACCCAATTGCAAGCCTTTTGAGTTCGATTATCCAACTGTAAGTTGAGCACGAGTTCAGTTATGAAATAGCCGATTAACCTTCAACTTTAGTCTTCTTCAATTAAATGCTCTAGTACTATAGATGGATCGCATCTTAGATTTAATTTGGCTTGCACAATGCACATATACTGTATTGTATGCCCTTGTGTAACATTATTTTGTTTAAAGTCAATAACCTTATTAGTACATCGGGTATTATATCAAAGTGTTCATCATTCTCATAAAAAAATATTAATTGATTAATCTCTACGAAGATTTATTTAAGCCACTGTAATCACCATGTATATCACTCGGTTAAATCTTGAAAAAAATATTAATGAAAAAGTTAACAAACAGATGATGGATTCTCTACAATCTTTTTATATTTCTTTTTAATTTTCGGTTCTAATTCTTTTTTGTAATCCATATTGCTCGCATATCATCTGCTGATTAGGATTTAATTGACTTCTTCATTAATTATTTTCCAAGATTTAACAAAGTGATATATATATAATAATTATAATGATTAAAACGAATTCTCGAGAAGATCCGATAATCACTTGATAGTTTTTGGCGAGAATGATGAACATTTAATATACAAACCTTAATACATTTCAATATACATGTTGTTTCACACACTGATTAACATGAGGTTTAGGTTAATGGAGATTCTAGAAGCTTTAGAGTTTCCTGAAACCAATTGCAGGCTAAATTAGAGTGTCACCAATAAATCACTTAATTGTCACCGAATTACTTTGATATAGATATTGCAGGTCACCTTTTTGCAATTTGCTGGTCGTTCTTTACTTTTCTTTGCATGTTTGCCGATCGTTTTCTAAGCCTGTCATTAAATTTTGGTACTACCAAAAACAAGTATTTTGTGTTATAATAATGTACTTAAAAATGCTTCCACCGTCAAAATGTTAAATTTTGTATTCTGTGATATGTAATATATCTGTCTGACTGATTAACAACCATGTTAGCTCTATAAACCACTCCCCTCCCTTAGTCCCAGCTAATTATTTCCGTTTTTAAAAAAGTGTTCGGCACGTATTTTAATATGCATATAAAGTATAGTTCTATAACTTATTTTTAAATTTTTCCTATTTTAAATAAAAATATAAACATTCCATTTTTATTCAAAATCATAAAATTGTAAAAATAAATTACGAAATTATATTTTATATGCACCTTAAAATACATGTCAGATATTATTTAAAAAGTGTAAATAAATGGGTGGGACGAAGATAATAATGTTTTCAAAACCTTTCGTTTTCGTAGTGTAACTGCACATTGTTGTTTAGCTAATTAATTAAAAGACCATTAACTCGTAATTAGATAATATTTTTCCATGAGCTTTAATTAGTTGTTAATGTACTAAGTATTAAGGTTTTTCCATGAGCTTTAGTTGTTTACCTACTTGACTACTTCCGCTAACATCTTCCTTACTTCGTTTTGCCAACGTATAGGACGTAGAGCACATGACAAACTTGACGCAGACAGAAATGCGTAAAAACACGATGCGAAGAAGGTTGAAACTTGAAAACAATAAACTTTTGAAAAACCGGAACCTTCTTATAACTTGAGTTACAATCTAATTTCAAAATAATGTGGGGTGTTTTCCCTTCTACCCATAGTTTCCGTTTTTTTCCCCCCAAAAATTTAAGTTTCTTTTATAATTTAGCTTTTACTTTTTCACTAGATGATAATTCGTGTAAATCAAGGGCACAAATTGAACACGAGATTAGAATATTAATATTAACAAATAAATAAACATTATTTATTTATGTAGTTATAAATCGAACCCAATATAAAGCTAAAGAAATTAAAATAAATATTTTATAATTATGTACTAGTGGTAAGGAATTGAACACGAGTTGAAGCTAAAAAAATTAAAATAAATAAATCTTATGTAATTATGTAGTTGCAAGGAATCGAACTCAAATTAGTGATAACCAAATTTAATATTTTAGTACTTAGATAGAGCCGACAATTTCGTACACGATACGAAAACGACACGAAAATTACGGGTTTAGGTTGACCTTTGCAGTACACTAACACGAAATTACACGAACACGAAATTACACGGATGAATTTAGTGTCGGTTTTGGGTTTACCCTTGAGTACACAACACGAAACGAAAATACACGAAATAAATAAATATTTAAATAATTTTATTAAAATTATATGAATACATATTTTAAAATAATTTTTTATATATAATTTTTGCATAAGATAATTACAAAATAGTTTCAACTTTTAGTTTCGCAAAACTTGAGCACACTTGATTCTATGTGACATATTGACTTAAGACTCGACTAGTAAAAATTTAATATTTAAATATTTTTATTTTGATTCAAAAATTACACGAAACACGACACGAAATGTACACGAAATGAAGGTACGCGAAACGAAACGAATTCTTAACGGATCGGTTTTGGATTTGGCATTACGTACACGAAACACGAAATTACACGACACGAAAGTATACGAAACGAACGAATTGCCAGCTCTATACTTAGGTACTATTACGTGCCAATAAAACATGATTTTGCACTTTAATAAAAAGTATAAACATATGATTTTTAAATAAATATTGATTCAGTATGATAAGATAGTCTTGTAATTCTCTTCTCATGCATTCACAGGGTAGGCACACGTCTCAAGTTTATTACAATACATCACAATTGTTTATATAGTAAATCCCTAATTCTCAATAATAAAAATTAACATAAAAACGGAACTCTCCGTTTTTAATTAATAATAATATTAAAGGTAAGTCTCTATTTTTCTCATAATAATATATTAATATATACCAGCCTATAACCCGTGCAAAACACGGATTATCATATGTTATTATTATGAATTAATAAATTAAGTATTTTATTGAATATAAAATTTTAATTTATTTTAATTTATTTTATTATTAATTTTAAATTTACATATTTTCCACACTTAATTTCATGACATAAATAAATATCATTAATTTAACATTTTATTTAAATTTATTGTTAAATATCTTAAGAATTCAATAGATATTTTTTAAAAATTATTTAGTGTAACCTAAAATCGTAGAAGAAAGAATTTTAGAAAGAAGTATGCGTTGGCGATGATTCTAATCGGGATATAATTGAAAACGTTTACAATTCTATAAAACATGTAGTTTTTTATTTTTAATAAATTATATCTCCCTCTGTCCCGTTTATATTGGCCACAATTCATTTTTTACATGTCCCAAAAATATTGGCCACGTTTCCTTAATGAATCAAATTAAGAGTTAAATATGTTAAATTTTTTAAAGAGTAATTTTGACAGTTTTCACTTAATTGCTAAACACGTGTCTTTTGATTGGTGGTCAATATAACCGGGATAGAGGGAGTATAATTTAACTGAATTTTGAATTTTTAACATGTTTTTATAAGTTTTTAATAATGTATTTTTGTACCTTATTGATGTGTCAAATTATACCTAACCGCAAGCGCACGGTGTCTATTGCTAGTACAGATGGCAAGCGGGTCGAATCCACAAGGAGACAGGTTCTACTAATTCCTTTTCAGTTATCGTTAATTGTTTCAAGGGTCAGACGAATATTGGAGAATATTAATTAACTAATTAAACAAGATTAACACTAATTAAACAGATGATAAACAAATTATTTAAAACCTAGGGCAATCAGGTCCACCATACTTACACAATTGGCTCTTAAGCTAAAGCAATCAATTTGATCCTATAACTAGAGTATGTTAATCTCTTTCAAGCATTAACACTCTCGAAACATTAAACACAATTAACCACTTTTAGTAATTCAATCAATCAGGTAATTAGAGTCAAGTTAATCTCTTCCAAGCATTAACGCTCTCAGAAATCCAATGATTCTTCCACACTCAAATTCAATTATGCTAATCGTATGTGTGCCTCTAGTAAGTAAATCTCTCGATCCATACCCCTATTTGCATATAATTAATCCATGATATCGGCCGATTACACAAATTAATGATTAAAACATATCAATCAGAATTAACCATAACCAATCAAACCACTATGAAAATCATGCCAATATTAGTGCAAACATGGCTTCCCTTTAAGCCCTAGAAATAACTACTCGCTAATAATTAAATAAGTAAAACAACTAGTAAAACAAGAAAACATAATTAAACTAATAAGAACAAAGAAAAGATTAAGAGAACAAAACCTCCAAACTTCAATGTTGTCACCCAAAAGAAGAGTCATGGTGTTTCTCTACATCTCCAACTAATAATAATAATCTACTCTAAACTATATTATCTGATCTAATATTACATCCTTAATAATGTGTCCCAAGATGTGTTTATATAGGCTCTAGATCTCTTGCCCAGCAATAAATTACCTTCTAATACAATTAGAGTTCAATTTAGGTACCAAAAACTACCCAAAATACAATTAGAACTTGAAAAGGGCAAAATAGTAAATTCTCTGCTCCCATCAGTCTGCTTGTCGCGCAATCTGCGCCCACCACACGCAGCCTGCGCGCGCGATCACTGTCCTAAGTTGTAGAAAATCTTCCAGGCTTTGCGTGGACAGCTTACGGGCCTCAAACGGACTTATAGAACTCCAGATATGGCCAAAACAGTGTAGACTGCGCAACCAGTCCAATAATTCCGAAATTTCATCTATTTTATCTCCAAATTTGCTCTTTTTGCTCCAAATCCTTCCCAGTTATGAATTCTTTATTTTCTACAATAAAATAATAAAATCTATTAAATAAAAATCCAAATCAATGCAAAACACAATAAATATGAGAATAAAATCATCTAAAATATATATAAAAATATATTCTATCAAACATCCCCACACTAAGCATTTGCACGTCCTCGGGCAAATAAGTGAAATAAAAACTAAGTCCTAACAAACATCACTTTCGTAGATGACACGATTGCATTGAGCATATGCAACAAGCCGTTAAACCCCTAGGCAACCCTAGTAGGACGAGTGTTGTCTCGTGAGGGTTTATAGTGAATATACCCACAAAATTCATCTAACCATGCAAAAGATCAATGCTAACACAACACCACACACACCCGTCCTCTCATGCCACTTCGACTTAAGAATCAAAATGAACATACGATGTCTTGGTGTCGAAAGTGCAAGTATCCACATAGTCTACTCAAAGAAGATGCATAAGATCATAGAAATTCATGTCAAATGTAAGAATAGTTTGGTAAACATGCTAAGCACACAAGAGCACATCTTTGAGACACAACCTGGGATATCCTATGCAAAAGCAGCAAATCACCGTTCACTCACAAAAATATTCACTCAAAACAAAGGGTAAGTGTTTCACTCAACTCCAACAATATCATAAACATGCTTCGTCCTTGTTATCAATCTAACCTTTAACGCAACATACATCATCAATGACAATCAAAAGGTCTTTGTTAAGGTTGTAACGGGGCTAGGGACAAGGTATGTCAAATAAAGCTAAAACAGGTTAATATGCCAAAAGCTAGTACCCAACAATACAATTCATTCCATTCCCTTTCTATTAAAACCACAAATACTTCCCCACACTTGGATTTTTCAATATCCCTTACATAAATAACTTGACTAGTCGAATGAAGAAGGATCATACAAACATAAAAATGCTCTCAAATTTATTTATTTTTTTTCTATTTTTTTTCTTTTTTTTCTGTTTTTTTAGAGCTAAGGAATAAGCACAATGATCCATAGATATTAATATGAATTTCGACTAACAAGCAACAACCAAAATCAATATTCCCCAATGGTATGATCATCAATAAAACCCCCCTTTTATGCACACCTTATCACTCCCTTAAGAACAATACTAGCCTTTGAAAATTAGGTTCAAATTTAATGTAAGGCTAATACAATAAAAAGGATAATGGCAAGTAACTTGGTGTGTCACCGAAAGAATAAGATTAGGCTCAAAGGGTTAACTAATGGATCATGTATAAATGGTTTGGATATATAGGAAATATGAGGTTATACCTAATTGCCTTTATCATGTTATCATCAATTAATGTCATGCATTTCAAGAAAGATCTCAAACAAGTGCTAGCAATGCAAATGACAAGTGGACACTCAAGCAAACGAAAAATCATGCAAAAGATATGCATATAGGCTCAAAACTCACTTGGTGTGACAAAACATAATCAATCCCAAGTAACAAGACTCTCTAACGCACCTACTTGTACTCAAAGCATATAGACCAAATTACCTTGCACATATTCATGTCATTCTAATCACTTACCACATTCAATTAAGTCTACTAGCTTCAACTTGCTAGTGTACGTGTGTGCACAAAAACAAAGCACGTCACTTCTCATACAAAAGCATCCATAAACACAAGATTCCTACGCATACATGGGTGTATCAAGCAAAATACAACAACTAATCAAATTGCATGGCTAGAATTTTTTTGGTATTTTTCAATTTTTCAATTTTTTTGAATTTTATAATATATAATTGTTTTTTGGATTTTTTTATCATTGAGAACTCATCCCCACACTTAAGCGAGTCAATGTCCTCAATGACTCATTAACTAAACAAAGAAATCTACAATATATAAAATAGAAGGAAAGAAAAACTCCCCTTTGTAGAAGCATGATCCATGGGTTGCCTCCCAAGAAGCGCTTTTTTTAGAGTCATTAGCTTGACCTCCTCAAAAATACTCCGATGGAAACGGAATATTCAATTTCTCGATCATAAACTCGTCACCACAAAAAGTAAGAGTGTTAGTGGTTGTCTTTATCCTGCAGAAAGTCTCCAAACAAGCATTAGTAAAATAAAATATGTCATTAATAAGCAATAGAGAGAGTGCTTGTGCAGTTTTGGAAAACTTTGTGATAAAACAACGATAAAATTCGACACCATGAAAATATTGAACTCCCTGGACATAAGGTGGAGGTTCTGGTGGTGGCTTTTCTTCACTCCTCACTTTCACTGGAGCCATTCGGACATCTTGGCTTATCACATCATTGGCTAATAAGACACTTCCATCTTCTCCCTCTTCTCGAGCTTGAAACGTAGGAGCCAGTTTGTATGGATCCTTAACCAGAATTTGAGAAATATCATCTTGGACAATATTTGTTATCACATCAACCTTGAAATAAGTGTTCTTGAGCAAAGAAGCCTTGTAAGTAGAGGCTAGATCGAGAGCAAATTTATCAATACATGGTAGCTTAGGCACAGATTGCGGAAGAGAAACAAAAACCATCTCTGTATTGCTTTCCTTTGTAGCCTCATCATCAGTCACATTGTTCTCGGTAGCAGCAACATCATTGATCTCATCATCGGTGGCATGCTCCTTCTCTTTATCAATGGCTTTATCATCAACATACATGGAGAAACTATCATATTCTTGATCGCTTGTGAGATTGATAGCAGTCAGGTCCTCTTCGGATCGGATAGATGATGATGGTAAATAGTCGAGATGCCCTGTAGTAGAAGAGTTAGCCAACTGTGCAATTTGAGATTCAATCGCCAAACTTTGAGTTTCTAATTCTTCAGAATGCTTTAGCAGTTTACTCAAGATATCCCACATCTCATTTGTCTGATCAGCTTGCACATCTACACTGGGTTGAGAAACATGTAGATCTTCTTGTAGAGGAGGATATTGATATTCTTGATGTGGCGGCTGCTCATATGACTGATAATATTGTTGCTCAAACTGTTGCTGATTATGATATGAAAAATTTTGAGCACCATTGTCCTGGTGGTAGAAATCTGGTTGATTCACCCATTCTTGATCAAAAGTGTTTGAATACTGATTGTACCCATATCCTTCTTCAAAAGAATTCATTTGTCCCCACTGAGCACTCTGAGAATTATAGACATTGTAAGAGCATTCAAAACCATAGTGACCCTGGACACCACAAATTGGACAAAAATTGTAAGTTTTAGGGGCCACTTGTGACATCTCATTGATACTCATTAGACGCATAGTGGGCTCTGTAGTCTTTGACATAGAAATCTCTCGAGTATGTGCCTCTACTAGGGAAGATAAGAGTGCAAAAGTATCAACTTCACCCATTGCAAACCTGTAGACACTCAACACAGCCAAGAAAATGCAGTAAAATCTGCCTCAATTGGAACAAAGGTTCCAACGAGACAATGGAAACAATCTAAACAACTAAATTAAAATTAACAAAAACTCGCTGTCTCCCCTGCAGCGGCGCCAAAAACTTGATGTGTCAAATTATACCTAACCGCAAGCGCACGGTGTCTATTGCTAGTACAGATGGCAAGCGGGTCGAATCCACAAGGAGACAGGTTCTACTAATTCCTTTTCAGTTATCGTTAATTGTTTCAAGGGTCAGACGAATATTGGAGAATATTAATTAACTAATTAAACAAGATTAACACTAATTAAACAGATGATAAACAAATTATTTAAAACCTAGGGCAATCAGGTCCACCATACTTACACAATTGGCTCTTAAGCTAAAGCAATCAATTTGATCCTATAACTAGAGTATGTTAATCTCTTTCAAGCATTAACACTCTCGAAACATTCAACACAATTAACCACTTTTAGTAATTCAATCAATCAGGTAATTAGAGTCAAGTTAATCTCTTCCAAGCATTAACGCTCTCAGAAATCCAATGATGCTTCCGCACTCAAATTCAATTCTGCTAATCGTATGTGTGCCTCTAGTAAGTAAATCTCTCGATCCATACCCCTATTTGCATATAATTAATCCATGATATCGGCCGATTACACAAATCAATGATTAAAACATATCAATCAGAATTAACCATAACCAATCAAACCACTATGAAGGATTCGTGGGATTCCGTATCTGCAAATGATGTTCTCCCAGAAGAACTGGGAAACTTGCTTGGTGGTTATCTTGGCCAGGGGTTTAGCCTCAATCCACTTAGTGAAGTAATCAATGGCCACTATCAGGAATTTCCTCTGTGCTGAAGCCATGGGAAAGGGTCCAAGTATGTCCATCCCCCACATTGCAAATGGAATGGGAGAGTTGATAGAGGTCAACATCTCAGGCGGTTGCCTCACAATTGGGGCATGCTTCTGGCATCTCTCACATCTCTTGACATAGTTTTGTGCATCAGCCAACATCTCCGGCCAATAAAACCCTAAACGAATTATCTTGTGAGCTAGGGCTCTGCCCCCCAAATGTTGCCCACAGATCCCTTCATGAACTTCCTCTAATGCTTCCCTTGCCTCTAGAGGCCTTAGACACTTCAAGTACGGGATGACAAACGACCTTTTGTACAGAATACCCTCAATCAAAGTATATCTCAACGCTCTTACTGAGAGTTTTCGTGCCTCCATGGCATTGTCTGGGAGCCAACCGGTCTCCAGGTGTGCCTTGATAGGATCTATCCAAGAGCCTCCTATATCAATTGGTGCCACTAACTTTGCATTAATGGTCGGGGCCTTCAGGACCTGAAAGTAGACACTCCCAGCATAATTTTCTATTTCAGAAGAAGCAAACTTAGACAGGGCATCGGCCTTAACGTTTTCTTCTCTCGGGATGTGCTCAACATGACACTCCTCAAACTGAGACATAACAGCCTTCACCACTCTCAGGTATTTCGCCATAGTCTCATCCTTAGCTTCGAATTCACCGTTTACTTGGGATATCACAAGTCGTGAATCTCCACAAACTTTGAGGTTTTTGACCCTCATGATTCTAGCTAACCCCAAACCAGCTATTAATGCCTCATACTCTGCCTCATTGTTAGTAGTAGGAAAATCCAGCTTTAAAGCATACTCAACCGTGAACCCGTCAGGGCTTTGCAAAACCAAACCTGCACCACTAGAATTTGTTTTTGATGCTCCATCAAAATAGAGCACCCAATATTCCTTTAGATCAGGTGTAAGTTCCTCTTCTTTTTTCTCTTGCCCAGGGGTAGTCATTATCTCTTGCCCCCCGACTTCTTGGTTGTTAATAGTACATTCAACCACGAAGTCAGCCAATGCCTGAGCCTTGATGGCTGTCTGAGGCTTGTATATGATATCGAATTCTCCTAACTCAATCGCCCATTTAATTAGCCTTCCACTGGCCTTAGGGCTATGCAATATGTTCCTCAGCTGTTGGTTCGTCAGAACTTGAATCTTGTGTGCCTGGAAGTAAGGTCGCAATTTCCTTAAGGCAGTTACTAAAGCCAAAGCAAACTTTTCTATGGGTGAGTAATTCAACTCAGCCCCATGCAACACTTTGCTTGCATAGTAGATAGGTTTCTGGACTTTCTCCTCTTCCCGAATAAGGACAACACTCAGGGCTTGCTCAGATACCGCCAGGTATAGATAAAGGGTCTCTCCAGGACTTGGTTTGGTCAATAACGGGGCTTCAACCATGTATTTCTTCAATTGCTCAAAGGCCTCTTGGCACTCAGGGGTCCACTCAAAATTTTTCACTTTCTTCAATGCTTGAAAGAAAGGCAAGCACTTGTCACCAGACTTGGAGATGAATCTTCCTAAAGCCGCTACCCGGCCTGTCAACTTCTGCACATCTCTTATAGAGCGTGGGGGTTCCATGTCTAAGATCGCCTTGATCTTGTCGGGGTTGGCCTCTATGCCTCTTTTAGAAACCATTAGACCCAAAAATTTGCTTGATCCAACACCAAAGGCACATTTGGCTGGATTCAACATCATCTTGTGGTGCCTCAGCACTTCAAATGCCTCTATGAGGTGCTTGATATGGTCTGCCTTGACCAAGCTTTTAACCAGCATATCATCGACATAAACCTCCATGGTTTTTCCAATCAGATGGGCAAATATCTTATTCACCAATCGTTGGTAAGTAGCTCCCGCATTCTTTAAGCCAAACGCCATAACAAGATAGCAGAAAACACCAAAGTCGGTTATGAAAGATACCTTAGGGATGTCATCCTTGTGCATCTTAATCTGATTATAGCCGCTGAATCCATCCATGAAGCTCAGCATCTCATGTCCAGCTGTGGCATCTATCAACATATCTATCCTTGGCAGAGGGAAACAATCCTTTGGGCATGCATCATTCAGGTCAGTGAAGTCTATACACATCCTCCACTTCCCATTCGCTTTCTTGACCATCACTGGATTTGCTAACCATTCGGGAAACTGAATTTCCTCAATAAAACCAGCCTCCAAGAGCTTATCCACTCCTTGCTTAATGGCCTCTTGCCTTTCCGGAGCAAAATTTCTCTTCTTCTGCTTTACTATCTTCCGATTAGGGTCGACATTCAATCTATGAGTTATAAGTTGAGGATCAATCCCTGGCATGTCAGCTGCTGTCCAAGCAAAAATGTCACTATTCCTTTGTAAGAACTCTATTAATTTGCCCTTCAGGGGTTCTTTCAAAGAGGCTCCAATATAAGTCACCTTCTCAGGGTCGCCTAGCTCCAGAGGGATAGGTGTTAAATCCTCCGCTGGCTTTCCCCGGTGTTCATCATCATCACGGACATCCATGTCTTCAATCGGGAGTACCTGCCCCCCGGTTCCGTCAACTCTCAAAGCAGCCACATAGCAACTCCTGGCCATTTTCTGATCTCCTTTTTGTTCCCCAACACCATTCCTGGTTGGAAATTTGACCTTCATGTGATAAGTAGAGGCAACAGCCTTGAATGCATGAAGTCCGGTCCTCCCTAAGATTGCATTGTACGTTGAGGCAGCCTTAATTACTAGAAAGTTTAGCATCTGGGTGGCCTCCTTAGGTTCTTGCCCTATTGTCATGGGCAGCTGAATGGTCCCTTCAACCTTGGACTCAACTCCATTAAATCCGTAGATTGGCATGTTAGTCGGGGTTAGTTGAGAGTCAGTATACCCCATCCTCATAAAAGCATCATGAAACAAGATATCGACGGAAGCTCCATTGTCTATCAGGACTCGCTTCACTTCCGAGTTTCCAATTACTGGAGTTATGACCAACGGGTCGTCATGGGGGAATTTCACCCCTTCAAGATCTGAATCATCAAAACCAATCACTGCCTCAGTCTTAGCACGCTTTGGGGCTTCTCCTGTGATGTGCATCACTTCCCTGGCATAAGCCTTTCGAGAGTTTCGGGTAGTGTCGGCCGCTGTTGGTCCTCCCCAAATCATATTGATTACTGGCCCTCGAGGCTGCGGGTTACGATTGCGATCGTTATCCCTCCTATCATTGTCTCTTCTATCATAATCCCTTTTATGGGCTCCACGGTCTTCACCCTTGGTGAACTTGTTTAACTTTCCCTTCCGGATTAAAAACTCAATTTCATCCTTCAACTGTCTGCAGTCATCTGTGTCATGCCCCAAATCCTTATGGAATCTACAATACAGATATTTGTTTCTCTTTTCGGGATCACCCCTGAGCGGTTTAGGCCAGCGAAAGTCCTTATCCTTCTCAATGTCCAACAAAATTTGGCTCCTAGGAGCGTTCAACCTTGTGTAATCAGAAAACCTTGACCCAAAACCCTTCTTAGGTGATGAATCAGAGTCCTTGCCAGTCCGGGGATACTTGTCCCTAGCGTCGTACTCTTGTTCTGACTTTCTTTTCTTTGAATCATTAGAGCCCTTGCCATTACCTACTGTGGTTTCCTTCTTAATGCTGTCCTCAGCCTTGATATATTTATCGGCTCTTCTTTGGAGCTCGGCCATGTTCTCAGGAGGGTGTTTTGCCAAAGACCTTTTGAAGAAGAGGTCAGTGGTTCCGTGTTCCAGGGCTACCATGGCCACCTTATTTTCCAGATCGGTGATATTCAACGTCTCCTTGGTGAATCGCTTGAGATAATCCCTTAAGTTCTCATTCTTCCCCTACACCACATACATAAGGGATGCAGAACTTTTCTCATGAATTCTACCACTGATGAATTGGCTGATGAAGGCAGCGCTCAGCTCCTTAAAAGAGCCAATCTAGTTTGCAGGTAGACGGCTATACCATCTTTGAGCCATGCCTGACAGAGTTTGAGGGAACGCCCTACACTTTAAGGCATCACTAGCAGGCTGCAGTAGTAGTGCGTTTGAGAATGTTCTGACATGATTTGCGGGATCGCCCGTTCCATCATAGGCCTTAATAGTTGGCATCTTAAACTTCCTTGAGATGTGGGCATTCATCACCTCCTCAGTAAACGGAGGTGTGGGATCGTCAGGGTCCCCAAGTGGCATCAGATCTTTGGGGTTACTCCTGGGGGTTTCCACCCTCATAGCTTCTCTTGTTGGGACATCAGCCCTCTTCTTTCTTCTTGAGGACCTCTCCAAATCTATAACGGGAATCCTTCCTGAGATTGGAGGGGGTCGAGTCAGACTCTGTCTTGCCTGTTCCCTTGCTATATCATCCTTCAACCTTTGGATCTCAGCCTCATGAGCCTTAATCCTCTCCTCAATTGTTTGTGGAGGTCCATCATGGATTCTTCGTGTTCTTCTTAGGGGTTCCTTGCTAGCACGTCGCCTCCTCGGGGCTTCATCTCGATCATCATCCTCAGATGATGATGAATCATCAGTATAGGGACCCGAGTAGTCATCATATTCTCGATCCCGGATCTGTAAGGCGTGTCCGCTCGGTCCAGGTTCCCTTCGTCGAGGGGGATAGTTAGGCAGTCCATACATAGGGTTGGTGTTCAAAGGGAGATCCGTAGTGTGGATCTGTACCCCCGTGCGATCAACGTTACCAAGAGGAGAAACCACCATCTGGAGAGGGTTGGTTTCTTGGCCTTGATGGACGATCACTGAGTGAGTCCCCTCTACATGGGGAGTCGTCCCTGGGGGTTGAGTGGGCAGAGGTTGAACGACCGTCCCTGTTGATGGGAGTATTTGTCCTTCCTCAGTGACAATGAGCGAATCTGAAGTGGCTGGTTGAGCAGAGTTAAGGGGCACGGCCTCGGTTGACGTTGTCCTTCGTGTTTGAACCATGGTTGATGTTGTCTTCCCACAGACGGCGCCAAATGTTGTGGATCAAAAACTAGGCTACTAGTATTGCGGCTAGGGTTTATGTATTTAATGTAAGGGTGTGTGAGCTTCGTGCTTTAATGGCTGCTCTTGTGCTCATGGCTGATTCTGCCTTCACAAGATGCCTACGTACTTTGATGAATATCAAAGATCAAGCCAAAAAACGTAGTTCTGAGGTGAGGGGTCTGACCCTTTATATAGGCTGAGAAGCCTTAGAATTAAGGTAGGAATTGGAGACTTAATAGATAAGTCACCTCCTTGAGGAAAGTTCTAGATCTATTCCTTGTAGGAATCAGTTTCCATATAGAATTGGATGCCTTATAGGATAAGTCTGAAAGAGATATTATCCTTATTCAATTCTTATTTGCTGAGCTGATTATTACCCTTAATATTAATTACGAATTTAATATTATAAATAGGGTTTGGGCCCAACTGGTGGGCCCCACGTTTGGACCATTCCGGGTATAATTAATACCACATTAAAGATGTCTTTAAGGCTTACTTTTAGCCCATATCAATTTTGTTACTAGACCATCCCCACAATAATAACCAGCAAGAAATAGTAATTAGTTATGATTTAAACTTTAAATAATTTTAGTAAGTATGACACCGAAAACAAGAGACAAATAATCCTAAGCCAACAAAACTACTCTACTAGGTGACAAAAATAGGCAGAACTTCCTTAGATTGTTAGAAAAATAAAAAAAAATTCCCAACTTCCAATCTAAAACAGGACAAAAACAACAGAGGTTATAAGAACCAATTAAAATGTAAAAATAGATGACTAGCACACGGATTTTGTGATCAAAACTCTAGCGGTTTGAACTTGTTCAAAAGACTACTACACAGAGGGCTAATTCTATAACATATACTGACTCATCTATAGCCAAGTACTAAGATTACAAATAATAATCATCCAGCCACCTGCAAATCAACTACAAGTTACCGTACAGTATGATATAAACAAACAACTATAGAACACAATTCCAAAGAGAGCGAAAAAATAAAATAAAAGATATCAAATTAAAAGGATATATGTTTATTCGGGTGAGGCACGTGAACACGCTGCCCTAAGGAAGTTTAGCCCCTTCTCGTGCAAGGTTTGAGTAGCAACTCCTTAGCGGTACAACACCCTCTTCCGATTTATCCCCTTCCGCGCACGAACGAGAAGAAGAAAGAACCTCGATTTTTTCCGCGCTCAAAATAATATAATATATAGAGTTGAGTAAATTGCACTGTAGTGGCCAGATAAATTAATTTTTGGCACTTTGATGGCCAATGTTGCAAATCTTGCACTATGATGGCTCGAAATTGTTTTTTTAGCCACTTAAATGACTACCGTTATCTTAGCCTTAACGGAGTTAGTTTGACAGGGGTATTATAGTCTTTTTCTTATCCTAATATACTTTTCTTCAATCCCAGCAGCAAACTCAGACTTTTCAAACAAAATAAAACAGATCCTTGACTTGGTTGAAAGTCACCCGGCCCATAAAAAGTATCTGGCAAGACAATATTCATTTGACGTCACCTTTTTATGCAGCCTGAATTCCTTCAACCTCCCGCATTACTTCCACAACCCCAAGTCCCAGAAAAACTGTGACCTAACTATGACCCATACAGAATTTCACATATGAAATCTGCTAGAAATCTCCCTCTTCTAAGATAACTCTTCAGGGAGTATAACATTTAACAAGTTACCATAAAGCACATATTAGATACAAACAAAACCATCAAGGCTAATAGTCCTAATCAAAGATAGTATTCAATCTTTTCATGCATATGTCCTGCCAAGAAGAAACATGACGAACGCTTTGAAAGGTGTCCCATATCTACCTTCAGGCTTAATCTGTGGCCTAATTAAGTCGTCTCTCATATCTTTACGCAAAGCACATCAATTGGTTCTAAAAATTTCCCTATAACCATCATCTACAAGAGATGGCATCCAAACTCAACAAGGTTGGTCCTCAGACTAGCTCTGACTTGTAATCAATGGTGAGGCTATAACAGAACATATAAAACAAACTCCACGAACTAAAAACGAAACAGCAACTCAGCCACACGAACAGCACTTAAAACTAGTTTTGAATGTTTTACGCTGCATAACTGGGAGGCGTCGCCTTTGCATATTAGGGGGCATTCGAAATCAATAACTAACACTTTTAGTTCTTTTAGTATTTCAACTCTTCCAATCTATTCAGATGAACTGGACATCCTATATTTCTTAGAAGATGTGAGAGATCATTTGGGCTGTCCCCTAATTTACCAACAAGACCTCAGGGTATTGAAAACAGGCAGTGGCAGAGAGATGCATTTCTTCTCGGAGTATCTAGGCTCTTGCTTACAGATTACAGATGACACACAGAATTACCTTCCCAATGAGATGTTCCCGAATTACCTTCCCATTTCTCAATAGCCTCCGCCAATTTCCCACCAATTTCCAAACCCCTACTCCTCATTTCCTCCAAAACCAACTTAGCCTCATCAAACCTCTTCAAACTAATCAACCGCCTAGCCAATACCCCGAAACACTCATGATCCAAAGCCTTATCTTTCCCCGCATAAATCAACACAAAGTCCACCGCTTGTCCATAATACCCCATTTTCAGTAATGCATTAATAACATGTATATGTGTTGAATACAATGTTGGTATTCCCTCATCCACCATTCTTCTCAACAACACTAAACCCCCGTCCACTCTTTTCGCCTTACACGCACCCAACACAAGCGCGTCGTAAGTTCTCGAATCATAAGCAATCCCCTTCTCATCCATTTCATCAACAACTTTAATTGCCTCCTCTAACTTGCCATCACAACAATAAGCTGTCAAGAAATAACAACAACAGACTAAATTAAAAAGAAACGAAGAAGAGGAGAAGGGGGTTGTAAATGTTAAAATCGAAGAATAAAATAGGAGAGTAAATCGATGGTTAAAGAAGAAGAGAGAATTGGGTTTGTGTCTGTGAAAAACAGAAAAGGAAAAAACAGAGTAATGAAAATTTAAGGACTATAATACCCCTCAGTATTTATTTAAGGACAATAATACCCCTGATATTTTAACTCCGTTAATGCTAAAGTTGACGGAAGTCATTTAAGTGCCTAAAAAAACAATTTCGAGCCATCATATTGCAAGATTTGCAACATTGGCCATCAAAGTGCCAAAAATTAATTTATCTGGCCACTACAGTGCAATTTACTCTAATATATATGTAAAGAATTTTACGGTATGATGATAATAGAAAAGGAATTTGATGAGAATAATAATTTTGTAACTTTCCCAAGAAACCTCCGAGAGACCCCAATTTGAAATATGGGTTGTAATATTGTGTTTGACTCTAGCTGATACAGATGATCCAAGTGTGAAAAGAAAATAATATAGATTTGTATATCTTTTTATGTAATGAGAAGTGAGAAGAAAAAATTATATAGATGAAAAGAACTTGTCCCACGACTGTCTTAGAGGCTTGCATATATACACCGAGAAAACAACCTCCAAAAGATACCCGTTGGAGCAATAAAACAAAAACAATTAAGATAATTATTAGCTATTATTCTCACAAAACATAACTGAAAAAAAACATATCAAAAATGATCTCAAACAGCTTAGAAAAGTAAATGAAATAATAGCTTTTAATTTTTTTTAAAGATATTAAACATAATATCTAACAAATATCATCTACTTATCTATATCTGTCAAACCTCTACAGATCCATAAGCCATTCCATCTCATCTCCCTCCATTGCCAATATTCCCTCCCACCACTTTTTCCCTCCAATTACAATACCCTAAACAATCTTTTCCCCAATTTTATCACAATTGTATCTTTCTCCAACCCAAAAGCTAAAAATTATTGAATATAAAACAAAATGTATAAGACACAATGTAAGCTCGCTTGATTAATATTACCGAATGGAAAATTACAAATTGAAGAGATAATCAAAACAGACTACATACTAGGATATTTAAACGACTATGTGTGATAACAGTACTTTTCACGAATTTTGTCAAATGTAAAATAGTTGAGGTCTTAAATTAATTAACTTACCAATAAAATATGGATAAATAAAAGTTAAATTAATATATTAGGTTAGACTTTTAGACTTTAGTTGGAACTCTTTAAGAATCTACGCATAGACCCACATGATCACATAATATATCCCATTCGATGTGTTTTAATATATACCCCTGATAAGCAGTGCGCTGCTGCATTGCAATATTTAAATAGTAGACTGATAGCATATCTCTTTCATCTTCTTCTGTGGTTCTTGTCTAACTGGAGATGTTACAACATGTATCACCTTCCACATGCAACTTGGTAGTATAAAATAATGCGAATATTGCTTATTAAGTCTTACTATGTCGCCGTAAAAATTGATTCCCTCAATCCCATTTATTTTGGTCTCAGCTGATTTTATAGGTCAAGTTTATCAAATTTTGACCTCAAACTATGATTTACCTTCTTATACTTTTTTGAATTTAAAAATTAAATTTCATAATATGATAAGTGTGTTTTGTGCTAATAATTTTTTAAAAAAATTATAATTCATATGATATAATAATCTTTTATATATATTATATGTCAACAAGGCTTTCCATGCCATTTAGTAATTTACTAAAATAACCCCAAATTTTATAAATATATTAAAAATATTGTTGTTGACATGGATTGAACCCATGACCTCTTACTAAGAATCTACTCTATGGTCACATCATGACCATCATGCTAGAAGTCCCCTTGATGAAAATTTGGAACTCATCCACTAGATTCTTAAACAGCTCTATTGTACATTTTATTTAACATTTATTTTAGAAATAATTTCAAAGAAAATAAAAGAATAATGTCTCTTTTCATTTATTATTATATATATTATAGACCACAATGCTCTTTCAAGCCCAATTTAGTAATTTATCAACATACCCCTCTTTATGTTAATGTTAAAAAAATATTTTTATTAGGAATAGATTTTATAATCTCCCCTATTATACAAAAAACTTAAATTTATGTACACAACCACTACATCTTAACAATTTCTGATATCTACATTTTTTAAAATTTATGCATGATAAAACTATCAAAAAAATATTCCCATGTCATATTATTATTATTATTATTATTATTATTATTATTATTATTATTATTATTATTATTATTATTATTATATTTTCATGAAATTTTAAAACTATAAAGTATTCTTTTTATATTATGTATGTGATACGAAAATACGACACAAATTCACATTGTACACGAATGATTTAAATTCAAATTTTGATTTTTGATACATGTGTAATAGTAGTTTTTGTGAAATTATAAATTATAATATTTATTCATATTTGTTACGCTCATGACAAACACAAAACAAGTTCACTTGGTACACGTATGGATGAGAATTTCACCCATCCCGTCCGACTACAATCCGATCCCCTTCCCATTTAGGTTAGGGATTTAGGAAATTTTTCTGTTTCAGTATGGGAAGTAGGGAATATTGTAAAATAGAAATTCAGGGGATGACAATGAGAATGCAAAATAATCTTCGTTCAGGAACCGTGACAGGTTCAATGATTATGTTCGAAGTCGGGGATCGCCATGGGTATAGCACTCTTCGATCCTAAATTGACCTGATACCACTCCTAGGTACACAACATGACTTGAATTCATTTACTGTCAAATTTGGACATCTTTATATAAAAAACGCTTATTGCAAACACTTATGTCTTAATTAAATAACAAAAGAATAGGTACATCAATTTTTTTGCCAACGTATAAACAAATGATAACAGAACCAATTAGTTGATAATAACATTTTAATCTAACTTGTTGACAAATATTAGATGAGTTCAATTAAAATTTAAAAATTATAATATTAGCGGAAAAAATTCGAAAGAAGTATACATGTTTAATGTGCGAGAGATGTATGCAGTTAACTATTTTATTATCATAATACCTATTCAGTTCGTATCTACCACAATAATAATTTAAAATATATATGAAAAGGCAGGTCGATGAGAGGTTGTCAAAGATTAATGAAAGATGATCGAAAAAAAAAGAGGAAAGAATGGACAAATTTGAGGTGACGATTAATTCTTATTTACCATTTTTATCGGTTATCGTTCTCACATTAAATAAGCACCACTATAAAGACGATTCTCGAAGTTTAAAATACGCTAATAATTTGAATTTATAACAGTTATTAATTGTTGACTTTCAATTGACCATTGCACATGAAAGGTAAAGCAGACTGATAGGAGAATAGAAAATACTCTATCGCAAAATTCAAAAGATATTATATGAATTAGAATACGGTCACGGGCTATAAGTTATAATTAAAATTTTAAAAAAAATATAGTGTTGACACAATGACATTCAAAATATATGTATAAGATTATTGTATGAGCGATATGACAATTAAAGATTTTTATACCTAATCAACTCATAATCATAATAGTGATAATTTCATAAGAATATGTGTATGTAAAATTATCATAGTTAAAATGCAGGTCGTGCATTATACGACTATCATGCTATCACAATAATTTCACTTTTAAAATTTTAAGATAGAAGTGTTTAAATTACTACAAAAGAAAATTATTATCGAATAAAAAAATTTGTTCTGAAATTAGAATGATAGTTTTATGAAATTATAATACAATAATATTTTTATATATATTATGATTATGCAATGAAAACAAGATATGCATTCACGTAATACACTAGACAGTGTGAGTTAAATTGAATGTTTTCGGCCCTCCTTATATCTTAAACTATTATTGGTGCTACCTTGAACAAAATATGCCCCAAATATCATTTTTTGTGCCTCTACGTACTGTTAATTTTTTTTTACTTATTAGAAAAGATGTGCCCTTAAATAACATCATCTTCTCGGCGCCCCATTGCATGAGCGGCTTAATCTCAGAATTGGCTTTGTACTATATGGTACTCAAAATTTAGAATTCATTTTTATTTCAAAATTTGAACGGTTACCAACTGTTTGCCTTAAATAAAACGAACCACGTGTAATAGATTGAAAAGAAGATATAACCGACTCAAACACGATTTGCGAAAGAAATTTTCGAATTAGAATGTGGCCCGTGCCTTGCACGGGCTTTCATGCTAGTTCTTATTATAAAATTGATCAATTTAACCAAAATTTGGTTAGAATTAATGGGATGGAGAAAGTATCCACTACACTCATGTTCTTGAACGATTTGAACGAGACAAGTGAGTATGTCATTTTTAATTTTTTTTGCCATATACATAAGTGACGTTAATGACTATTAAGATTGAGTATGCAACATAAATCAAAAGTTAGTGATGCCTACAAAATATTGTTTTGCCTTAATGACTATTAAAAACCTTTAGTTTTATTTAACTAATGAAGTTAGGAAAGGACTTGTTTTGCTTAGAGCATCTCCAATCAACCCACATCACATTTGTTAGCGATATATCCTATATGGTAGGTCCATTTAACTATTAAGATAGCAATTTAGCAGCTTCAACGCAAGTCTGTAACTAATAATTTTTTTACATGACATCATCTGCTTATTTATATCTGTCTAACTCTAAAGATCTGTAAGCCATTTCACCTCATCTCCCTCCATTGCCAATATTCCCGCGGGCCACTTTTTCCCTCCAATTACAATACCCTAAACTATATTTTCCCCAATTTTACCACAATTGTATCTTTCTCCAACCCAAAAGCTAAAAATCCTAGTTTATCTTGTTATCGAGGTCATGGATGTAATTTTTACAAATTTGTTTAACAACGGCACATTTATGATAAAAGAGCGGTTCACAAAAGGGAGGTTCATCCCTTAGATTTACCCCTTTTAAAAGCGAGGCTCAAGTTTAATGTTAATGTTGTAGGGGTTAACCGTTATACATATAATATATTACAAATTTGAAAAAGTTAACAAATATTATTTTTTAAATATAGATAATGGTTGTAACATGCTTGGAGCAAGTTACATTTTTGGTTATATATAATTTAGCTAACCATTAGTTTATCATATTTTAGCTAATGATTATAGTCATATGTGGTTGGAGATGCTCTCGGTGGTCGGACTACGCCTCTTGTATACTACAACTGCTAAACTAACTGTACGGCCTAATTTTAAATACACGCGATTACACATCAACTAACATGTCAAAGTACATTTTAGATCAAAAAGTAATTAAGCTGACTAATTACGTATAAAATATTATAGGAGAGGATTCCCTTTTCAATAATAAAATATACTGTATTTGAAGAGGATTATGATGCCTCTTTGTAAGTTTGTCTTTAATGACTTTGCAGCATGTTGATCTTGCTTATCCCATAATGGATGTTTAGTTCGTATTATCTCGTAGTATTTGTGTTTATTCTAAAGTTTGTGACGCCTATGCAAGAATGCAGGAATTATATCGTTTATTTTTATTATTGTAAAGAAGATGTAGAGCTGACACCTTCTTATATGAAAATATAAATAATATTAATTATTTTGATCTAATTACTTATTATTGATCATCACTTTGGAAATTATGTGATTTATTTTCGTATGATCCGTAAAATTTGATCTCATCAAGTATTGTATCCCTTAAAATAAACAATCATGTTAAAACATACTTTTAAGTCAAAAAGAAATCGATGGCCATGAGCCTGTGACATATCTTTCACCTATAATATTTTACTCGTTCATCATTGTTTGCCATATTTTTAAATTATACTACTATGAAGTCGAGTTCATAGAAATTAAATGTGTAAAAAATTTATTAATGATTTCTTGATGCAACGATATGTTTTCTTTTATGAAATGTTTGAGAGACAAAGGTACATATGTGTATTATGTTTAATTATAAAAAAAAATATATAAAAATATTAATAAAAAAGATATCTATGCTAAATACTTGGAATACGAAGTTTCAAAATTTTGAGTACAGATGACTGATCATGTGTGAAAAGTGTGTTTAATAAAAAATTGCGTAGTTAATCAAGAGAGATCGGAATAGCTGGCAAAGTCGAGCTATTTTGTCTCCAAGCAGATCGTCGAAGTTATTCATTGAATCTGAAATAAGTGGCTGGGGAAAGAAGAATCGCATGCATTTAACCATGTGCCAATGCCATGCACTATAGTGTATGTTTGGGGTATCTTAAAATGAGTAGCTTACAACTTATAATGTCATATAAGTAATAAGTAGAATAGATATTAGAGTGTTTGTTAAATCAGAACTTATAATCAGTAGATTTGTTTGGGTAAATCAGAACCTTATAAATTAATTTTTTTTTATAATTTTCAAAATATTTATTTTTTCATATATAACAATGGATATCAATGGATAGATCTCGATGAATAGGGAAATTTGAGTAGCTTATGACTTATAAGCACTTATGTCATATAAGTAATAAGTAGATCAGAAATTATAAGTGAGTAGAGTGTTTGGTAAATCAGAACTTGTAAATTAAGTAGAATGTTTGATAAATCAGAACTTATAAGTTAATTTTTTTATTATTGTTTTAAATATTTGTTTTTAGTATATATCAATGGATATCAATGGATAGATATCGATGAGTAGAAAAATTTGACATATACATATCAATTTTTTAATGAACGGATCAAAAGATATATGATTTTGAAGATTTGAAGAATTGCGTATATCGAGAATAAGTTATAAGCATAAGTTGAATGTTAGGATTTCCTTACATTCAACTTATCAACATGTAAGTCATAAGTTGAGCTAAAACTTAAATAGACAAACTCCCCCCATAAGTACTTATGGACTTATAAGCCATAAGTTCCAGCAAATAAGTCCATCCAAACATGCACAAGGATTCTTAACATTCAACTTATGGGCTTATAAATTATAAGTTTAGCTAAAACTTATTTTGACAAACATCCATAGGCACTTATGGGCTTATAAGCCGTAAGTCAACACTAAAATGAGAAAACAAATAAGCCATAGTATATATAGTATATTGTATTCTCTCTATTCCGCTCATCTATTTTTATGATTTTTCAATATTATTTGGCACATATTTTAAAGTATATACAAAAATAAATTCATAATTTTTTTTAAAAAAAATTCTTTTTTGAACAAAAATTTAAACATTAAAATTTTATTTAAAAGAAAAAATAATTAAAAATAAATAATAAAACTATACTTTATAGGATTAAACTACGTGCCGAATCCTCTGTCCAAATGTAAAAAACAGAGAAAATACTATTATGCACACAATGCCGGTGAGGTCCTTTTCAGCTAGTTTTTATGGATGTTTCATGTTTTGTTACATGACCTCTTTTTGTAATTTGCAACTTTTATGGATGTTTCTTTGCTTGACCCTTTTAGTTGATAAGTACTACTTTGATCCCTTTTTAATCGATACATTTGTAAAAAACATACATATTAAAAAAGATTTAATTATGTAATTTATTTACATGTTTATCCTTAATCTTAATATTAAATGATGAGTTATGAGTGTATATATTAAATATAAAGTCAAACATTGATATTAGAAATAAAGGGTATATATGAAAAAATTGGTAAATATATGTATTAGAATAAGGAATGTGTGATAACTATTTAGGGATAATTTTTTTTTTTTTTTTTGTAAATTTGCCAACTAAAAAAAGACGGAAGGAGTAATTAATTGTAATATGTGACGGAGTTAGGATTGCAAATTAAATCGACATTGAAGTAGTATTTTTCACATTTAGTGTCAATAGCATTCCTTTAATACATATTTTACATCATTAAGTGTCGTAATGGAGATCCTAAGGGGCCGTTTGGCTTACCTTAAAATGAGTAGCTTATGACTTATAAGCACTTATGTCATATAAGTGATAAGTAAAGTAGAGATTAGAGTGTTTGGTAATCAGAACTTATAATCCGTAGATTGTTTGGGTAAATCAGAACTTATAAGTTAGTTTTTTTTTTATAATTTTCAAAATATTTGTTTTTTATATATAACAATGGATATCAATGGATAGATCTCGATGAATAGGGAAATTTGATATATACATATCAATTTTCTAATAAATGGATCGAGAGATATATGGTTTTGAAGATTTGAAGGATATTATATATTACGTATATCGAGAATAAGTTATAAGATATAAGTTGAAAGTTAAGAATTCCTAACATTCAACTTATGAACTTATAAGTCATAAGTTTAGCTAAAACTTAGAGCCTGTTTGGGCTTTCATTTTCCTGTGTGCTTATGGCTTATAAGGCCATAAGTCCTTATGGGGGCTGTTTGTCAAAATAAGTTTTAGCTAAACTTATGACTTAGAGCATCTCCAAGAGTCTCTTCATTTTGGTTCTTAAGTGAGATTTGAGGAGAGAGAAGAAAAAAATGTGCTCCAAGAGACTCTTAGTCACTCCTAAATTCACTAAAAATGTAATCTCTCTCCTCAATTCTAAGAGCTCCTATCCACTCCTAACTAATATTTTATACTAAATTCATAAGATACATTCTCTCTCTTCTCCACTTTTCTTTTGTCTTTTTATGAATTCCACTTACTTTTAATAATATAAAATTAAATAAGGAGTGAGTATAAAGAGTATTGTTGGAGATGAATGTACATTAAGTTACTAAGAGCCAATATTTTATATTATATTTAAGAGTAAGTTAAGAGACTCTTGGAGATGCTCTTATAAGTTCATAAGTTGAATGTTAGGAATTCTTAACTTTCAACTTATAACTTATAACTTATTCTCGATATACGTAATATATAATATCCTTCAAACCTTCAAAATCATATATCTCTCGATCCATTCATTAGAAAATTGATATGTATATATCAAATTTCCCCATTCATCGAGATCTATCCATTGACATCCATTGTTATATATAAAAAAACAATATTTTGAAAATTATAAAAAAAATGTTAACTTATAAGTTCTGATTTACCCAAACAGTCTACCTATTATAAGTTCTGATTTACCAAACACTCTACTGACTGCTCTACTTATCACTTATATGACATAAGTGCTTATAAGCCATAAGCTACTTGTTTTAAGATACCCCAAACATACACTTATTTTGACAAACACCCCCCATGGGACTTATGGCCTACTTATAACTTACTTATGATTTATATAAGTCCTTATGGGGGGTGTTTGCCAAAATAAGTTTAAACTAAACTTATGACTTATAAGTTCATAAGTTGAATGTTAGGAATTCGTAACTTTCAACTTATAACTTATAACTTGTTCTCGATATACGTAATATATAATATCCTTCAAATCTTCAAAACCATATATCTCTTGATCCATTCATTAAAAAATTGATATGTGTATATCAAATTTCCCTATTCATCGAGATCTATCCATTGATATCCATTGTTATATATAAAAAAACAAGTATTTTGAAAATTATAAAAAAAGTTAACTTATAAGTTCTGATTTACCCAAACAGTCTACCGATTATAAGTTCTGATTTACCAAACACTCTAATCTCTACTCTACTTATCACTTATATGACATAAGTGCTTATAAGTCATAAGTTACTCATTTTAAGATACCCTAAACATACACTTATTAGGTTTAAAAACAATTTTCAACTTATGCAACATGTTTAGGTAAAAATATGAGATATTTAGTTTTTGAAAAAAATATATCTTATAAATCAAAATTTCCCAAACATTTCGCAACTTATAACTTAAACCTATGTAACTTATCACTTACCTCATTTAAGACAAAAATTACTTATTTTAAAATATTCAAACTAAGTCCGACATCTGATTGGTACTCCCTCTGTCTCATATTTCTTTTCCCATTCATCATTATCACGCATGCCAATGCACATTTTTAATCGTTAATATCTTCAATTTCGTTTTAGTACTAAATATAAAAATTTAACTGTATTAAAGTACTCATAAATATGAATCCAACAAGATCACTCATGACTATATTTGATCTTATAAATTATGCGTAAATTAGTAGTCAATCACTTACAATGAATAGTGTAAAAAGTCAAAATGGGCAAAGAATAAAGAGACGGAGGGAGTACAAGACAAGAGCACTCTTGTCTTTAAAAAGAAGAGAGGATAAGCTCGCTACAAGAGCACTCTTGATGTGATGTTTTTTTTTTTTTTTAAAAAAATTGATGTGATGTTTTAGTAATTTTGTTTTGCATGTTTTTAACATTACACAGTATTTGTACAGACAATATGCCTACTACAGTATTTTTGACTGGAAATATTTTTATACCAAAGGAACATGGGGAACACATTATTATTGCAGCGACTCTTGGGAAGCAAAACCTTGTATCACAAGTCCGTGTCTGCTGCACTCTTGCAGCTTTCTTCTACCACCTACCCTATCATCTTTCCAATATTCATGTACTCACATATATAGACTCCCAACAAATTGAAAAAAAAAACACATAAACATGTCTAAATATTGTTTGTCTCGCACGATTGAACTCGTCCCATTAAATCTCGTACTTAAACATCGATTAAGAAAGATAATGTATTTGTGTTTAAGTTCATTTTAGTGTCTTCAACTGATTACGGTCAAACATATGACATGCGTAAATTAAGACCTGTCTCTTTGCAGAACTGAATTTAGAATTAATAGGAGTACGTATTTCTCCGTTTCGCCAACCAATAATTGCAGGGCAACTGATGATATAGCATGGCGGCATCAGCTTTTGTGCGATAGAACTGACAGCCTCACATGGGTTCTCTGCAAATGTGTGCATGGATTTAGTACAAAAAATATATCATTAGACTATCCCATTATGATCTACAAAATATTAATTTATCAAAGAAGAGAAGTTATAATCCGTGTTCCACGAAGAATTGTAATGAATTTAAACGTTAAAATTTGCAATCATACTATTCATGATTAAATGTAAAATGATAGAGTTACATACATTTTCATAAAATGATAAATATCTCATTTTGATTGATTATTATTCAATGAGTCCCTTACATTCACATGAATATCAACCAAAGCATTCATTATTAATAAAATCCAAATCATTTTATGATTTTTTTTATACATATTTTTTGTGCAACTAGCATTATTCCAATTAAACTGCGTAATCGTCCAATTCCTATACATTCATGATTTTATCGCATGTTGTACAATAATTTTATGTTGTCCTCTTTTTACAGAATAATCCTTCATTCACTTCACCCAACTACACTGATGCACATGTATTATATTTATAGTACCCTGTAATCTTCTACATTGCACATGCTATGCTATGAGAGGCATGGTACATTATTGTTAGGAAGATAGAATGAGATGTGCAGCAGCTTATCCACAGTGCTCCTTTCTTTCTTTTTCCTCTTTCTTAATAATTAGGTTTATATATCCGTATTTATTCCCTGAAATTTTGGGTAAATAAAAATTGAATCTAGAAATTGGCACGATAAGAGATAAATATACTTATTACTTTTTTTATTTTAATTCTTGTTCTGTTTAAACTTTTTTTGCTTGGTTTAATTAATGAATGTAAATACGACTCTATTTTAGCAATTTTTATTTATTAACAATACATGAGAGAAATTCATTCCAACAAAAATAAACATAAATTTTTGAGAGAGAAAGTACTGGCCAAAAATCAATCTCTTCTATTATAAATTTTTAAAAATTTTAATTTTAGTAACATCGACTTTGGCAACTTGTAAGAATATGCCCTACTTTTTTTTTTTTTTTTCTATAGGTATCTCTGTCCAGAAGTCCCAAAAATGTACTTGGGTGTAGTAAGCCCGATTAATTCAATTCATCTGACCATCATATGTTTTAATACAGACACACATGGGCTGAACAGATGAAGTAGTGGGCTGAAATATCATGGAACAATACTTGTTTAGGGCAACAACGAGTAACCTATTTTATTTTTACACCAGTTCGTATCCAGAGAAATAAGCCCAATCGGACTATCTTATACAACTCAATTCAAGTTGTTCAGAACAAAAGACATTTTGTTTTAAAAAAGAAACAGAACAACATTGACAGAATTAGTAAACATTGAACAAGGATAGATGTCGTGAATAATACAACCAATAATAACATACTTGAATTCTGTAATGAAAGTTAAGTATACAAAATTGAAACCAAGTTCATCTTGATTTTTTTTTTTTTTTTTTTGACAAAAAAAGACCAAGTAGGTGTTTGGCTAATCTTATTTTTTATAAGTAATATAAGGCAAACACCCCTTAAAAAAAATTGAACAAGTACTACTAATCCAAGATAAGACTCATAGGAAACCAAGTTGATATTCATTACTCCCTCTGTCACAAAATGTTCTTCCCCTTTACAATGTCGACACTGTTCATAACATGAGACAAATTACTAATTTACGCATAATTTATAAGACCAAATATAGTCCCGAGTGATCTTGTTGGATTCGTATTTATGAGTACTTTAATACAGTGAAATTTTTATATTTAATACTAATACGAAATTGAACATATTAACGATAAAAAATGTGCTTTGGCAAACGTGTTTTTTGAAATGGGAAGAGTTTTTTGAGACGGAGGGAGTACCATCTTCCAGTTGATCAGGACTTGAAGCTACTGCTGAATTCCTGGCACAGGGAGCGGGACTTTCACCACTGCCAAATTCAAATCTCCATTAACTCGAAATGACCATACTTGCAAGTCCGTGTGGGCTTGAAGATGATTTTTCGTTTGCATTACAGTCCAAGAACCACACAAAAAATACCAAAACGATTTACTCGCATCCCACTTCTTGAAATTGATACATGACCTGTTAAGATTTGGCTCGAGCAACGGAACCTGCATTGACACTATTTTACCTTCTGCATCGCGTTTGTCCAAAAATATTTTTTCAGCTTCTGTAAGAAAATCTTTGGCTTCTTCTCTAAGTTGGTTGATGGAAATATTAAGTCGATTCTCTTTTGGGTTCAGATCAGTATTACCAAGTTCCTCTTTTGGGTGTCCAGAAGAGTTGTTCAAGTGGTGTCAAGAAAGTAACAAGACAGTCATGTTAAGTTGATTTCTGGAAAGAAGTTAATTATAAAAAATTGAAACCAAGTTCATCAGCATATTTAACCAACAAAATCTATGACCATAAGTATTAAGAAGGTGTTTGGCTAATCTTATATTTCATAAATAATCTTAGGCAAACACCCCCTAAAACTGATTAAACAAGTACTACTAATCCAATATAAAAAAACAATTAGGAAACCATCCAAGTAATCTTCAGTACCATCTTCTGGTTGATCAGGACTTGAAACTACTGCTGCATTCCTGGGGGATTGAGAACACGACTTTTATTTGCAACTTAAGGGACTTTCACCAGTGCCAAATTCAAATCTCCATTAACTCGAAACGACCATACTTGTATGTCCTTGCCAGCTTGAAGATGATTCTTTTTTTGCATCGCAGTCCAAGGACCACAGAAAACGTACCAAAACGACGTATGCATCTCCCACTTCTTGAAATCAATTAGTGACCTGTTAAGACTCGGCTCCAGCAACAGAACCTGCATTCCTGCATTGCGTTTGTCCAAAAACTTCTCTTCCGCTTCTGTAAGAAAACCCTTGGCTTCTTCTCTCAATTGGTTGTACGGCATACTTAATCGATTCTTACCTTTTGCCAAATCAGTATCAGTAAGTTCCTTTTGTATTAGCAATTTAACATCATTACCCCCCAGCCTTTGAATTTCATTAGCAAACTCCACAGGCAATGGTGCAGTTTCCACAACTCTATTTCTCGCCTTATTATTCCTCCCATTCCTAGTCCTTGGCTTCTTCTCTTTATTTTCGGAATACTCAGAATCTTGGCCTCTTGAATCATAGCACTTTCTTTTCTTTCCAGGAACCTTCTCTTTGATCACCAGCTCATCAGGATACACAAAATTTTCGTCTTTCAAATCATAGCACTTTCTTTTCTTTCCAGCAACTTTGTCTGTCACCACCTGATCATCACGATCACCCCATGATGTCCTCACATTAGCATTCTCGTCATATCCAGACGACGAAGAAGTGTCTCCCTTACTCTTCCTGACACCCCCGTTGATCAACTCTTCTCCTGAAATACGGCAAGTTGTTGAACTAAACAAGTCTGTCTTGTTACTTTCTTGATGAGCACTTAAAGGCGTCTTTCCGAAAGATTTATCGGAACAAAGAACATTGGAAATCGTAACGTTGTTTGGATTTTGTTGATTGTATAACTCACAGACCACCCTACAAACTTTAACCAATTTATCATATTCACTCAACTTGAGTTCGCTGCCCTCTTTCTTTGTCAAAGCCTTTCCATTACGTTCCTTCATATTTCTTCGGAATTGTATGTATACTTGATGTAATATTGAAAAGTAAGAAAGACAAATAGAAAAGTATGAAACTACAGAGGATGATGGTATGTGTGAGGAAAAAAAAGAAGGTGCCTAATGCGATATATATAGATAATGGATGCCTAGATTTCAATTTTTAGATCCCAAATAGGAAATGGAATTAATATGCAATCAGGATTTCTATTACTCCCTCCGTCCCATCCAAATGTTTACATTTGGGTTGGGCACGGAGACCAAGGAAAAATATAAAGAAGGATGAGAGAAGTAGGAAAAATGAGTAAAGTGATGGGACCCATAACTATATAATGTATAAAATGAGTTAGTGGAGGAAAGTAGTGGATGTAGTTGATTTTTATATTATAAAACTTTACCATTTTAGGAAAGTTTAGAAATGTAAAGAATTGGATGGGACATCCAAAAAAGGAAAGTGTAAAGAAATGGATGGGACAGAGGGAGTAATTAAGTAGGGGACAAGCTTATACCCGTGCTACATGTATTTTATTCTTTTAAAAAGGATTACTGTACATAAAATAAATTATATTTGAAACGTATTTCGATTTTAAAAAGAATTTTAATATAAATTCATTTTAAAAAAAATTTATTTCCTTGCCTTTTTTTCAATTTTAGAGGTGATACTTTTACAAAAGAAATTCATCTTCAATAAAAATAATTACTAATGACTTTTTTTTGACATAATTACAAATGATTATAACTAAAGTGCAATCTTACGTTTTTTTTATATATATAATTAAAAGTTTTATCAAATCGAATTAATTAAGAATCCATACATTCTCTCTCTAAACAAAAACACCTAATAAACACCACACATGACAAAAATATAAAATTAACACGAAAAAATAATTAATATTAAAACAAATAAAAAAAGTTAATACCACACATATTTCCAAAAAAGTTAAAAATGCCTTTAAAAACTATAAAAACACTATAACAAAATATCTAAAAATTTTAAGATAACCATTAAATATCATAATCAAAAAGATAAAAAAATAATAATAAATTATTACACGAATATAGTACCTATATGATTCAAGTATATTATATGTAATCTAAATAAATAAAAAAAAAATTAAAAATAGTTATGAAATACTAAAAAATATGTTAGCCTAAACTTTGAAATATAAATTATAGAAAAACCATTTACAAGAAAAAGAAACAAATGTATACTTACAAACCGTAGAAGATATGTATTATTATCATTAAAAGTAAAAACAAATTTAGCAAAAAAAAAGGTGTAAAAACAAATTATTCAAAATGCTATAAAACTAATTTTTCAAGAAAAAAAATTTATAATCAAAATTATACTACAAAATATTAATAAAATTAATAAAGTTAACCGTGCAATGCACGAGTATAAAACTAGTATTTATTAATGTTTATTAAAAATAAATGGAAGCCGTGGTGTAGATTGAACTATGGAGAAAGATTGTGTGTATACAAGGAATATTGAAGGTTTCTGCGTAATATATGTAGAGGTCTAGCCTAGTATTTTCAACTAGCAAGGTTGCCCGCTTTGCAGGGCTTTCGTTTGAAGTAAATTTTCGAGGACTACCAAGTGACTACTGATATTTCTTTTTATAATGCACAAACATTGCTGTTCTTGATTAAGGAAAGAAAGGATGATAGCAGTTACATAGTTACATAGTTAATTTAAAGTACTTGAAAGTAAGTACATAGTCGGGTTTTGGTTACATATTTTAAAGCAAAAGTAAGTTTCCAAAATCACTTTGTTGCATTTTCTTTGTTGTCTTCATTCTTCCTTGTTCTTGTTGGTGGACATTGGGGATTGAAAGTTGAGTTTTGACATTCCATCCAAGTGGTATGTTGAGCTTGATGCCTTGTACAGAATTTTAAAAGAAAATGTTAATGAAAGTTTTAAAAACTTGTGGAATAAATCATATGAATGGTAGTATAATGTATGCAAACCTGGTGTGTGTACTGTTGCGTTGAGGAACTTGTTTCTTCCCTGTTTTCGTTTGGATTGATGAATCCTGTGCAAATGTTTGTTGCCAAGTACATATGTACTTTGTTCTCGACATTGATATCCGTAATGATTAATTTCATGGTATATTTCTGTTTTGCCAGATTTTGAAGGTTTGGAGGAAAGCTTCTATCTTGTCCAACCTTCATTCAGTATTTGATGGTTTTATCTAAGTTAGTAAAAGAATGAAATCTTGACGACATAAATTTTGTCTAACCTCTTTGATGATTTCCACTGCTCTTTTTCCAACCACAGTTCGAATTTGTTGGTCAGCTAAAATAACTTCAAGGTTCCCAGTATCATCGCCAGCTAGTGCTGTAATCTTGAACCTGTAAAATGAATGGAAAAGAATGATTTATGGGAGGCTTCCTTTTGTTACCATTAACACATGAAGAGGAAATAAGTATACCTCTTATCAAGGTGTGGCAATATCCGATCGCAGTTGCTGCAGTACCAATTATCTTCGTCCTTCTCAATATTCTGTTCGCAATCTGTGCAGATTGTTGAATACCATGTTTGTGTCTCGTCCACAGAGCGTATGTATAAATGAGCACAGATTTCGCACTGCATATGCACATTAGTGGGTTAATGTAAACAGGATTCTGTACTTTCAATGAGGAAAACATTACTATTATTTGAAAGCTTGCCATGATGTATTCCTTTCCCAAATGTTTAATATCTTGTACTTTCAGCAACTCAATTGTCCGGTGCTTATCAGTGGAATGCATTTGTTCCAGAAATCCTATTCTTGTTAACCTGTTGAGGGCATAATTTATTAAATATTTTGTGGAAGAATAATTCAACTTGTGTTTATGTAGTTAAGAGTACATACTTCTTCCTTAGTTGAAGCACACTGTAATGATTGTAGTTCAAGTAACATTGAGTGGGTCCTACGCTAGATAAGTCTACCTCCGCTGTTGATCAAGACATGAAAACTTCGATTGGTAATGAAATATTTGCAAACTACAGACTCAAGTAAGGCAAAATATGTAAATATTACCATTCCAGAATCCAACGCGGCTACTTGCTATGATAATTATAACAGGTTTTTCGGAAGCCTCATTCATTTGTTTATCAAAATTCTCAGCAAAAGCATCCCAAAATGTGACGTTCACAGAAGACCTTCATAATGTAGGTTTACTATTTAGTTAATGTATTAGGGTGAAACTAAAGGAAACTTCGTAGTATGTAAAACGCTAACCTTCCATCTGTAATGATCATCTTGACCTGTTTTTGAGCATCCCCAAATTTGTTCACTAAAGGTGTTAGCGGTTGATAATGTTTGATTATACCTACCACATCTACCATGTGCCAAATTTGTAATGTTAAAATGTGTACCATATCATGGAATGAGCATATAATAATCAGTAATGACCTGCTAAATAAGTGTTCTGTTTGTAGAGGTCCATGAGCTCACTATGATCGTAGAAATCAAAAGCATTTGACTCGATACTCTTACCATCATCTTCAATTACTTTGATTTGAGTGTCGTTTGAAAAAACTAATTGCACTTCATTTCTAAGGCATCGGAACTTATCTTCCAATTTATATTTTTGAACTTTAAATTTCCGTATAATGCAGATTGTTCCAACTTGAAGTTTATCTTAAAAAATGTCAGTGCAGCTTCCGGGAACAAACGCATGGATTCTATTGTTCTAGAGCAAATTTGCAGATAAACATATTAATAAGATTTGTCTATGATGATCATGTTGTAAGGCCAAAATTGAGTAAATGAAAAGTTATGAGTACCTTGTTATCTAGTAAGATAATGTTGAAACTTTTGAAGAATTCCCCTGTTTTCGTTGCTGCTCTCCATAGTCTAACGATCCTTACTTTAATTTTCCAGTCGAAGCTACCTTCTTTCAGATTACAGAGTTCATCAAATTTTACTCTCGACATTTTTATCTACTATAATTGGTGAATTTGGATAAGTTATGTAATGGAGGGTGGGTCATATAATTGTGACCATTAAGAGTTGATTTGATAAGGATTTATAGTTGATTTGATAGGTATTAAACTTTGTTGGTTGAAGTAAAGATATTTTGGTAATCTTTATTACTTATTTATTTGGTACATTGGGTGAAGGCATCTGATTTTTTTTTCAATATTAAGAGAAAACATTAATTTTTTTTGTATAGATACATATTTTGTGAGCTTAGGTTGATAATTTTGAAATTTGGATAGCTATTATAATTACTAATTTTGAAATAAATACATGTTGAAGTTAAAAAAAAATATTAAATGGGGTTGTTCAATTTAAACTGTTGGAAAAACTTTGTAATTGTTTAATATTTTTGCTTATAAAAGTAGCGATGATAAATTTAAGAAATTGTTCAATCGAATCAGTAAATACTGAATGAGTCATTATTTGTTAATATGGTAGAGACACGAATAAGTAAATCCTTTTTTCGAAGGACCTAAAGTAATGGTAGGTAAATTAATAGAACTTGTGAAAAACGTTATTGAATTTCTTAATTGTTTAAAAAAAATTCGTGTATCCAATATAACTAAAAATCTGTACACGTTACTACTAAGATTAATATGAATCGGTTAATTTAAACTATATGTGGTACTAACTAAGTGTACAAAGAATAGCTGAAGAGGTTTGTCTCGGTAACTGTATCTATTCTCACACGCTTTGTTCATTGATTAGCAAAGTGAAACGTAACATCTACCGTAATAATATGTGAGGCATTAAAACGACAACTTGTGTGTATATATAGGTAGCTCCTGCAAGACTCTTCCTCACAACTACAAATATTAAAACAGAGTGGATATTGTACTACTTTTCTAACTTTCGTAGACGTAAGCAATGGCATCTGAATCAAGGTCTCTCTCTTCTCCCTTTGCATGTATTTGTCTGTTATATATCTTCTTTTTGCATGTATCTGAAAAACCTTATTATTAAAAATTGATAAAGCATGAATGATCTTGTTTTCTTTGCTGCAGTAATTCTCGTTTCAACTCTGCTAACAATGCTTCCGATGAAGAGGACTCTCTTATGGCTGCGATAGATGAGTACCACGACCCCCAGCCTCCGGTTGAGATGTCCTTGACCAATCTGAATGTTAACCTAGCAATGATGGCGCAGCAAGTGGAGGAGCTAAACCGTAGTCACCAGGAGTTTATTGCCAATTTCACCAAGAATCACCAGGAGTTTAGTGCCAATTTCAACAAACAGCAGGAGATCTTGGTTGAAGAAATAGCACTTCTGCGAGTTGAAGCGACAAAACTCAGGAAGGCATTTAGTGGTTAGGAGATGTTGCTTGGTTCTTTGAAGATGATGTAATTTTGTTATTTGGCGTTTATGCTTTTGCTTTTAAATATGTAAGTTTGTTTGTTACACGTTAAAGTTTCTATCAAGCTGTATTTGAAAAATTTTAAGTATGAATGCGGACGATGTGTTATTGGTCTAACTTCTAAAGTAATTGCTGTTAAAACCCAGTTACTCTTGTGTTGTATCGTTAAGTTAATACTCTAAGTCGAAGTATTCCTCTGAAGTGACAGTTTGAAACCACTATGCCATTTATGGTAGTGGGCGTATTTATTTAGCAGATTGAAAGTAGTTTGCAAAGATTTAATAAGTCATTACTAATTGGGCAGTTTTTGTGTTGAGTAATTTGGTTTCTTGGAATTAATATAGTGCAAGCATTTGTTAATGAGATGTCTTTATTTCTTTGTTATCTTGGGAAGTTTAGAATCGCATTATATTTTTATAGACAAAGCAGCATTTACCAGTTAAATCAGTTCTTAAGCAGATAATCAAACATTGTTTAAAGTCAAAAACAAACGGCAACGGTTTTCAAGTACCCCGACATAGATAGAGTTTCATAAATTTAACTTAAAACAAAACATAAACAAAAGTCTTGCTTTTCGATCATCAACAACATGCTTCACTTGGCCTTCTTCTTCTGCATTAATCAAATTTGTTCGTATTAGTTATAGTAATTAAACAAAGCGTAAAAATAAGTTCGAAGTCGTGATAACTTACTATGTCAGTTTTTGTACGACGTCCAGTTTCATCCCCTGCATCAAATACAACTGGAGGCACACTTTTCCTTACTCGCATTTTAGTGTTGGTTGACCTTCCAGTGTGTGGAGTTTGGTTGGGGAGGGATTCTGTCTGCACTCCCTACACATTTCGATTAGAAACTGGTTATTACTTGAGAATCGATTACCATTTAGTTGGTGTAGTGCAACAATTTGATTACTTGCATATCAGATAATTCTTCTTCCTCAATGCTTTGCTGTTTTGGTGTAAAATTCCAACAAGATTCTGTAGTTTCTCCTAATTCTATTGCTTCATAGATTTGAGAACCATTTACAATATTTTCTTCATTCAGGTGAATGGTGATGTTGTATTTGTGGTTCTGTAAGATGTATAAGTCTGGTGGGAAACCTTGTTCTCCAAGTTCCTACAATTTGAGTTAGGCATTTAAGTGATAATAACCCAAACATTGATCGACTTTGGTCAGTTATATTGGATTAGTTCTTACCTCTTTCTCTGGAGAGTAAAGATCTTCTACATTTTTTTGTAAAATCTTACTGACCTCGGAATCGGGGAAAAGTATAGTGACTGATGCAGTTTTATCTGAACACAATGCTTGCACTTGGAACCTGAAGTATAATAGTCGTGCATGCATGCATATCAAACTTGTTTAATATATATTTACAATAGTTTTAATTTAAAGAAATTAACATACCTTCTTCTTGGGTGAGGTACAATTCTGTTACACTTTGGGCACTTGAACTTCTCATTTTCAAAGTTGAGTGCATTGGCACATTTTGGACAGTTTGTTATGTACCACTGGCGGTCTGCATGAACTTTGTTCACTAAGACTTCGCAACAAACTTCCTTCTGCATTATTTAATTTCAACTTTTAATATGTGTAAAGGGTATATTCATAGTACTATGATAAATATAAAATGTGCATAAAACCTTAATATGTTCTTCTGTGAGAGTAGTAATTTGCTTTCAACTGAGCCGTTCAACTTCTTCTTCTTCAAAACTGGAAAAGTCTGACATTTCATTCTCCCTGAGTCACCAAATATAGAATGTTATGTAACCTTTTTGTTGTTATTTATATTTAGTTTCAGTACTGTAATATCTGTTTTGAATATTTTCCACACTGTAGTGGTCAGGGTTAATGTAAATTCTAGTGGCAGGGTAATTGCTCAACAGAGCTTTTCCTATTAGATAAGCAGGCAGAAAAATTGTTTCAATAAGTTTGCAAAGCAATTAAAAATGAAATTTAATAAGTTTTCTTAAAGTAATGATACCTTCATAGCGGTTTATTTTAGCACAACAAATAATGAGTATGACGTCTTCATCCTCATTCTCTGGCAATGCCTTGTCTAATGTCAGTCCAAACTCATCAAACAGAGTTATTGGGACACTATTCCTGTATGTAAGTTGCATATTTAGAACAATGTTGTCGTAATATAAAGGATGAACGAATCTAATTTGACAAACCTTCCGTCCACTAAATCAAATTTGAGTCGATGTTTGTCCTCATTATTCTTGGTCGTAGTGATAATCGGTCTACGATTTTTCATAAATCCAACCATGTCTAAAAGATACATTTGTTAATATAATATAATCAACATTTATTCTCAAATAATTTGCTGGAAATTAATTGCCATTTACTTACCAACTAAGAATCTATTGTCCTTGGCTAGCTTCTCAATTTCCATAATGTGTAAAAGATCAAAAGCGTATTTTTCGATTTTCAAACCTTGGCCTTTGATATGGGCTAAAAGTAAGCCTTAAAGACACCTTTAATGTGGTATTAATTATACCCGGAATGGTCCAAACGTGGGGCCCACCAGTTGGGCTCAAACCATATTTATAATATTAATTTCGTAATTAATATTAAGGGTAATAAACAGCTCAGCAAATAAGAATTGGATAAGGATAATATCTCCTTCAGACTTATCCTATAAGGCATCCAATTCTATATGGAAACTGATTCCTATAAGGAATAGATCTAGAACCTTCCTCAAAGACTTGTCTACCAAGTCTCAAAATCCTACCATAATTCTAAGGCTTCTCAGCCTATATAAAGGGTCAGACCCCCCACCTCAGAACTACGTTTTTGGCTTGATTCTTGATATTCATCAAGGTACGTAGGCATCTTGTTAGGACCGAGTTAGTCCCCGACAACAAGAGCAGCCATTAAAGCTCGAAGCTCCCACAAACCCTAGTAGTTAATACGCAATAAATATACCCTACTTTTTATTCCACAACATTTGGCGCCGTCTGTGGGAAGACAACATCAACCATGGTTCAAACACGAAGAACAACACCAGTTGTAACTGAGGCCGTGCCAATTAGCTCTGCCCCACCTCTCACCGAGCAGACTCCCCCAGCATCAGGGACGATTATTCAACAGGCTCCCCCAGCATCAGCTGTCATCATCCACTCTCAAGTTTCTCAACAACCAGGGGTGATCCCCCATGCTGAGAGTACGTTGCCTCTGACCAGTCAGGCAGGACAAGCGACCAACTCTCTCCAGATTGTTGATCCGAACAACCCGCCACCAGGGGTACAGATCCATACTACGGATCTCCCCTTGAACACTAATCCCAGGTACGGTCTGCCTAATTATCCTCATATCCAAGGGACAGGCCCAAGTGGTCACGCTTTGCAGATCCGAGATCGAGAGTATCACGATTATTCGGGTCCTTATACTGATGAAACCTCCTCCGACGATGAGGATGATGACCGTGATGAAGCCCCGAGGAGGCGACGTGCTAGTAGAGAACATCAAAGGAGGACTCAAGACATCCGTGATGGACAATCTTTGACAACTGCTGAAAAGATCAAGGCTTATGAGGCCGAGATCTTAAAATTGAAGGAAGATATGGCAAGGGAACAGGCAAGACAGAGTCTAATTCGACCCCCTCCAATCTCAGGAAGGATTCCCGTTATAGATTTGGAGAGGTCCTCAAGAAGACAGAAGAGGGCTGATGTCCCAACAAGAGAAGCTATGAGGGTGGAAACCCCCAGGAGTAACCCCAAGGATCTAATGCCACTTGGAGATCCTAATGATCCCACACCCCCGTTTACTGAGGAGGTGATGAATGCTCATATTTCTAGGAAGTTTAAGATGCCGACAATTAAGGCTTATGATGGAACGGGTGATCCCGCAAATCACGTCAGGACGTTCTCGAACGCACTGCTGCTGCAGCCTGCAAGTGATGCCCTAAAGTGCAGAGCGTTCCCCCAAACCCTATCGGGCATGGCTCAGAGATGGTATAGCCGATTGCCTGCGAACTCTATTGGCTCTTTTAAGGAGTTGAGTGCCACCTTCGTTAGCCAATTCATTAGCGGAAGGGTGCATGAGAAGAGCTCCGCATCTCTTATGTATGTGGTGCAAGGAAAGAATGAAAATCTGAGGGACTACCTCAAGCGATTCACTAAGGAGACCCTGAATATCACTGATTTGGAAAATAAGGTGGCAATGGTAGCACTGGAGCACGGAACCACTGACCTCTTCTTCAAGAGATCATTGGCGAAGCATCCCCCTGAGAACATGGCTGAGCTCCAACGAAGGGCTGATAAGTATATTAAAGCTGAGGATAGCTTGAAGAAAGAAACCACCGTAGGTGGAGGAGGAGGTAACAATGACTCCAAGAAGCGAAAGCAAGACCAGGACTATGATGATCAAGAGTATGATGCTAGGGACAAGTATCCCCGAGCTAGCGAGGACTCCGACTCTGCCCCTAAGAAGAACCAAGGGTCAAGGTTCACTGAGTATGCAAGGTTGAATACTCCTAGGAGTCGAATCTTGTTGGACATTGAGAATGATAAGGATTTCAGATGGCCGAAGCCACTCAGGGGTGATCCCGCAAAGAGAAACCAGAATCAGTATTGCAGATTCCATAGAGACGTGGGGCATGACACTGACGATTGCAAGCAGCTCAAAGATGAGATTGAGTTTTTGATCCATAGAGGGAAGCTGAGGCACTTCACTAAGGGTGAAGACCGTGGTAACCAGATAAGAGACTATAATAGAAGGGATGACAATTAAGATCGCAACCCACAACCCCGAGGGCCAGTAATCAACATGATCTCAGGAGGCCCGACTACGGCCGGGACAACTAAGAACTCTCGAAAGGCTTATGCTCGAGAGGTGATGCACATCGTGGGAGAGGCCCCGAAGCGTGCAAAAACTGAGGTAGTGGTTAGTTTTGATGACTCAGACTTAGAAGGGGTGAAGTTCCCCCATGATGACCCGTTGGTCATAACTCCAGTAATTGGAAACTCGGAAGTGAAGCGAGTCCTGATAGACAATGGAGCTTCCGTCGATATCTTGTTTCATGATGCTTTTATGAGGATGGGGTATACTGACTCTCAACTAACCCCGAATAACATGCCGATCTACGGATTTAATGGAGTTGAGTCCAAGGTTGAAGGAACCATTCAGCTGCCCATGACAATAGGGCAAGAACCTAAGGAGGCCACCCAGATGCTGAACTTTCTAGTAATTAAGGCTGCCTCAACGTACAATGCAATCTTAGGGAGGACCGGACTTCATGCATTCAAGGCTGTTGCCTCTACTTATCACATGAAGGTCAAATTTCCAACCAGGAATGGTGTTGGGGAACAAAAAGGAGATCAGAAAATGGCCAGGAGTTGCTATGTGGCTGCTTTGAGAGCTGACGGAACCGGAGGGCAGGTACTCCCGATTGAAGACATGGATGTCCGTGGTGATGATGAACACCGAGGAAAGCCAGCAGAGGACTTAATACCAATCCCTTTGGAGCTAGGCGACCCTGAGAAGGTGACTTATATTGGAGCCTCTTTGAAAGAACCCCTGAAGGGCAAATTGATAGAGTTCTTACAAAGGAATAGTGACGTTTTTGCTTGGACAACAGCTGACATGCCAGGGATTGATCCCCAACTTATAACTCATAGATTGAATGTCGACCCTAATCGGAAGATAGTACAGCAGAAGAAGAGAAATTTCGCTCCGGAAAGGCAAGAGGCCATTAAGCAAGAAGTGGATAAGCTCTTGGAGGCTGGTTTTATTGAGGAAATTCAGTTTCCCGAATGGTTAGCAAACCCTGTGATGGTCAAGAAAGCGAATGGGAAGTGGAGGATGTGTATAGACTTCACTGACCTGAATGATGCATGCCCAAAGGATTGTTTCCCTCTGCCAAGAATAGATATGTTGATAGATGCCACAGCTGGACATGAGATGCTGAGCTTCATGGATGGATTCAGCGGCTATAATCAGATTAAGATGCACAAGGATGACATCCCTAAGGTATCCTTCATAACCGACTTTGGTGTTTTCTGCTATCTTGTTATGGCGTTTGGCTTAAAGAATGCGGGAGCTACTTACCAACGATTGGTGAATAAGATATTTGCCCATCTGATTGGAAAAACCATGGAGGTTTATGTCGATGATATGCTGGTTAAAAGCTTGGTCAAGGCAGACCATATCAAGCACCTCAGAGAGGCATTCGAAGTGCTGAGGCACCACAAGATGATGTTGAATCCAGCCAAGTGTGCCTTTGGCGTTGGATCAGGCAAATTTTTGGGTCTGATGGTTTCTAAAAGAGGCATAGAGGCCAACCCCGACAAGATCAAGGCGATCTTAGACATGGAACCCCCGCGCTCTATAAGAGATGTGCAGAAGTTGACAGGCCGGGTAGCGGCTTTAGGAAGATTCATCTCCAAGTCTTGTGACAAGTGCTTGCCTTTCTTTCAAGCATTGAAGAAAGTGAAAAATTTTGAGTGGACCCCTGAGAGCCAAGAGGCCTTTGAACAATTGAAGAAATACATGGTTGAAGCCCCGTTATTGACCAAACCAAGTCCTGGAGAGACTCTTTGTCTATACCTGGCGGTATCTGAACAAGCCCTGAGTGCTGTTCTTATTCGGGAAGAGGAGAAAGTCCAGAAACCTATCTACTATGTAAGCAAAGTGTTGCATGGGGCTGAGTTGAATTACTCACCCATAGAAAAGTTTGCTTTGGCATTGGTAACTGCCTCAAGGAAATTGCGACCTTACTTCCAGGCACATAAGATTCAAGTTCTGACGAACCAACAGTTGAGGAACATATTGCATAGCCCTAAGGCCAGTGGAAGGCTAATTAAATGGGCGATTGAGTTAGGAGAATTCGATATCACATACAAGCCTCGGACAGCCATCAAGGCTCAGGCATTGGCTGACTTCGTGGTTGAATGTACTATTAACAACCAAGAAGTCGGGGGGCAAGAGATAATGACTACCCCTGGGCAAGAGAAAAAAGAAGAGGAACTTACACGTGATCTAAAGGAATATTGGGTGCTCTATTTTGATGGAGCATCAAAAACAAATTCTAGTGGTGCAGGTTTGGTTTTGCAAAGCCCCGACGGGTTCACAGTTGAGTATGCTTTAAAGTTGGATTTTCCTACTACTAACAATGAGGCGGAGTATGAGGCATTAATAGCTGGTTTGGGTTTAGCTAGAATCATGAGGGTCAAAAACCTCAAAGTTTGTGGAGATTCACGACTTGTGATATCCCAAGTAAATTGTGAATTCGAAGCTAAGGATGAGACTATGGCGAAATACATGAGAGTGGTGAAGGCTGTTGTGTCTCAGTTTGAGGAGTGTCATGTTGAACACATCCCGAGAGAAGAAAACGTTAAGGCCGATGCCCTGTCTAAGTTTGCTTCTTCTGAAATAGAAAATTATGCTGGGAGTGTCTACTTTCAGGTCTTGAAGGCCCCGACCGTTAATGCAAAGTTAGTGGCACCAATTGATATAGGAGGCTCTTGGATAGATCCTATCAAGGCACACCTGGAGACCGGTTGGCTCCCAGACAATGCCATGGAGGCACGAAAACTCTCAGTAAGAGCGTTGAGATATACTTTGATTGAGGGTATTCTGTACAAAAGGTCGTTTGTTATCCCGTACTTGAAGTGTCTAAGGCCTATAGAGGCAAGGGAAGCATTGGAGGAAGTTCATGAAGGGATCTGTGGGCAACACTTGGGGGGCAGAGCCCTAGCTCACAAGATAATTCGTTTAGGGTTTTATTGGCCGAAGATGTTGGCTGATGCACAAAACTATGTCAAGAGATGTGAGAGATGCCAGAAGCATGCCCCAATTGTGAGGCAACCGCCTGAGATGTTGACCTCGATTAACTCTCCCATTCCATTTGCAATGTGGGGGATGGATATACTTGGACCCTTTCCCATGGCTTCAGCACAGAGGAAATTCCTGATAGTGGCCATTGATTACTTCACTAAGTGGATTGAGGCTAAACCCCTGGCCAAGATAACCACCAAGCAAGTTTCCCAGTTCTTTTGGGAGAACATCATCTGCAGATACGGAATCCCACGAATCCTTGTGACAGACAATGGGACACAGTTCAATAATGAGGAGTTTAAGAAGTATTGTGAAGAGAATGCGATTGAGCTCCGTTTTACCTCAGTGGCACATCCACAAGCCAATGGGCAAGCTGAGGTAGCTAATCGAATTATCCTTGATGGACTGAAGAAGAGGGTCGAGCGCTCTAGGAACACTTGGGTAGATGAACTGCTGCCCATACTTTGGGCGTATCGTACCACTTGTAAGGTAACAACTGGAGCAACCCCGTTTTTGCTGGCTTATGGAGCCGAGGCTGTTGTGCCTTTGGAGATCATGCAAGCATCACCTCGAATCGAGGCATATGAGCCAGAAACTAATGAAGAAGGGATGAGACTGGCCCTGGATTTAATTGACGAGGTTAGAGATGAAGCTAATGCTAGGAATGCTGAGTATCAGAAGAGAGCCTCTTTTCATTACAACCAGAGAGTTAAAGAAAGATTTTTTCGACAAGGCGACATGGTTCTGAGGAAGATTGAAGCCTCAGGAGTTGGCCAAAAAGGAAAGTTAGCACCGAACTGGGAAGGACCATATCTAGTCAGAAAGGTGTTAGGACGAGGATCTTACAAGTTAGAAACCTTGAATGGGGTTGAGGTGCCCCGAACTTGGCATGCTGTGAACCTCAAAGTTTATTATGTTTAAGTTCTTTTGATAAAGGCTTGAACTTTTATCTATTTATTAGGAATAAGGTTCGAATGAAACCATTATAGAGCATGTTGCTCCCAGTAGTTGATAGAGTATCTATGTAAGGGTTGAACCCATTTTATTGATGTCCTTTGACAGTATGATGGAATTTATTCTGTTTTCTCTATTGGTTATCCTTCCTTGCTAAAACAAACGAAAGACGAATGTTGGACCAACTTGTGAGTTTAGTACCAGCCAGGAGGCCAAGTACTCAAAGATTCTAAAGTATTAACAAACTATGAGCAAAATCAAGAAAAATGAACGGAAACAAACTGCATAAATAGTTAAGTTAAAAAAAATTACAAAGGCCCGAAGGCTATTAAGTTAAACGGTGGAAACCCGGAGTTCAGAAAGGCAAAAGATAAATAAGTAAAGCCTAAGGGGCCTTAGGGGCCTCCTTAGCAGGAGAAGCATCCTCAGAGCTAGTCTCAGTAGTAGACCCCTCGTCGGCAGAGTTAGCAGCACCAGGCTGAGCTAGAGGAGGCTCGGGATCCAAAGCTGAAGTAGTGGCAGTAGCATGCTCCTTAACCAAAGTATCATCCTCCCCGAACAGCTCTTCACTGGAACCAGGCTCCTGTGTCAAGGCACTGGGAAGGTGAGGGCTAGGAAAAGCAGAAGGCAAGAATAACCCTGGATGCTGCCTCAGAACTGCTTCAAGGGCTTTGGTCCACCCATCAGAAAACTGACTAGGAAAGAGCATCTCATCATGCTGATCCATGAGAGTCTTGTACTCATCTGAATCCAGATATTCATCAATATGCTTCTCCTTGTCATCTCTCAGGGCAACCAGCTCCGCATGCATCCCTACCATCTCTTCATCTTTCTTCTTTATTTGCTCTTCCAGACGGTTAATATGGAGAGTCTTCTTCTGAGACTCAGACTCAAAAGCTTTGGACTTCTCCTTCCAAGCTTTGGCTTTATGAACCAAGCTTTGGAAATGGACGTTAGCCTGCATGAAAGGTTAGCATTGAAATCAAGTAGTGAATCTAAAGCCGTTAAGGTATTGAAAGATAAAAGTTCGAGACTTACCACAGCAAGAGCCTGAGCACCGAGTGCCTCTGACTCCCCAATACCTCCACTAAGGACCATGTCCTTATAGTCAGGGGTGGTAATTGAGTTTAAAGACCAATCCATGGAGTGCTTCGTAGAGCCCACCACAGAATCCTGCTTCCTGAAGCCCCAGGGAGGCCTGAAAACCGTCGACTGGACGTTAACCTGGGAGCTCCCCTCCAACCCAGCTATGTCACCATATCTCAACTCTCCTTTCTGAACCTTGTGGGGGCGTAGAAAAGGAGGCTCCGTGTTTTTCCCTCGAGGGTCAGCAGCCCTCTTAGCCCGAACCATCCTGGAAGTCTCTTCATCAGGAGAGGGTGCAGCCTCCACAATCAATTTCGCAACTGCAAGAACAACCAAAAAGAGAGTTGGAATAAATTCAGTAATAAAAAGTAAATGGCAAAGACTAGTAAGAAAATTACCCCGTTCAGAAACTCTGGAAAGGCCTACTCCCCTTAGAGATTCCTCATTTAAAAGACTTAGGCAGGTAATAGAACTACCGTCTGCCTCGGTCAGAGTATTATAAGCGGCCTGTTCCTCGGTACTAAGGACGATTCCCTTAGCACTTCCATCTGAGACTCTCGAGAATGTCTGCCTAAAGAGAGTGCCCCAATCACCTCCATCCCATTCTAAGTATGCGAACTCATTTTTCCAGCCCGTATTATTATCAGGGATTGACTTGCCATTAAAAATTGGGGGAACTCTAGGACGAAGCTTAACATATACCCAGCCAGGGTTCGTGGCAGGACTATTGTAAAATTGAAAAAGTTTGCGAAAAAGCGCAACAGATAAAGGGAGTTGTTGTCGAAGACACAAAACCATAAAACATAATATAATTCTCCACGCGTTTGGCGGGAGTTGACATGGACTAATTTGAACGTCAGCTAAAAGTCTAGGAATGAATTCATGAAACGGAAAACGAAGGCCAGCCACTATACTCTCCCTATAAACGCACAAAGAATTGGGTTTCCAGTGACAAGGTCTGTCACCTGGCTCAGCTGGGACAAGTTTATAAGGTGATTTAATTTTAAAAAGTTTGTTATATCTAGTGATTTCATCAACATCATGATACGAGCTACAGCAGTCATATGCATCTAGTTCTGACAAAGAAGGATAATCATCTCCACGTTGATTTAACATATCTACTAGAGACGAGTAAGAAGAGCGAATGGTGATTGTACCTTTGGAGGAGGCAGAATTCATTTTTGCAAGGCGGGACTTAGCTTTGTCCTCCATTGATGCTCCTGGGAAAAGGTTCGAAGCTCCTATAAAACCCAGAAAGTATGAAGATTTGAAGAAATCTTCAAAGAAAACCCAGAAACTATGAAGGTAAGAAGGTATCTTCAAGAAAAAAAACCCAGAAAACCGCCGTGAGGGGGAGGAGCTCGATGAAAACTTTCGCCGGAAATCGCCTTGAAATAGAGAGAACTATAGAGAGAATTTCTAGTGAAGTGTTTGAGTAGAAGTGAGAATGAGAAAGTGAACTCTCCACTCTCACTCTTATATACAACTTTTTAGCCGGTTAAAATTCCTCCAAACGGTCAGAAAACCTACAGTAACAGGTCAGAAAAGCCCATGAAACCGGCCCAAATTAAGGCCCAATTCTAGGACATTCTTAGGAAAATATCTTTGCAAAATATCTTAGATATTTTGAAAAAATATCTTAGATACTTTGAAAAGATTATAGATATTTTTGAAAAATATCATAGACAACAGATCCTGGATTTGGATTCAAATAGCCCGGACGGGCCCAATAACAACTATGAGGTTAAGCCCATTTTGAAAAAGAAAGGTCTCAGGCCCCATAAGAATAGGCCCAAAGCCAAAGTGGCCCTTATTTCGACCAGAATCCTGGTCGAAACGACCAAGAATCCTGGTCGAAAAACCCTTCGACCAAAGCGTTGGAAACGCCCTTATTTCGACCAGAATCCTGGTCGAAACGACCAAGAATCCTGGTCGAAAAACCCTTCGACCAAAGCGTTGGAAACGCCCTTATTTCGACCAGAATCCTGGTCGAAACGACCAAGAATCCTGGTCGAAAAACCTTTCGACCAAAACCATCCTGAGGCCCTTATTTCGACCAGAATCCTGGTCGAAATGACCAGGAATCCTGGTCGAAAAACCCTTCGACCAGAGCAAAATTGGACCCTTATTTCGACCAAGATTCTGGTCGAAATGACCAAGAATCCTGGTCGAAAATCTCTTCGATCAGGAAGCTAAAGAAGGCCTTATTTCGACCAGAATCCTGGTCGAATTCCTGGTCGAATTCCTGGTCGAATTTCTGATCGAAAATACTCAGTCCTGGTCGAAATTTGCTATAAAAATCGATTTTTTGACAGCAAATCTTCACAGACATGGAATTTTGATACCTGTGGGGTACCATAACAGGATAAATATGGAAATACGAGGAATTTCATAGATAATTCCTTGAAGAAAAAGACTCTGTAACTAAAGTTATGGAAATTGCTTAGCCTCGAACAAGGCATATCGTCGTAAACGTGTCGGTCGCTCCACACTTTGCATCAAGACGACATTTGTGAAACACTAGTGTACAAAGCCCTAACCCAAGTCTCACGAAAGGCAGTTAAAACTTCAAGGAAAACCTGATCAGTTTTCCTAGAAGTTGGGGGGCAAATGATATGGGCTAAAAGTAAGCCTTAAAGACACCTTTAATGTGGTATTAATTATACCCGGAATGGTCCAAACGTGGGGCCCACCAGTTGGGCCCAAACCCTATTTATAATATTAATTTCGTAATTAATATTAAGGGTAATAAACAGCTCAGCAAATAAGAATTGGATAAGGATAATATCTCCTTCAGACTTATCCTATAAGGCATCCAATTCTATATGGAAACTGATTCCTATAAGGAATAGATCTAGAACCTTCCTCAAAGACTTGTCTACCAAGTCTCAAAATCCTACCATAATTCTAAGGCTTCTCAGCCTATATAAAGGGTCAGACCCCCCACCTCAGAACTACGTTTTTGGCTTGATTCTTGATATTCATCAAGGTACGTAGGCATCTTGTTAGGACCGAGTTAGTCCCCGACAACAAGAGCAGCCATTAAAGCTCGAAGCTCCCACAAACCCTAGTAGTTAATACGCAATAAATATACCCTACTTTTTATTCCACAACAGCCTTTGTCTTCCTTTAGTGTTGTATCCTTGGTAAAGAAAATGTGTTTTTTGTTTCGTACTGGACGGAAAGTTTCGTCTCCTAGAAAGTCTTTGACTTTAAAATTCGAAAAAATATATACTCGACCTTCGACCAATTTTTTTTCAATCTCAGCGCAATATTTAGCATTTGCATAAGCGTGTATTCGGGAGTTCTACAATTAAACCAAAAACGGCAGATAAGAACCTAAACTAAAAAATTTAATGATTAACATATTTAAGATTTTTTTGTGGGCAAAACAAATCTGTTACTGAATATACAAACTTACACAGTCGTCTATGAACAACATATTTAAACCCCAGAATTCTTGTGTTTCTCAGTTCATTCCTTTCCACACTGCTTGAGCTCTAACCCTACATTCCCAATCATACCTTGATGTGTCGAGCTTACTTAATTGGTCATATTTGTTGAGTTCCATTCTGTAAATGAGATAATATAACACATATAAATACGTAGAAACTGATGTACTTGAAGCAGGCAAGGTTATAAATACTTACTTTCTTCTTCTTGCTTTAAATGGCTTCAGACGCCGTTTGCAACTTAAGACTGTAGTAATTGCTGTTCTTTGCCTTTTTGGTAATAAAGTCTTCTTGTTTGATAGAGTTTTAATGAGTGCGTTGTTAGAAGTGGTCAGGTTATTAGGTATATGTGTAAGGTCAAGATTTACTAATCTGAATAGTGTAGATAAGATTTTAATCAAGTTTTTTGGGAACATGAATGAATATTTCGTATGAAGCTTTGGTGTATGTGTTACGCTTTGGTGTAATTTGTTGAGTGCCATAACTTTTACTTGAACATATGAGCTTTTATTATAATAAAATTAATGGTAATTAATAGTAGTTAGTTGAACATATTAACTTTTCTAAATACCTAAAAACAGAAATCGTATAATATCTTTTGATCACTAATATATTTTTCGAATTAGAACATCTAACCCTTTTAATTTAAAACAAATTTTACAATCATTAATATATATCGAAAATATCAGATCGTCATTTTGAGAAAAAATATAACACCTAAAATAAATAAAAAAATAATATAAATAATGGTACTTAGTCAATTGCCTTTTTGACATATACTTTTTGTTGAATATGAACAGCTAAAAAGATCAATCTTATCCAATCTTTGAATTATTAATATTTCCTTTAGAATGAAAACACATTACGTTTTTAATTTACAACAAATCTTACAATTATTAATATATAATTTTAAGCAATACGATAATGTGTACACAAAGAAGATAAATACATTATCTTAAGACGTAAAAGTATCAAGTAAATTCTGTTTACGATTATGCGTAAAAACGAAGATAAATACATTATGCGTACAAAACGAAGATAAATACATTATTTTAAGATATTAAATGCACCACATTTAATGTATTTTAAAATTAGGCAATGAAATAAGGCAATAGCGTTGGACTATTTTCTATTGCCTAATATTCAAATTACTAATTATTATGAAAATAGAATTTTAATAAAATCTATTCCTTAACTCTTCATTTTAGCAACAATTCATAAAATTATAAAATATTATAAGTAATATAGTAAGCATGGATATATCATTGAAATTATCAGAAGACCCATATTATTAATATTTTTCTAAAATATAGATTGTAAAACATGGATATACCAATAAAATTATCGAAGAAATTCATGTATTTTTCATATTACTTTTATTTGAACATATACACAAAGAAGATAAATACATTATCTTAAGACGTAAAAGTACCAGGTAAATTATTTTAAATACATATACACAAGGTTATTATTTTAAACGAATTTGCACAACATTAAGGCAGGATCATATTGAGTATAATTTTTATAATTATTTGTTACGGGTAACAGCGTAACGTTCACACGTGTTTTAGGACTGACAGTAGATGAAGTATGTAAAAGTACTGAGAAGGAAAATAAGCTTTTTGTTTCACCAAAAGTAGTGAGGTTGGCTTTGGTATATTTGGCTAAAGTTGCAGTTGACTACAGAATCAGATCTGAGTTCGTATGTCGGCCTTCCAAAAGGTACTACCATTTATTTCCTTTTTTAGCTTATAGTTGCCATTTTAGTGTTGGCTTTGCAGTTAACTTATTAGCTCAGTGTAACCATTACTTGTACTTTGAATTTCTAAAATGATTTATTCTGGCTTCCATCAGGTTAAACATAAAATGGAAGGAAAGAATATACTATGCCCAATTTTTTCATCCTGTACAAATGGAGAACTAGTAATTAAATTGATTTGTAGTTTTGTTTTTTTTTTATTCTAAGTAACTGTAGTAATTATTTGATATTGTATTCAGATTTTGCCTCAAGATTTCTGTAGCAAATTCTCCAGCGAAATACCTGAGACTGTTTATCTTGGTGTGCGAAAGGGTGAAGCTTGGCGAGCATATTATCGTCAAGGTTGTGGAAGCATTGTAAATTTGGGGGCGATGATGACTTTTTATAGAATCAAACCTTACAATATTATTTTGCTTTGATATAAGGGGGATGGAAATTTTAATATGGAAATCTTTAATGATAATGTTGAAATTGAATATCCACTTAAGTTTTTCGGTGTTAAGAAACAACGCTTAGCTATAGGTACAGGGCCAATGACAGACCTTGGTAGGGGAACTTTTACTGATTTGGAAATGGAGAAGATGGCTGCAAAATTCTTCTATAATGCTTCAGGAGATTCAAGGATGAGTTACGATTTAACTATTGAAACTGAGCATCTTCAATTGTCAAATTTTGTCAAGGTCAATTTTTAGTTCAATTTAGAAAAGCATTGCTACATATGCTGATTATCTTATCATTCCCACTTTTTTTATTGCTTGGAATATTACATCAATGATATTATGTTACGGTCATATTAGGTTTTGTTGGAAGAAGCTATTTCTAAATTACGGTTACATTCTGAAATGAGGTGGATAGAGTTGGGTTTTGAAAGATCAAAATGGATGATAAATTGATTTGGAGAAATGACAGCCTATACTTTAATGAAGATTGGATTAAGTTTACGAAAGCATTAAACTTAAAAGAAGGTGATATTTGTGTAATATCACGATCTACACATTTTCAAAAGTTTAAGGTTGCAATCTTTGAGAAAAGTCAAGAAGGTAGTGTCAAATTTGAATTAGTTTACTTTGTTCAAGTTAATAATGTTGATCATAATCCTTAATTTTATTTGATGATTATAACTTGCAGTTAAGGTTATTGGTCATTTCTACTTTAAAAGTTTCAAAATTCTAACGAATGACATGTTGGATGATGGTGATCTGGTATTTTTCTTGTTCAAAAAACTTGGTTGTTTTCAACTAACCAAATGTCACATATATTGATTGTCAATTTCTGTTTTGCAGGAACTTCCACGTCAATTCACCGAAGCGTACAGTGGAAACTTAAGTAAAGAATTGTATTTAATCATGGCTGATGGGTCCATTTACCACGCACATTTCTGTGAAATGGAGAACTTATTGTATGGTTTGAAAGGCCTATTTGTTAAATTAGGTTTGGGAGAGGGATTCTATCTTTTCTTTGATTATGTTGGTCCATCCTATTTGTACCTATCAATTTATACGCCATCATGTCTGGATATCTTCAACTATTATAGTAATAAGAAGTCTTTGAAAGATATTCGAAAAGATTATATGGTCTTGGGGAATGATATATATGATAGTAGTGACGAATCATCAGGTATATTTGAACACAATTTCAAAGAATTTTATGATCAAAAACATTCTTATGTATTGTATGAACTGATTTATTATATGTCATTGAAGCAGATGATTTGATCGCAAGTTCTTATGGTGGTAATCCAGGTTTGGAAATGACAATAAGATGTGATGAACCATTGTCTTATTCTGCTTCTGCTTGTAAGTTCATCTTGTCTTTGTTACTTTGTTAAATTGTATTAATTGAGATTATCGGTTCTAGCAAAAGTCATAACATTGTATTTTGTATTGAATTTTAGTGAGGGTTCAGTCTTCGAATGACATTGCTCTAAGATTGGATGGCTATAATAGGTTTGCATAGAGTTACTGCATCGCAACTGCAAGTGGATGATTTCGTATTATGACGGAGATTCAAATTGTCCAATTTTTGTTAGTACCATAGAGCAGCCAATGCTAATATCAATGTACTGCAGTATATGCTCTAGAATCAAGTTTTTCATTATGAAATCAGTTGTAAGAAGCTAATAACATTTGCCTTTTATGTTAATGCCTATTCAACTCTGTCATTAGCATTGGTTTTTACGTTATTGCGTAAATAAATTTATTTACTTCTTTATATTTACGTTGAAATCGATATATAGTTGACAATGCGAGGGTAACTAATGGTGGTTTAGTTAGTAATGTGGTCACGCATACTATGTTGACATGCTTTGTAAATTTATTAAAATTTCATTTCTACAATAGTAATTTCAAATAAGTAAATTTCCCAAAGTTATTAAATTCTGCCAATATCAGATAGGTCTATTTCGAGAACTTATCATTTCTTATAAGAAAACAAAATTAAAAATATATCAAAAATCTCTATTATTTCGTGAATGATGACAATATTCATTTGTAGATATTTGATTGTAGGTTGAAACGTATAGGTAACGTTTTACAATGTGCACAAATGCTCCTTACTTATGCAGGGGTTGAAAAAATATTCAGCTATGTCTGTCATAATAAATATGAGTAACGGTTGTTGAGCATAATAAATGTAGTAATTAGGGATTACTATACCTGCATTTGGGGATTTATAATATCAGTTGACAATAACATAACAGATATGTACCCTCTAAAAGTAGTGCTTCTCACTTTAGCTTATTTGGGCATCTAAATCTGGTACTCGGCTCACAACACACTGTTAGTTTAGTACGAAACCAAACTTAACTTCAGTCCTTGGCTTCGAAGAGGTAATATATTTTTGTTATCTTTCCTTCTATGTAAGTACTTGTAGTTTGTTCTTATGTAATTATATGTCACTGTTTTGATGAGTTCTTTGTTGGTATTATTTGTATAGAATCTTAAGATATAGTCATCAAAGAAATGGAACGCAAGAGTATGCTTTGCCAAATTTGTGGTTCATCCTTTCAAAAAGGAGAGATGGTAATTCTATTGACTTTTTAATTTTTTTTCTGGTCTAAATCTTTTAATAATAACTTCATATTGTATATTCAGATACTGCCTCGGGAGTTGGGTTCGACATTTCTTGAAAATATACCGGAGAATGTCTACCTTCGGGTTTGAAATGGTGAAGCGTGGTGTGCTGTTTATCGCCTGCATGCATTGTAAACCTGCGCCCGATGATGTCCTTTTATAGCATAGAACCTTACAATGTAGTTTTGCTTGAATATAAGGGTGATGCAAATTTTGGTATGGAGATCTTTAACAATGATACGGTGGAAATAGATTATCCTCGGAGGATTTATGGTGTCAAGAAACCACGCTTAACAGCTAGGACTGGGTCAGAGGTGGAGAACAGTATACGAAATTGGAGTGAAATTGAATTGCAAAAAATGGCAGCAAGATTATTTTATAATGCTTCCAGTAATTCAAGGCTGAGTTACAATGTCATGATCAGAAATGAACATCTTGTGGATTCAGATTTGGTACAGGTAATTCACTTCGTTTCTTACTTGGTTGTTATTGATTTGTTTTAAATTTACAAAATTATTAATTTGGCTGAGATGTTCTTATTTTCATATAAGGTTTTGTCGGAGGAAGACATTGCAAAGTTGGGTGTACATGAGTCAATGATGCAGATTGAGTTGTGTTTGCAACAATCGAAATGGGTCATAAATTTAATATGGCAGAATGGCCAGCTTTTCTTTAATGAAGAATGGAGTAAGTTCACAAAAATATTAAACCTAAAAGAAGGTGATATATGTGTAGTACAACGATCTATGCACTTGCAAAGATTCAACGTGGCAATCTTTGAAAAGAATGAGGGGACTACTTTAAATGTAGAAGGTACTAATTACTTACTAACTTTTGCAGCTATTCTTAAAAATTTTATATGATAGAATGTTGTAATAACTGTTAAATGCGTGTTACAGGCACTGCTTATTCCGAGTTAAAATTCTTCAAGATTATTACCGATGATATGTGTAGTGGAGGTGATCTGCTATATTTTGACTACAGTCATCTTCTGTCGTACTTGCATAATAGTTTTAAAAAAAATTTTGTTTTATCTGTAATCTTGTTTCCAACAACAGGAATTGCCAAAACAGTTCTTGGAACATTACGGTGGAATGCTAAGAAAGAAAGTAAACATTTTCATGCCTGATGGATCAAATTATGGAGCTCAGTTCTGTGAAGTGAATAATATTTCGTTTGACTTAAAAGAGCTTTTCTCAAAATATGGCTTGCAACAGAGGTTCTTCCTATTCTTCGATTATGTTGGTCTATCCAGTTTGTACTTATCAGTTTATAGCCCATTACATCTAGATATCTTCCATGGTAACCCTAATAAGGTCTCGATGAAAGAAATTCGTAGAAATTTTGTGCCTGACTTTAATGATGTGGCTGGGAGTTCGGATTCATCTTCAGGTTTTTGCATAGTTTATATCCTTTGATTATGCTCGTCAAATTGTATTTCGTATTTAAGTGTTGATTTATTAATAACTATTATCTGATTATGCTGTTCCATAGATGAATCAAGTGAGAACTCTTCTACAGATGATCCACATTTGTCAATCACAATCACGTCGGATGAATCAAATTCTATTTGTAATAACATTTGCTTCTTCTTTGTTTTTTGGTTTTAATTAGTTTACATCATAATCTTAACGTAATCAATTTTTTGGTATATCTAGGTGTCATCAGTGAGCACAGTTTCCAAGACACATCTTTTGATTCTCGTCTGAACAACCTAGAAGGTGGTATATTACTTACTTTAATGAGTATGGGTTGAATTGTTTGTTTTACTGGATCCTATTGATTTATAAAGTTTATGTTCAACGATGGCATAGAAAACAATTATTCCAACCCATCAACAGAATCTGATGATAGAGGGGAGCTGAATTATTTTACTGTTACTCTAACAACTTCTCATGTTGATCAGAGAGGACATGGTGTGGTATGTTAATTTAGTAATCTGTTGTTTGTTTAGCACTGGATGATAATTTATTTGTTTAACTAATGTAATTTGGATGTGCAGTATCTTGCAAGACACTTGTTAAGCATTTATCGTCCCCGGAGGAATGGTACCAATGTGACATTAGTTTATGATCGACGAACATGGAATGTGGCTATGCATCGTAAGAAGAAAGTGTGTAGGTTTGGTTTGGGATGGGACGACTTTACAAAAGACAACAAATTATGCGTAGGCCAGAAACTGTAGTTTGTTTATGAGGAACATCACACTTTCAATGTTTTAATGTTACCATAGATTAGTGAAACTGGATAATTCCTACTGAAACTGTTTGTGCAAGGTCTATAAACATTAAGGTATCATGTTGGTTGTATCTAAGTTTTATGTGTGGTGTTTTATGTTTCATAAATGCTATTACTTTATAAATGCCTCCATTTGTTTCGTCTTACTTTAAGATTTATGTTCTGATTTCTTAATTCTCTTCTATGCAACCAACAATTGTGTAATAAGCAATTGAAGAAGAATTCTCGTAACAGTAATAGGCAAACATAGTTTACTTCCAAAAGTTGTCATACTTACAGTTGCAAGTTGTACTTAACTAACTAAACACACTAAGGCTTTGGTAAGTTATAAAAAACTTCTTTGTAAACAACATTTTCAGTAATGTTTGAAGCTGCACCAGTTTCATCATCAACAAACACAGTTAGCCCTGCTGGAGAAGTCACTCTGCTAATGGCAACATAGAATTGACCATGAGTGAATACTGATTTAGGCAAGTATAAACCAACTTTCTCAAGTGATTGACCCTGTGATTTATTTATAGTCATTGCATAGCAAATCTGTAAAGGCATTTGCTTACGTACCAGCTTGAATGACATCTTCGTGTTAGTTGGACATAACTCCATAAGTGGAATGAAATGCTTAGAACCAACAAAAGTTCCACAAATGACTTCACATTCAACACAGAATTTTAAACATTTTGTTACGATCAACCTTGTGCCATTGCACAAACCTAAAGTCTGGTTTAAATTCCGCATTAACATAACAACATCACCTACTTTCAGCTTCAATTCATGGGGTGGCAATCCTGCAATGCTCATGGAATTTAAATACTCAACTGGAAATGCATTGTTGAGATCCTGCTCTATCCCACCAAAATCCTCCGCACTATCAACACTAAAATAGGAAACTGATTCACCAGGGAGTTTATCAACGATGAGGGAGTTTAAGTGGCCCACTATTTGGTTGGTAGGACTGTGGATAGCTCGTTCACTCAAATACTTAGGATTGAGGACATTCTCCTGGAAATTTGGATATGTACTTGAAATCATGTTATCAACAGTATTCTCTTTTCCCACATCACAAAATTGAGAAGAAATCTCAATTTCATTCTCAGCTTTTAGTAATTTAGACCTGGCTGGAGGACTGACGTCACCATTACCAATATCAAGGACCCACTTAGCAAATGTTTTCAATTCTTCAATCTTAAATGCAGATTGACCTTGATTAAGACGCATATTCTGTGTGAGTAAAAATATGCGACAAATAGACCAAAGACGGGACCTAGTGATGCGTGCCGCAACAATTTCACCACGCTCACCAAAAGTGATTACAGGTAAGATTTGCTGAAAATCTCCTCCAAGAACAACAGTAATTCCACCAAAGGGCAAGGAAAATCGGACTGGATCAATAGATTTCATAATATCCTTTAACGATCTATCCAAGCACTCAAAAGCATATCTATGTTGCATAGGCGCCTCATCCCAAATGATTAGCTTCGTTTGTTTAATCAGTGAGCAATGTCAGAATCATGGGCAATATTACAGGTCGAAAAATCATCAAGAACTATTGGGATTTTAAAATGTGAGTGAGCAGTACGGCCACCTGGCATTAGAGTCGCAGCAATCCCAGAAGAGGCAACTGGAAGAACAATTTTTCCTTGAGAACGTAATTTGCAAATAAGAGTTCTCCATAAGTAAGTTTTGCCACAACCTCCACTACCATAAACAAAGAAGAGACCACCTAAACCACTTTCTACTGATTTGAACACTGCATCGTAAACTTTTCTTTATTCTTCTGTACAATCTGCAAACAATTTAAGGAATTCAGCCTCCATTTGAAGCAATTCATAGCTCGTTTCCTCAATAATCAGGTTATTGGATCCGCTGTTCAAATAGCTAGCTGGAGGCTGTGGTAATTGGTCAAATTTTTTCAAAGACTTGCCAATGGATCTGAGTAGGTCATCAATTTCTGCATATTAATAAAAAACATTTTAAACAATTATTCCCAAACCCTTACTAAATCCTTTTACTCCAAATCATGTACAAAATATATAAATAATGACCAAAAGGGTGGAGAGTACCTGCAAGAGCATAAAATTGCAACTGTTTGTCGTTAAGAGTCAAGTTCGCATTCGAAGTTCTTTCACGACGTCTCAACAAAATGTCATCCACCATGCTTTTCCAATGACTTTCCCACAAATTCTTTAGGTCTGTAACTTTGCAGTTAACTATTATGTGGACAAACAGTTGTCGAATTTGAGGAGGTAGACCACCTAAAGAACATTGACTCAAAACCTCGTGCCATTCCATATCATCATCCAACAAACCGTATTCTTTAAAGGCATCACGAAATGACTTGTAAACAACACCATTAACAGTTCTCAAAGATTCAAAAGAAGTAGCACCGTGAACTTTGGTAAGCAACAGATGTAAGAACCAAGGCTCTCCTGTACTATGATGAGCATAACACAATCTCCCTATATGTAATCCTCTTTTTCTTGGAGTTCATGTTCTCTCTGTATCATTCCACACGAAATGCCTAGGAATCTCATCATAAGTGTATTTATGCGCATTCACATCAATAGAGTTCAATTCGAAAAAAGCTTCAAGCTTGCTCAGTCGATGTTGCTCTCGAGCAGCAACTTTTGCGAGAGAATCATTTGCCCGGAAAGTGTAATTCTTGTCCCCTGGTAAGTGAAATGGAAGACGTTCAACAGAAATGCTTCGATAATGAATAGGAAACCCAAATATCCGATATGCAGCTTCAGCTCCACAGAGATATCTTCCATCGAAGTAGGCATTTATCTCATCAATGGTTTGCTCATCATCATCATTTGTTCTTTGCTTCTTCTTGCTATTCACATGCACAGTGGCGCGATCATGACCTTTTAGGCAATATTTAAACAAATATTTAATACTCCGTGCATGACAACAGATTTCAATGTTCATATGACACTGATATTTAACCAACAAATCACGGTTATATGGAACAACCCATTGGTTGTCCAAATCAGTTTTACGAACATTGACATTAATGTTCTGTCTCCGTCGCATGTAAATAGGAAAGTCAATGCATCTTGGAAATTTTGTTGTGAATTGAATTTGAACTATACAATGAAGCAAATTAACTGAAATTATTTCACATATAAATGTTAGGGAAAAGACGAATGCAGTTAAATTTTATTTTAAAAAACTCACTTCTTTGGAAAATAACGAATGCAATGCATATCTTTCATGCAGGGTGATTTAACATTTTGCAATCCACACGGACCATGAATCATAAACTCCTTTACAGCCGCGTAACCAACAGGATCTAATAAAGGGTCTGGAATTTCAGCAGAGACAAATTTGTCGACATTTTCTTTCAGGTACTTTTTGGAATCTTTGTCCAACCAAATTAACATATGCATATGAGGAAGACCTCTTTTTTGAAACTCAACCACATACATAACTGCTAAACAATAATAACATGGGTTACAATATGAATAGCATAATATGCAAGTTAATTTACCATATTTTACCATAGGACAAATTACTACGTTTAGGAGCCAAGAAAATACCTCCAATACATTTACCAAAGGTATGTTTTGTCTTAATGTCTGCCATGAGTTGATCAAGCTTCAGTCTAAAAACTCTTGAAATAATGTCGGGACAATTGGGTGCAATGCACCCTGGAACATATACCATCATCTTCTGTATTTCATCCCAAAGAGGATTACATGTCATTGTAAGGAAGATATCCGGATGACCAACATAACGGCAAACCGCCAATGCATCTTGGAAATTTTGTTGCATGTACCGTTTAGAATCAACAAATCCAGCTGGTAAAATCACACCTTTACCAACATTCGATGCGTCTGAATCGCCTCTACGAACAGAGTCAACTATGTGGCTGTATAATTCGTTACGTAGAATGGTTTGGTGAGTTCGAAGCCAGAACAATCGAGTTTGTTCAATAGAGGAAAAAGCATCAACCAAATATTGTTGGAATAGTCTTCCACCCAATCGAGGAGTTAAACCTGGAAACACAAAAGTTGAAGAGCATAATTAGTATTTTGTATTAGTGAATCATAATTGTTTATAAACAGAGGATTGTTTTGTTGAAAATAGTTAGATATTAACATTGGAAATAGAAGCCTTACCATCATTCTCTCTCACTTGAAATGAATAAGAATAATAATCTTTCATTGATAAATAATCACGAACTTTGCCTGACCTCTCTGCTATGTTTTGGAACTTCATTTTTGCATGAAAACCATCTTCACCATTGGGGAACAGTAGTGGATATTGTAACGCCATTAGTTTTGGATGTACATAAGAGACACGAACCAATCCAAGAATTTTGTCAGTTACAATAATATCACGTTGCCCACATGTATCTTCAGTGTCTCCAATCATAATTCCAGCCACTTCATCCGTACTGGACATATGATTTTCTCTGCCACTTTCTGCTCAACAAACCTTGAGAGTAATTTCTAAATCAATAATCTCATCACTTTCATATATATCACGTTGCTGCCTGAATTGGCCAACCAATTCATTTGTTTCATCTAACATCTTTATGAGACCTTGCAATACCTCTGCATCAACAGATTTTCTATCTTGCACATTTACCCACCGAAGTCGATTATTGACTTCATTAACAGTGTCATAGATGTAGAGTTGGCAGAATTTTGGAGTATCACTGTCATTTGGAATTAATGACCTGAAAACATGGTGGTTTTGCCCATTCAGTCTATAAACATAAGGCGATCTTCCATTATTTATAGAATGATCAATGTTCCCACCGCTAGAAGTGAAGGCGAACATCGAATTATAGACTCGTATCATCCTCTGGAATTCAGGTCCTTTTTTCTTGTCATTATACAGATCCATCAAGTAACGGGGGGTAGGCTGTACTTCAGGCAACTTCACAGCTCCCTTCATACAACAAAGTGAGAATATTGGTGTGCCTTTAGTAACATTCTTGTTGACTCTTTCCTCTTTCCACATCCGAGCATTGCATTTGGAACAAATGGCAGAGGGCTCTCCCAGAGTAGCATACTCTTCAGGAACAACACGTATTCCACGTCGTTCATGTTGGATGTTGGAGAATGCATTAATTTCAAAATCTGCAACAGACTGTAAAGTATAAATTTCATGCTTCCAATACAGTAAAATATGCAAATATGTTATGCATCGCAAACCTATTGAATCATCTGTTTCACTGTCTTCATGTGTAACAATATCATCCTGACTTAAAGAATCGACCTCTTCGTCCAAACTATTCTCTGTACATATTGAAAGAAATCCATTACAATAATACAATAATATGTAAATAATTAATTGTAACAAATAATATGCTCACCACTCATTTCATATTCTAAATCTTCAGAGTCATTGCTAGACATTGTATCGCCAACAATGTTAAGACCTATTCATAACGACGATTAATACATGTAACATGATTTGAAATGTAAATTACATAACATAAGAAACATAGTTACCTTCATTAAAATCATTACTTTGCTCCTCAATATCAACCAAGCCTTGAATGAATAATTTCCTGCCCAAACCAACAAATGCCGACTTGGATTTTCTCTTTAGCACTGCACGTTTCTTAGAAGTCTCACATCCAGGTGTAACACATGTATTAATACTCTTTCCTTGTGTAGTATTGGATTGCAATGGCCTAAACACGTTGGTAAGATTGGACAAAGGAGTTTGGTACGAAGTTTGTTCACAAAAAGGATCGCAATCATCTTCCCTGCTAAGTTCTGTACATTACATACTACAGAACATTAGGTAATTTAACTAAAAGATTAAACTATTAACTACAGGAAAACAAAAACAAACAAAAAACATTACAGAGATAGAGATTTATAACTTGTTGTTTTTACTTCTGCATTTGCATACTTGGCATGGCTGGACAGGTTTGTAATATTACACAAAGAAGTTCGAGACGAACTACCATTACGACAATGAACATATGCTGCAGCTTTGATTAGGATAATAAGTACAACATATATGTTTATAATTAGTTCCAAGATATATGACAAATTGTTCATTACAACATAAATTAATGTATTAAATATCCAAAACTAAGGGTCTTTTCCCAAACTAAGAAGCAAAATAATTTTTTTAATAAAGCTTAACTAACTTACATTCATGTACAGTTGTGGGAAGAGGACAATACGATCCAATAACATTTTTGGATCCACCGACTTCGCTTCTGATTTCATTCTCTTTGTTTACTTTTAACATCCGTTTTCTTGGCTTGTTTCGATTATATCTCAGGTCTTCCTTAGTAAAAAGATTCCAAGCCTTTTCACCCTCCATATCTTCAACCATTCACCAGCTATTGTCCTCAAAACGCATATACAATAGTGTTAGTCACAGAGGCATGCCTGAATACATCTAATAACAAGCCTAAGTATGTGTAATGCTATGCATTACCTACATGACCTCTTAACTGAGGGAACCTCTAGTTGTAGAGTTTCTACCTGTTTTGTACTTGTAATAGGCATCAAATTCTAGCTGTGTAACTGTATCTATTAAGTCAAGAATAATGCTTGAAAGAAGTTCCAAGGTTCATGCCTCAAGCAAGGAGATAAAGGCTGCCAAATAATCAAAGTTGGGATTTGAAGAAATGAAGAATTTTCCTAAGTACCAATTCGAGAAGTACATTTGTCTATTCGAGAAGTCTAGCATTCGAGAAGTCAAGGGTTCGATATCTCAGAAGACACTATTCGATATCTCTGAATACACTGCTCGATATCTCATTCGATATCTCAGAGATTCGATATGTCTATTACTCTGTTCGAGAACTCAAGGAGTCAACAGGTCAAAGGTGATATTCGAGTTCTCAGAGGGTCAACAAGTCAAAGCTACATTCGATATCTCAAAGACTCAAGATGCTATTCGATATCTCAGGGATTCGATATGTCAAAATGCTCTATTCGATATCTCAAGGACTCCCAGAGAAAAGAGCTATTCGAGAAGTGATTCGATATGTCAATATAACACTATTCGAGAACTCAGAGTTATCGATTAAGTCAATTCTAGTTCTCGAATCACTCACTTAGCCACTTCTCGAATACATTCTTGGAGACAAAATATTGAAGAATTGTACAAGTCAGAAACCTGCAACAAGCCAAGACGCTTTATTTGACTATGTACTATAAAGCACGTTGGAAAGCCTACAAAGAAGCTTAGAGAGATAAGACAGGGGACAAGGAGCTAAAGAAGGGGTTAAATGGCGTTTTGGTCACTCAACTGACTGGAAACTTGCAATTGGGTCATCAAACTCAAAAAGTTTTCAGTCACATCATTGTGCTCTTAAAAATTTTCATTCAGGTCACTGGCCATTACAATCCGTTAAAAATTAGACGGAAAACTGACTAAGTTTGGTGAGTTGGCTTGAATAAATCCACCGTGGCATGTACAGTCAGCTGAAGCGGCGTTTTTCGTCACTCAACTAATGTGCAGTCAGCTAAGTTTCTAGTAAGTTCGGTGATCAAAACGCTACTTCAGCTGACTGTACATGCCACAATGGATTTATTCAAGCTAACTCACAAAACTTAGTCAACTTTCCGTCAAATTTTTAACGGAGTGTAACGGCTAGTGACCTGAATGAAAATTTTTAAGAGTACAATGATGTGATTAAAAACTTTTTAAGTTTGATGACCCGATTGCAAGTTTCCTGTCAGTTGAGTGACCAAAATGCCAATTAACCCGTTTACCGCTAAAGAAGTGGATCTGAACAGGCTTTGCAAAGTCAAATCTGTAGCCGTTTGGACTCTTACTCAAATGAGATAGACAGACTGGAAAGTATTTTGTTTACCTACCTTATTTGTAGTAAGTAGGTGTATCCATGTCTATAAGGATAAAGCCTCACTTCCTTAGCAGATAAGTTTTAATTTTTTCAAGATACATCACAAGAAATATCTCTCTGAGAAAAATGAAGCTGAGAATACTATCATTTGTATTCACAAATTGTAGCAAAATCTTTATCTAATAAAATATTAGATTAAAGTAATATTGTGTTGTATTTGTCTTTGTCTTTGTTATCCGCACCTACATATCTCACACACTCAACACATATCTTGCTGCAAAGATTTAAGAATGAAGAAAAATTCAAGAATCCATTCACCCCCCCCTCTGTATTCTTTTACTGTATTCAATACTCAACAAGTGGTATCAGAGCAGGCTGTTTAATCTAAACAGAAAATGATCATGAGTTCGAATACACCAAAGACTACAGGTACGGTAAAGGTCCCTAAGTTCGACAAAGAGAATTACAACCTCTGGAAAATAAAAATGATGTTGTTCATCAAAGCTGCAAATCCTCTCTACCCTGACATCCTCAAGAATGGTCTATTTGTACCACAACAAGAAATTGCTGAATCTACAGTGGGCACAATAGTCATTCCTAGATCATATGTTGCAAAAGAGCCATCCAAATGGACGGACTCATAGAAAGAAAAGGTTGCCCTAGACAGTCATCTCATGTTTCTGATCATAGACTCCATGGATATGTCGATGTTTGCCAACATAGCATCATGCACATCAGCCAAGGACATGTGGAACCACATCGAGGTGTTATGTGAAGGGACAGAGGAAGTAAGAGAGAATAGGAAACAGATACTGGTCACACAGTATGAGGCTTTCATGGCACAGTCCAAAGAAAGTATTACTGATATGTTTGAGAGATTTCACAAGCTGGTGACTGAGCTCCAAATGAATGGGAAGGTTTACAGCACTAAGGAATTAAACATGAAGTTTCTACTATCTGCACCAAACCATCTAGAGCAAAGGGTCATATCTCTAAGAGAAAGAGATTTGAACAAAGTCACATATGATGTGCTCTATGGGGTTTTAAAGACTCATGAGCTTGAGCTGCTTCAGAAGAGGGCTATCCAAGCCAACCAAGGCAGAATGATAAACACATCCTGTGCCTTGATTGTCAACAAATCTGTTCAAGACCTGGAAGCATCTACAAGTCAGCTGAGAATAGAAGAGATAGTAGATGATGAAGAAACTGAAGAAGAAGTGACTGAACCTGTTGATGAAAAGAAAGAAGATGAGTTCTACACTCTTGAAGAGTTGGATGCCATGGAAAACACTTCATATGCTTTTATGGCTAAAAAATTCCCAAACATCAGATTTAAGAAGAATCAACCCTTCAAGTCTAGATCTCAAAATCATTCATTCAACAAGAGCAAGGCACCTGTGAAAGCAAACAGAAACAAATTCAAAACCAGCTATGTAGATAGGTCATCTGTGAGATGTTATAGATGCAATGACCTAGGACATTTTGCCAGTGAATGCAAGAAGCCTAAAAAGAAGGATAAGGAGTTTCTTGAGCTTGAAGCTAAGTATGAGGCTCTGCTAAAGAAGCATACACGAGGTAAGGCCTACATAGCTGAAGGGAAGTGTTGGGATGATTCTGATAGTGATGGAGAAGAACAAGAATTCTGCAACTATGCCTTGATGGCCAACTCCAAGGAAGAACCATCTGCATCAGACTCTCAGGTACCATCCCTCACTACCATAGACATGTCTGTTTCTGAATACAAATCTATGGTTGAACAACTATCTGTTGAGATGTTTAATATTCATACTAGTATGACTGCTGCTAATGAAGAAATTGCTAAACTGTCTACTAAGAATGAACTGTTGAACAAAAGAAATGAGGAACTAGAACTAAATGCTATGCAAGTAGAAAACCTTAAACAAGAAATTGAATATCTAAAGAATAAGGTTCTATGTGCTAGTCAAGTTGAGAAAGCTCTTAGGGATGAACTAGCTGAAAATGAATTTAAATTGAAAACATTTAAGAATTCCTCTAGTCTATTGCAGTCCAACCATGAGAAAAATCTAGCTAGACCTAAGGCTGCCATTGGACTTGATTATGACACTCTTAAACAGAGGAAAGGCTATGCAGTCATTGAAGATGACACTGTTGTTCAAGAGGAAGTGCCTCATGTTTTGAAACAGACTGAGAACCCAATATTTAAAACACCAACACTTGAGATTGATGAGGATGCCTTACTAATTAAGCGAATGTTGGATGATGAAGATAAGGCACAATCAAATGAACAACAAGCATCCTCTAAGAGTGAGAATGTCAAAACCAAAGCCAAGGAGCCAGTAGGAGGTAGACCTAGACCTGAGAAATTTGTGAAGTTTGTTTCAGCTGGGAATAATGAGTTTGAGAAGAAAGTGGCTAAAAAGAAACAAAACAGGAATGACAAATTGGGAATTAACAAGGACAACAACTATGCTTATGTGCCAAATGCCCCTAGGAAAGTTTGTCAAAACTGTTTTAGCACTAATCATTTAACTCATGCATGCAAGAAACCATCTGGTAGTGTTGCTAAACCATTCTATGATTGCTCTGTGCCTTTAAGACATAGAGACTCTCCTTTCTGTGATAAATTTGATTGTATGCCATGTAACATGAATGTAATGACTAGTTGTTTTAATTTGAGAAGACAATTCATGGAAGGTTGCATCAGTCACAATGTTCACACACACTACACAAGAACAAAGTCTTCAAGTCCTCCTAAAGTTAGGAAGGTACCTCTGGCACCTAAGTCTAAGAACTCTGATTCTAAGACTTCACAATGACAAGAAGACTAACATCAAGAAAATTGATAAGCATGATGTTTATGATAAAACTGTTGCTAAGCCACATGGACCCAAACTTGTTTGGGTACCAAAGGAGAAGTAATACCTTTGTGTTTGCAGGGCAAAGAAAGTGAAAAAAAGGTCATGTGGATTTTGGACAGTGGATGCTCAAACCATATGACTGGTGATATGGCCCTGCTATCACAGTATGAGGAGAAGGCTGGCCCAATGGTTGCTTTTGGAGATGACAGCATTGGCAACACACTGGGATATGGCAAGTTGGAAATTGGAAATGTCATCATTGAAAATGTAGCACTGGTCAAGGGGCTCAAGTACAATCTACTGAGTGTTGGTCAATTTACTGACAGAGGCTTCAAGGTGAATTTTGACAAAGATGAATGTTTGATCACCCAAAAGAAGACTGGTGACTTTGCTCTATCTGGAGTAAGGAAAGGAAGCCTGTTTGTAGCCAATATGAACTCTGCAAACAAGGACAAAATTTGTTGCTTTTACTCAAAAGCATCAAATGAAGATAGTTGGCTGTGGCATAAGAAGCTATCACACTTGAACTTCAAAGGCATTAATTCTCTAGTCAAAAGGGAGTTAGTGAGAGGCATGCCCATACTTGAATTCTATCAAGAAGGAGTGTGTGAGGCTTGTCAAAAAGGAAAAATGAAAAGATCAAGCCACAAGTCAAAGACAGTGACATCAATAACCATGCCCCTACAACTAATTCATATGGACTTGTTTGGGCCTGTCAATATTATGTCACTAGGAAGGAAGAAGTATGCTCTAGTGATGGTTGATGATTTCACAAGGTATACATGGGTAGAATTTCTGGCATCAAAGGATGAGGCTCCACAAGTAATCATTGAGCATATAAAGAAGATAGATAAGGAAGCAAAGGCCAACAATGCAAGTGTGATTGCATTAAGAAGTGATAATGGAACAGAGTTCAGAAATGCCAGGCTTGAAGCATTCTGCAAAGAGAATGGTATTTCTCAACAATTCTCAGCTCCAAGAACTCCACAACAAAATGGAGTTGTTGAGAGTAAGAATAGAACTCTGATTGAGGCTGCTAGAACAATGTTACTTGATGCAAAGATGCCTACATGTTTTTGGGCTGAGGCTGTGAGCACTGCATGCTATATCCAAAACAGAACCCTCATCAACAAAAACACTGGAAAGACACCTTACAACTTGATGACTGGAAAGAAGCCTACTCTAAAGTATGTTCATACTTTTGGAAGCAAATGCTTTGTGTTAAAAGACAATTCAGAATATGTTGGAAAGTTTGATGCAAAAGCATTTGAAGGAATTTTTCTTGGCTACTCGATGGAAAGAATTGCATATAAAGTTTATGTCATCAGTCAAAAGAAAGTTATGGAAAGCACAGATGTGACATTTGATGATAGCAAACTACCTGGATTAGAAGAAGCCAATGATGAAGATAAAGATCCTTTGAAGTTTGACAATCTAGATGATTCTGATGATTCCAATGGTATTTAGATACGCCATGTGGGATCACTTTTTGTTGTGCCTGTGAATCTACAAATCACTCAACAAACACGTTAAAAAGTACCGCTCTGATACCAATTGATAGGTCCTGTAAGAGGGCTATATTAAGCTAGAAGGGGGGTTGAATAGCTTAATTACCAATTTAAAAATTATTATGGCGTTTTAAAATAATTTTCCCTTTTTAAAACTTTATAGAGTCGTTACGCAGTTTATAAGTGCAGAAATAAAAGAAAAGGAAGGAAAATACCACACAGGAGATTTTATCCTGGTTCGCGATGGCGCAACCCCTAATGGATTTGCTCACCCCTACTCCAGTCCCCGAGCTCCTCTCCGGACTCGAGATTTTCCCTTAAAAATAACTCGCTCCTTTAGTAGGCGGAGAAGCCTTTACAACCCTATAAATATTGGTCTTGGTACGTATCTCCAAGACACTACCTCACAATAAATATAAAAACCCACAAGACTCGTCTTGGGTTGTAACTCCCCGTTACACCCACAAAATCGTTGTGAAAAACCTACACAACTTATCTTAGACAGCAACTCCCCGCTACTTCTTCAAAATTGATGTAGAACCCTTGGTGTAGTCTTTTAATTCCTCGCTTTTACCGGTCTTGGATCTTAGATGCAAGGTCTTGGGTCTTTCCTCTTCTTCACGGTGCAAAGGCCACTAACTCCCCGTTAATGCCTAGGACTTGGGTCTTAGAACGAGAATCACCTCACTGCAAAACTTAGAAAACAATATCTACGAAACAAACCCTAATATAAAGAGAGGTTTGGACTTAATATGTTCTAAGGTGACTATAATATTCTTACCCGAATATTAATTAAAGTAAGTTCAATAAGCTTTATTTGCTTATGACTTTTTAATACAATACTCCGTATAGTGAGATTTAAATATATCTCGGAGTTTGTAAATCTTGATTATTTCCTTTAAGCTCGTAGGCTTATAAGGTTTTATAATCATATACTTTGGCTCGTCTTTTATAAAGATCGAAGTATACTTACAATTACTTCTTTGTTGAAAATACGTCTATTTTCGAAGTATTGTATAAATCAAGTCCATGATGAGCTTTATAGCTAAAGGATCTTTGATAAACAACTTCTCGTTCGATATAGTCTTGTTATAGACTATTCGTATTTATATTTAAACGAGAGTGTTACAATATTACTTTAACAATTTCCACTTTAATATTATTTGGCCAATTAAACGCAACACACAAATAAACGCACACATACGTAAAAGTAACTTGGCTTATCTATAGGATAAAACGAGGGCCGCTATTATGCGTTAAAATAGTGCGGAATGTAAAATCACTCACAATTGTGAGGACGAGAAAAAAAAGTGCGGAAGGTAAAGATCACTCACAAGTGTGAGGACAAGAATAAAAAGTGCGGAAAAATATATAAACGGCTTTCGCCACGCTATTACGCATTTAAAGTAGTATCACTCACAAGTGTGAGGACTAGAAGAAAAGAGTGCGCAAAATATATAAATAGAAGCTTAACAACTTATTTCCCACGGAACACTAGAGGTGATAGAAGGGAAACAAATCACGCTTTAGCACAATTATATATATCACAATAATAATAATGGCCAAAGTAAGTGCGTTAAAGATTTAATTAATTAAGACTTTTAGATTCTTTTCCCTCGGAACACTAAGGTGATAGAAGGGAATTAAATCAAGCTCGATATAATTATTTGATCGTCGTCAAATATAACCTCTTTTTGAGGTGTTGTAATATTTCGAATCGTTTTGTTCGAAATTTAATCCTTGTATGGATTTTTATGGTCTCGATTTGAGATCCGATATAAGAGCTTTATAAAGAATATGAGATGAAGGTATAGAGCTCTTATATGTATATAAAATATGGTCGGTTAAGACTCAAATAGTGAAGCTAAAAATTATAACTTTTGGATATCGCCGAAAAAAGTTCGCCGGAGGTTCGACCGGATTTTGGCGTGTTGGACGAACTTGGGAAGCCCTTCGGGAGGCCGGATAGTAGTGGTAGAGGATCTTGCTTGGTGGGAGAGAGCTTGGTTGAAGGAACTAAGCTTGTTGGACCAAAAACCTTGTATATATGTAAGTATATATAAGAAAGAGAATGCTTTTGAGATGAAGTTGGTGTAGAGAGTGTTTGGATATATCGAGAGTGCTCACACTTCAAAAATCCCAGCAATTATTTGGCTCTTTAGCTTGTAGAAAATGGTTGGGGGAGGGGGTTTATTTATAGGAGGAGTTGGGTGGAAGGAAGGGTGAGGATTGAAGGAAAAAGGAGTGGTTAGGATTGAAAGCACTTGGATTGATGAGATGGAAAATGGTTTTGTGTTTGTTGGGGGTGGTATTGTGTTTCTTTGCAAGTGGGGGTGGTATTCTACACAAATATCCCAGCTGATATATATCTCTAATATATTGTTTCAGACTCGTATCAATTAACGAATAAATACGTAACATATTTCGTTAATTAAATACCCAAATAATACGAAAATTCCCAATAAATAATTCTAAAATTATGGAGCACTTAGGAATATCATAAAATGAAATTCTGGAAAGTTTGGTAAAAAATGGTCAGCGTTGACTTGGTCAAACGTGGTCAAACGTGGACCCATTGTCTCAACTTTCGTGCCCGGATCAAAATTCTCAGAAAATTACGAAAATTTTACCATGCATATAAAATAACATTTAAGTGACCCATTTCAAGTTTCAAGTCATTCTAGCAAGTGGAAGTATTTTATTTGGATTTAATACGAATAAATAAGGTTTCGGTTCCGAATAAAATACGATTGGTCTTTCTATGAGATAGATGCATCTTTTGACCAATGTTTTGACTAGAATAAATACTTAGAATATATTTCCTAATATATAAAATATATTGAGAGTGTAGGAAATAATTTTGAGTATTTAAAATAATTTTCTCCGAAAATAGAATAAATTGAAGAAGCGGGAGAAAAATTACTTTAAATATTTCTAGCACGAGATAAAAATGAGTATTAATATTCTACCACTGAATATTAATATTCTTGAGGATAAAAATATTTTGAGTGCGAAGGCGGAATATTTTTGAATGAAACTGATCATTTTAAATATAGCACGAGTTCTCTAAAGAATATTAATTCTCAAATATTCTTTGTTCGAGCCTGTCGCCTTATAAATTTTTGCAACGAAGATCTAAAAAATATCAAATCTCAATATTTCTTTTTCGATCTTATTGCCTTGGTGTAGAGATATATTCCATAAAAATATAATTTGATTTTTTCGCAATAATGGAATATCTCTTATAATTGAAAATAGATATTGCTAGAATTGACTTTTGACTTTTGACAGAATCAATTAAATTTATGACCTAGTGGAGAGGATAACTAAGTGTAATTAAATTTTATGTTAAATTGTACAAATACCAAAATAAATAATATATCGAAGATATCCTTTCTATCTTCCCCTTTTTGGTATTTGCCAAGTAAAACATAAAATTTAAAAAATTACCCGTGTGTGCTTCCCCTTAGTGTGTGCATGAATTTAAAAAAAAAAATATTTCAGCCTCGATTCGAATACACGGCAATTTTTATTCTCCACTAATTGATTCCTGCAAAACAACTTATTAGATGAATAAACATTGATGGATAATAAGAAATTTTGAAAATTTTAAATTAGGGGTCTAATTTCCTCTTCCCCTTTTTGTTTGGTATAATACCAAAAAGTTAGAATCTCTTCCCCTTTTTGTTTGTAAAAGAAAATAAATGTATGAACAAGTTTTTCTTTTATCATTGTAATCAGTGTTTTTACCAATTGATTTTATCTTCCCCTTATGACTTCCCCTTGAAATATGATTCGATTTGAATCAAAATTCTGTTAATTTCAGTCTTTTATCTCTTCCCCTTTTCAATAAATCGGTTTAGATCTCAAGAATTGGTGTATTTACCAATTTCCTTATTTCTCCGTTAATATCTTCCTCCCCTTTTTTTTCGTTTCTTGTATTTATTAGAAACTTTTATGATCGAAATTCTTGGATTACAACACCCTTTTTTTTAAGAATGAAGAACTTATAGGTTCTTTCTTTTTCTATTCTATTGGTTCATTTACGTTTGAAACAAAGTCTTTTCTTTTGTAAATGAATCGCATATTGTGGTGTGATACCCAAAAAATATATATAACTTTTTTCGAATTATTTTTATGTTGATCTAAGTTGCTCTTTCTTTGGCAATCTTGATTCATACATAAAATTAATATACGATAAATATGATGACAGTTTTCTACGACATCTGTGATAATAGCCAAGTACACAAATTTGAAAACTGTTCAGTCCATAATCGATACAATTTATTCAGATTTACAAGTATGTGAAATTTCTCAAATGTAATTTGAACAATCATACATATGTTTTATTCTTCTCTGAACCGAATTTCCATATAAGACTGCTGTGAGCTTATAGTGGTCAGTTTTTAATCAAGATCTGCGAATGAACAATACAGCCATACTGGATTTCATAGTAAGACAAACAGCTGAAAGTTCATAGTGAGTAATCGATATACTCTTATCAAATTTGAATAACTCATTCAAGTTCTATTGATTAACTAAGAGCATCTCCAAGAGTCTCTTACCTCATTCCTAAATATATTATAAACAATTAAGCTCTTAGCAAGTTATTACATTGATTTTTGTGTCAACTCCAACAATGCTCTCTATTATGGCTCTTTATTTTATATTTTATTCATATTTCAATTCCACTTGGACAAACAATCAATACATGAGAGAGAATAACCACTATTTTACTAATAAAATATTAAGTTAAGAGCTACTAGTTGCTCCTAAAATAGAGGAGAGAGAAGAAGCTCTTAACTTTTTAAAGAGCCTCTAAGAGTCTCTTGGAGCTTGATTTTTATTCTCTCTCCTCATTTTTTGAGTTAAGAGCTACAATAAAGAGCCTCTTGGAGATGCTCTAAGACAAGCAATTTCTCAAAAGCAGTTGCAAATGTATTCTGAATAGTCATACTGAGTATTAATCAATGAAGCTCATTTTCCACTACTGTAATCTCATTGTTCATATATGTCACTCATATAAATTGTTCAATACATCGTATTCCAAGTATTTGAGAGTGTCATAGTTATAATTTGCATAGTACTGTTTATTTATAGATAAGACAGTTCATAATACTAAGGCATATCGGAATTGAAGCAGTTCAGAGACAGATTATATAGGTGCAGAGAGCAATTTTAGTCAATGCAGTTATATGTACATTCAAAAAGTTCCGAAGTAATCAGTGTGGTTCACTGATTCATGAAGAACTAACTGCAGAAGTTTTATTCTAACTTAAAGACACATTTTTTTAACTGAAGCAACAACAACAACTTCATACCAGAATCAAAATCAACCTTAACCATCAGATAGATTCAACAAACATGTTGCAAACACCAAAAAGCAACAGTTGAAGTCACAAAGCAAGTAGTTAAATAGCAGAGTCAACCACAACAGGTTCAGCAGAAACAACACCAAGATCCTCACCAAGATCTGGTAAAGAAGCATATACTTTCTCCATTTCATCATCATTAGCAATAGCACACAGTTCATCAACCAACTTAGTCTCAGTCTTTTTAGCAGATTCAACAACAACAACATTCTCAATCAATTTCTCTTTACCCTTATTGACTTTACCCTCTAGATTTTCAACTTTAGTTAGAAGCTCATTGTTTGACTCTTTAAGAACATCAACTTCTAGACTAAGCTTATTAATTTCTTCCCTAAGAATAGCATAGACATCAGTTTTAGGAGCAAGAGAGGGAATGACAACTTTATTAGGGTGACTGGTTTGACAGTTTTAAGAGAGAGTTTGGGTTGAGTGAGACCATCAATAGCACAAAACTCCATCTTATTAAGATGTATCCTAGACAAATGCACATAATGGGTTTCAAAAATAGAAGTTAAGAGCAAACCATATGGCATGAAATCAGTGTTGAAAGCATTTATCATGTTTAGCACAAGCACATAACTGATATTGAAGTCTATGGTATTGGACACTATCTTAAACATGACTTTTAGATCAACAAAATCAAAGAAGTTATCATGTTTGGGTTTTGGCAAGACATTTTCCCTAAGAATGATGGCTAGCTGTTGAAACCTAGGAAGAAAGTGTCTAAAATGGACAGCAAATTCTCTAACACAAAGACCATCAGGTACATCTTCTTCACAAAATAGACCAAGAAATAGTTCAAACTCAATTTGGTTAAAGACAAATGTTTCAAATATGTTGACACAAGGAAGGTCAGAAGCTTTATTTCCTAACCTAAGGGACTTGCTAAGCACATTATGATCAACATGTATGTTTTTACCATTCACAAAAGAACTCAAGTAGAAAACCCCATCAACTCTTTGATGCACTTCCAAGTTAGAATAATATTCAGCAATAAGATGAGTGTAGTAGTTTTGACCCCTATAAAACACACAGTTTTCCCACTTGACACTAGTAAACATGCTGTGGACATCACCATTAGGTTGAACAAAGACCATCATCCCTGGCTGATTATTGCTAAGCATCCTATTGAGTTTTCCAGTATTGGAAAGTCTCACAAGGGTAGGGCTTGGGGGTTTGAGATTTGTTCTAGCTTTGTGAGAGTTAACTGATTTTTCAGAGTTGGGCATTTCTTGAAAAACCATGTTAGGGTTAGGGTTTCTAACAACAGGCAGTTTGCTTTCATGAGAAAAATATGCAAACTCATTTAGGTGTGAAGGTTCTTGTTTGATTTTCTTGTGGTAGTGTTCTTTAGAACTGTCTGGATGGCAATAAGGAGTGAAGGGAGCATAGAGAGAATGGTTAAAATTTCTCCTACTCATGGTTGGAAACAAAGGAAGGAGGGTGAGATTTTTGGCTTTTGGGTTAGGGTGTAATGGTGTAAATTCCATAAGATGATGGTGCAAGTGCAGTGAGTGTGTGCTTATGAATGCATGGATACATATATAAGCAAGTAGCACAGATAAGGATAAGTTTAAGCATGCACAAGTTTTCATGTAATCCTACTACACCTGATGCAATTTGAAAATTCTATAGTGTTTCCATTTAATGAATTATAAAGCATGCATGGATAGATATGAGAATATAAGGGTGAATGCAATTGACAGAGGGCTACATGTCAGATGACATATATTGAGTGGCTCAATGCATGAAATGTTAAGTGTAAATCCGGTTGCAAGTAAGCACAGGTGACAGACTCATGCAAGGTGTACCTCTATATATGTATACATATCATGACTCAAGTTTGTACCTTGAATAGTGTTTAGATGCTTGACAACTAAGTGGATAGAAGCATATATAAGTGACTGTCAGGCATGAGGACTAATGCAAGTAAGAGACACTCACAAAATATCAGATACAATATATATGTATGAAGTATATGAAAAGAGCATGATAACTTTGACTTTTCAAAGATTGCACATAAGGGGACACATGGCTGACTCTATAAAAAGTTATCTCCTAAAGACAAATTTAGTATCCTTTAAAGTCCAAGTGAGGTCACTCTCATTTAATGCCAAGCTATAACTTTTAGTACTATAAGAATATATTAATGACACCAGGTAATATATAAGACAAAAGATTGATTGATAGAAACTCTGCACACCAGACCACAATCTTTCTTTAATTTAAGGAGCACAGACCATGTATTGACTAAGTCTTACAAGATAAACAAGCATGTATTGCAAAACAGGGCACATATACCACTTTACAGACCACAATATAAGATTAAACAATTAATAAGAATGCAATATATGAATCCTATTGCTTCTAAGTGGCCGTTTCACCCCAGTGTCCAGATACTGGGCCTCTCTAAGGGATTCCCAGCCAAGTCTTTGGGTGAGGGCAAGTGTGTGTGAGTGAATATAACTAAATGAATGCAATGCTGTAATGCTGGTTCACATAGTTAGAACAGTAGACTTACTTTAACCAACTCAATCCACATTGCAATGCCTCTGGTAAGCTAACAGAGCTTTATCACTCATAAGTTCTCATGACAATTCATTTATCAAGTCAGGCACATGTATATAGGATAGGTATAGTATCACATCTTACATCTTATGCTAACAATTAATCATACAGTAACATTATCACTTGAACAAATAAACATCTCATTGATCATCACATCAATTTCTAATTAGCTTAATAATTATAGTTTAAGTCAGGATATAGTGTCAAGCAACACAATTTGGACAGAGTGTCAACAAATAATTATATTAATATACTACAGACTCAATTTATTTTTCAGATAGGCAATTTTGATCTTTTAATAGAAACAGAGGCAAGATATACATATTAGGTTATTACATGTGTGCTAACTCACCAAGTTATCAAACAATACAATGTATCTTTTTAGTTTTAAGCTTCTAGAACAATATGTTAACCCAGTTGACCAAGTCAATCATCAAGCTAACACAGACTGGACTCAAGGCCTCAATACTTATCCAATACAGTCATGTTAAAACACATAAACACGTTAATTTATCAAATAACATATTTTAATAATTTTATTATTTTACTCATATCACATATGTTCGAATCAAATCATGATACAGTGTTTTTCAAACATGAGATACAATAGATCTTTCAATTTATCAGGTAACATATCAACGTGTCTAAAAGACACAAAAAGTCACTCAGTTTTGACATGCGTTCAAGTATACAGATAATCACGAAGAATCACATAGATACACAAGTATTTAAGCTTCGTAACTAAGAGTATTACCTTATCCCAAGGCCTCGTCGTCTTCTTGGGACTTACCAATCGATAACTCGGTTGAGTTCCGAGTTGATCCACTGAGTTATCCTTCGAGTTAGTCGATTTAGGGCTTCAATCACTTCGGTTTAAGGCTTCCTATACCGGATCTATCTTTAATTAAACTCGGTCTTCATTAAATCTGCAAAAGAAACTCAATCAATCGAATTAGGGTTTTGATAAATTTGAATCTTAAAATCAAAATACGGTGGTCATATGTGTATATATTGTGTATATAACTGTTCGATTCTGAGTTATAAATCGAAATCAATAACGATGATAACGATTTAAAGTTCAAAATCAGTTTTATGTAACCTAACCCATTTCTAAAATGAACGATTTGAAATGTCTGATATTCAAATCGATACAAGAGTGATGTGTAGTGTATAAGGAAGTGTTTAATCGATGTTTCATCGGAAAAAGAATCGAAGAAATCATCGGAAAATCAAAGATCGACAGCTAGGGTTCGAGAGAGAAACGCGAGAGAAAATGAACACAAACGGCTGAATGCACACACACTGAGTGAATAGTACTGTAAGTGGAGTATATATATTTTACACAATAGACGGCTAGGATTGATCCAGCCATTATAATCAACGGATCAGATTGTGTAGGGTTAGGGTTTGACCTTAATAAATTGGTCAAATGAACCAAATAAACAGAAAATATTTTATTTTTATTGTATAAAATAATTTTGACATATAATATATATAAAAATGATTTTATAGTTTAAAAATATTATTTGTATATAAAATTAATTTTGTAAACCCAAATAATATTTAATATGTATAAATATTGTAAGAGATTCTAATATTTAATTCGTTTAAATATTTGAGATAAAATATCATATATTGAGTATCTCAAAAATATTTTCGAATCGAAGTTCGATAAATATTTATGCTAATATTTTTATCTTTTCTTGGGAGAATAATTGAGTCCTCGATAAAACCCGATCGATAAAGGTTCATATGTTATCATTATCGATGAATATGAGTTTTAAGGATTTCTTAATTATCTGAAAAGATATCTTTTTCGTGAGATGACTACAATTATTGATAAATATTCTCACGATATTTTTTGAACCATTATTTTGGAATTTCCAACATTCCTAAATCCAATCGGAGTTTAGTGAATCGTTCGGAATTCAATGGTTTCGTGAATATGTCAGCGAGATTATACTCAGTTTCGATATGAGTCATTTTTATATCGCCTTTATTGACATGATCACGTAAAAAGTGATGTCTCACATCTATATGCTTAGATCTTGAATGTAACACGGGATTTTTGCTAAGATCGATAGCACTCGTGTTATCGCATAAGATTGAGATCACATCAAATTTAGTATTATAGTCGGCTAATGTTTGCTTCATCCACAGGATTTGAGCACAACATTTTACAGCCGCTATATACTCGGCTTCCGTAGTGGAAATAGATACCGAATTTTGTTTCTTGGAAAACCAAGATACTAGGCATCCACCCAGAAACTGACATGTACCACTTGTACTTTTTATATCGACTAAATGCCCGGCATAGTCCGAATCAGAAAAACATACTAAGTTGAATGGTACTCCTTTTGGATACCAAAGACCTACGTCAGTGGTTCCTTTTAAATATCTCAATATCCGTTTCACCGTGGATAAGTGAGATTCTTTTGGTGCTACTTGAAATCTAGCACACTTACCGACACTATATTGAATATCGGGACGACTTGCGGTAATGTATAGCAAGCTACCAATCATGCCTCGATATTTCTTAGTGTTAACGGGTATTCCGTTGGGATCTTCTGTTAATTTATCAGAAGTCGACATGGGAGTAGAGATGGGTTTTGAATTTTCCATTTCAAATTTCTTTAGCATTTCTTTACAATATTTCGATTGTGAAATATGTATGCCTTCATCAGTTTGCTTAATTTGCAAACCTAGAAAGAAATTTAATTCACCCATCATACTCATTTCGAATTCTTTGCTCATATTATGAGAGAATTCTTTACATAGTGCATCATTGATTGACCCAAAGATGATGTCATCTACGTATATTTGTACAAGCAAGATATCATCTTTTTCTTGTCTTGTAAATAAGGTTTTATCGACCGTTCCCATTTTAAAATTGTTTTCTAATAAGAACTTGCTCAACCTTTCATACCAAGCTCTTGGGGCTTGTTTTAAGCCATATAAAGCTTTATATAATTTGTATACATACTCCGGATGCGTAGCATCTTTAAAACCGGGAGGTTGTTTAACATAAACTTCTTCTTCTAATATCCCGTTTAAGAAGGCCGATTTGACATCCATTTGGTATACCTTGAAATCTTTATGACACGCGTAAGCTAATAGCATTCGAATTGATTCGATTCGTGCTACGGGTGCATAAGTTTCATCAAAGTCTATCCCTTCCATTTGGGTATAGCCTTGAGCGACTAATCTTGCTTCATTTCTAACAACCGTTCCATTTTCATCTAACTTGTTTCTAAATACCCATTTGGTTCCAAATATGGAAGTATCTTTGGGTTTTGGAACAAGTTCCCAAACTTTGCTACGAGTAAATTGTAGTAATTCATCTTGCATAGCCGAGATCCAATCCTCGTCTAGTAAAGCTTCTTTAGCGGTCTTAGGTTCTATTTGTGATAGAAAACTAAGATGATTCACAACGTTTTGTACTTGTGATCGCGTTTGAACTCCTTTATTTAAGTCTCCAAGAACATTATCTAGTGGATGACTTCTAATAATATGAATTTCTTTTGGAAGTTCTACTTCCGTTTCGGCTAATTCTAATGGATTTCTAGGGATGGGAGTTCCAAGATCCATATTTTCGAATTGTCGAATAATATTTTCTACATCGTCTTGTTCAACATTATCGTTTTCAACAAGATCTTTGTACTTTGATGGTGGTTTTCTTTCATCAAATGCAACATTCATTGATTCTTCCACCACAAGTGTTTTAAGATTGAATACTCGATAGGCTTTGCTATTTGTAGAGTATCCGAGAAATATACCTTCACTTGATTTAGGATCAAATTTGGTAAGATAGTCTTTCGAGTTTAATATGAAGCATTTGCATCCGAATACTCGAAAGTAACTTAGTTTCGGTGTTTTGCCAAAATAAAGCTCGTAAGGAGTCTTTTGAGATATTGGTCGTAGCAAAACCCGATTAAGAATATGGCAAGAAGTAGACATCGCTTCGGCCCAAAAATATTTAGGTCGACGATATTCATTAAGCATAGTGCTTGCCATTTCTTGTAGTGTTCGATTTTTCCTTTCTACAACTCCATTTGATTGAGGAGTGTATGGAGCGGAAAAGTTGTGTGTGATTCCATTTTCATCACAAAAGTTCGTAAAACTGGAATTCTCAAATTCTTTACCATGATCCGTTCGTATATAGACTATGGTACTATTTTGTTGATTTTGAATCTTTTTGCATAGAGAAGAGAAAGATTCAAAAGCAACACTTTTAGATTTGAGAAATTCCATCCACGTGAATCGTGAATAATCATCAACGATTACTAACGTGTATGAACAGCCTCCGAGACTTTGTATTGGAACCGGACCAATAAGATCCATGTGTAAAAGCTCGAGAGGTCTAGAGGTTAATACCATGAACTTAGCTTTGTGAGATGCTCGAATATGTTTTCCAATTTCGCAAGCTTCACAAGTATGATCTTTTTGATAATTCAATTTTGGTATACCTCGTACATGATCTTTAGTTGATATATTTTTAATCAACTTCATGTTTGCATGTCCTAATCTTCGATTCCATAACCAAGGGTCATCGTTTGTTGTGATTAGGCATACATTCTCATTCTTGCTCATGTCACATGTGTAGACATTTTTATTTCGAGGGCAAGTGAGAATTAATTTCCAATCTTTATCCAAAATACAACAATGAGTAGTAAAGAAGATTACCTTGTAATCATTGTCGCAAAGTTGACTTATCGAGAGAAGATTGTATTTTAGTCCCGTGACTAGTTGTACATTTGAAATCTTGAAGTGACTATTTACGATGTCTCTGATGCCGACAATGGTGCCTTTACTAATATCTCCAAATGTGACACTTCCCGCAGTGACCTTTTTAATGTTGTTTAATAATGACTCGTTACCCGTCATATGTCTCGAACAACCACTATCAAGGTACCACATGTCTTGTTTCACGGCAAGACAAACCTACAAAATAAATCAATTAAACTTATAGGTACCCTTTCTTCTTGAGGGTCCTGGGGTTAGTACATCATAATCAACATTAGCATGATAATATCTAGGCATTGGATAATCATTGTTAGGCATGTATAGATTTCTAGAAGTATAATGTCTAGCATGATATGTAGGTCTAGTATGATCATAAAATCCATAGTTAGTACGATGTCCGTTGTATCTATTATTTGCAAAGTAGGGAGCATTTTGAGGATAGATATTACGATTAGGGACATATTGATTTCTAGATGCATATCTTCTAGCATTGTTATGATACATTGTGTTTCCATTTTGAAACACTCTAGGTTGTTGAAACCTTTGTTGCCTTCGACCATTATGAGCAACTCTATTAAATGGTACTTGTCTTTTAACCGTCTCATGTGGGTTAGATCCTTTACGAATCCATACATGCTTCCCCTTAATTTCACCACTCTTGTATTTGCAATCAAAGACTAAATGTCCATCTTTGTTACAATATGTGCATTTTAGAGTTTGTGGTTGAGGAGGAGCTACTATAGGTTGCACTCTTGGTTGAACGTCTCACACAGGGGGAGCGTTCCTATCATATCCCAAACCTTCACGGTTACGGGGTACTTGAGTGTGTACCATTCTATTCAACATCTCATTGCCTTTTGTAATTTCAAGGTTTTCTTTTTCTCTTTCTAAGGCATCAATCTTGTTGTTAAAGAATCTTGCTTGATCCATAACTTGAGATATGAGTTTAAAATTTTCTTCCTTCACTCTTTGAGTTTCTTCTTGGAGTTTCTTTTTTTTTAACTCAAAGATTTGTGAAAGCTCATTCTCTTTTTCAAGATTGTTTTCATGAGATTGAGATGTTACACTATTTCGAACAATCGATTCGTTTTGAATCTTTAAGTTCAAAAGATCAACATTAAATGTACTAATGTTGTCGTTGAGTTGTAACTTCTCATTTTCCAACTCTTCAACTTGAAGTACTAGAGCCACATTTTCTACTTCATGGTTGAGAGCATTTTCCTTTAATTGATTGACCCCACTTTTAAAGTGATGATTTTGGTCATTCAAGGACATGATTTCATTTTCATTTTGGATTTTTAAATCCATCATTCGAGTGAACTCTTTACTTTGCGTATGATGCATTTCTTCGAGTTTCATTTTCTCGGCGCATAATAGATGAAGCCTTTTATCAACGTCTTTATATTTGTTGTTGATACCTACTACAAGCTGAATTAAATCATATTTGCTCATATCAACTAGATTCAAGTTAGATTCATCTAATTGCAATTTATTTAAGATGTAGTTGAGATTAGAACTTACCTCTTGATGAGAAGTGGAGGCTCCCGTTGAAGTGGCTTCATCCCCGATAGCCATTAAGCACAAGTTGACAATTTCTTCGCTAGCTTCCGGAGCTTCTTCATCCTCACTTAGATCCCAACCATTTTCCGCCACGAGAATTCTTCCTTTAACAAGCTTTGGACATTCTCTTTTGAAGTGACCCGGTTGCTTACACTCGAAACACACTTCTTGTGTTTCCTCCGGAGTTTGTTCTTTATATTTTGAGGAGTGTAAGGAGGATTATTATTGTTGTTGGCATTATTATAGGCATTTGTATTTTGAGTGCCTTTGTCTTTGTTATAGCTCGTTGTTGGAATATTACTCTTATATTTAGGACTATAATTTTGAGAGTAATTACGTCTTCCTTTAGAGTTAAAAACTCATTGTTGATTGTTTGATTTAAGGAAGCCTTTTCCGTATCTTTGAGCCTTGCTTTGTAGCACACGACGAAGTTGTCTCGTTAGTAAAGCAATTTCGCTTTCATCGAGATCTTGGAGTTCTTCGTTTAACTCCTCGTCATTTTCATTTTCATCGATTAATATAGCTTTTAACGCCATATTTTTCTTTTTGTCTTCCACTTTAGGAATGACCTTATCCGGAATATTATCTTCTTCGTATGCACGAAGATTCCCGAATAAACTATCAATGTCATAATCATTGAGATTATGCATTTCTTTTATGGTAGTAACTTTAACCTTCCAACTAGGAGGTAAAGACTTATGAACTCTTCGGTTCTTCTCATTTCGAGAATAATTCTTTCCGAGTTGAGATAATTCATCGATTATACAAGTAAACCTTCTTTCCATATCGATGATATTTTCTCCTTCTTGGAGTTTAAAGTTCTCGTATTCGTGGATTAAAGTATCCATTCGAGAATCTTTTATATCAATGGTTCCTTCGTAGGCAACCACTAATTTGTTCCACATTTCTTGTGCGGACTTGCAATTGTTTACTCTTTTATATTCTTTTTCTGCAAGTGCACTTGTGAGAACCATTTCCGCTTTTGCGGCTACATTCATCATATTTTCCTCGGCAAGAGTGTATTCAATAACCTTCTTTTCAACAATGACACCGTCAATTGTTTCGGTAGGAATGACAACTCCGTCTTCTATGGCCATCCACACTTTGACTCCTTGAGATCTAGCATAGATGCGAAATCTCGTTTTTCACGTTGCAAAGTTGGTGCCATCAAATAGAGGAGGGCGAGAGCTAGATAGGCCTTCACCGCAACCAATGGTATTTAGATACGCCATGTGGGATCACTTTTTGTTGTGCCTGTAAATCTGCAAATCACTCAACAAACACGTTAAAAAGTACCGCTCTGATACCAATTGATAGGTCCCGTAAGAGGGCTATATTAAGCTAGAAGGGGGGTTGAATAGCTTAATTACCAATTTAAAAATTATTATGGCATTTTAAAATAATTTTCCCTTTTTAAAACTTTACAGAGTCGTTATGCAGTTTATAAGTGCAGAAATAAAAGACAAGGAAGGAAAATACCACACATGAGATTTTATCTTGGTTCGCGATGGCGCAACCCCTAATGGATTCGCTCACCCCTACTCCAGTCCCCGAGCTCCTCTCCGGACTCGAGATTTTCCCTTAAAAATAACTCGCTCCTTTAGTAGGCGGAGAAGCCTTTACAACCCTATAAATATTGGTCTTGGTACGTATCTCCAAGACACTACCTCACAATAAATATAAAAACCCACAAGACTCGTCTTGGGTTGTAACTCCCCGTTACACCCTCAAAGTCGTTGTGAAAAACCTACACAACTTATCTTAGACAGCAACTCCCCGCTACTTCTTCAAAGTTGATGTAGAACCCTTGGTGTAGTCTTTGAATTCCTCGCTTTTGCCGGTCTTGGATCTTAGATGCAAGGTCTTGGGTCTTTCCTCATCTTCACGGTGCAAAGGCCACTAACTCCCCGTTAATGCCTAGGACTTGGGTCTTAGAACGAGAATCACCTCACTTCAACTTTACCTCACTGCAAAACTTAGAAAACAATATCTACGAAACAAACCCTAATATAAAGAGAGGTTTGGACTTAATATGTCCTAAGGTGACTATAATATTCTTACCCGAATATTAATTAAAGTAAGTTCAATAAGCTTTATTTGCTTATGACTTTTTAATACAATACTCCGTATAGTGAGATTTAAATATATCTCGGAGTTTGTAAATCTTGATTATTTCCTTTAAGCTCGTAGGCTTATAAGGTTTTATAATCATATACTTTGGCTCGTCTTTTATAAAGATCGAAGTATACTTACAATTACTTCTTTGTTGAAAATACGTCTATTTTCGAAGTATTGTATAGTTCAAGTCCTTGATGAGCTTTATAGCTAAAGGATCTTTGATAAACAACTTCTCATTCGATATAGTCTTGTTATAGACTATTCGTATTTATATTTAGACGAGAGTGTTACAATATTACTTTAACAATTTGCACTTTAATATTATTTGGCCAATTAAACACAACACACAAATAAACGCACACGTATGTAAAAGTAACTCGGCTTATCTATAGGATAAAACGAGGGCCGCTATTATGCGTTAAAATAGTGCGGAATGTAAAATCACTCACAATTGTGAGGAAGAGAAGAAAAAGTGCGGAAGGTAAAGATCGCTCACAAGTGTGAGGACAAGAATAAAAAGTGCGGAAAATATATAAACGGCTTTCGCCACGCTATTACGCGTTTAAAGTAGTATCACTAACAAGTGTGAGGACTAGAAGAAAAGAGTGCGCAAAATATATAAATAGAAGCTTAACAACTTATTTCCCCCGGAACACTAGAGGTGATAGAAGGGAAACAAATCACGCTTTAGCACAATTATATATATCACAATAATAATAATGGCCAAAGTAAGTGCGTTAAAGATTTAATTAATTAAGGCTTTTAGATTCTTTTCCCTCGGAACACTAAGCTGATAGAAGGGAATTAAATCAAGCTCGATATAATTATTTGACCGTCGTCAAATATAACCTCTTTTTGAGGTGTTGTAATATTTCGAATCGTTTTGTTCGAAATTTAATCCTTGTACGGATTTTTATGGTCTCGATTTGAGATCCGATATAAGAGCTTTATAAAGAATATGAGATGAAGGTATAGAGCTCTTATATGTATATAAAATATGGTCGGTTAAGACTCAAATAGTGAAGCTAAAAATTACCACTTTTGGATATCGCCGGAAAAATTCGCCGGAGGTTCGGCCGGATTTTGGCGTGTTGGACGAACTTGGACAGCCCTTCGGGAGGCCGTATAGTAGTGGTAGAGGAGCTTGCTTGGTGGGAGAGAGCTTGGTTGAAGGAACTAAGCTTGTTGGAACAAAAACCTTGTATATATGTAAGTATATATAAGAAAGAGAAGGTTTTTGAGATGAAGTTGGTGTAGAGAGTGTTTGGATATATTGAGAGAGCTCACACTTCAAAAATCCCAGCAATTATTTGGCTCTTTAGCTTGTAGAAAATGGTTGGGGGAGGGGGTTTATTTATAGGAGGAGTTGGGTGGAAGGAAGGGTGAGGATTGAAGGAAAAAGGAGTGGTTAGGATTGAAAGCACTTGGATTGATGAGATGGAAAGTGGTTTTGTGTTTGTTGGGGGTGGTATTGTGTTTCTTTGCAAGTGGGGGTGGTATTCTACACAAATATTCCAGCTGATATATATCTCTAATATATTGTTTCAGACTCGTATCAATTAACGAATAAATACGTAACATATTTCGTTAATTAAATACCCGAATAATACGAAAATTCCCAATAAATAATTCTAAAATTATGGAGCACTTAGGAATATCATAAAATGAAATTCTGGAAAGTTTGGTCAAAAATGGTCACTGTTGACTTGGTCAAACGTGGTCAAACGTGGACCCACTGTCTCGATTTTCGTGCCCGAACCAAAATTCTCCGAAAATTACGAAACTTTTACCATGCATATATGATAAGTGGATTTTATATCCGCTTGAAATGTTCCAAATCGGCTTGAATTGATTGCTTTGTTCTCAAGTATCATTGTGATTTGATGTGTTTTGTGAGATTTATGCAGGAAATATAGGTGTGTAGTTGTTTTGGTTGTGAAGTTCAGAAGTTGTGGCATGATAAGTTGCAAGGGAAGTGGAACGTTAATCAGTAGAGTGGAAGCAAAGAAAGTGAAGTTCTGCAGAATTCAACACAGCGCGGGCGCGCGAGAGGAATGCTGAAGAAATTAGAGCAGCGCGATCGCGCCAGGATTGTACTAAGAAACAGCGCGGGCGCGCAATCCACCGCCAGGAAGTGCAGAAAGTTTCCAGAATCTGATTTAAATTGGGAAAGTGATGCCGAATCAACTTCAAATCTTATGGGGATTATTTGGACGGCGAGAAGGTTCTAGATTCATAGTTATTCAGGGAATTTGCAATTCTATTAGCAATCAAAGATGGATTTTGCCGTAATTCTTTTCTAACTCAAAAACGGCAATTGCTTGGATGAGGGATAACTAGGGGCTATAAATACATACCTTGGGGCACGTTTTAGAGATCACCAGACACCAGAGATCAGATTACCTCACATCACATACACACTTTTGAGCACGAGATTGAGAAGCCAATGCGAGGATCGTGACAACAAGAAGATCTAGACATAGTTTTCTTGTATTCTTACTAGGCGTATCTTTTGGATGCTTGATCATTATTCGGATTTGTTCTCTAAACATTGTTACCATTGATTTATTCATCATTATTCTCTTCATCTTTGTCATGCTTTCATTAAACCCCATGATGACGAACGGTTCGATTATGAACTAATCGCCGTCATGGGGTCCTAACGAATTTACTTATGGAATTTAGATGTTGATTGCCTAACTTGATATATGTGTGGTGAATTTACGATATCCTTGCATGGTTGTATTTAATTCATATAGATGCGTAGCTAACATCTATCTTGTTAATCTTTAGTGAAGCGACAGTGAATCTTTAGATTTTGAACTTGCCATGCTAGCATAAGTCCATGAATGTTATTCATGTTTGTGGTGTGTTTCTACCGTCTCATACTACCTTATGTAATCTTATGGATACTTGATCTTCAATCATTATGTTTTCAAATTCTATAGACATATAGGGTCTAAGCATAATTGGTGCCTGCATGATTTCTATTTTATGTGGATATTGTGTAGATTGGTGTGCGTGTACTGAAAGGTAACGTATACTTATTTCGTGTTGTCCGATTAGTTATCGTAACCACCACATGTGTTGATAAAAGGGCATGATCTCTAAAGGAAGTTTGTATTGAAGTTAGGATCCCATGTTTTCCATATCATAAGTAATTCGAAATCACTTAGTTAATTAATTTAGTTGTTAATTAATTCCTCTTAGTTAATTTAGATAATCAAAACCAATTTGTCCATTGTCTTAGCATTGAACGATAATCATACATTGATGCTTAGGTACAAGAACTAAATTATACAATCTCTGTGGGAACGAACTCTACTTCATTCTATATTACTTGTGATCACGTGCGCTTGCGTGATTTTGTGCTAACAAGTTTTTTGCGCCGCTGCCGGGGATTTGTTATAGTTTATGTGCTTGACATCAGTGGTCGTTAAAGTTCACTGACTCGGATCGGTTACTAATAGTTCTTGTGTTGTTTTGTGTTTTCAGGTACTTGAGCGTGTATGCGAACGCGATCTCAAGCGAATAAGGAGAAGTTGGAAAATAAAGAAGAAAGAGAAACAGAAGTTCCAGTGATTCAAGTTGTAGAAGATATGGGAGAACCAGCAGCAGCAACTAAGGCTCTTAAGGATTTCTCGCAGCCAAAGATCAATGACATTGCATTGAGTATTGTCAGACCAGCAATCGCAGCCAATACCTTCGAGATCAAGCCTAGCACTATACAGATGGTCCAGAACTCAGTTCAGTTTGGGGGTGCTCCTATCGAAGATCCCAACATGCATATTCGGAATTTCATAGAGATCTGTGATACCTTCAGAACCAACGGGGTGTCTGAGGATGCTGTTAAGTTAAGGCTATTTCCATTCTCTCTGAGGGACAAGGCGAAGAGTTGGTTACACTCTTTACCAGCAGGTTCTATCACTACATGGGAAGATCTTGCACATAAATTTCTTACCAAATTTTTCCCCATGGCAAAGACAGCAGCTATCAGGAATGCTATCACTCAGTTTTCACAGCAGTCTGGAGAATCTCTATGCGAGGCTTGGGAGAGATATAAGGAGATGCTAAGGAAGTGTCCACATCATGGGATGCCTGATTGGATGATAATCAACTGTTTTTATAATGGTTTGGGTGCACAGTCGAGACCCATGCTAGATGCAGCATCAGGTGGAGCTTTGTGGGCCAAGAGTTATGAAGAAGCTTATGAATTGATCGAGATGATGGCTGCTAATGAATATCAGAATCCTACAGGGAGGTTATCTCAAGGCAAGGTAGCAGGTGTTCTTGAAATTGATACAGCTACAGCCATTGCAGCTCAGTTGAAGGCCTTGTCGATGAAGGTCGATTCTTTGGCTAACATGGGAGTTCAGCAGGTAGCTAGTGTTTGTGAGTTGTGTGCGGGCGCACATGATACAACTCAATGTGCCATATCTTCTGAATCAGCACAATTTGTGAGTAACTTCCAGAGGCCACAACAGCCAGTTCCAGCCACCTATCACCCGAATAACCGCAACCATCCAAATTTCAGCTGGAGTAATAATCAAGGTGGTAATCAGCAGCAACAACAGCCCTTTCAGAAGAATCAAGGACAGCAATTCGGAGCTAGGCCATTCAATCAAGGATTTCAGCAACAGTACCAGCCCAGGCAACAGTTTCAGCCTCCAGGTTTCCAGCAACAATCTCATGGGAATGCTGGTCAATCTTTTAATGAAAAATCTGAACTTGAGGAGTTGAGGATGATGGTAAAAAGTCAGGGGGCATCTATGAAGATCATGGAAAGTCAGATCGGACAGCTTGCTAGTGCTTTGTTGAACAGACCATCTGGAGTTCTTCCGAGTGACACTGAAGCCAATCCAGGCAAGAGGGAAACAAAAGAGCATGTCAAATCAGTTACTTTGAGATCGGGTAAGGTGACTGGCAATCAGAATTCAGCCATTGAGGAAGAAGAAGAGGTTCAAGAGCAACATGTGGCACCTACTGCAGATAAGGAACAAGTCCCGACTGATAGAGTAGCTGAGCAGTTGGTTAGTGAGGTGGAGAATCCTAAAAATTCTGCTAAGGAAGTTTCTTCAAAGCAGTCGACAGAGAACGTGAAAATCTTTCCTCCTCCTCCATATCCAGGCAGATTGAAGAAGCAGAAGAATGACAGACAGTTTGGCAAGTTTCTCGAGGTATTCAAAAAGCTTCAAATCAATATCCCTTTTGCTGAAGCATTGGAGCAGATGCCGTGCTATGCAAGGTTTATGAAGGGTATTTTCTCAAAGAAGTTGAAACTTGAAGAATTGGATACAGTAGCATTAACAGAAGAGTGCAGTGCCATTTTACAGCAGAAGTTACCACCGAAGCTAAAGGATCCAGGCAGTTTCACTATTTCGTGCACCATTGGGAATTTGTCTTTCAGCAAGTGTTTGTGTGACTTGGGTGCTAGTATCAATCTCATGCCGTTGTCAGTTTTCATGCAGCTTGGTCTTCCAGATCCTAAACCTACCAACATCTCTCTACAGCTAGCTGATCGTTCTATTACATACCCGAGGGGTATCGTTGAGGATGTTTTGGTCAAGGTTGATAAACTCATCTTTCCAGCAGATTTTGTGATTCTTGACTTTGAAGAAGACAAGAAGATTCCTATCATCTTAGGACGGCCTTTTCTAGCTACTGGCCGTACCTTGATTGATGTTCAGAAGGGGGAGCTCACGATGCGGGTGCAAGATCAGGATGTTACCTTCAATGTTTTCAATGCAATGAAGCTACCTTCAGATGATGAGGAATGTTGTCAGGTGGATTTAGTGGATTCGTTAGTGAAGTTGAACTTTGATCAGTTACTGTTGGCTGATCCATTGGAGAGAGCTTTGCTAGGAGATTCTGTAGTTAAAGATGAAGAAAGAGAAGAGCAAATTCAGCAGTTAAGGGCAATTCCGTGGAGAAAGAGTTTTGAAGTGCCAGTTGAGTCACTTGGGCTTGAGGAGCTTAAAAAGTCACAGAGTCGTCTCAAACCATCTATTGAGGAAGCTCCTACACTTGAGCTTAAACAGCTACCAGAGCACTTGAGGTATGCCTTTTTAGGTGAAGCATCTACTTTGCCTGTTATCATTGCCGCTAACTTGACAGATAGTGAAGAGGAGAAGCTCTTGAGGATATTGAGACAGTTTAAGACAGCCATTGGGTGGACTATAGCAGACATCAAAGGAATCTGTCCTTCGTATTGCATGCACAAAATTCTGCTAGAGGATAACTGCAAGCCTACTGTGGAGCATCAGCGTTGTCTCAATCCTATTATTAAGGAAGTGGTGAAGAAGGAGATCTTGAAGTGGCTTGATGCTGGTATTATCTACCCTATCTCAGACAATTCTTGGGTGAGTCCAGTATAGTGTGTGCCGAAGAAGTGAGGTATGACAGTTGTTGCTAATGAGAAGAATGAGCTCATCCCTACACGTACCGTTACAGGGTGGAGAGTTTGCATGGACTATCGCAAGTTGAACAAAGCCACGAGAAAAGACCACTTTCCTCTTCCGTTTGTTGATCAGATGTTAGACAGGTTGGCAGGCCACGAGTACTATTGTCTTCTTGATGGATATTCTGGATATAATCAGATTTGCATTGCACCTGAGGATCAAGAGAAGACTACATTCACATGTCCCTTTGGCACCTTTGCATTCAGACGAGTTCCGTTCGGACTTTGTGGCGCTCCAGCCACTTTTCAGAGGTGTATGATGGCTATCTTTTCAGACATGATTGGTATCAATGTGGAAGTTTTCATGGATGATTTCTCAGTGTTTGGTTCTTCATATGACGAGTGCTTGCATAATCTTGGTTTGGTTTTGAAGAGATGTGTGGAGACTAATCTGTTGCTGAATTGGGAAAAATGTCACTTTATGGTGCAAGAAGGAATCATTCTTGGGCACAAGGTTTCTAGCAAAGGTCTCGAGGTGGATAAAGCAAAAATTGACACTATTGAGAAGCTTCCTCCTCCTATCTCTGTTAGAGGAATTCAGAGTTTTCTTGGTCATGCGGGTTTCTATCGCCGGTTCATAAAAGATTTTTCGAAGATCTCTAAACCCTTGTGCAATCTGTTGGAGAAAGATGTTCCTTTCAATTTTGATGAAGCTTGTCTTGATGCTTTCGAGCTTTTGAAGAAGAAGTTGACTACCGCACCTGTTATTACTGCACCAGATTGGAGTGAGCCATTCGAGCTAATGTGTGATGCTAGTGACTATGCCGTTGGTGCTGTTCTTTGTCAGAGAAAGGATAAAATATTTCATGTGGTTTACTATGCTAGTAAAACCCTTAATGACGCACAGTTGAACTACACCACCACGGAAAAAGAGCTCTTGGCCGTTGTTTATGCTTTTGAGAAGTTTCGAGCCTATTTACTTGGCACGAAAGTCATTGTCTACACAGATCATGTGGCTATTAGATATTTGATGACAAAGAAGGATTCGAAGCCTAGGTTGATTCGATGGGTCTTATTGCTCCAGGAATTTGATGTGGAGATTAAAGACAGAAAAGGAACTGAAAACCAGGTGGCAGATCATCTTTCGAGGTTGGAAGACCATAGTAAAAATTCACAGGCTAAATCTCTGATTAATGAATCTTTTCCGGATGAGCAGCTTTTAAGGGTACAAGTGGAAGAGCCATGGTTTGCAGATTTTGTGAACTATCTTGTCAGTGACATCATCCCTCCTGATTTATTGTATGCTCAAAGGAAGAAGTTCTTACATGATGTGAAGTGGTACCGATGGGACGAGCCGTATTTGTTCAAACAGGGTGCTGATCAGATTATTCGACGTTGCATTCCTTATAGTGAGACTGAAAGTGTGTTGCGAGATTGCCATTCCACTATATATGGAGGTCATTATGGTGGAGAGAAGACAGCAGCTCGTGTTCTTCAGGCAGGTTTCTTTTGGCCTACAGTTTTTAAGGATGCTCATCAGTTCGTTTCGAGGTGTGATCGTTGTCAGCGAGTTGGTAATATTTCTAGGAGGAACGAGATGCCTCTTAATATACTTCTTGAGGTAGAGATCTTTGATGTATGGGGTATTGATTTCATGGGACCTTTTGTTTCGTCTTGTAATAATCAGTACATCTTGCTAGCTGTGGACTACGTCTCTAAGTGGGTTGAGGTGAAGGCCTTACCAACCAATGATGCTAAGGTGGTGCTGAACTTTCTTCATAAACAGGTCTTTACGCGTTTTGGAACTTCGCGAGCTATTATTAGTGATGAGGGGACTCACTTTTGTAATCGTCAATTCACTGCATTGTTGGCAAAGTATAGGGTGACACATCGTGTTGCTACTGTTGGGACAATCAGATCTTGGCACTGCGAATTTTGATACAATAAATTAACGAGTACGAATAGAAAAGTCACCTTGTTAACGGTTGATTCCACGCTCTTCTATTGTATTCCCAAATTCCCTTGAGCGAAGTGTGGCCTTCGTCTTCTCAAGTTAACCTCTCTTCTTGCTCCTGGGTGGCTACAAAATTTTTTCGACCAGCCCCCAGCAAGAAGAGAATAGGAATATATATAGGCTACAATAGGGATCATGGATAATTAGGTTGGGCCTTCTAATTACATCTTGAGCCTAGCCCAATGTAATTAAATATTAATTCAATCCACTAAAGAATTAATATTTGCACTACCTTTCCTAATACCGTAATTTAATTAATTAATTCGGTTCCAATATTATTTGCTTATTAAATTCCCCATGTTTAAAATATCGCATGTCCATTAATTAAATAAATTACTGATAATTCATTTAATTAATATCTTTTATCCTTGATTATCCACTCAACCTTTATTTAATTATGCCGGAATAAATCCACCTGCAGGGTTTCACATAATTAAATCTTTTTGAGCTTTCAAGGGGACATCATTAACCCGAATATTATCAGGACATGGATTCCATCAATAAATAATATCCCACCATATATATTATTTCATCACCCAAAATATAATGAAATAAATCAAAAGAATTATTTCATATATAAATCAAAGCATGTAAATAATATATACGTGTCAATTATTATTTCCGGATTAAGAACCTAAGCATTAATAATAACATAGAATCTTAGTTCACCTCCTTAATCAGTATAAGGGAACAATTCTAAATTTGATCCTGTTCAATATACACAAAGTATACTAGTATTATTTATTAGTCAATATAAACTAATCTAAATAATACTACAGCCATTCCAGTGGATTGTCTAACTCCACCTGTGCTGTGAACCTTATTATATTATATAAACCGTATTTAATAATCTAATATTCTGTATCCCATTTGATACTAGATTATTCACAATATATAATATTTAGACAACATGTAAACATTTAAATGATTCTCAATTAAACCGGCCAGAAATAAATGTAAATACTTCAAATAAATATTTTCAGTATACACCAACAATCTCCCACTTATACTCAAAATATTCTATGAGTATATCAGTGTTTATTTAATCCACTATTACACAGAAAACTATGTGTCCATCCATCTGACTCCTATCGCTTCCACATGCCTGTCAAAAACCTTGGCTGGCAAACTCTTTGTGAAAGGATCTGCCCGGTTGTCTTCTGATGATATGTGAGCCACAACTATATCTCCTCGCTTTACGATTCCTCGTATGAGATGATACTTACGTTCAATATGTTTAGCTGCCTTGTGATCTCGCGGTTCCTTCGAATTTGCCACAGCACCCGTGTTATCACAATACACTGTCAAGCTCTTAGGCAAATTAGGTACCACATCCAAGTCCAAAAGGAAGTTCCTGAACCATACAGCCTCCTTTGCAGCCTCAGAGGCCGCCACATACTCGGCTTCCATGGTAGAGTCTGCAATGCATTTCTGCTTTACACTCCTCCATATAACAGCTCCACCTCCCAAAGTAAAAACATATCCCGAGGTCGATTTCCTCTTATCCCTATCTGATTGGAAATCTGAATCAGTATATCCCAAAGGAAATAGATCTGAGGCCTTGTAAATTAACATATACTCCTTAGTCCTTCTCAGGTACTTGAGTATAGTTTTTACTGCACTCCAATGTTCCTGACCTGGGTTCGACTGATATCTACTAACCATGCCTACAGCAAAGCAGATGTCAGGCCTCGTACATAACATAGCATACATTAAGCTTCCACATGCCGAAGCATAAGGAACTGCTTTCATGCTCTCTATATCCTTAGGTGTCGAAGGACACTGCTCCTTGGATAGAGCCACTCCATGCTTAAAAGGTATAAAACCTTTCTTAGAGTTCTGCATGTTAAAACGAGCTAATACTTCATCAATGTAGGGCTCTTGAGATAAAGCCAACATCCTTTTCTTGCGATCCCTTATTACTTTGATCCCAAGGATGTATGCCGCTTCACCTAAGTCCTTCATTTCAAATTGTTTGAACAACCATGCCTTTATTGATGACAACATCTTAACATTGTTTCCAATGAGTAAAATGTCATCTACATACAGTACTAGAAAAACCACTGCATTACCCTCACTTCTCTTATACACACATGATTCGCTTGGACTTTGATCAAATCCATACGACTGGACTGCCTGATCAAAACGAATATTCCAGTCCCTAGAAGCTTGTTTTAGTCCATAAATAGACCTCTTAAGCTTACAAACAAGATGCTCTTGGCCTTCCTTAATGAATCCTTTTGGTTGTTGCATATAGATGGTTTCCTCAAGACTTCCATTAAGGAAAGCTGTCTTGACATCCATTTGCCAAATCTCATAATCGAGATGAGCTGCTATAGATAAAAGAATCCGGATCGACTTAAGCATAACAACCGGCGAAAAAGTTTCCTCATAATCGATCCCTTCTTTCTGAGTATACCCTTTCGCAACAAGTCGTGCTTTCCAGGCTTTCACCTTTTTGTCAGATCCTCTTTTCTTCTTGTAGATCCACATACATCCAATGGGTTTTACACCTTTGGGTGGTTCCACGAGCTCCCAAACTTGATTAGAATACATAGATTCCATCTCAGATTCCATTACCTTTTGCCAAAGATCTGCATCTTTATCTAGAATTGCTTCTTCGTATGTCCTGGGATCCTCATCATGTTCACCAGAGACCAAGTCGGAGGACTCTCCCAAAAACATGAATCTATCAGGTTGTTGAACAACCCTCCCACTACGACGAAGCACCGGTGTGGTATTAGTAACAGGTTGTGCATTTTCTTGTGGTTGATCTACTTGTACTATTGGCACTTGGGGATTATCTGTCCCTCCCACTAGTTCCTCTAAAACGATACTTCTCATGGGTTTGTGTTTCATTATATAGTCTTCTTCTAAGAATCTAGCATTGGTACTAACAATGATATCTCGATCCCTAGGACTATAAAATGAATAACCTTTCGTTCCCATGGGATAGCCTACAAACAGCCTTACTTCTGTACGAGATTCTAACTTGGTCGCGTTCTTGTTCAGCACATGTGCTGGACAACCCCAAATCCGAATATGTCTTAGACTTGGTTTGCTACCAGTCCACAATTCTATTGGAGTCTTGGGAACCGACTTAGAAGGTACCAAGTTCAGAAGGTAAGCCGCTGTTTCTATAGCATATCCCCAAAACGACTTGGGTAAATCTGAATAACTCATCATCGATCTAACACTCTCTAAAAGAGTCCGATTCCTTCTCTCTGCTACACCATTCTGCTGAGGTATGCCAGGTGCAGACAACTGGGATGCAATCCCATTTTCTGATAAATATTCCCTAAATTCTCCAAGCAAGTATTCGCCACCACGATCTGATCGTAGTGACTTGATACATTTTCCAAGATGTCGCTTCTCCGCACTTGCTTTGTACTCTTTGAATTTTTCAAAGCACTCAGACTTACGGCGCAACAAATAAATGTACCCATATCTAGAATAATCGTCAATGAAAGTGACAAAATACTCATAACCTCCTCTTGCTTGGATACTCATAGGTCCACATAAATCAGTATGAACCAATTCTAACACTTCTTTAGCTCTATTCCCCTTTGCTTTAAAAGGCCTATTAGTCATCTTACCTTCCAAGCAGGATTCACAAACTGGAAATGGCTCCACTGCCAACGAGCCTAATGGCCCATCTACTACCAGTCTTTGAATCCTCCTCAAGTTAATATGACCTAATCTTAAGTGCCAAAGATATGTTTGGTTCAATTCAGAAGGTTTCTTTCTTTTATTTGAGCTAGAAAGAATGTTATTAGTTTCCTTATGTTGCAGCATTGGTTGGATAGGATTAATAATATATAAATTGTCTTGCAATGTACCAGAACATATAACTCGTTTATTCATCATAATAGAAACATTACGATCCAAACAAACATTATAACCATCCATGGCAAGTTTAGAAACCGAAATTAAATTCCTTCTAAACGAAGGTACATAAAGACAATTGTTCAAAACCAAAATCCTATCATCGCCAAAAGATAATGTAATTATTCCAACTGCAACTACTGCTACTTTCGTAGCATCTCCCATGAACACATATATCTCGCCATCTCTAAGCATTCTGGATTGCTGGAACCCCTGCATAGAGTTACAAACATGGTCAGTGGCTCCTGTATCTACACACCAAGTGCTCGTAGATATAGCCGCTATATATGTTTCTGTAACTAGAGAAAGAGACATACCAGTATTGTTTGTCTTCTTAGGAAGAGGACAATCCTGTTTCCAGTGACCTGACTGCTTGCACCTGAAGCACTTGCCCTTTGGCTTTTTCACACCACCTTGAACTCCCACTGCATTAGCAATCTTTCCAGCTTTCTGTGTCTGAGTCTTTTTCTTCTTCTTACCTTTCGGCTTAGATGAAGAAGCTTTCTCGGCCACATTCACTTGAACATTCTGCTTAAAGAGTCCTTCAGCTGCCTGAAGTTCTGTCAGAAGTTCCGCAAGACTATACATCCTTTTGTTCATGGTGTAATTCAAGCGGAACTGCTCAAAACTTTTGGGCAAGCTCATAAGGATGATATCGATCTGGGTTTCCCCATCAATATCAGCACCAAGGATCTCCATCTCATTCAGATGAGACATCATTCTGAGAACATGATCCCTTACAGGTGTTCCTTCAACCATCTGAGTGTTCATTAAAGCCTTCATTGCTACTTGCCTAGCAGCCCTATTCTGTTCTCCAAAAAGTTCATTGAGATTAAAGAGCATATCTGAAGCAGTGGGCATAGCCTGATGCTGATGCTGCAAAACACCCGACATTGCTGCCAGAATGTAACATCGCGACATCTCATCAGCCTTAATCCACCGCTTATAATACTCCTTCTCACTTTCAAGAGCATCTTCAGCAGGCTGGTCTGGCTTGGGTTCATAAGTACAAAATTTGTACTCCTCAGCAGTCAACACTATGTCCAAATTACGTTTCCATTCAATATAGTTCGGTCCAGTAAGTTTGTTATCCTTAAGTATGGTGAATAGTGGATTAAAGCCCATAGTGATCTAATCCTGAGAATCATACATGTAACACATAATCAGATAGTTGCATAAATCTTAAATCCTATTGGTTTCCTCTAACAATTAATTAAAATTAATGCACTAATATTTAAACACCATAAGTATCTGGTACGCCACGATGGATGACATATATACCACTTAAATTCGTTTAAATATTACTTCGGTCCTATTACTAAATAATACGCCACGTTAGGGTGGACTATATATTATTTTTCATAGCTAAGTGTATACCATTATTAAATCTTAAATTAATAAAAAGACTGGATACCACCATTAAATATTTTAAATCAATAATCGATAATAGGATAATTCCCAGATCGGGGGGAGCATTGTCAAGAGGCATCAATTAAGACCCCTTTCTAGACAGAATCATCCTTTCTCTCAATATCAAAATCTATATTCAATCAGTGGTACCCTTCTAATTAATTGAATTCTATGAAACTTGGTACGCCACGATGGGTGGCATGTATACCTTTCAATATTCGTAATTAATTTAGGAAGTTTGTTCTAGTAATATCCATAACACTACCTGACACCATAAATCATACGCCACGATGGGTGGCATGTATATAATTTATATTCGTCTCGGTGTTAAATTACATACAAACAATAATAGAGACCATGGGATTTAATTCCTAATTAATTCCCTCACCCACTTAGAATTTTTATTTAAAATTGAGGAATTTTATCTAGATGCATCGCCCTATGTTATTTTTTCGAGGTCCACATGTTATAAAAATAACAAAACAAAGAACACATAACATAGCAGCATGCATCATAAAATTAAAGCAATAAATAAAATTAATGTCCATGTCGTCCTAATTATGTTAAACATGCAATTAAAAATTACACACATAATTAACAACACACATAATAATTATTTAAAGCAATAATTAAAAAATTAAATAGCGGAATCAAAATTATAAAACATAATTTAAATCCACTATTATGGCCCCTTGAAAAAAAATTTCCAGCCCTTTATTCTGCTGAAAAAACAATTTTCTGCCAAAAATATGCTGTTGCGCAACTTCTCCCTGCGTTACAGCCCTGAAACAGCTGTCACGCATGTGCGTCATGCGTTACTGCCTGTTACAGGCCTGTCACGCATGTGCGTCATGCGTTACTGCCTGTTACAGACCTGTAACGCAGTCTGCACATGCGTTACAGGCTTCAGATCAGAATTTTTCTGCGCGCCGCCTCCTGTCGCCTGTTCTCATCAGTACCTTGTGAATTTTTTGAACACGAACAGATACACAACAGCAGCCCCATCATGATTTCGCAGCGGAACAAAAACAACCCCGATTTGATTTCCGATCGCACATAATTGTTACAAAATACCCGGATTTTTACATAATCCATCAAACAATTACATACAAAACAGATCTAATACAAAACTAATTTTGTAAATCTATTCTAACACGATCAACCCTCGTGTTTTACAACCACGATAAACCACGTGGAAACCAAATAAAATAACCACGATTAAACCACGTGGGATCCAAACACATAATTAAAATTACATGGCCATAATAGTGGATACTAAACAACCTGCAAAAGATTATTATCCAAGCACACCACTATACACATGCATATATAATTACGACATGGACATCGTATCAAAATTCGCAGAACCAATGAACCAGGCTCTTGATACCAATTGTTGGGACAATCAGATCTTGGCACTGCGAATTTTGATACAATAAATTAACGAGTACGAATAGAAAAGTCACCTTGTTAACGGTCGATTCCACACTCTTCTATTGTATTCCCAAATTCCCTTGAGCGAAGTGTGGCCTTCGTCTTCTCAAGTTAACCTCTCTTCTTGCTCCTGGGTGGCTACAAAATTTTTTCGACCAGCCCCCAGCAAGAAGAGAATAGGAATATATATAGGCTACAATAGGGATCATGGATAATTAGGTTGGGCCTTCTAATTACATCTTGAGCCTAGCCCAATGTAATTAAATATTAATTCAATCCACTAAAGAATTAATATTTGCACTACCTTTCCTAATACCGTAATTTAATTAATTAATTCGGTTCCAATATTATTTGCTTATTAAATTCCCCATGTTTAAAATATCGCATGTCCATTAATTAAATATATTACTGATAATTCATTTAATTAATATCTTTTATCCTTGATTATCCACTCAACCTTTATTTAATTATGCCGGAATAAATCCACCTGCAGGGTTTCACATAATTAAATCTTTTTGAGCTTTCAAGGGGACATCATTAACCCGAATATTATCAGGACATGGATTCCATCAATAAATAATATCCCACCATATATATTATTTCATCACCCAAAATATAATGAAATAAATCAAAAGAATTATTTCATATATAAATCAAAGCATGTAAATAATATATACGTGTCAATTATTATTTCCGGATTAAGAACCTAAGCATTAATAATAACATAGAATCTTAGTTCACCTCCTTAATCAGTATAAGGGAACAATTCTAAATTTGATCCTGTTCAATATACACAAAGTATACTAGTATTATTTATTAGTCAATATAAACTAATCTAAATAATACTACAGCCATTCCAGTGGATTGTCTAACTCCACCTGTGCTGTGAACCTTATTATATTATATAAACCGTATTTAATAATCTAATATTCTGTATCCCATTTGATACTAGATTATTCACAATATATAATATTTAGACAACATGTAAACATTTAAATGATTCTCAATTAAACCGGCCAGAAATAAATGTAAATACTTCAAATAAATATTTTCAGTATACACCAACAGCTACAGCATATCATCCCCAAACAAACGGTCAAGCGGAGGTATCTAATCGTGAAATCAAGAGAATTCTGGAAAATGTGGTGAATCCGTCGAGGAAGGATTGGTCTTTGAAGTTAGATGAAGCTGTTTGGGCCTATAGAACAGCTTACAAAACACCTTTGGGAATGTCTCCGTATCAGTTAGTTTTGGGAAAAGCATGTCATCTACCAGTGGAGTTGGAACATAAAGCTTTTTGGGCGATTAAGAAGTTGAATCTTGATATTAGAGCAGCTGGTGAGAAACGGTTACTGCAGTTGAATGAGTTAGAGGAGTTTCGATCTCAGGCTTACGAGAACCACAAGATTTACAAGGAGAAGGTGAAGAGGTGGCATGATAAGAGGTTGATTCCTAAGGTCTTTGTGCCTGGTCAGCTGGTTTTGTTGTTTAATTCGCGCCTCAAGCTTTTTCCTGGGAAGCTTAAGTCAAGGTGGTCAGGACCGTTCACTCTTAAAACCGTATTTCCGCATGGAGCCGTTGAGATTTTTGAAAAGTTACCTGATTTGGCGTTCAAGGTGAATGGTCAGCGGTTAAAACATTATTTTACAGGTGATCCAGTGGTTCGTGAAACAGATTCCGTGGATTTGGCAGAAACGTAACGACCGAGCAGCAAGTCAAGCTAATGACGTTAAACGAGCGCTTCGTGGGAGGCAACCCATGTGATTGGATATCATTATTGTTGTATATTATTCTCTTCAAAAAAAAAAAAAAAATTGGGACAGCGCGACCGCGCTGTCTGGCAGTATAATTAGAGCGCGGCCGCGCTACTTCGAATGCTGGAATGCAGAAAACCTTGGCAGGAACAGATTTTGGCCCATAATCCTATTTCTAAACCCTAAACTCAGCCCAAATCTTCTCCTAATCCCTCTATAAATCCTTAATTTCATGATTAATCAGTCCCTACATCTAACCCTCATCTTTATATATACCTCTCATATACACATACATACATACTTAAACCCTAAACCACCACTTTGGAGCTTCGGGATTTGTGTTCATTCATCGATTGGAGGCTTACTACGCAGTGCTACCTCTCCTACAGATTCGTTTTTGGGGTAATTTCTTGATTATTCTTGTTATTACGAATTGTAGCTTGCGTATTTTGGGTTATTTGTTGTTAGAGTTCGGTGGGTTGCTGTGGTTATTATTTATGTGTATTTTCTGCTTGTTGGAGATTGTGTAATGGCCCCGAAAAGGACCCGTTTTGCTGGTGGTTATAGTGGACATCATTCATCCGATTCTGATTCTAATACGGAGGGACCCGGGGAAAAGTTTGTTTCCGTGGAGGCCCGGGCGGAGTACAACAGGTTGATGTCTAAGACGGTAATCAAGGATAGGATGTTTTTTGCTGGTCCGTTAGATGGAGATCTTGTGGCGATGATTCAGTCGTGAGGTTGGGAGGCTATTTGTCAGTTGGCTATGGATATTCCGTTGTCTATTGTTCGCGAGTTCTATGCGAATGCGAAGGCTGAACGGAATGGTTATTCAGTGGTTAGGGGTATGACAGTTGACTATACACCGCCTGCCATCAGTCGTTTGCTTGCTTTGCCTGCCAGACCTGCAGGTGCTGAGGATTGGACTTTTAAGTCCAGGTCAGAGGTAGATTTGGATGCTATTGTGACTAGGTTGTGTGTGCCAGGTACTGTGTGGAAGATGAAGCCAGGAAGTAATGAGCACTTGCATTTCCCTACTTCTGCGCTGAACAGGTATGCTAGAGCATGGAATTTGTTTATCTGTGCTAACTTGTTGCCTACCACACATCAGCACGAGGTTAATGTGGAGAGGGGTATTTTGCTGTGGGCGATTCTGAATGGTTTTTATATTGACATTGGTTACATGATTAGCCAAAATATCTTGAGGTTTTTGAGAGCGAGTACTACAGGGGGGATTCCATATGGTTCTGTGGTTATTATTTTGTGTATGACGATTGGAGTGAGATGGGCTGAGGACGAGCCGATACAGTTGCCGAGTGGTGCTATTGATTCTGGGACTATTGCGAGGATGGTGGAGTGGTCGGGCGGCGTTCCACATCCTAGGGGTTTGGGTTATGAGATTGTTGGTGCTGTTCCGCCACCTCAGGTTCCCGAGGATATTCCTGTTGCCTCTCAGTACAGACGGCTGATGCGTCGCATGGATGCTATGTATGATTCTCAGAGCCGTTTTGCACAGGAGTTGACTCAGGCGCTGGGCACTGCTTTTGCTGCCAGTGGAGTGCAGGTGGATTGGCCTGTTTTTGGGGCACATGGTGTATATCCTCCACCGGATTCTCCTCCTCAGGAGGGTGGTCCAGGTGGTCAGTAGGTATGTTTCTACTTTTCCCTTATTTACTTTCAATGAGGGCATTGAAAATTTTTAGTTTGGGGGTGGATTTGGGAATTAGTAGTTGTGATATATTTGTGGCATGTAGGAATTCATATTGCATCATATTTGTATGTGTAGTTTAGTTTCATGCATGATACCTGTCATATAGAGCATTCTGTTTGCATGTGTGTCGAGTTTTGTATGTGAGTTCATATAGTTGCATTACATGCATTTTTCATGATCCCTTAGAATGAGCTGATGCCATGAGGTAGGTAGATGTTGATGTGGGTGTGAAAAGGATGAACAGAGGGTTGATTTTAAATTTTGATGAAATTGACGTGCATGTTTCATGAACAAAATTTTTACACAGTCTCGTCGTTTGCTCTTGGGCTAGGTTGAGTCATGCTTGTTTGGATTTAGGATTTAATCACTTGTTTATCGATAGAATTTGCTTTATTCTCTTGATGATTGAGGATCACCAAAATATAAGTTTGGGGGAAAACAGGAATTTCATGCTAATGTGTTTGTGTTTGTGTTTGTTGGCTAGGCGTCAAATGGCTAGTAGCCGGCTCATGTTTATGAGTAGTTTAGGGTTGGAATTGAGAATTCTCATTCCAGATTCCATGTGTGCAAAAAAAAAGAAGAAAAAAAAACAAAAATAGAAAAAAAAACAGAAAAAAAAAAGGAAAAAAAAAGAGAAAAAAAAAGAAAAAAAATTAGTGTTTGTGAGAGTGTGAGTATGCAGAATTGATCAGGGTGAGCTCTTTAATACTCGAGCAATTAAGTTCTTGGGGACTTTGTGCCTAGTGACCTAAGGCTTTTTATAGCCTGGGATCCACTAACCCAACACTCGCTATATGGGTATTATTGTATAAGCCTTTAGGGGTCTCATCCATTGCACGATCAAATAAGCTTGTGTGTTGTGTACATATTGTGTCTGTGTCGTAATAAAGCATGAATTTCTGTCTACTTTAGAGGAGTATGGAGGTGTATCTGAAGTGATCTTGAGTATAACGTTCATTCTATTTATAAACCTGTGATTGTCTTGGAAAAGAATATGTATGATTTTGATCTGGTTTTGGGAGTATATCTGTCGAGCATCGCACACACGCACGTTCTGATCATGTATTATTAGTATACCGGAATTTAGTCGAGCTCTGTTTGGATTGATTGCATTCATTGAGATATTTGCTTGCTAAGTGGTGTTGGTTAGTTTGAGGGGATCCTTTGCATTCATAATTAGTTGCATTCATGCATTGCATTGTTTGTGTCGTTTGTATCAGTTGGATTTTGTGGGTACATTCACTATAGGCCCTCACGAGACCTTACTCGTCCATTAGGGCTGCCTAGGGGTTTAAAGGGCTTGTTGCATATGCTAAATTCATCCGTGATCACCTACGGAAGTGGTACTAGTTAGTTGTATATATTTCTATATGTTTATGCTTGAGGACAAGCATCGGTTCAAGTTTGGGGGTGTGATAAGTGGATTTTATATCCACTTGAAATGTTCCAAATCGGCTTGAATTGATTGCTTTGTTCTCAAGTATCATTGTGATTTGATGTTTTTTGTGAGATTTATGCAGGAAATATAGGTGTGTAGTTGTTTTGGTTGTGAAGTTCAGAAGTTGTGGCATGATAAGTTGCAAGGGAAGTGGAACGTTAATCAGTAGAGTGGAAGCAAAGAAAGTGAAGTTCTGCAGAATTCAACACAGCGCGGGCGCGCTATAATTACACTGCACCGCAGCGCGGGTGCGCGAGAGGAATGCTGAAGAAATTAGAGCAGCGCGGTCGCGCCAGGATTGTACTAAGAAACAGCACGGGCGCGCCATCCACCGCCAGGAAGTGCAGAAAGTTTCCAGAATCTGATTTAAATTGGGAAAGTGATGCCGAATCAACTTCAAATCTTATGGGGATTATTTGGAACGGTGAGAAGGTTCTAGATTCATAGTTATTCAGGGAATTTGCAATTCTATTAGCAATCAAAGATGGAATTTGCCGTAATTCTTTTCTAACTCAAAAACGGCAATTGCTTGGATGAGGGATAACTAGGGGCTATAAATACATACCTTGGGGCACGTTTTATAGATCACCAGACACCATAGATCAGATTACCTCACATCACATACACACTTTTGAGCACGAGATTGAGAAGCCAAGGCGAGGATCGTGACAACAAGAAGATCTAGACATAGTTTTCTTGTATTCTTACTAGGCGTATCTTTTGGATGCTTGATCATTATTCGGATTTGTTCTCTAAACATTGTTACCATTGATTTATTCATCATTATTCTCTTCATCTTTGTCATGCTTTCATTAAACCCCATGATGACGAACGGTTCGATTATGAACTAATCGCCGTCATGGGGTCCTAACGAATTTACTTATGGAATTTAGATGTTGATTGCCTAACTTGATATATGTGTGGTGAATTTGCGATATCCTTGCATGGTTGTATTTAATTCATATAGATGCGTAGCTAACATCTATCTTGTTAATCTTTAGTGAAGCGACAGTGAATCTTTATATTTAGAACTTGCCATGCTAGCATAAGTCCATGAATGTTATTCATGTTTGTGGTGTGTTTCTAACCGTCTCATACTACCTTATGTAATCTTATGGATACTTGATCTTCAATCATTATGTTTTCAAATTCTATAGACATATAGGGTCTAAGCATAATTGGTGCCTGCATGATTTCTATTTTATGTGGATATTGTGTAGATTGGTGTGCGTGTACTGAAAGGTAACGTATACTTATTTCGTGTTGTCCAATTAGTTATCGTAACCACCACATGTGTTGATAAAAGGGCATGATCTCTAAAGGAAGTTTGTATTGAAGTTAGGATCCCATGTTTTCCATATCATAAGTAATTCGAAATCACTTAGTTAATTAATTTAGTTGTTAATTAATTCCTCTTAGTTAATTTAGATAATCAAAACCAATTTGTCCATTGTCTTAGCATTGAACGATAATCATACATTGATACTTAGGTACAAGAACTAAATTATACAATATCTGTGGGAACGAACTCTACTTCATTCTATATTACTTGTGATCACGTGCGCTTGCGTGATTTTGTGCTAACAATATAAAATAACATTTAAGTGACCCATTTCAAGTTTCAAGTCATTCTAGCAAGTGGAAGTATTTTATTTGGATTTAATACGAATAAATAAGGTTTCGGTTCCGAATAAAATACGATTGGTCTTTCTATGAGATAGATGCATCTTTTGACCAATGTTTTGACTAGAATAAATACTTAGAATATATTTCCTAATATATAAAATATATTGAGAGTGTAGGAAATAATTTTGAGTATTTAAAATAATTTTCTTCGAAAATAGAATAAATTGAAGAAGCGGGAGAAAAATTACTTTAAATATTTCTAGCACGAGATAAAAATGAGTATTAATATTCTACCACTGAATATTAATATTTTTGAGGATAAAAATATTTTGAGTGCGAAGGCGGAATATTTTCGAATAAAACTGATCGTTTTAAATATAGCACGAGTTCCTAAAGAATATTAATCCTCAAATATTCTTTGTTCGAGCCTGTCGCCTTATAAATTTTTGCAACGAAGATCTAAAAAATATCAAATCTCAATATTTCTTTTTCGATCTTATTGCCTTGGTGTAGATATATATTCCATAAAAATATAATTTGATTTTTTCGCAATAATAGAATATCTCTTATAATTGAAAATAGATATTGCTAGAATTGACTTTTGACAGAATCAATTAAATTTATGACCTAGTGGAGAGGATAACTAAGTGCAATTAAATTTTATGTTAAATTATACAAATACCAAAATAAATAATATATCGAAGATATCCTTTCAGAAGTAAATGCTTTGTGTTAAAAGACAATTCAGAATATGTTGGAAAGTTTGATGCAAAAGCATTTGAAGGAATTTTTCTTGGCTACTCTATGGAAAGAATTGCATACAAAGTTTATGTCATCAGTCAAAAGAAAGTTATGGAAAGCACAGATGTGACATTTGATGACAGCAAACTACCTGGATTAAAGAAGCCAATGATGAAGATAAAGATCCTTTGAAGTTTGACAATCTTGATGATTCTGATGAGGAGATTGAAACTGAATCTGAGCCCACAATCCAACAAACTCAAGTGAATGAAGAACCTGTGTCAATCAACAATGAAGGAACAAGCATCCAAGACACACCTGTGATCAGTGGCAACTCCACAGGGGGAGGAAATGTAAATGATCATGATCTGGATGATGAAGCAACATCAAGGCTGAGAAATCAATCTGAACATACAAGGAAATGGGATAGATCACATACTGCAGATCAGATAATTGGAGATCCAAATACAGGAGTGAGGACAAGGAGAGCAACTCTAAATGAATATCTCTATGGTTGCTTTCTATCCCAAGTTGAGCCTAAGAAACTTGATGATGCATTGTTGGATCCTGATTGGATAATTGCTATGCAAGAGAAGCTAAATCAATTTGAAAGAAGCAAAGTATGGGAACTTGTGCCTGCACCAAAGGATAGAACCATTGTTGGAACAAAATGGGTTCTAAGGAATAAGATGGATGAGAATGGTGTAGTCATAAGAAACAAAGCAAGGTTGGTTGCAAAAGGATAGTCTCTACAGGAAGGCATTGACTATGATGAGACTTTTGCCCCTGTTGCTAGAATAGAGGCCATCAAAATTTTCTTCGCATTTGATGCACATTCTAATTTCAAGGTTTATCAAATGGATGTCAAGAGTGCATTTCTGAATGAGGAGTTGGAAGAAGAAGTATATGTGCAACAGCCACCTGGCTTTGAGGATCCACAATTCCCTCACTTTGTCTACAGATTGCTTAAAGCATTGTATGGACTTAAGCAAGCTCCTAGGGCATGGTATGACACACTATCACAATTTCTACTGGAGAATCAATTCACTAGAGGCACACTGGACAAGACACTGTTTTACAAGAAACATGGTGATGATATTATATTAGTTCAAATCTATGTGGATGATATCATATTTGGCTCTACAAATGAGAAGCTGTGTGAGAAATTCTCTAAGATCATGCAGAGCAGATATGAGATGAGTATGATGGGGGAATTAACATTCTTTCTTGGGCTGCAAGTTAGTCAAAGGAAGGATGGCATTTTCATAAGTCAAACTAAATACATCAAGGATCTATTGAAGAAATTTGACTTGGAAGAATGCTCACCTGCAAAGACACCCATGGCCACTGCCACCAAGTTAGATGAAGATGTTAAGGGCAAGAAGGTAGATATTTCAATCTATAGAGGCATGGTTGGCTCTCTACTCTACCTCACTGCTAGTAGGCCAGACATCATGTTTGCAACATGCTTGTGTGCAAGGTTTCAATCAAATCCAAAGGAATCACATATGATAGCAATAAAGAGGATTTTTAAATATCTGAAAGGCACACCAAACTTGGGGTTATGGTATCCTAAGGACACAGGGTTCAATTTGGTTGGTTATTCTGATGATGATTATGCTGGATGCAGAGTGGATAGGAAAAGCACCTCAGGTAGCTGCCAGTTTCTTGGACAAAGGTTAGTGTTGTGGAATAAGAACTAGGCTACTAGTATTGCGGCTAGGGTTTATGTATTTAATGTAAGGGTGTGTGAGCTTCGTGCTTTAATGGCTGCTCTTGTGCTCGTGGCTGATTCTGCCTTCACAAGATGCCTACGTACTTTGATGAATATCAAAGATCAAGCCAAAAAACGTAGTTCTGAGGTGGGGGGTCTGACCCTTTATATAGGCTGAGAAGCCTTAGAATTATGGTAGGATTTTGAGACTTGGTAGAAAGTCTTTGAGGAAGGTTCTAGATCTATTCCTTATAGGAATCAGTTTCCATATAGAATTGGATGCCTTATAGGATAAGTCTGAAGGAGATATTATCCTTATCCAATTCTTATTTGCTGAGCTGTTTATTACCCTTAATATTAATTACGAAATTAATATTATAAATAGGGTTTGGGCCCAACTGGTGGGCCCCACGTTTGGACCATTCCGGGTATAATTAATACCACATTAAAGGTGTCTTTAAGGCTTACTTTTAGCCCATATCATTTGCCCCCCAACTTCTAGGAAAACTGATCAGGTTTTCCTTGAAGTTTTAACTGCCTTTCGTGAGACTTGGGTCAGGGCTTTGTACACTAGTGTTTCACAAATGTCGTCTTGATGCAAAGTGTGGAGCGACCGACACGTTTACGACGATATGCCTTGTTCGAGGCTAAGCAATTTCCATAACTTTAGTTACAGAGTCTTTTTCTTCAAGGAATTATCTATGAAATTCCTCGTATTTCCATATTTATCCTGTTATGGTACCCACAGGTATCAAAATTCCATGTCTGTGAAGATTTGCTGTCAAAAAATCGATTTTTATAGCAAATTTCGACCAGGACTGAGTATTTTCGATCAGAAATTCGACCAGGAATTCGACCAGGAATTCGACCAGGAATTCGACCAGGATTCTGGTCGAAATAAGGCCTTCTTTAGCTTCCTGATCGAAGAGATTTTCGACCAGGATTCTTGGTCATTTCGACCAGAATCTTGGTCGAAATAAGGGTCCAATTTTGCTCTGGTCGAAGGGTTTTTCGACCAGGATTCCTGGTCGTTTCGACCAGGATTCTGGTCGAAATAAGGGCCTCAGGATGGTTTTGGTCGAAAGGTTTTTCGACCAGGATTCTTGGTCGTTTCGACCAGGATTCTGGTCGAAATAAGGGCGTTTCCAACGCTTTGGTCGAAGGGTTTTTCGACCAGGATTCTTGGTCGTTTCGACCAGGATTCTGGTCGAAATAAGGGCGTTTCCAACGCTTTGGTCGAAGGGTTTTTCGACCAGGATTCTTGGTCGTTTCGACCAGGATTCTGGTCGAAATAAGGGCGTTTCCAACGCTTTGGTCGAAGGGTTTTTCGACCAGGATTCTTGGTCGTTTCGACCAGGATTCTGGTCGAAATAAGGGCGTTTCCAACGCTTTGGTCGAAGGGTTTTTCGACCAGGATTCTTGGTCGTTTCGACCAGGATTCTGGTCGAAATAAGGGCGTTTCCAACGCTTTGGTCGAAGGGTTTTTCGACCAGGATTCTTGGTCGTTTCGACCAGGATTCTGGTCGAAATAAGGGCCACTTTGGCTTTGGGCCTATTCTTATGGGGCCTGAGACCTTTCTTTTCAAAATGGGCTTAACCTCATAGTTGTTATTGGGCCCGTCCGGGCTATTTGAATCTAAATCCAGGATCTGTTGTCTATGATATTTTTCAAAAATATCTATAATCTTTTCAAAGTATCTAAGATATTTTTTCAAAATATCTAAGATATTTTGCAAAGATATTTTCCTAAGAATGTCCTAGAATTGGGCCTTAATTTGGGCCGGTTTCATGGGCTTTTCTGACCTGTTACTGTAGGTTTTCTGACCGTTTGGAGGAATTTTAACCGGCTAAAAAGTTGTATATAAGAGTGAGAGTGGAGAGTTCACTTTCTCATTCTCACTTCTACTCAAACACTTCACTAGAAATTCTCTCTATAGTTCTCTCTATTTCAAGGCGATTTCCGGCGAAAGTTTTCATCGAGCTCCTCCCCCTCACGGCGGTTTTCTGGGTTTTTTTTCTTGAAGATACCTTCTTACCTTCATAGTTTCTGGGTTTTCTTTGAAGATTTCTTCAAATCTTCATACTTTCTGGGTTTTATAGGAGCTTCGAACCTTTTCCCAGGAGCATCAATGGAGGACAAAGCTAAGTCCCGCCTTGCAAAAATGAATTCTGCCTCCTCCAAAGGTACAATCACCATTCGCTCTTCTTACTCGTCTCTAGTAGATATGTTAAATCAACGTGGAGATGATTATCCTTCTTTGTCAGAACTAGATGCATATGACTGCTGTAGCTCGTATCATGATGTTGATGAAATCACTAGATATAACAAACTTTTTAAAATTAAATCACCTTATAAACTTGTCCCAGCTGAGCCAGGTGACAGACCTTGTCACTGGAAACCCAATTCTTTGTGCGTTTATAGGGAGAGTATAGTGGCTGGCCTTCGTTTTCCGTTTCATGAATTCATTCCTAGACTTTTAGCTGACGTTCAAATTAGTCCATGTCAACTCCCGCCAAACGCGTGGAGAATTATATTATGTTTTATGGTTTTGTGTCTTCGACAACAACTCCCTTTATCTGTTGCGCTTTTTCGCAAACTTTTTCAATTTTACAATAGTCCTGCCACGAACCCTGGCTGGGTATATGTTAAGCTTCGTCCTAGAGTTCCCCCAATTTTTAATGGCAAGTCAATCCCTGATAATAATACGGGCTGGAAAAATGAGTTCGCATACTTAGAATGGGATGGAGGTGATTGGGGCACTCTCTTTAGGCAGACATTCTCGAGAGTCTCAGATGGAAGTGCTAAGGGAATCGTCCTTAGTACCGAGGAACAGGCCGCTTATAATACTCTGACCGAGGCAGACGGTAGTTCTATTACCTGCCTAAGTCTTTTAAATGAGGAATCTCTAAGGGGAGTAGGCCTTTCCAGAGTTTCTGAACGGGGTAATTTTCTTACTAGTCTTTGCCATTTACTTTTTATTACTGAATTTATTCCAACTCTCTTTTTGGTTGTTCTTGCAGTTGCGAAATTGATTGTGGAGGCTGCACCCTCTCCTGATGAAGAGACTTCCAGGATGGTTCGGGCTAAGAGGGCTGCTGACCCTCGAGGGAAAAACACGGAGCCTCCTTTTCTACGCCCCCACAAGGTTCAGAAAGGAGAGTTGAGATATGGTGACATAGCTGGGTTGGAGGGGAGCTCCCAGGTTAACGTCCAGTCGACGGTTTTCAGGCCTCCCTGGGGCTTCAGGAAGCAGGATTCTGTGGTGGGCTCTACGAAGCACTCCATGGATTGGTCTTTAAACTCAATTACCACCCCTGACTATAAGGACATGGTCCTTAGTGGAGGTATTGGGGAGTCAGAGGCACTCGGTGCTCAGGCTCTTGCTGTGGTAAGTCTCGAACTTTTATCTTTCAATACCTTAACGGCTTTAGATTCACTACTTGATTTCAATGCTAACCTTTCATGCAGGCTAACGTCCATTTCCAAAGCTTGGTTCATAAAGCCAAAGCTTGGAAGGAGAAGTCCAAAGCTTTTGAGTCTGAGTCTCAGAAGAAGACTCTCCATATTAACCGTCTGGAAGAGCAAATAAAGAAGAAAGATGAAGAGATGGTAGGGATGCATGCGGAGCTGGTTGCCCTGAGAGATGACAAGGAGAAGCATATTGATGAATATCTGGATTCAGATGAGTACAAGACTCTCATGGATCAGCATGATGAGATGCTCTTTCCTAGTCAGTTTTCTGATGGGTGGACCAAAGCCCTTGAAGCAGTTCTGAGGCAGCATCCAGGGTTATTCTTGCCTTCTGCTTTTCCTAGCCCTCACCTTCCCAGTGCCTTGACACAGGAGCCTGGTTCCAGTGAAGAGCTGTTCGGGGAGGATGATACTTTGGTTAAGGAGCATGCTACTGCCACTGCTTCAGCTTTGGATCCCGAGCCTCCTCTAGCTCAGCCTGGTGCTGCTAACTCTGCCGACGAGGGGTCTACTACTGAGACTAGCTCTGAGGATACTTCTCCTGCTAAGGAGGCCCCTAAGGCCCCTTAGGCTTTACTTATTTATCTTTTGCCTTTCTGAACTCCGGGTTTCCACCGTTTAACTTAATAGCCTTCGGGCCTTTGTAATTTTTTTTAACTTAACTATTTATGCAGTTTGTTTCCGTTCATTTTTCTTGATTTTGCTCATAGTTTGTTAATACTTTAGAATCTTTGAGTACTTGGCCTCCTGGCTGGTACTAAACTCACAAGTTGGTCCAACATTCGTCTTTCGTTTGTTTTAGCAAGGAAGGATAACCAATAGAGAAAACAGAATAAATTCCATCATACTGTCAAAGGACATCAATAAAATGGGTTCAACCCTTACATAGATACTTTATCAACTACTGGGAGCAACATGCTCTATAATGGTTTCATTCGAACCTTATTCCTAATAAATAGATAAAAGTTCAAGCCTTTATCAAAAGAACTTAAACATAATAAACTTTGAGGTTCACAACATTCCAAGTTCGGGGCACCTCAACCCCATTCAAGGTTTCTAACTTGTAAGATCCTCGTCCTAACACCTTTCTGACTAGATATGGTCCTTCCCAGTTCGGTGCTAACTTTCCTTTTTGGCCAACTCCTGAGGCTTCAATCTTCCTCAGAACCATGTCGCCTTGTCGAAAAAATCTTTCTTTAACTCTCTGGTTGTAATGAAAAGAGGCTCTCTTCTGAAACTCAGCATTCCTAGCATTAGCTTCATCTCTAACCTCGTCAATTAAATCCAGGGCCAGTCTCATCCCTTCTTCATTAGTTTCTGGCTCATATGCCTCGATTCGAGGTGATGCTTGCATGATCTCCAAAGGCACAACAGCCTCGGCTCCATAAGCCAGCAAAAACGGGGTTGCTCCAGTTGTTACCTTACAAGTGGTACGATACGCCCAAAGTATGGGCAGCAGTTCATCTACCCAAGTGTTCCTAGAGCGCTCGACCCTCTTCTTCAGCCCATCAAGGATAATTCGATTAGCTACCTCAGCTTGCCCATTGGCTTGTGGATGTGCCACTGAGGTAAAACGGAGCTCAATCGCATTCTCTTCACAATACTTCTTAAACTCCTCATTATTGAACTGTGTCCCATTGTCTGTCACAAGGATTCATGGGATTCCGTATCTGCAGATGATGTTCTCCCAAAAGAACTGGGAAACTTGCTTGGTGGTTATCTTGGCCAGGGGTTTAGCCTCAATCCACTTAGTGAAGTAATCAATGGCCACTATCAGGAATTTCCTCTGTGCTGAAGCCATGGGAAAGGGTCCAAGTATATCCATCCCCCACATTGCAAATGGAATGGGAGAGTTAATCGAGGTCAACATCTCAGGCGGTTGCCTCACAATTGGGGCATGCTTCTGGCATCTCTCACATCTCTTGACATAGTTTTGTGCATCAGCCAACATCTTCGGCCAATAAAACCCTAAACGAATTATCTTGTGAGCTAGGGCTCTGCCCCCCAAGTGTTGCCCACAGATCCCTTCATGAACTTCCTCCAATGCTTCCCTTGCCTCTATAGGCCTTAGACACTTCAAGTACGGGATAACAAATGACCTTTTGTACAGAATACCCTCAATCAAAGTATATCTCAACGCTCTTACTGAGAGTTTTCGTGCCTCCATGGCATTGTCTGGGAGCCAACCGGTCTCCAGGTGTGCCTTGATAGGATCTATCCAAGAGCCTCCTATATCAATTGGTGCCACTAACTTTGCATTAACGGTCGGGGCCTTCAAGACCTGAAAGTAGACACTCCCAGCATAATTTTCTATTTCAGAAGAAGCAAACTTAGACAGGGCATCGGCCTTAACGTTTTCTTCTCTCGGGATGTGTTCAACATGACACTCCTCAAACTGAGACACAACAGCCTTCACCACTCTCAGGTATTTCGCCATAGTCTCATCCTTAACTTCGAATTCACCATTTACTTGGGATATCACAAGTCGTGAATCTCCACAAACTTTGAGGTTTTTGACCCTCATGATTCTAGCTAAACCCAAACCATCTATTAATGCCTCATACTCCGCCTCGTTGCAGGTTGTTTGGAAGTCCAACTTCAAGGCATACTCAAGTGTGAACCCATCGGGGCTTTGCAGAACTTAACCTGCACCACTGGTTTTTGTTTTAGATGCCCCATGAAAATAGAGCTTTTTGTTTTTGATGCCCCATCAAAATAGAGCATCCAATATTCCTTCTTCTCTTCCAGGGGTTTCTCACCTTGCTGACCTTCCTGGTCTATTACGTCCTGCCCCCCGACTTCTTGGTTGTCAATGGTATATTCAACCACGAAGTCAGCTAGAGCCTGAGCTTTGATGGCCGTACTAGGCTTAACATCGAATTCTTTTAGTTAGATTGCCCACTTGATGAGCCTTCCATTGGCTTTCATGCTATGCAATATGTTTCTTCAGCGGGTGTTCCATCAGGACTTCAACGTTTGTCTTTATCCAGGATCCTTCAAGGACTTAAACTCTTATCTGCTGTAACCTAACTCTGCCATTCGAGGTATGCATTCGTTTGTTTTCATTCGTGTATTCTTTTATTTTCGGTACTTGGTCTTCTTTGACTCGCACATCAGGTGCTTGGCACATAAATAAAATCACAATCAATGAATGGAAAACAAACTTGCATTAATAACTTGAAATGGGTTCAACCCTTACATAGAGTACTACTGTCCTACTCGGAGCAACATGCTCTGCAATGGTTTTAATGAACCTTATTTCTACTTCTACTATATAAATATGAAGCTAAGTCCTACTAGAATAACTTAAGCCCAATCGGGGTTTTGCAAAACTAGGCCTGCACCACTTGATTTTGTTTTTGATGCTCCATCAAAATAGAGCACCCGCCACTCCTTCTGGTCTCCTCATTCTTATTCTGGAGTTCACTTCCTGCTCGTTGTACTACCTCCTGCCCCCCGACTTCTCGGTTGCCATTGGTACATTCAACCACAAAGTCAGTTAATGTCTTAGCCTCAATGGCTGTCCGAGGCTTCTGTGTGATGTCCTCTACTGACATTTCTTTGTGTTCCTTAGCACTGTGGACATCCATGTCTTCAATCGAAAGGACCTGCCCCCCGACTCCTTCAGGCCTTAACGAGGCTACATAACAGCTTCGTGCCATCTTCTGATCACCTTTATGTTCTCCAACACCATTCCTGGTAGGGAACTTGATCTTCACATGATAGGTTGAGGCAACAGCCTTGAATGCATGAAGTCCAGTCCTGCCAAGGATAGCGTTGTACGTTGAATCCGCCTTGATTACTAGAAAGTTCAACATTTGGGTGGCTTCCTTAGGTTCTTGCCCTATCGTCATGGGCAGCTGAATAGTCCCTTTAACTTTGGATTTTACTCCATTAAATCCGTATATAGGCATGTTATTGGGGGTCAACTGAGAATCAGTGTATCCCATCTTCACAAACGCATCACGAAACAGAATGTCAACGGAAGCTCCATTGTCTATCAAGACTCGCTTCACCTCTGAGTTTCCAATCACAGGAGTTATGACCAACGGGTCATCATGGGGGAACTTCACCCCTTCTAAGTCTGAGTCATCAAAACTAACCACTACCTCAGTTTTTGCACGCTTCGGGGCCTCTCCCACGATGTGCATCACCTCTCGAGCATAAGCCTTTCGAGAGTTCTTAGTTGTCCCGGCCGCAGTCGGGCCTCCTGAGATCATGTTGATTACTGGCCCTCGGGGTTGTGGGTTGCGATCTTGATTGTCATCCCTTCTATTATAGTCTCTTATCTGGTTACCACGGTCTTCACCCTTAGTGAAGTGCCTCAGCTTCCCTCTACGGATCAAAAACTCGATCTCTTCTTTGAGTTGCTTGCAATCGTCAGTGTCATGCCCCACGTCTCTATGGAATCTGCAATACTGATTCTGGTTTCTCTTTGCGGGATCACCCCTGAGTGGCTTCGGCCATCTGAAATCCTTATCATTCTCAATGTCCAACAAGATTCGACTCCTAGGAGTATTCAACCTTGCATACTCAGTGAACCTTGACCCTTGGTTCTTCTTAGGGGCATAGTCGGAGTCCTCGCTAGCTCGGGGATACTTGTCCCTAGCATCATACTCTTGATCATCATAGTCCTGGTCTTGCTTTCGCTTCTTGGAGTCATTGTTACCTCCTCCTCCACCTACGGTGGTTTCTTTCTTCAAGCTATCCTCAGCTTTAATATACTTATCAGCCCTTCGTTGGAGCTCAGCCATGTTCTCAGGGGGATGCTTCGCCAATGATCTCTTGAAGAAGAGGTCAGTGGTTCCGTGCTCCAGGGCTACCATTGCCACCTTATTTTCCAAATCAGTGATATTCAGGGTCTCCTTAGTGAATCGCATGAGGTAGTCCCTCAGATTTTCATTCTTTCCTTGCACCACATACATAAGAGATGCGGAGCTCTTCTCATGCACCCTTCCGCTAATGAATTGGCTAACGAAGGCGGCACTCAACTCCTTAAAAGAGCCAATAGAGTTCGCAGGCAATCGGCTATACCATCTCTGAGCCATGCCCGACAGGGTTTGGGGGAACGCTCTGCACTTTAGGGCATCATTTGCAGGCTGCAGCAGCAGTGCGTTCGAGAACGTCCTGACGTGATTTGCGGGATCACCCGTTCCATCATAAGCCTTAATTGTCGGCATCTTAAACTTCCTAGAAAAATGAGCATTCATCACCTCCTCAGTAAACGGGGGTGTGGGATCATCAGGATCTCCAAGTGGCATGAGATCCTTGGGGTTACTCCTGGGGGTTTCCACCCTCATAGCTTCTCTTGTTGGGACATCAGCCCTCTTCTGTCTTCTTGAGGACCTCTCCAAATCTATAACGGGAATCCTTCCTGAGATTGGAGGGGGTCGAATTAGACTCTGTCTTACCTGTTCCCTTGCCATATCTTCCTTCAATTTTAAGATCTCGGCCTCATAAGCCTTGATCCTTTCAGCAGTTGTCAAAGATTGTCCATCACGGATGTCTTGAGTCCTCCTTCGATGTTCTCTACTAGCACGTCGCCTCCTCGGGGCTTCATCACGGTCATCATCCTCATCGTCGGAGGAGGTTTCATCAGTATAAGGACCCGAATAATCGTGATATTCTCGATCTCGGATCTGCAAAGCGTGACCACTTGGGCCTGTCCCTTGGATAGGAGGATAATTAGGCAGACCGTACCTGGGATTAGTGTTCAAGGGGAGATCCGTAGTATGGATCTGTACCCCTGGTGGCGGGTTGTTCGGATCAACAATCTGGAGAGAGTTGGTCGCTTGTCCTGCCTGACTGGTCAGAGGCAACGCACTCTCAGCATGGGGGATCACCCCTGGTTGTTGAGAAACTTGAGAGTGGATGATGACAGCTGATGCTGGGGGAGCCTGTTGAATAATCGTCCCTGATGCTGGGGGAGTCTACTCGGTGAGAGGTGGGGCAGAGCTAATTGGCACGGCCTCAGTTGATGTTGTCCTTCGTGTTTGAACCATGGTTGATGTTGTCTTCCCACAGACGGCGCCAAATGTTGTGGAATAAGAACTAGGCTACTAGTATTGCGGCTAGGGTTTATGTATTTAATGTAAGGGTGTGTGAGCTTCGTGCTTTAATGGCTGCTCTTGTGCTCGTGGCTGATTCTGCCTTCACAAGATGCCTACGTACTTTGATGAATATCAAAGATCAAGCCAAAAAACGTAGTTCTGAGGTGGGGGGTCTGACCCTTTATATAGGCTGAGAAGCCTTAGAATTATGGTAGGATTTTGAGACTTGGTAGACAAGTCTTTGAGGAAGGTTCTAGATCTATTCCTTATAGGAATCAGTTTCCATATAGAATTGGATGCCTTATAGGATAAGTCTAAAGGAGATATTATCCTTATCCAATTCTTATTTGCTGAGCTGTTTATTACCCTTAATATTAATTACGAAATTAATATTATAAATAGGGTTTGGGCCCAACTGGTGGGCCCCACGTTTGGACCATTCCGGGTATAATTAATACCACATTAAAGGTGTCTTTAAGGCTTACTTTTAGCCCATATCAGTTAGTCTCTTGGTACAGCAAGAAACAACAATCTGTGTCAACTTCCATAGCTGAAGCTGAGTACATAGTTGCTGGAAGTTGCTGTGCTCAAGTGCTTTGGATCAGAAACCAACTTAGAGATTATTGACTTGTGTTGGAAAGAATTCCAATCATGTGTGACAACACAAGTGCAATCTCTGTAGTTTCCAATCCTGTCAATCATTCTAGAACAAAGCACATTGACATCAGATATCACTTCATAAGGGAGCGTGCAACTAATGGAACCATTGAGTTACATTATGTTCCCACAGAAAAACAACTAGCTGACATATTCACTAAGCCATTAGATGAAGCCACCTTCACAAGGTTGGTTAGTGAGATTGGAATGCTGAATTCTTCAAATTCTGGCTAAGTGAATATATCAACTAGATTGTTGCAGCAGCAAATACTTACTTTATCAAATGCTCAATATTTTTGAAGTAAGTATTGGCTGGAGTATGATTTATAAATATCTAGAATGCTGTATATGTTGAAAATCATACATCTTTAGCTTGAAATTTCTGTGAAATTTTGAGAGAATCACTATTTAATTTGGTAGAATATTCTTCAGTGAATATTTCTGGTAAATTTTATAAGATAGTGAAAATTGAATTTTATAAGTGAAAAGTATAGTTCGATAAGTCAGACTTCTCGAATGGTTCATTGTTATGTCATGGCTCGAGTTCTCGAATAGGCCTATCTAGAACCCTCTTGAGTTCTTGAATAGTGTCTTTTGGAGAAATCGAATAGCACACTCTGAGTTCTCGAATAGAGTATTTTAGTTCTCTAGTGATGGAGTTCTCGAATACTGTATTTGAGTTATCGAATCATTTGAAAAGGCTGATTTTTCGCTGACAATTCATCGCTTTTTGGATTTATATTAAAAATTTCATTTCACTCATAAAAACATATTTTATTTAGCTTAGAATTATTTTCTAAGTTAAATAACTGCCAGCTGTGAGTTACAAACTGCCTGAGATATCGAATAAGCCTTTCTTGACTTATCGAATAGTTGTTTAATACTTCTCGAATGACTTGTCGATACAGAACATATATCTAATCAACAACTCAAGTTATTCATATATATACAATTTCACAACTGTTCAACTCATTTCGTTCGATTTCTCAAGCATTTAAACTCCTAAAACCTCTGAAAACCCTAACTGCGAATTTCTTCTTCAACCTTAATTCTCTTTTCTTCTCTACCCAAATGGCAAACACTCAACTCACCATACCATCTCAAACCAATTTCATCGCAATTACCAGTGATGTGGAAGCACCAAATGCTAATTTCAAGTGCTTTGTTCGATGGTTGTCTGAATCTTACATCAAGGGTGTACTCTCAGCCAACCCAACCCTGTACATAGACTTATTAGAACAATTCTGGAGGACAGCTACTGTGGAGGTCATCGCCCTTGAGAATGCTATCACCTCATATGTTGTCTACTGCAAGATTCAAGGCGAGGATATTACTATCACTACCGTAGACATGAATCAAGCCTTGGATTTGCAGCAAGAGGCATATGACTCCCTGGCCACAGATGCTGAGTTGGAAGAATTCTTTGAATTTATCAACTACTCAGATGCTATTAAACTTGGGAAGCTGAATAGGAAGTACTTGAGAAAAGAGTGGAGCTATGTTTTTGCTACACTCCTTCATGTATTCACTGCAAGGAAATCGAGCTTTGACCAGATTAGTACACCTGTGCAGCAGCTTGCCTATGCCTTGGCTCATTGGAGAAAGATAGATGTTGGACATCTCATCATACAGGAGCTATATGGGAGACTTGGTAAGAACACAGCCAAGAGAGGTACTGAAATTTTCTTTCCTCGTTTTATTCAATCGGTACTTAATTTTAAAAATGCTTCATTGATTGAATTTCCTGGATTAGATAAAAGTAAAATAGACTATCCTAGGTCCATGACCAAACTCATTTTTGGTAACTTGGAAACTAAGAATGATGTGGATGTAAGGCTTAAGATAACTCCCCACATGGAGGGTTTGTTTAGGTCTTACCCCCACAACATGCCAATATTTGAATCTAAGTCTCAGTTAGCACAGCTTAAGCAAGAAGAACAAAATTCTAACCCAAGGCTTGCTAACCAACCCTCTCAGATAAACACTCTACCAAACACAGATCCAACTGCATCATCCTCTCAAAAGGGTGATGTTAGTAAAAAGAAGAGAAAACAGGTTGCTTCTGAACCTTTAAACATCTTAACTGAAGCAGCCTTGGCTATAGAACTAGGTTTAGAAGGTGAGGAACCTGAGTCACCTATCATTAGCCTAAAGAAGAAGAAGAAGTCTAAAACCACCTCTTCACTCACCCAAATGGCTGAAGTTGTAAAATCAGGGGCACACAGCTCACTAGATGTATCCTCTCAACAGGGTGCATCTATAGAATCAAACATCCTCCCCAATGCACCTATTTGTACAGAGTCAGCACATGGGAGTGATAAGGCTGGCACAACACTGAGTGGAGAGCACATCACAATTGAAACTCCCTCTATCTCTCAGGGGGAGTTGCCAAAATCTAATCTACAACACACTTCTCTTCCAGAATCTACCACTCATATTTCTTTGGAGCCTGCAACTCAAGCAATTGAGGAGCAAGGCATTGACCATCAAGAATTCTTTTCTCTTGATGAGCCAATGGATTCAAGTGACTTGGTGCATGACACCTTGCTCACCACCCAGGTACCACATTTAGATGGTCAGGGAATGCATGCTGGGGCATATCCTAATGACACCATCACAAACACAGAGGATTCACTAGTTTTCACTAGAGACTCTGTGCCTGTGTCACCTACTGTTGTAACTCATCCCACTCCTGTGGAGACAACAGTAGTAGAGTCTTTCCATCCGGTTACAGAAGTTGCATCTGTAACTGAGGAGTCTAGCTTGCCTAGCTCTAGCTCTAACTATATGTCTCAATGGCTGAAGCCTGTGCAACATGACAGTGCTTCAGGATCAGGGTCTATTCCACCACAATTGACGGTTGAAGCACTCCAAAGCTTAATTGTGGATCAGATTCCTGAGTTCACAAAGATTGCTCAGCACCTTCTCACTGCAGACATGCTCAATCCAGACTATGAAGCTATCCTCTTATGCCACAGAGATGATGTAGAACAACAGGAGGCAAAGATCATAGATGAAATTGAGAGAGATGGAAATATAGATGCTTGGCTACAAGGAACAAATGACATCCCTCTCTCAGAAGGTCTCCAGTATCTCAGAGAAGAGTACATCACTTCACTAGGGTCCAATGCCAAATCTCTCACCCCTACTGATGTGTATGAAGCAGTGAATGACAGCTACATGGGCATTCTCAAGGCCGCACACTACCTTGGAAAAGGTCTAAAGACAGAAGTTAATGAAGTGTGTTCAGCCACAACCAAGGAGGTGCATGAGATAAAGAGGACTTTTGATTCCAAATTCCCTCAATTGGAGACTGTAGTCAAGGATATTCTAGCCTGTAAGTCTACCTGCACCAAGATGGATAATGGTTTAGCCATTCTCAAAGATGCTGTCACAGGACTGGGGCACAAATTCCAAAATCTCACTGATCAGACAACTGAGGCCAATGCCATGCTTAGGACACTTTTTGCCAATCAGTATGGAGATAAGCTAATCACTGAAGTCCCAGTGCATGATATGACTAGGTTTGAAGTGCAGAGACTTAAAGAACAATCCCATTATGGTTTTAAGGCCAATGAGCTCTTCACTAAAGTGAATACTCTTGAAAAGGAGGTAGCTTCTCTCCAACAGTCTAATGCTCATCTTACAGACACTGTAACCACTCTGACTGAGCAGTTGAACACTCAAGCCACCACCACAGCTGATGTTCTTCTGCATCAACAATCAATGTTGTCTGCAATGATGAAGCACATGGGTCTCCCTCTACCTGAAGAATCTTCAACCCCAAAGGTCACTCCTACAGCCTCTGTGCCTGACAACAAGCCTAAGGGGAGAAGAGGATTTCAACGGACTCAAATACAAAGGGGGAGAAACCACCAGTAAAGGGCATTAAGTTCAATGAGGGTGGCCATCAAAGAGCTTCAAAATCTTTAACTCATGTGCCTGGAAAAGGAAAAGACAAAGTTGATGAGCCTCCTACTTCTCTGCCAGTTGTCACTCTACCAACTGTGCACATCACTACTCCCAGTGGTCAAAAGCAATCTATCACAACCACAGTGGTTGCAGGGAGTATGCCATCTGACAAACCTCCATTCTCCATATCTAAGAGTGCCAAGCCAGTAGAAGTGAAGGTGGTCACTGAGGCCAAGCTACAAGAAATTGCAAACTCAAATGTCTATCATGATGATGCATTCTTGGAGTTTCTGAAAGTCTCAAGAGAACAGGCTGGTGATGCTCTATCATATCATAGGAGTTTGAAGAATCAGATTGACTATCTCACTGTAGTACCAAGGAGAGTTGATGGCCTATGGCTCAAAGAGATAATGATGGTAGGAAAGAATAAGATATGGCACTTAACCATCAACACTCTACAGGGTCTAAAGCACTCAGAAGTGGATGTGCTCTTGGCACTAATTGAAAGAAGGAATAAGAACAACAAGAGTCTCTATGATGAGTTAAGGGATGGTCAACCAGCAAGGCTACCTGAAGTATTCACAAATTCTAGAACCATCATCTATCAGGCTGCAACAAGAATTGATGATATCAAGCAGCTGGTCATTCCTAAGCATCTAATTCCTCAGAACAAATCTCTCATTATTGCCATCATTGAGAAGCTGAACAAGAAAAAGGGTTTAAGAACAGCAGAAGAATTGGAAGTTATATCTTATCTCAGGTCATACATTGCAACTGGCATTGTACCTGAATCTGCTAAATTCAACCCAAGCAAGGATGGAGACAGGAGTGATGGAAGGAGAAGACATCACAGGAGTGATAAGGGTGATGAAGATAAGAAGAAGAAGAAGAAGAAGAAGAAGGATGACAAGGATAAGAAAAATGATGATGATCAAGGTAAAGTCTCTGAGAGGAAAAGTGGAAGACAGCAAGCCTTAGGCATTGCTAACAGTAACCTCACCACAACACAAGACTCTAAGTCTAGGGTGAATACTGTTAGTAGTGTGTTAGGTCTAATACACAATATATAATCAAGTACTGTATGAATAAGTAACAAGAACACACGTTTTAACTCTTAAAACTGTTTGGAATAGATAATTCCTCTCTCGGTGATGTAAAGTATCACAGAGAGCTGCTTAGGTTACAAGAATGTTATTCGTTCACGATGGATACCCTTCTAGGGTTAACCTAACTGTATTTATAAGATATACAGCTACGTACAATCGTAAATTGATTCTCCTAAAATTAAGCTATACAATTGATATCAATTACGATTGCTACACGTCTTCTAAGTCAACTCAATCTCTTTGATAGCTATCCAATCTTCAAAGATATCGCTTCCATATTAATATTAAATTAATCTTCAAACTCTGTTGACTTGTAGACGCTCCCAGTAGACAGACTTTAGCAAACTCTGTTCTCTCCATGCTAACAGTGTTTGCGCTTCCATGTATTCAGCTATCAGTGTTTACGCTTTCCTCTGTCAGCGTTTGCGCTTCCAGCAATCAGCGTATACTCAAACTCTGTTACAACTGCTTTCAATAACAAGTTAAACTCTCTTTACCTGTAACACTTAAACACTGACATTAAATCACATCAATTATATCTAACAATCTCCCCCAACTTGTTCATTAGAAAAATGTACAAGTTCATAATAATTGATGATGTCAAAACTAACAAATAAAAACACAGTGTTTAACATATAATCAGAGTTTAAACTTGACTTAGCAAAATTTACAGAAAATTTGAATTACTTACAGATTCTGTCTACCTAACCTCCTCAAGATCTGGAGTTGTTCTGAGATAATCAATCAACAACCTCCTCTCAGCATTCTCAAGTTCAATCTCCATAGCTACCTTGATCTCTCTTAAATCTGGATCATTCTCATCAGTTTGAAAAATAGCAGCTCTGAGATCATAGATCTTGTTTCTTCTCATTTCATTTCCCAATCTGATAAACTTCACTTCTTCAGACTTTACATTAAAATCTAGAACAGTAATCCCAAGATCAGTCTTCAGCTTTGTAGTTCCCTTCTGCATTTCAATCAAATTCCCATTCCAGTCTCTGTACTTTGGAACATACTTGCTGTATTTCATATGTCTATTTGCAAGATTCTGTATCATCTTTTGTCTGAGCACATTTGCAACTGATTGAGCTCTTTGATTTCTTACTCTGAAAATGTACAGAACATACTCTAGTTCTTCCCAGAATTTTAAATCAATATCATTCTCAGCAATCTTGAACACCGTTCCATCAGTCATGAAGTATAACAAGAAATCCTTCCCTAAACTTTTCTGATGAACAAGCTGTACTGACTCCAGTCTGTCTAAACTCTCTTGAGTGACACCACGACCTGGAACAGACAATGAAGAAGGATCTCTGGGAGCAACATTCTGTCTTTTATCTCTATGTGAGCCAATGCCTCCTTCGTTATATGCAATTTTACCAGATAAAGCTCTACCATCAGTAAAATCCATTGAAGCTGTAGCTGGAGCTGTAGCTGCAAGACTCGAATCATGAAGAGCACCTTTTCGAAATCTTGATTTCAACTGAGAAGACAGTATCGGTGTAGTCACAACTTGTGTAGCAACAGAGGTTGTGTCTTTATTCTTCTGTACAACATGTGTACCAACAGAGGTTGTAATTATCATTTTATTCTTGCTCTCTTCACCCATCACTCCTTTTAACTTCAGCTTGGCATCAATAGAAGACTTTCTAATCAGCTTTCCTTTATCCTCTTCTTCTTCTTCTTCTTCTTGAATATCAGATAATCTCTCTTTGATCTCAATTCCTTTCATTTCATGCCTTGAAGACTTTGAAGCTTTAACAACTTTATTCACTTTCTTGGACTTTTGAGCTTTTAAATGCTCTTTCTGCAACAGCTTTTCTTCAGCTTGAATATCCTCAAGTGTAGCTTCAGCATTCTCTTCACGAAATAGTTTCACAGCCAATTCTTCATCTGTTTGTGGATTGTCAGAGAATGACAAACCCTTTGGCTTTGAACCAGAAGTACTCTGAGCATTTGTATCTATCACCAAGTTAGGCTTTGACCTTGTAGACCTCCCATGTCCTTGTCTAGAATTTGCATTTCTTAAGCCCTTCTCAGCATTGGTACCTTCATCATCAAGATGATCTTTCTTTGGCAGAGTTTGAGTTTGCTTACACTTGATTTTAGCAATTCTCTCCCCCTTTTTGACATCATCATCATCATCTTGAATCAGAATTGAGGTGATTAATTCAAGAGAGTTTGCAATTGAATCAACCTTCTCATTTAGTAAAATCTGATTCTTTTCAACTGTGCTCAGTCTGTCATTTATATTTGCTTGAGCTTTGGCAAATTGTTGAAAGAGTTTAGCATTAGCTAGTTGAGCTGTCTCTTCATGAGTAGCAACTTCTGTTCGAAGATCAACAATAGATTTCTGAGTATCATCAAATCTATTATTCAAAGTTTTGATTTGAATCACTGTGCCTTGCAAACAAGTGAAAATTTCTGGATTTTTAATCTTCTTAGAATTGACTTCAAGAAACTTTTCTGCCCTTCCAGAAGGAAAAATACACTCTGACTTGTACCAATCAGCAGTTTGCTTGGCCAAATAACCAGCATCAATTTCATTATTAGAAGGGCCAGCAAAATCTGGTTTTTCTCCTGTTTTCTGACCATCAGTCTGATTTTGTGGTTGTGCAACTCCTGTACTCTTAGCTTCAACTGAATCACTGATTGACTCACTAGTAGAGGCAACAGAAGCAATAGGTTCTTGAGCAGAAATAGGTTCTTGAGCAACCTGTTTTCCTTTATCAACTGGAGTTTGCTCTGAAGAAAGAACCTTTTCTGGTTTATCAACCTCCTCATTATGAGCAGAACCATGATTAGCATCAGAGTTCAACTCAGTGTGTGATGCAACCACAGTGTCTTCAAGAACAACAGTAGGCCCATCAGCAACACCAGTATCGATAGAAAGTGTAACCTCCATGAGTGGTGGAGTAGATGCTTCATGATTAAAAGAAAGTGGAGTTTCAGCAAACTCTTCCATTGGAGACAAAACATCTCTAACAGCTTCATTTTCTTGAACCTTAACAACTTCTGGTTCAGAAAGCTTGACTTCAGATTCTGGTATTATAGATTCTATGATAACCTCTGGCTCACCAGTAGGAATATCAAAAGAGATTTTCTCTTGAGCCTCTTCAACATGCTCATCATTAGAATCAGTTAAAATAAGCCTTCTCCTCTTAGCTTGAGGTACTACAACAAATTCTTCTTCTGCACTAGAAGGTCTATTTGCCCTTTGTTTGAATCTTCTAGCATGTTTGGTGTTGATTGCAGTATGTATCTTCCTTTTTGGCTTTTGTGATGATTGTGGATGAGTGGTAGTGACAGGGTTTGTTGGTTCAGTAGTCATGTGGTCAGATTGTTGTTGAGGTTCTGTTTGTGTTTGAGGTGATATAGGTTGATCAGTGGTTGTTGGTATCGGCTCAGGTGATTGAGTAGGTTGAGATGGGATGTTTTCTGTACGATCAGTGGCTAAAGGTTCAGGCATAGATTGTGGTTCTGGTTGATGTGGTTCATGTGAGTCATGGTTTGATGATGAAGAATCTTGTGGTTGATTGACAAAGTTCTGTAAAGCAAGTGGCAATACTAAAGGAGGTATGTCTTTTCCAACATCTTTGTTAGTCATATCAGAGAATATTCTCTTAGTGACTCGAAAAGGTTGAATTTTATCAGCTTCATCAATAGTTAACCCAGAAGCACATGCATTGAACAGAAGTTGACAAAATCTAGCAAAGTAAACTGTAGTAGACTCTGACAACTTATCACCCAAATTCATTAAAACATATCTACCAAAATCAAAATTACTGCCATAGAGTAGAGAATACCCAATTTGCAGACTGTCCATTGGAATAGCATCCCAGTTGGTGATCTTCTTTTGGAATGTCCTGGTGATACAATCAAAGAAAAAATTCCACTCTTTTCTCAAGTTTGGCCTCTTCACACTGCCCAGCTTGGCAAGTGATTCCATGTACCCAATCTCTGTTAGCATTTCCCTCAGATTTTCCTCAGAGACAACTTCATATGAAGTGTGTGTGTCGAAATCCATGACATCACGAACAGTTTGTGGAGTAATCACAAACTCTTGGTCTTCATGAGAGAAGATGATAGACGGAGTTTCACTCTCTCCTCCTTCTATATATCTTGAATTTTGCCAGAAACTAACAACTTGGGAAGCAGATAGAGTAGCCGGTTCAACCAGCGCTTGCCCAATCTCAGAATTTCGAAGAAAATTTTGCATTAGATGGAACGCCTCTGGAGCCCGGCCGTTCTCAAGTAAAGCTGCATAATTGTTAGGCACAAAACGTAGACCAAAGACAGTGAAAGGTTTAGTTGCCATTGAATCAAGAAATAAGCAAGAAGCAACTGTGAAAATGTTTTGCAAGAAAGGTGTTTGTGAGAATGCCAAAGTGAAGAACAAGGATGTTTTCTGTTTTGGTAAAGTGAATACGAGTGGGTAAAAGTGATTGTGAGAAAAAGTAATTTGAGTTTTAATTAAAAACTAAACTCAAAAGATTTTACTTGAAAACACACAACTGTTCCCTTGAAAAGTGAAAAAAAATGAGACACATTGATGAGTGAGTGGGACACGTGTCACACATGCAACGGTTCACTTAATACATGCGCAGTAAAAGCCATTATTACCGCTGTCGTTCCGTTTATCAAGACACGTTACCACTAAGTACACCAATTAACAGTTGTCACTTACTCCATTTACTCCAAAATTTTCAAATTATCTTAATGAAAATTTACCTTAGAGTACATAACACAATCAATCAGTGTTTGTCCAATACTCAATCTTTATCACAAAAACCCTTTCAAAAATGCACAGTCGTGATTTTCGTGTGTGAGTAGCAGAGTTTACCAAATCAATTTTTATAGCATATAATATTTCATAAAATCCATAAATCAAAACAATAAACACTGAATGCACAAACTCTCATATTAAACACAGAGTATATGATGAATGCTAAACTCTGTAGTTCCTTAATTACAGAAATCTGAATATCCCTGTTCCAGTTTATGTTCATGATTATCCAAGTAAGCACACAGTCATTATAGACAAAAATAACAAGAGATAAACATCAAAGCATCATTCAGTGAGTTACATGTCAAGGATTGTCTCACAAACTCTCACATCA